>CM060892.1:177500-1377500 GCA_030762935.1 Hymenopus coronatus
TGGCAGCAAGAGAGTTGAGATTACGAGTCTCGTTAATAGCAAGTCTCGCTCGTTTCTCGCTAACCGCGCCTCTCGCAGCCAGTCGAGGAGCTGAACGTATGGCTGGTAGCAAGAGAGTTGAGATTAAAGTCTGCGGTGTAATGCAGATGATCTATAGCTTTGTTATAAATCAGCAGGGGCGTCGCTTCAGGGGACGCTAGTACACCGAGTGTTCCCTTATTTTTGTGTGTTTAACTGTTTTATATTTATTTTGTTTTCCAACAGCTTTAAAGGAGAACAATTACAGTATGCAATCACTTAATAGCGATTTTTTTCGCAGATCATACTGTTGAGCACCTTTAGTAAGCTTAACTAGCAAACAAGATTTAAAAGTCGATCCGTTCCGCTCGAAAACAGCAGCGTACGCTCAGCGTTTCAGTCTCAGTATGTGATATGGCAGGACCTCCCCGCAAACCCCTGGCCATCTGCTGCTTTACCCTCTTCCTTCCGCAAACCCCTCACACACCAATCGTGCATACGCTTGCGTTCAGCCGTGTACCCTGGCATGTTTCTCTATCCGGACCGCTGTTGAGGTAATGTGTTTCTTTGCGAATAAAATGTAGTACGTGTACTGCAGTCACTGGTTAATATAAATGTTTGCCATATTGAAATACAACTCGCCATTGCAAATATACAAAACCTAAGAATGCGAGGCTTTCATTGAAGAGTAATGTATCCAGTTGAATAGAAATGTAAGTTTCAGTGACTCTCAAAAGGCTAGATTGAAAGTGCTGACATGTGAAATCATTGACTGCAAAGTTCTTCAAATAAATCCAGATTTGAAGATATTCCACAGCTGAAGTTTGTAGAATTACTGAATGAAAAAAAAAATCATGGAACAAAGAATTTCCTCAGACGAAAATGTCCAAACTAATAAAGCAGTATCCTGGTTATTTTAATTCAGACCAGCATGAAAATGAGCTCTTCAATATTTGTGCGGATGATCAAAAGCATCTACCACCACAAAATGTACTGAAGTATTTGGTTATAAATGGCTTAGACCGATGTATGAGGAGGTGACTAAGCTATTGCCTTTTGTTTGTAACATATCCAGCTGCAACAAGTAGTGAGAGATCCACGAGTACACTCACGAGAATTAAAACATACTTAAGAAACTCAATGACCAATCACCGTTTGTGCAACGTAAGCATTTTAGCTGTAGAAAAACAACTGTTGGGAGAGCTATATTCTAATGCCGCCTTTATTGACAAGGTAATTGACACGTTCGCAACAAAAAAGAACCGACGGATGGATTTGGTGTATAAGTCAGTTTAGGTGAGCGTTATGTTTTCAATATGACTTTTATATTAACATTGGTATTTGTTGTTTTCATTGTCAATCTCAAACCTAATTTATAGGCGCAATATTCGATAAAATGTACAACTGCCCACCTCCAACTTTTATTTCCAGCAGTAGGGAGTTTAAACTATAGCGTTCCCATTTTTTTTATTTCACGCTACGCCACTGTAAATCAGTATGTAAACATTATTTGAAGCAGTAATTCTGTTATCCGATCTAATCTAAGCACATTTATTTGAGTAGAACATAATCTTTTTCCCTGGCGCTGGTTTGTTTTAAACACTTTGGTACGCTTCTCCTCTGTGCTACTTGGTTACTCAGAAAGTAAACAGATATTTACGTGTTACGTCTCCCCTTGACATTATGACCTGCATTAACCTTTCAGCTATCAAATGAAGCTGAATAACTGAAAGCAGTGCATGTGTTTATTTTGACCTGCATTTTATTATAATAAGCGTGTTCCGCTGGATCAGGTAAAGGGTAGTTGGGGATGGGGGATATTCTTTAAAATCTTCACGTCGCATCCTTGGAAGAGACCAAACTTAAATACCAGGTTTGGTATTCAACGGTCTTTTCGTTTTTGAGCTATGCTGTCCACACACACACACACACACACACACTGACCTTTTTGTAAAAAATGTTTTTTGGGGGGATTCAGGGGCACCCAAAACATGTATTTCCGGTGAAATCTCGGTGTCGAATTTTTGGGTGGAATGCAATACCTTCTCTATACACTATGTACATAGTGCGTGTAGAGAAAGTAAAAAAAAAAAAAGAACGGATTAACACTCCGTTCACTATGCTCAATTCAAAATTCACTCTGATAAACACACGTGGCCATTTTCCAGTGTCATGTTCAGTTATCCGAGAAGTTTGTTGCTGTTAGCTCTAAATAAAAGATAGCGTTACATTGCTTAACAGACAGAGTGATGGGCAGAATCGAATGTTTTCAAGAATCGAATCCTCTGCATTCGAATACTCTAGAGAATCGAAACCTTCATCCGAGAACAAGGTCTCGAATACAGTAATCCAGTGGCGGCTGGTGAACAAAATAATGAGTGTGCTACAGAATATTCGTATGTGTACACATGCTTACATATTATCTTACCTAGTAGCGAAATACGAAGTCCATACGGCGCTCCTTCATACTACAGAACTTACCGATGACTCTGGTGTTAATCCCTCCATCTTAGATGCGATGCTCTTTTCCATGGACAGCATTGCCAGAGCATTAAGGCGATCTTGTGACATGGTGTTTCGCAAGAATGTTTTTAAACGTTTTAAGCACAAAAAGCATCTTTCTGGTTCAGCAGTGGTCATTGGTGTTGTGATCAAAATCTTTAACAAAGTAGTCACTTCCGAAAATGAATCTTCCAAATTATTAGAAAGTATATATTGCAACAACTGCACAGCCCCATCAATGCTTCTAAAGTCAGACCTTGCATACAGAACGCTCAGTTGCGTCTTTAGCATTTTCTTGTTCAGCATTGTATGTGTCCACAGCAGTTTGAACTTCACTCTCGGGAAACTTATTTATAAAGCTTTCAAAAAATGTACAATTTAACAACTTAGCTGCATCGAGATGACTCAAGGACTGAAAACGACGTCTAGCCTCCTGAATAATGCGATCACATACCACTCCAGCAATTCTTCCTGATTTTCATACACTACACTAACAGTCCTGGATCTAAAATTCCACCTAGTTGCAGAACCACCAGGAACTCTTCTGGCTACTGCAGATTCTAGGGCGGTTAAACGCTGTGGGGATCTTGAGAAAAAGGCAGGTAAAGCTGAGAGATTAAGAAAACATATTCTGGCAAACTTATTCTGCGAAGCTGCATGTTCCATTGCTAAATTCAACTGATGTGCATAGCAGTGAATATACTGTGCATTTGGAAAATGAGATTTGACTTTTGCTTGCACTCCGCCAACTGCGCCACTCATTACCGAGGCTCCATCATACGTTTGGGCAATTATTTTATGAGGTTTGTCTCTGAATAATTCATTGAGCACTTTTAATATGCTTTCAGAAATTGCCTCTGCGTTTTGTCCCTCTGGTTTCAAAAATCCCCAAAATCTCTCATACGGTAAACCATTTTTCTCGTATCTAAATACTAGTACAAGCTGGGACTGGTGAGAAACGTCTGTGGTTTCATTTGCCATAACAGCTACAAAGTTAGCTTCTTTCATTTCCTCGGTAATCACTTCCCGACAAACTTCTTACATACAATCCAGTAGTTCGTTCTGGATAGTTTTGGAGGTCCCTTTGAAAATTTGGCTTGAGTCCATGTGTTCCTTCACAGCACTGTCAATATCGCTTATGAAATCAATTAGCCCTAAAAACACGCCAGGATTTTCAGAAGATTCAGTCTCGTCATGTCCCCTTAAGGCAAGCTCAAATGCACCACAAAACTTGATGCAGTCAATTATGCGCGACAACACATACCTGTGCTTTGCTTTGCTTCTTGATAAGCACGGCTTAACTGAGTAACAATATTTGTACTGCCTAAAGCACTTAGGTCAAGCACGTTGTTTAAATGTTTTACATTTTGCTTATGCTTATTAATCAGCACATTAATATGTCCAAGGTCTGTAACTCCTGTTGTGCTCCAAGCATCACTATTTCCAAAAACAAAAACAAACATTTCTTTCTTGGCATCCACATACCCATACATTTTCATAAATTTTGGGGTTAAACCGCCTGGTGTATGAATTATTTCTCCCTCCTTTTGCTGATTGCGTTATATTAAGAGTTGGAGTTTGCCTCCCTAACTGCTACACATGAACTTTTTCCTCTAGTATCCTCCTAAAGAAGATATAGTTCATCAAGCTGCTCACAGAATTCATGTTTATACACACAATAGAAATATTAAGGTCGAACATAACCTGAGTTTTTGACCGGAATGGAGTATTTCACGATTATATTTTGTTGTTACAAAGTAAGTAGTACCTAGTACAAAATTGAAAGTCTTTGCATTGGAAATTATATAACATATTTGTAAATATGTATTGTAATTTGTTGACATTTTTGAAGAGTACATAATACAATAATCATGTTTTAGTTTATATGATTGCTACTAGTAACTATTATATCGATAATTTGAAAACTATCATCTGACATAACAGTTTTACATATAATGAAATTATATTTATTTATACATTTTAACACTATATTTTGATAATCTTTGTTTTTATGTGCATGCAAAAAAAAAAAAAAAAGTATTCTGTTGTTTTTGTAAGCTATGCTTTTAGCACTAGATCTTTATACATTTTTTTTCATAGTATATAGTATATAAACATATGTATACATGTATATGCCTTGACAAGTTCTATGTTCAGTGGCCCTCTGGCCTAAACGAACATACAGAATGCTTCCTAATCTAATCTAAGTGGTGCCAACAGCTGCTCCATATGTGCATCTCCCGATAATGTTGTTCTCTCTGAGCTACGGTACATTAGACCCAGTCTATTGCCATTGGTATCAAACACGGCAGCAGAAGTAAATACATCAACGCCACATAGATGGCAGTAGTTGTATTACAACAGCAAGCGGCAGGATATCCTGTGCTCCAGACAATGGTAGCACAATTCTAGCTAAATACACCCAATCGGAGAAGAGATTTCAAATCGCCCATCGACGTTTGGCACGCGTGGATTGGTCAGTATTCCCGCCGATGGACAGAGAATCTATTTAGCACCAAAGCAAGACCGATTGCGTGTATGCGAGATATGCGTGGCATTTACACATATGAGCGACCAACACTAGCGCGCGGCATATATAAAATCGGTTAAAATTAGTAAAGTGAAAGAAAATATGCAATAATAATTGAATATATGTTTAATACGTAATGAGGTACTATTTTCAGTAAAATAATCATTGTGCTGTAGCACATATTGACGAGCCGCACCTGCTGTATTCACAATGGTTTCGAAATCAGCCTCTTCATAAGCAAGTTCTCGGATGTTACATTATCGTCTCTCGAGAGACGTTCTCAGTTCTCGCCCTGCTTGTTCTCGAATACTACAAACCTTGCGCTAATCGAAATCAGCTTGTATTCATTAGCAAGTTCTCGGATGCTACCCTATCGCTACTCGAGAGATGCTCGCAGTTCTCGCCCTGCTTGTTCTCGAATACTACAAACCTTGCGCTAATCGAAATCAGCTTGTATTCATTAGCAAGTTCTCGGATGCTACCCTATCGCTACTCGAGAGATGCTCGCAGTTCTCGCCCTGCTTGTTCTCGAATACTACAAACCTTGCGCTAATCGAAATCAGCTTGTATTCATTAGCAAGTTCTCGGATGCTACCCTATCGCTACTCGAGAGATGTTCAGTTCTCGCCCTGCTTGTTCTCGAATACTACAAACCTTGCGCTAATCGAAATCAGCTTGTATTCATTAGCAAGTTCTCGGATGTTACATTATCGTCTCTCGAGAGACGTTCTCAGTTCTCGCCCTGCTTGTTCTCGAATACTACAAACCTTGCGCTAATCGAAATCAGCTTGTATTCATTAGCAAGTTCTCGGATGCCACCCTATCGCTACTCGAGAGATGCTCGCAGTTCTCGCCATGGTTGATCTCGAACAAGGCTTGTAATTTAAGTGGACAAAAAATATGACATGTTATTCTCAAAATGTTGAAGTTTCTATTCAAGATTATCGTGGCTTAAGCGTTATGCACTTTCATTCATAACCGTTTCTTCCATTAAATTGAATATCTACAAAATGTTTAGAAATATAGTAAGTTTATTATTAGCGGATAAAAATTATCTCCAAGTGTTACGATTGAAATATAAATACAATATCATTACGGAATATATTTGCCAGATTCTGTTACAACAGTAACAATGTTTGGCATCATGAATTTTAAAATTCGGGAAATGCAAACATTTGGTTCACAAAACAACCTTTCTCAGAAATATAGCATTTCGTGTGTGTGTGTGTGTGTGTGTGTGTGTGTGTGTGTGTGTGTGTGTGTAACGTACAAAAACATTTTTGTATTAGTATTACTCAATTAGCATGCTAGCCTCTGATTCCCATGGTCGCGGGTTCAAACCCGACGAAAGGCGGTGAATTTCTTTCGGGCTTAAACATCCTTAGCAGGACTTCTTTCGGAAGGTAAATAAAGCCATTGGTCCCGTGTTGTAGATTTACGGCACGTAAAAGAGGCATCTGAACAAACCTAAGCCCAATATAAAATGTGATGCATCGGTTAAAGAGCGTCCACAAATGAAACTAATATTAGCAGGTTTCAAATGACTATCACTGTGACTATGACTGTTGCTTCTGGAATGTCACTTTTGATCGGTGGATGTGATTTAATAATTACAATCATCTGGATAACGACCTATTTAGGGTCATGCCGAGGCCGAGGGTTAGACCACCAAGGGCGGCCCGGGTTCGATCCCACGCAAACACATGCAGGATTTGTGGTGGACAAAGCGGCGCAGGGGCGGGTTTCCCCAGTCATCTTATTCCATTGATGCTCCATCTTCATTCCATGCATTATCAGTGTCATCGCCTGCGGTGCCATGTGTAGTAAAGGCGGGCGTTAAACAGTATAGAAAACCTATTTAAGCATGCTCATTTGTGATAGCTGCACAGACAATTTTCACTCTTTAGTTAATATTTTAAGACAACATATTTCATGAACGAAGAACGGAAAATACTATTGCAAATGAAATTGAACATTGAAATGTGTTTTATATTTACTGCTTTGCCGTTCATCAAAATGTAATCTTGGATGGTATACTTCTAAACAATTCACTGCAGCGCACATTGACTTAAATATTGTTTTGCTTTGTTTTTTACTTCTCTAGCACTTATTTATGCTATATATAAATATGTGTGTGTGTGTGTGTGTGTGTGTGTGTGTGTGTGTGTGTAGTTAAAGAAAGTATTGTGTTCCACCCAAAATTTCGATACCGAGATTTCATCGGAAATAAATGTTTTCAGGACGCCTTAATAATATAAAACAAATAAACATTTTGAAAAAGTCCATGTGTGTACGTAAGAGCAAATCTCAAAAACGAAAATTTGATTAATACTAAACGTGATATTTAAGTTCAGTATCTTCTAAGCATATGACACTTGGATGTTCAAGCAAATCCCTCACCCCAAACTACTTTTTATATGGAAAATTTTTCGAAAATGTTGATTTTTCAAACATTTCTCTGACAATTTGATTAAAAGAACGTATATTAAAGATACTTACATGACAAAATGTAAGTTTTTTATTTTTTTGTTTTTGTACAGTTAACGATTTCCAAGATATTCCTTGCTAGGTTTAAAATTTAACTAATGGTTTTCTCAAACAGATAGTCGTCATCCGTGTTTATTTTGTTTTACTCATAGCCATGCAAAGATAATCGAATTTCAAAGTCAATCGCATAGCGACAGCTTTTAAAATATTGACTATGGCTTTAGCCTAGTATATTCCCTTATTTCCCTTCTACCTACAAGGAAATAAGTAATAATACCTATCTGCTACAATTTATCCGGACTAGCACGAAGTAATTAAAGAGTAATGTTTTGTAAGAAAAGTTTGTTTGCAGGTAGAGAAAGTCATGTGAAAGGAACACATCAGAATTTGTGCTCTTTTGTTTGGTTGTTATAGCCCCCTTTAATTTGTATGGTTACATCAGGGCCTTGACCGGTAAAACTGCTGGTGTCTTTCTCGCTGGACTGTAGGCTTTCTTATGGTTTTTACTTTCTCTACACGTGCTATGTACATACATAGTGTATAGTGAAAGTGTTGTATTCCACCCAAAAATTCGATACCGAGATTTCATCGGAAATATACGTTTTGAGGTCCCCTGAGTCCAAAAAGCATGTTTACTTTATCTAGCCGTATGTACATAACAATGTCCATAGTAGCTACCGAAGGTATTGTATTCCACCCAAAAATTCGATACCGAGATTTCATCGGAAATATACGTTTTGAGGTCCCCTGAGTCCAAAAAGCATGTTTACTTTATCTAGCCGTATGTACATAACAATGTCCATAGTAGCTAGCGAAGGTATTGTATTCCACTCAAAAATTCGATATCGAGATTTCATCGGAAATGTACGTTTTGAGGTCCCCTGAGTCCAAAAAGCATTTTTACTTTCTCTAGCCGTATGTGCATAACAATGTCCATAGTAGCTAGCGAAGGTATTGTATTCCACTCAAAAATTCGATATCGAGATTTCACCGGAAATATATGCTCGGTATTTAAGTTTAGCATCTTCCAAGGATGCGACACGAAACATTTTCAAGAAAATCCCCCAACCCCAGCTATCCTTTACATGAAACCTTTTTTTCGAAAATAATGATTTTCTCAAAAATGGTTCTAACAATTTTGATTAAAATATCGTGTATTAAAGATACTTACATGACAGATAAAATGTATATTTTGAACTTTTGGGATTAGCCTCTGAAGAGCTCTTTATTCTGCACGAGTTTTGCAGAATTTTGCACAACGGTTAAACCGTAAGAGATGGACGAAAACTTACTATAAATATGTAGATCTGGTTAAAAACATAAGTTGACCATTTTCAAGATATTCCTTGTTATTGGTTTCAGTTTTAAAATACCTAACTTTTCTCAAGCTGGACCATCCAAAGCGAACCGCGTCATTCGTTCACATAACGACCAGCTATTAAATGTTTTTATTATTACTTTAGCTTAGCGTATTCCCTTATTTCCCTTCTTACAAGGAAGCGAGTAATAGGACCATTTCTGCTAATGTTTTTCTCGATTACCATAATGTAAAAGATGAATAATCTTTTGAAAGAATAGTTTTGTGTATGGAACAGCTAGAGAAAGTCATGAGAATGGAACACTTTTTTTTTTTTCAGTTTTAAAATGCTATAAAAATGCACACACATTCACTCCCACATGCATACTTCCGACTCTGTTAGGGATAGGGAATGATTCTAGTTCAAGAAAATTGCCTGCCCCAGCTGGGAATCAAACCCAGAACCTCTGGGTTGAGAAGACAGTATGCAATCGTTTCTAATATTGTTCATTCGTTGCCCAAACCGATCGCACATTCCGTTATAACACGAAATAAAATTAAAATACGATCACGTATATGTATGGGAATCGTTCGTTAGCTTTGGAATGATAAGTTCATAGCTTTACTTGATAGCATACTCTCATATTCTATTCTGGCCAGGTGATTATCTCGTAGGTTGCTTATCAGCGTGCTCAACCCTCTCCCCACTCTTCCCCTACATGATCCAAGCGCTAGAATGACCTTTAAGTAAAAGCACCAATCAGATGTGAGATCTCGATTCTCGGTGCACCTGCACATATCCGAGACCCGAGAGCAGGATTCGAATACAGCATTCAGGACTTATTCAAAACGAGAACTCATCCGAGTGAAGGATTCGAATCAAACATTCAGAATTCGAGAACTTCCAAGAATCGAATACATTGACATTTTGCATTCGAATACTCCCATCACTAACAGACACTGTCTTGTAGGCACACATCCATGACAGTTTTTCTAAAGAAATTCAATATAATATTACTTAATTGCTAATAATATCCGTCAAAAATCCGTCTTCCGCGACAACTAAATTTTGCCCGTCATATAACTTGGCAACCCTGTTGCTGACTAAAACGTTTGTATAGGATGAAAAGTGCTATTCCGTTTATAAATCGCAACGCTGGACAGTTTCATTTTATTCAAGATCACAGCAGCTGCAGAAACTGATACGTCACGAACTGTGTTGACGGGTGCAAGCATCGAGACTTAACATACCAGAAGTGATGACATTCCTTCAGGTGATTAGGAAAGTCTATAAAATTGTTAAAATGGGCTAAAAGTTGATAAAACTATGCATGTTTATCTAAACGAGAACATATACTACAGCAATATTTGCCCAAGATCTGTTTAAATGATTTGAGATTTAAAGACAGGCATGACATTTAAATAACTCGCGCTAGAGAACGGGTTAAAAAGGAAATGTGGTATCACAGAATCTGCAGATATAAATGTACGTGGTTTCCACTTTCACTACAAATAAGTATTTAAATATTTTATTGCTCTAAGAAGATTATGTTGCATGAAGTAATTCTATTTTCGGTTCTATCTGAAGTTTAACTATAAATTATATACAAATGATAGGTGTGTCATTAACATTAATGACGCGTTTGGATATACATATATCCAACCATGAGCCATATTGTGTTATTAATAGGGCCCGGAGTTTTATTTAGCTTTTTATAAATGCAGTTTTATCTTCCTTTAACCTCTTTAGGTTTATAAAGAATTTTCCTAGCTTTCTCTAGGCTTTTAAACAATCCTCCTACCTATTTAAGCAAGTCGACGACAAAAGCCTTTTAAACATAATATAGATAAAAATATGAAAACTATTTTACTTCACGGAAGCAGTGATTTAAAAGTTGTATTACACTGTAAACGCGTGCTAGAACATTGTAATTAACACATCAAGCACATGTTTTAATATATAGCACTCACATAAAATAAAGTTCACTTGGCAGTACTGTTGCTATACACAACCAGCCACATTTGCAAATTTTCTGTTGTTCTTTAATATATTCCTATAGGCAGAAAAAGATCTTTCAACATCGCAAGATGTCATTGGCGCTTACTTCATTCGCGCAATTTCTATACCAAGAGCATTCTTTCCCCGGATAACCCCACATGTGCACTCAAAACTAAACGAATTGTTAACAAAAATTGTTAATTCAAATGAACTGAAGAAAAAAAAACAAGTTAGCGAGTTTTAGATCTTAATGCCCCATTTAGCTTCCTTAGGCTGAACAAGATTAGCACCCAAACAAAAGTACCTTGAAAATTTCTAATTTACACGGGGAAGATAGATTAAAACCTAAAAATGCGGTCCCTAGTTAATACACGGATCATACATCAACTACTCCGTCTGTAGTTACTCGAGTCGCCTCGCTCGTGAGCACTAGTTCTCGATACAACACGAGACTCACTCCCGTGGCTTACTTCGCTCGTGAACACTAGTTCTCGATACAACACGAGACTAACTCTCGTGACTTACCTCGCTCGTGAACACTAGTTCTGGATACAACACGAGACTCACTCCCGTGGCTTACCTCGCTCGTGAACACTAGTTCTCGATACAACACGAGACTAACTCTCGTGACTTACCTCGCTCGTGAACACTAGTTCTCGATACAACACGAGACTAACTCTCGTGACTTACCTCGCTCGTGAACACTAGTTCTCGATACAACACGAGACTAACTCTCGTGACTTACCTCGCTCGTGAACACTAGTTCTCGATACAACACGAGACTCACTCTCGTGGCTTACCTCGCTCGTGAACACTAGTTCTGGATACAACACGAGACTCACTCTCGTGGCTTACTTCGCTCGTGAACACTAGTTCTCGATACAACACGAGACTAACTCTCGTGACTTACCTCGCTCGTGAGCACTAGTTCTCAATACAACACGAGACTCACTCTCGTGGCTTACCTCGCTCGTGAACACTAGTTCTCGATACAACACGAGACTAACTCTCGTGGCTTACCTCGCTCGTGAGCACTAGTTCTCGATACAACACGAGACTCACTCTCGTGGCTTACCTCGCTCGTGAACACTAGTTCTCGATACAACACGAGACTAACTCTCGTGGCTTACCTCGCTCGTGAACACTAGTTCTCGATACAACACGAGACTAACTCTCGTGGCTTACCTCGCTCGTGAACACTAGTTCTCGATACAACACGAGACTAACTCTCGTGGCTTACCTCGCTCGTGAACACTAGTTCTCGATACAACACGAGACTCACTCTCGTGGCTTACCTCGCTCGTGAGCACTAGTTCTCAATACAACACGAGACTCACTCTCGTGACTTACGAGCCGCCTCGCTCGTGAGCACTAGTTCTCGGTACAACACGAGACTCGCTCTCGTGGCTTACGAGTCGCCTCGCTGGTGAGCACCAGTTCTCGATACAACATGAGACTCACTCTCGTGGCTTACGAGTCGCCTCGCTGGTGAGCACCAGTTCTCGATACAACATGAGACTCACTCTCGTGGCTTACGAGTCGCCTCGCTGGTGAGCACCAGTTCTCGATACAACACGAGATTCACTCTCGTGGCTTACGAGTCGCCTCGCTGGTGAGCACCAGTTCTCGATACAACACGAGACTCACTCTCGTGGCTTACGAGTCGCCTCGCTCGTGAGCACTAGTTCTGGATACAACACGAGACTCACTCTCGTGACTTACGAGTCGCCTCGCTCGTGAGCACCAGTTCTCGATACAACATGAGACTCACTCTCGTCTCTTACGTGCGAGAGCAGCACGGGTTCTAGTCTGGGAACAGCGTAGCTCAAAAACAAGACCGTTAAACACCAAACGTGATATTTATGTCCAGGATGCGACACGAAGATTTTCAGATAATTCCCCACCCCAGACCACCCTTTAAATAGAAACAAATTTATAAAAGTGACAAATGACTAACGATTTTTATTAAAATACCGAACATTAAATATGTTTACTTAATAAAATGTATCTTGAATTTTCTTGGAATAGCTTCTGAAAATATCTTCATTCTGCACGGGCTTTGCAGAATTTTACATATCTAGTAAACCTGCGAGCTGAAAAATATAGTACTACACAGAAAATGTAGATCGCGTTAAAAACAAGTTTTTGTTGTAGAGTCTACCGTTTCCGATACATTCGTTGTTATTGGTTTAAATTTTACACTACGTAACTTTTCTCAAACGGGATCTGTCTCGTTTTATCTCTTGTTTACGAATCGAATTTCTATTGTTCACATAGCAACCAGATTTTAAAATATTAGACTATACTTTAGCCTTGTGTATTCCCTTATTTCTCCATCTACTAACAAGAAAGTAAGTAGACAAAAGAATAGTTTGTTTGCACAAAAAGTAGAGCGAGTCACGTGAATAAAACATCAGATTTTATTTTGTAGAGTTAGATATTCTCGGCTATTTGTTTCAATTTTAAACCACAAACTTGAGTCAAACGGGAAATCGTCTCTCGTTTCAGCTCATTTTATTTGTGACCTTTGCAAAGAGAACCGAATCTCAGTTGTTTCATATTGTGACTAACTGGAAACGTCAAATGCAGTTGACAAAGTATGCAATGTCCAACTCAAAAGGTGAATACGAACAGAATGGTTTGTACGATCACTAAAACTTAAATTAGCACAACTGTGTAAACCACATTTCGGAATCTTAAACGTTAAATGTTTTAGCTATACAAAGTGATGTCAAGTGCCTCAAATCCACCAAAATAGTCAGATAATGAAAAATAATGGTACAATTATAAATGATAACCGTCTCCGAGTTAGAGATCCATTTCCCCAAACCTTTACAACGTTTCGTAATGCAAATCCTCCGCCCTTTATTTCAGCAAGAACCCAGTCAAAATAACGTAGGTACCTAGAGCAACAGCTATTTACGGTATAACGCACCAAACAGAAACGTCAAATGCTCTTGAATTCAAAATAACAAAACGCTACAATGTTTTATGTGGTTACTAAACACCTCAAATAGGGCTAGAATGTCAACCAAATTTCAGAATTTTAATCGTCAAGTGTTTAGTTATATAAAATTGTGTTCCAACTACCATGTTCCTATAACTTTTAGTGTCATTTTCAAAAGTTAAGAAAACCTCCTTACCTGCACGATTTTTCAACTGCACGTAATGTCTGTCTCTCACTCAAGTATTCGACCACGTTGTCTGTCACCAACTGCCACAGTGGCTAGAGAACCACAACTGTCGTGTGCCTGCAGTGATCCCGAGAGCGCTGTGTACCAGCAACGTCCTGATTGGCCTCCTCTTAGCCAATAGCGTGTGTGACGCAGTCTAACATGGCAGCACTAAGCTATTGGTACCTTGAAATCTGTTTGGTATCATCCGGGATAAGTAACCTTGGAGAAAATGTTGCAAAATTCGATATTTGGCGTTTTCAGTTCAAATATCCGATTCAATAGCAACCTTTGCTAATGCAATATTATACGAATTATTAGATTGAAAGAACCCTTACCCGATATCATGGCGGTGCATTGCAACTTTACCGAGGTTCCACATTAAAAAAAATCTGATGTGTTCCATTCATATGACTTTCTCTAGATCTCTGCAACAAATTATTGTTAAAAAGCTTTTGCTTCTATTTACTTTATCTAATCGAGAATAAATTAGCCCCAAATAGTCTTATTACTTGCTTCCTTGTAAGTAGAAGCGAAATAAGGGAATAGCATAGGTTCAAGGGATAGTCAAAAGCTGGTTGCTATGTGACTGAAGTTCCTTTGTTTGTATGGACACGAGTTGACAAATTCCTGTGTGACAAAAGTATAAGTTTTTCAAGGCTGAAAAAAAAAACAACGAATATCTAAAAAATGATCAACTCCACGAAAAAATGTATATAACATAAATTCTGTATTTTAATGTGCTCTACAATGTTTGTGTGATAAGTTTTTGTCTATCGTTTACGGTTTTCCAGTTATACGCAATTCCGTAAAATTCCTCCAGAATAAAGTAGTCTTCAGAGGCTATTCCCAGAAAATTCAAGATATGCATATTATTTGTCGGGTACATATCTTTAACGTACAATATTTTAATCAAAATCGTTAGAGCCATTTTTTACAAAATCAAAATTTTCGAAAAATTTTCCACGTGAAGCGGGGGTTCTTGAAAACCTTCGTGTCGCAACCTTGGAAGATGCTGAACTTAAATACCAAGTTTGATAAACGAGATAAACAATAACACAATTGTTCTAACTACTTAGCTCCTAAACGATCGTCAAATTGTTAAAAAGCCGATCGATATGTGAAAATTTAAGTTCGGTTTGCTTTGTATTTCTAGAAAAACAAAGGAGAATTGAAACTAAACGTGATCCCGTTTGAGAACATATGTAGTTTAAAACTGAAACCAATAACAAGGAATATCTCGGAAACGGTCAACTCTACAACAAAAATGTATGACATAAATTGTGTGTTGTAACGAGATCTATATTTTTGTGCAATAATTTTGTGTATATCTTACGATTTACCAGTTATGCAAAATTCACCCAGAATGAACAAGTCGACAGAAGCTATTTCCAGAAAATTCAAGATACACATTTTATTTGTGATGTAAGTAGTTTTAATATAACTCCATGGCACGACAGCTCACGGGGAACCTTGGCCTACCGCCCGGCCGCTGCGTCCCCCATCTCGGTCCACTACAGACGTCATGGATGGGGTGCAGTATTGGAGGGTGAGACGTGGTCAGCGCCTCGAGTCCCCCGACCGGTTAATGCGGTCCTCATGACCTGGAGCTACTTCTCCATCAAGTAGCTCCTCAATTGGCCCCCCAGGGACCTTACGAGGCTGAGTGCACCCCGGGCCAGGTCTCCCAGCGGGGGAAAAATCCCCACGCCGGTACTGGGGATCGAACCCAGGTCTCCCGCTTGGTAAGCAGCAACGCTACCACTGCGCTAAGGAGACGACCGTAGTTTTAATATGCGGTATTTTAATCAAAATCGTTAGAGCCATTTTTGTGAAAAACAACGTTTTTAAAAAAAAATTCCATGTAAAGGGTAGTTTGGGGTGAGGGCATTTTCTTGAAAATTCGATAGATACCAAAGATACCAAACTTAAATACCCAGTTTGGTATTTAACGGTCGTTAGTTTTTGAGCTATGCTGTTCACAGACATACGCACGTGGACCTTTTTCTAAAATCTGATGTGTTCCATTTACATGACTTTCTCTACATCTCAGTAACAAATTATTGTTAATAAACTTATTCCTTAACCTATATCATGCTAATCGAGACAAACATTACCAGAAATTGTCTTATTACTCGGTCCCTTGTAAGGAGAAGGGAATACACTAGGATAAAGTGATAGTCAAATGTTTTGAAATCAGTTTCTGAGCGTGGCCAGGAACTGCATTCAAATGTTTCTAGCGCTTGCGATGAGCGAGAGAGAGAAGGGAGGGGGGGGGGGGGCAAGGAAAGACTGTAAATCCTGTGCACGTGCCCGTTATATAACTCACATAAAGAAAAGTGTAACAAATGGCTAACACTCCAAAATTATTAATTCTCTTTCTGTTCGTCGTCTTGATGTGTTCCATTCACATGACCTCCTCCATCTGTTCCACAAAGAAACTATTGTTAAATAATAAATATTATTCCTTTATCTATATCGTGATAAACATTACCAGAAATTGTCTTATTACTTGCTTCCTTGTGAGCAGAAGGTAAACATTAGACTAAAGCTGGTTGTTATGTGAACAGCTGAAATTCGATTCACTTTGCATGGCCCGCAGTAAAACAGGACAAAGGTGACTTCCCGTTTGAGAAAAGTTACCTACATTATCTCGGAAATGGTCAACTTTACAACAAAAAAATGGTAAGATTTTGTCCATCTCTTTCAGTTTACTAGTTATACAAAATTCATCCAGAACGAAGAGATCTTAAGAGACTATTCCTAAAAAAATTCTAAATATAAATTTTATTTCTCATATAAATATTTTTAATTAAAGATTTAGAGATTTAATCAAAATCGACACAACTGTCTTTTAGAAAAACAAAAATGTTCCATGTAAAGGGTAGTTTGGGATGGGTGGTTTCCTATAAAATCTTTTTGTCGCATCAGTGCAAGATTACTATTTAACTGTCTCTTCGTGTCAGCTATGCCGTCTACACGGATTTTTTATAACTTTCTTTTTTTTTTTACTCAGGGTCTCTCAAAATATGTTTTCCGGTGAAATCTCGGTATCGAATTTTTGGTGCTTTACAATTCCTTCTCTATACACTATGTACACAGTACGTATTGAGAAAGTAAAACTCTGATATGTTGCATTCACACACTTTCTTTAGCTGTTCTGGAAACCAACTATTCTTACAAAATATTGTTCTTCTATAAACATTCACACAGTTGGTCTTAGTTCCTTATAAACAGAAGAACGGCGAAACTTTTAAAAGCTCGTCGCTATGTCAACAATTCAACATTTCCAGGAAAACAAAACAGAGATGAAACGAAAGCGAAGATGCTAAGAGAAATCAATATCAAAGAACATTTCGGAAATGGTCAACTCTGCGCCAAAAGTGTACATGACACAAACGAGACCTACATTGTTTGTGTATCTCTTATTGTTTACCAACTCTACAACATAAACCAGATCTACATTGTTTGTGTATCTCTTATTGTTTACCAAATCTACAGCATAAACGACATCTACATTGTTTGTGTATCTCTTAGTGTTTACCAACTCTACAACATAAACCAGATCTACATTGAGTGTGTATTTCTTATTGTTTACCAGATCCACAACATAAACGAGATCTATATTGTTTGAGTATCTCTTATTGTTTACCAACTCTACAACATAAACGAGATCTATATTGTGTGTGTATCTCATATTGTTTACCAGCTCTACAACATAAACATGATCTACATTGTGTATCTCTTATTGTTTACCAGCTCTACAACATAAACATGGTCTATATTGTTTGTGTATCTCTTATTGTTTACCAACTCTACAACATAAACGAGATCTATATTGTGTGTGTATCTTATTGTTTACCAACTCTACAACATAAACGAGATCTATATTGTGTGTGTATATCTTATTGTTTACCAACTCTACAACATAAACGAGATCTATATTGTGTGTGTATCTCTTATTGTTTACCAGCTCTACAACATATCTCTTATTGTTTACCAACTCTACAACATAAACCAGATCTATATTGTGTGTGTATCTTATTGTTTACCAACTCTACAACATAAACGAGATCTATATTGTGTGTGTATCTCTTATTGTTTACCAACTCTACAACATAAACCAGATCTATATTGTGTGTGTATATCTTATTGTTTACCAACTCTACAACATAAACGAGATCTATATTGTGTGTGTATCTCTTAGTGTTTACCAACTCTACAACATAAACCAGATCTACATTGTTTGTGTATATCTTATTGTTTACCAACTCTACAACATAAACGAGATCTACATTGTTTGTGTGTCTCTTATTGTTTACCAACTCTACAACATAAACGAGATCTATATTGTGTGTGTATCTCTTATTGTTTACCAACTCTACAACATAAACCAGATCTATATTGTTTGTGTATCTCTTATTGTTTACCAACTCTACAACATAAACGAGATCTATATTGTGTGTGTATCTCTTATTGTTTACCAACTCTACAACATAAACCAGATCTATATTGTGTGTGTATATCTTATTGTTTACCAACTCTACAACATAAACGAGATCTATATTGTGTGTGTATCTCTTAGTGTTTACCAACTCTACAACATAAACCAGATCTACATTGTTTGTGTATATCTTATTGTTTACCAACTCTACAACATAAACGAGATCTATATTGTGTGTGTATCTCTTATTGTTTACCAGCTCTACAACATAAACGAGATCTATATTGTGTGTGTATCTCTTATTGTTTACCAACTCTACAACATAAACGAGATCTATATTGTGTGTGTATCTCTTATTGTTTACCAGCTCTACAACATAAACGAGATCTATATTGTGTGTGTATCTCTTATTGTTTACCAGCTCTACAACATAAACGAGATCTATATTGTGTGTGTATCTCTTATTGTTTACCAACTCTACAACATAAACGAGATCTACATTGTTTGTGGATCTCTTACGGTTTACCAACTTTACAACATAAACGAGATCTACATTGTTTGTGTATCTCTTACGGTTTACCAGCTCTGCAAAATGAATACGTCCTCAGAAGTTATAACCAGGAAAATGAAGATATACATTTTATTTGTGATGTACGGTATTTTAAATAAAGTCGTTGGAGCCAATTTTAAAAAAATCAATATTTTAAAATCTTTTTAGAAGTATAGGGTAGTTTGTAGTCGGGGAATATTCTTGAATATCATCGGAAGACACTAAACTTAAATATGTACCGAGTACAGTATTATTTTTTGAGCTATGCTGTCCACAGACTTACACAGACCTCTTTCTAATGCTTTCTTTGGACCTCAGAACATATTTCCGTTGAAATTTCGGAATGAATTTTTGGGTAGAATACAATACTTCCTCCATACACTATCCACGTAGAGAAAGTGAAAAAAAAAAAGATGTTTCATTCACATGCGTTTCTCTACATCTCTGTAACAAATTATTGTTAACAAGCTTGTTCTTCTTTCGTCCACTTGATGCTAATCAAGGTAAACATTAGCACAAATAGTCTTATTACTTGCTTCCTTGTAAGCAAAAGCGAAATAAGGGAGTAGCATCGGTTAAAGTGATAGTCAAATGTTTTAAAATATGGTTGCTCTGTGACTGAAATCCGTTTCTTTGCGTGGGCAGGAGTTGACAAGTTCCCGCATGAGAAAAGTTAACCATTTCAAAACTGAAGCTAATAACAAGGATTATCTCGAAAACGGTCAACCATACGAGAAAAAAGAAATATGCCATAAATTGTGTAATTTAAATTTTATGTTGTGAGTTGTGCATCTCTTACGGTTTACCAGCCATTCAAAATTCAGAAAAAAAAAAAATCATATAGAATACAGAGGTCTTCAGAAGCTATTCTCAGATAATTCAAGAGGTACGTTTTATTTATCAGGTAAATGTCTTTAATATAAGAGATTTTAATCAAAATCATTAAAGCCATTTTAGAGAATACCATAATTTTCGAAGTATTTCCATGTAAATGGTCGTTGGGGTGGCTTGGGGGATTTTCGTATCGAATCCTTGGAGTATAATGAACTTGAATATTAATTTTCGTATTTAACGCCCCCCCCCCACATACACACACATGGGCCATTTTGTAAAAATGCTTTTCTTTTTAGGACTCAGGGTGACCCAAACCGTGTATATCCGATGAAATCTCGGTATTGAATTTTTATACCTTCTCTATACACTATGAACATAATACGTGTGGAGAATTTATTTATCCAGAAGAATTGATAATATTGTTGCAAAGTTTTGTGACTAACTTGAGTAAAAACCTGACATGGACAAACAATTCTATGTTCCTGTTAACAAATATTTCTCAACGGGATTAACGGAATGCAGTAAGCCAATCATGCTTTCCCTTTCTTTGCTTGGTCAACAGGAAAAAACAAACAATTCTATGTTCCTGTTAACAAACATTTCCCAACGGGATTAAGGGAATGCAGTAAGCCAATCATGTTTTCCCTTTCTTTGCTTGGTCAACAGCAAAAAACAAACAATTCTATGTTCCTGTTAACAAACATTTCTCAACGGGATTAACGGAATGCAGTAAGCCAATCATGCTTTCCCTTTCTTTGCTTGGTCAACAGCAAAAAACAAACAATTCTATGTTCCTGTTAACAAACATTTCTCAACGGGATTAAGGGAATGCAGTAAGCCAATCATGTTTTCCCTCTCTTTGCTTGGTCAACAGGAAAAAACAAACAATTGTATGTTCCTGTTAACAAACATTTCCCAACGGGATTAAGGGAATGCAGTAAGCCAATCATGCTTTCACTCTCTTTGCTTGGTCAACAGGAAAAAACAAACAATTCTATGTTCCTGTTAACAAACATTTCCCAACGGGATTAAGGGAATGCAGTAAGCCAATCATGCTTTCCCTCTCTTTGCTTGGTCAACAGGAAAAAACAAACAATTCTATGTTCCTGTTAACAAACATTTCCCAACGGGATTAAGGGAATGCAGTAAGTCAATCATGCTTTCCCTCTCTTTGCTTGGTCAACAGGAAAAAACAAACAATTCTATGTTCCTGTTAACAAACATTTCCCAACGGGATTAACGGAATGCAGTAAGCCAATCATGTTTTCCCTTTCTTTGCTTGGTCAACAGGAAAAAACAAACAATTCTATGTTCCTGTTAACAAACATTTCCCAACGGGATTAACGGAATGCAGTAAGCCAATCATGTTTTCCCTTTCTTTGCTTGGTCAACAGGAAAAAACAAACAATTCTATGTTCCTGTTAACAAACATTTCCCAACGGGATTAAGGGAATGCAGTAAGCCAATCATGTTTTCTCTTTCTTTGCTTGGTTAACAGGAAAAAACAAACGCACAACTTCAGAAATATATGAGTATTAAATAATATAAACGTAACTATTTCCAGATGTTTCTTGTGCATTTGACAAAAAGGGATCTACATTTTATTTGGCAATATTAATATACAAATGTCATTCAGACTCAAGAGACTGTTCCCTATACGTGTGATAAACATTTAGTATTTTAATCAAAAATGACCCACTTTTGAGAAAATAAAATGCTGTTTGTGAAGGGAGTTCGCTGTGAGGACTTGCAGTTTAAATTCTGCGTGTCACATTTATAGAAGATGAGACTAAGTTTGGTGTTGAAGCGACTTTTCCTTTATTAAACTCTTCAGACCCATGGACTTCTTTATTGAGGAGTCCTCAAAACGTGTATTTACGTTACAATCTCAACATCGCATTTTGGGGTGAACAGATAATACAGACGTGAAACTTTGGTTTGTATATGCAGACCAGGTGTAGAACTGATATTGCACTACAGCAACTTGGTTTTAAACCAGTTTTATTGCTGGGGCCAATTGTTATGAGAATACAGAGGAAATTCCTTGCAACTCAAGATTTGGTGAAACCGTTGAATTATGTACTTACTTCAGACACTGTTATACTCATAAACTTTGGTATTTTATTGAATTAAACTTGCCACGATCTGGAGTGCGAGTGTATAGCCATAAAAAGGTTCCTCAACCAACAGTTACATCGACCTGCCGTTTAATAACAACACAGTGTTAACTGTTTGTCGCGAATATTTATAACAAGACGAATGACTCGCTATCTATTGTACAACAAACCATTCTTATTCAAGCTACTGGAGATGGAACGGTTTCATTAAACATTCCGTTGCAGGAATACAGCGATCGTCAAATATATAACAGCTCATTGTTATGCGATTACTGAAAACTATTGCTTTAACTTGACCAGGAAAATAAAAACGATTCCCAATTTGAGGAAATGTAAAGTAATAACAAGGAATATCTGTACAAAAACAAGTGTGTGTTTTAACGAGGCCCACATGTGACCACGTGTTACGGTTAACCAGTACACAAACGTCATCCAGAAAGAACTTAAGTGTCTCGATATATATGTTTTCGTAAACTTCCACGGCCAATATTAAAATTATCTTGGTCCAGAGTTTCCGGTGTAGACCGCGTCTTAAGGCTAAAATCTGCCGACGTTTCGCCCATCTTATGATAAGGCTTCCTCAGGGGTAACTGCGTCTGGTCCGGCTGGCGTACCTTCTTTTATACTGTAGTTGGGACATGCCAAGTACCGCCCTCCTGTGTTGCCATTGGTTATCGTTTGGCCAATGGCTGGGGTCGCTGCTTTCTGTATTCCTATTGGCTCGCTGGCCGCAAGGTGGGATGCTTTTCTTAGCAGAGGTCTCCAGATGGTGTTCAAACTTTTTCCATTGTCTCTGTTAACTTTATGTTCTTCTTTAATTATTTCTATGCTTTCGCGTATAATGCGATGTTTGTAGTCTTCACATGGTACCAATAATTTCATGTTATCAAAATCAATGTGATGGCCAGTTTCAATAGCATGTTCGGAGAGAGCGGACTTATTAGGCTGATTAAGTTTGAGGCTTCTGATGTGCTCTTTTCGACGTGTGATTGCCGATCTTCCGGTCTGACCTATATATGCTTTGCCGCAATCGCAGGTTATTTTATAAATTCCTGGCTTAAGTAGTGGGTTGGATTTGTCTTTTACTGGTCTGAGGGTGGATTGTAACTTCCGAACCGTGCTGTACCGAGTATTAATCCCGTGTTTGAGTAAAATTTTGCCAATCCTTTCAGTGGTGCCCTGAACAAAAGGAAGGCGAGCCCATCTTGTCTTTTGTTTTTCTTTTTCTTTTTGTGGTTTTTTGGCATTCTTTCCCCAGTATTTTATGTCGGTTTTTGAGTATCCATCTGGAGACCTCTGCTAAGAAAAGCATCCCACCTTGCGGCCAGCGAGCCAATAGGAATACAGAAAGCAGCGACCCCAGCCATTGGCCAAACGATAACCAATGGCAACACAGGAGGGCGGTACTTGGCATGTCCCAACTACAGTATAAAAGAAGGTACGCCAGCCGGACCAGACGCAGTTAGCCCTGAGGAAGCCTTATCATAAGATGGGCGAAACGTCGGCAGATTTTAGCCTTAAGACGCGGTCTACACCGGAAACTCTGGACCAAGATAGTCTCGATATATGTTCCATTTGTATTGAAAATATCAAACGTGTGCCGCCTTAATTAAATCGTTATTTAAAAGGTTGCACATAAACGGTAATATGGCGCGGGAGATTTTCTTGAAGATGTGTCTCGCTTTCAGCGACTTGCGTTTAGAGTTATGTGCGCTCGCTCTCGTTCTCGCTCTCGCTCTCGCTCTCTCTCTCTCTCTCTCTCTCTCTCAGGCGAGCGCGCGCACACACACACACACGCTCTTTCTAAAAATGTATTTTTGATTCGGGGAACCTCAAAACATATTTTAGGGGAAATTTCGACATACAATTTTCTCAGTGGAATACAATGCTACCCCTACTTACTATACTAGAGAAATAGAGCAGCAGCCATGTAAAATATCAAGGATGCTAATTGATAAATGAGGAAATATGTCAGGTCCATTATCGACCTAAACATGTTTATGCATCACCACCACCACCACCACCACCACCACCACCACCATCATTATTATTATTAGAACTGCCTGCACGAGTATAACCCCTACACCACGTTAATTATTACTTTCCATCAGAGCATATTCTCTCTACAGGCAACAATGAGTGTTACCGTAAAAACAAATAATTGTTTTAAATATCATCGCTTGTGTTTCCTGCGGGATCTCCTTGATGAAGCCCTTTTCTTCCTCAACACGAGCTTTGTGACAAATTCACCTTTTTCTGACTTTACTAACACCTACACAGTATTTTAACTATTTTTATTCACGTTAAAACACATTGAATATTGAGAAATGAATGAAAGTATTTACAAGGAAGGAATAACAACTTGCAATCATATAAACTATCATGCGACGAAATTTAAACGCAGTAAAGCCAACCTTCTCAATAACATACACTTAGACATGAGAAAACACTTCCCTCTGTTGTGCGTCTTAATGACGCAATTCCATTCTAAAATAGTTTGTATTGTTTTCTTACTTATAATTTTTGTTCTATACATGCATTAATGTGAATCCTAGTTGTAAGTTCCTGGTGCGTCGTACTTGAAGTAATGTCATTAAACAGAAAACTAAAAGTCTACTCTTTATTCCCAATAAGAATTTCTGAGAAAGGAAATAAATGTATTCGTTAATAAACGCGCGTTGCAAACAGGACATCATTTGACTGCTTGGAGTATACACACCAAGTGTCCTGACGCTTGATAAACGTGCTCCTACTGTCAAACACATTTGACTCCTGTGAGTATACAAACCAGGTGTCCTGACGCTTGATAAACGTGCTCCTACTGTCAAACACATTTGATTCTTGTGATTATTCACAGAGTGTCCTCACGCTTGATAAACGTGCTCCTACTGTCAAACACATTTGATTCTTGTGATTATTCACAGAGTGTCCTGACACTTGATATACGTGCTCCTACTATCAAACACATTTGACTCCTGTGAGTATACACAGTGTGTCCTGACACTTGATAAACGTGCTCCTACTATCAAACGTATTTGACTCCTGTGAGTATACACAGTGTCCTGACGCTTGATAAACGTGCTCCTACTGTCAAACACATTTGATTCTTGTGACTATTCACAGAGTGTCCTCACGCTTGATAAACGTGCTCCTACTATCAAACACATTTGACTCCTGTGAGTATACACAGTGTGTCCTGACACTTGATAAACGTGCTCCTACTATCAAACACATTTGACTCCTGTGAGTATACACAGTGTGTCCTGACACTTGATAAACGTGCTCCTACTATCAAACGTATTTGACTCCTGTGAGTATACACAGTGTCCTGACGCTTGATAAACGTGCTCCTACTGTCAAACACATTTGATTCTTGTGACTATTCACAGAGTGTCCTCACGCTTGATAAACGTGCTCCTACTATCAAACACATTTGACTTCTGTGAGTATACACAGTGTGTCCTGACACTTGATAAACGTGCTCCTACTATCAAACACATTTGACTTCTGTGAGTATACACAGTGTGTCCTGACACTTGATAAACGTGCTCCTACTATCAAACACATTTGACTTCTGTGAGTATACATAGTGTGTCCTGACACTTGATAAACGTGCTCCTACTATCAAACACATTGGACTTCTGTGAGTATACACAGTGTGTCCTGACACTTGATAAACGTGCTCCTACTATCAAACACATTTGACTCCTGTGAGTATACATAGTGTGTCCTGACACTTGATAAACGTGCTCCTACTATCAAACACATTTGACTCCTGTGAGTATACATAGTGTGTCCTGACACTTGATAAACGTGCTCATACTGTCAAACACATTTGACTCCTGTGACTATGCACAGTGTGCCCTGACGCTTGATAAACGTGCTCGCACTGTAAACACATTCTAACTGAAATGTAATATAAGGGAAATTAACTGCTAGCCTCTTATAACTAAACGGGCGAAAAAAAAAAAAAACATTTACACAACCTTTCTGTTAATATTTTCCTTTGTTTTATTTGACTGGAAGTAATTATCTAAACACGCTAAATAAGTACATAATTTATTTAACACTGTAGTTCCTCTTTTGGTTAACACTTTGCACATTTTATGTCGAGCAAAATAATTTTAGAATCAAAATGGTAACACAAGCTCAAAAACAGAAGTAGAAGTTCAAAACTTCAAATGCGGCTAAAAGAGCAAAAGCGCTGTATTATGCATTGGTGTGAAAATAAACTTTCATTTGCTTGCGCTAAACTTGAAATATTGAAGTTTGGTGTTCATCCTAATGGACACAAAGACAAGATCAGAGTCCACTACACTAAAGTAAAGTGAACATTACTCTACTAAATTTATATAACATAACTTTGTAAATATCACACACGAAAAATGTGAAAATACCGCAGTTACCAAAACAATTTAAAACTAGTGCGATGTAAAATAAAAATGAGGATTTCTTCTTGGACAACTTGGCTACGAGACGAATGTGAATGTTTTAAATGTTCCTAATTGCTGAATATACAGTAAGCAATGCTATGCAGATTAACGCGGATAAAGAAACCAGAGGTAAAATTGGTCAAAACAAATTAATTGACGTATCTTAAAAACAGTTGATATAACTGTCTGCAAGGATAACGTCATCTAGTGTCGACTACAGCTAATGTTATTATTGTGTCACGTTCCTTTAAATGATAGAAATCCTAATACAAGTTCACTTTCGTTAATGAACTCGTTCAGAGAACCGCTTTGTTTATACGCATGAACGTTTTAAATTACAAAACCGTCATAGACGCATAATGTAATATTTGCTTCAGCAGCGTATAATAAACCAATAAACAAAGGTGTTTAGTGTCAAAGTGCTACTTATTCGACTTTTGTTCCCGGCGTCTCAAAACGTTTCATTATTACTCTACTTTGCAAAGCCAATGCTTTCTTTACTCCATACATTGACTATGAACGGCAGGTATTGAGGTTACGTTACGTTACGTGTGTAAATGAACTGGGTAACATTCTGATGTACTCCATTCACATGACTTTCTCTACGTCTCTGCAACAAATTATTATTAAAAAGTTATTCTTCTATCTACTTCATACTATTCGACAAAAAATTAGGAGAAATAGTCTTATTACTTGCTACCTTGTAAATAGAAGTGAAATAAAATTCTGCAAAATGTATCCAAAATAAAGATGTTTTCAGAGGCTATTCCCAGAAAATTTAAGATATTAATTTTATTTTTACTTTCTCTAGCCCCATATGTACAATGTACATATGGATAGAGAAGGCATTGTAATGCACCCAAAAATTCGATATCGAGATTTCACCGGAAATATATGTTTTGGGGATCCCTGAGTCCGAAAAAAGCATTTTAACTTTCCCTATATGCACTATGTACATAGTGTATAAGGAAGGTATTGCACTCCACCAAAAAATTCAATACCGAGATTTCACCGGAAATATATGTTTTAGGGTCCCCTGTATCCAAAAAAGGTATTTTCAGAAAAAGGTCCGTGTGTGTGTCCGTGTGCCTGTGAAAAAGTCGGTAAAACGACTCAAAAACGAAAAGTCGGTAAAATACCAAGCTTGGTATTTAAGTTTAGTATCTTCCAAGGATGGGACACGAAGATTTTGAGAAAAATCCTCTCACCCCAAACTACCCTTTACATAGAACTTTTTTCGAAAATTTTGATTTTCTAAAAAATGGCTCTAACGATTTTGATTAAAATATCGTATATTAAAGATATTTACCTGACAAATAAAATGTATATTTTGAATTTTCTGGGTATAGCCTCTGAAGACAACTTTATTCTGGGTCAATTTTACGGAATTCTGTATAACTGCTAAACCGTAAAAGATGGACAAAAACTTACCACACAACAAATATAGAGTACTTTAAAACACAATTTATGTTATATACATTTTTTTCGTGGAGTTGATTGTTTTTTTTTTTTTTAGATATTTCTTGTTTTTGGTTTCAGCTATAAAAAAACATACTTTTCTTATACTTTGTGAACTCGTGTCCATACAAACAAAGAAACTTCAGTCACATAGCAACCAGCTTTTGACCATCACTTTAACCTATGGTACTCCCTTATTTCGCTTCTACTTACAAGGAAGCAAGTAATAAGACTATTTCTGCTTTTTTTTTTTTTTTTTTTTCTCGATTGGCAGGAAGTAAATAGAAGCATAAGCTTTTTAACAATAATTTATTGCAGAGTTGTAGAGAAAGTCATGTGAATCGAACAAATCAGATTTTTAAAAAAAGGTCCATGTGTGTGTGTGTGTGTGTGTGTGTGTGTGTGTGTGTGTGTGTGTGTGTGTGTGTGTGTGGACAGCATAGCACCAAAATGAAAAGACCGTTAAATACCAAACTTGGTATTTAGGTTTAGTATCTTGCAAGGATGCGACATGAAGATTTTCATAAAAATCCCCCTACCTCAAACTACCCTTTACATAGAAAAATTTTCGAAAATGTTGATTTTCTTAAAAATGACTCTAGCGATTTTGATTAAAATCCCGTATTTTAAAGCTATTTAGTCCGAAATAAAATGTATATCTCGAATTTTTTGGGAATAGCCTCTTAAGACCTCTTTATTCTGGATGAATGTTGCTTAACTGCTAAACCGTAAGAGATAGAAAAAAAACTCACTCCACAAAAAATGTACATCACGACAAAACACACAATTTATGTCCTTTACGTATTTGTTGTGAAGGTAACCGTTTCTGAGATATTCCTTGTTATTGGTTTCAATTGTGAAGTACTTACTTTTCTCAGACAAGAAGTGTCCGCTTTTCTTTTGTTCTACTACTCCTGGCCAAGCAAAGAAGTGATTTGCAATGACAATCGCATGATGATAGCTTTTAAAACATTTGACAATCATTTTAACATAGCGCATGTCCTTATTCTCTTCTACTTATCAGGAACTAAGTAATAACATTCTGCTAATATTTATCTCGATTAGCATTGTGTACAAAGAAGAATAATCTTTTGTAGGAGGTTTGTAGAGCAGCTAGAGGAAGTCATGTGAGTGTAACACATCAGACTTTTAACTAGATTGCCAACATTGTTTCCTGCATTCTTTTATATTTTTTTACTCTCTCTCTCTCTCTCTCTCTCTCTCTCTCTCTCTCTCTCTCTCTCTCTCTCACACACGCACCCACGCACGCGCGCACACATACACACACAGACACAGAAATACACACACACACACACACACACACACACACACACACACACACACACACACACACACACACACACACACACACGCACGCTGTTTCAAAACGACACCAAACGAATATAGCAGTCGATTAGCTCACACTTTTGACTTGTCCGAAACTTCATGTCGCAACTTTCAAACTCTTCTATTTAAAGTTGTATGTGTGTATCTTGAATTTTCTGGGGATAGCCTCTGAAGATCTCTTTATTCATGTAAATATCTTTAATGTACGCTAATTTAATGAAAATCGTTACAGCCATTTTTGGGAAAATCAAAATTTTCGAAAATTTTTCTATTTAAAGGGGAATTTTCTTGTCGCATCCTTGGGAGGTACTAAACTTGTATACCAAGTTTGGTATTTTAGCGACTTGCGCTCAATACACGGGAGAGTGGAAGTGCCGCTCGGTCGATACAGAGTTGGTTATATTCTAGACACAACGTCAGTTGTAAACAAATCCGTCGCAAAGATTTGGACCTCATACTTCCATCATTGAGTTGACAACGATCCATGACACGATCAATCTAGTCCGGCATTAATTATTTTACCCTGCCTTACGTGTTTACTTTGGTGGTATTTGTTGCCACGTGAGGCGCTAACGCAGCGAGTACGAACCTCCAGCTGCTAATCATAGATAGCAGCACGGCTCTTATTTCTCATATTTAGTTGACTAGAAGTAAAAATATAGTTACAGACACTCAAGTTGAAACAATTAGTGATTTAAGTTACTAAGAAGCTAGCATTTTGTGTAAATGTAATAATTTTGAGTAGCAATAGACGTTCCTTATTTTTCAATAATGCTGGTTTGGGTATTCTTGTGCACCACTAACGTCTTCATTTTTAGGTATATCTTTACTACTGTATACTGAGAAGGAGCTGTAATGTACATTACCTACCAATTTTTGAGAGCGTTCGTTAGCTAGCTGAATTACGGTGCTCAGTAATTGGCACTATTAGATTACTCGATTATCTTGAATATGAACATATTTTCAAAGAGGAAGGTATAAATCATCTACAGAGCGGAGCCTGACGACTGGGACTTCCGGTGTCGAGTCAAGGTTCCACGACAAAATTGGTGGACTAAATAAAGGAAAATTCTGAAATATAATTATATTTTTATCTTAAGCATAACCACCAACTTTGTTCCCTTTTTCCTGGAGTGTATACTTGACATTCGTTATATAACTTAAACTAACCATATACTGCATTGCAGACTTATGACTAATTTATTGTTTACCTCAGCCATCTTGTATTAAATGTGTGTTGGCATTTTAGTACAAGCTTGTATAAATTTACATTCAATGCACAGTATTATTTGCATTTACAATACTTTTCTTGCATTAAACAATCTAAATCATATTATGAAATGCTGATGAATGATATATAAACACAGTGGCGGCTGGTGAACAAAATAATGTGTGTGCTACAGTATATTCGTATGTGTACACATGCTTACTTATTATCTTACCTAATGGCGAAATACGAAGTCCATACGGCACTCCTTCCTGCTATAGAACTTATCGATGACTCTGGTGTTAATCCCTCCATCTTAGATGCGATGCTCTTTTCCATGGACAGCATTGCCAGAGCATTGCTCTTTTCCATGGACAGCTTTGCCAGAGCATTAAGGTGATCTTGTGACATGGTGTTTCGCAAGAATGTTTTTAAACGTTTTAAGCACAAAAAGCATCTTTCTGGTTCAGCAGAAATTGGTGTTGTGATCAAAATTTTTAACAAAGTAGTCACTTCCGAAAATGAATCTCCCAAATTATTAGAAAGTATATATTACAACTGCACAGCCCCATCAATGCTTCTAAAGTCAGACCTTGCATACATAACGCTCAGTTGCGTCTTTAGCATTTTCTTGTTCAGCATTGTATATGTGTCCACGACAGTTTGAACTTCACTCTCGGGAAACTTATTTATAAAGCTTTCAAAAAATGTACAATTTAACAACTTAGCTGCATCGAGATGACTCAAGGACTGAAAACGACGTCTAGCCTCCTCAATAATGCGATCACATACCTCTATCTTCAAGGACTCTCTACCTTCTAGCGTTTGCTCATTGAATCAAATGCAAACATAGATATACCGTCGGCTGCCTATCGAATATCACAGATGTACTGAATGAATGAAGACACAGCATTTTCTACTTTAACTGCCTCAATTGATTTTGACTACAGCTGATTATAAAGTACATCAACATGAAGAATTACTCTCTGAAAAAAATTCAACAAGGAAAGGAATTTGCTATCTTCTAAGTAACGCCGAAGTCCATTTGCTTCTAGGCAAGTCTTATCGTGGGCAGAATTTTCCAGCTCCGAAAAACACTCCATCAATTCTTCCTGATTTTCATACACTACACTAACAGTCCTGGATCTAAAATTCCACCTAGTTGCAGAACCACCAGGAACTCTTCTGGCTACTGCAGATTCTAGGGCGGTTAAACGCTGTGGGGATCTTGAGAAAAAGGCAGTAAAAGCTGAGAGATTAAGAAAAAATATTCTGGCAGACTTATTCTGCGAAGCTGCATGTTCCATTGCTAAATTCAACTGATGTGCATAGCAGTGAATATACTGTGCATTTGGAAAATGAGATTTGACTTTTGCTTGCACTCCGCCAACTGCGCCACTCATTACCGAGGCTCCATCATACGTTTGGGCAATTATTTTATGAGGTTTGCCTCTGAATAATTCATTGAGCACTTTTAATATGCTTTCAGAAATTGCCTCTGCGTTTTGTCCCTCTGGTTTCAAAAATCCCCAAAATCTCTCATACGGTAAACCATTTTTCTCGTATCTAAATACTAGTACAAGCTGGGACTGGTGAGAAACGTCTGTGGTTTCATTTGCCATAACAGCTACAAAGTTAGCTTCTTTCATTTCCTCGGTAATCACTTTCCGACAAACTTCTTACATACAATCCAGTAGTTCGTTCTGGATAGTTTTGGAGGTCCCTTTGAAAATTTGGCTTGAGTCCATGTGTTCCTTCACAGCACTGTCAATATCGCTTATGAAATCAATGAGCCCTAAAAACTCGCCAGGATTTTCAGAAGATTCAGTCTCGTCATGTCCCCTTAAGGCAAGCTCAAATGCACCACAAAACTTGATGCAGTCAATTATGCGCGACAACACATACCTGTGCTTTGCTTTGCTTCTTGATAAGCACGGCTTAACTGAGTAACAATATTTGTACTGCCTAAAGCACTTAGGTCAAGCACGTTGTTTAAATGTTTTACATTTTGCTTATGCTTATTAATCAGCACATTAATATGTCCAAGGTCTGTAACTCCTGTTGTGCTCCAAGCATCACTAATTCCAAAGAGCAAGCATGGAAAACAAAAACAAACATTTCTTTCTTGGCATCCACATACCCATACATTTTCATAAATTTTGGGGTTAAACCGCCTGGTGTATGAATTATTTCTCCCTCCTTTTGCTGATTGCGTTATATTAAGAGTTGGAGTTTGCCTCCCTAACTGCTACACATGAACTTTTTCCTCTAGTGTCCTCCTAAAGAAGGGATAGTTCATCAAGCTGCTCACAGAATTCATGTTTATACACACAATAGAAATATTAAGGTCGAACATAACCTGAGTTTTTGACCGGAATGGAGTATTTCACGATTATATTTTGTTGTTACAAAGTAAGTAGTACTCTAGTACATAATTGTAAGTCTTTGCATTGGAAATTATATAACATATTTGTAAATATGTATTGTAATTTGTTGACATTTATGAAGAGTACATAATACAATAATCATGTTTTAGTTTATATGATTGCTACTAGTAACTATTATATCGATAATTTGAAAACTATCATCTGACATAACATTAGTTTTACATATAATGAAATTATATTTATTTGTACATTTTAACACTATATTTTGATACTCTGTTTTTGTGTGCATGCAAAAAAAAAAGTATTCTGTTGTTTTTGTAACCTATGCTTTTAGCACTAGAGCTTTATATATATTTTTTTCATAGTATATAGTATATAAACATATGTATACATAAGAACTGAAGCTTTCCTGGCGACGTGTTAATTCAAAATCTTCTCGGGCTTCTAGCCAGGTAAAAACTTGGCTTGACACCAACGTTTTTACCTGGCTAGAAGCCCGAGAAGATTTTGAAATATGTATACATGTATATATCTTGACAAGTTCTATGTTCAGTGGCTTTCTGGCCTAAACGAACATACAGAATGCTTCCTAATCTAATCTAAGTGGTGCCAACAGCTGCTCCATATGTGCATCTCCCGATAATGTTATTCTCTCTGAGCTACGTTACATTAGACCCAGTCTATTGCCATTGGTATCAAACACGGCAGCAGAAGTAAATACATCAACGCCACATAGATGGCAGTAGTTATATTACAACAGCAAGCGGCGGGATATCCTGTGCTCCAGACAATGGTAGCACAATTCTAGCTAAATACAGCCAATCGGAGAAGAGATTTCAAATCGCCCATCGACGTTTGGCGCGCGTGGATTGGTCAGTATTCACGCCGACGGACAGAGAATCTATTTAGCACCAAAGCAAGACCGATTGCGTGTATGCGAGATATGCGTGGCATTTACACATACGAGCGCCCAACACTAGCGCGCGGCATATATAAAATCGGTTAAAATTAGTAAAGTGAAAGAAAATATGCAATAATAATTGAATATATGTTTAATACGTAATGAGGAGCTATTTTCAGTAAAATAATCATTGTGCTGTAGCACATATTGACGAGCCGCGCCTGTATAAACATATATTTGCACAGTTTTCTGTCATTTGTTTCAGGGTAGCCTAAATGCATTTGACAAAAATAATGTTTTTAAACAGTCTTTTGTCAATGATGCTATCAATTGCCAGCATACCAGTACTACCTGTGTGCCGGAATTTCATCAGGAGAAGTTCTTTTACATGCAGTAAATTTATAATATGTGGTTGCTTTTAAGCACACTTAAAAACCATCAGTCTGGGTTGTTTTAATTTGGCTGCACACATTTTGGGTATCAATCTGTAATCGGCAATGGTTCAGAAAGACTACTTTGTGTTGTTTGCTTTGCTTCAGCATGCGTTATCTACATTGGAAAAACAGTATTATAGAATAAGTGAGGTGAATTGTTAAGGTATGATCACTTAATTTGTTTCCTTAATTTCTTTTGGCAAATAACATTAATGAAACCAAGGGAAAAATGCATTCTATACTATTGGCATATAGATACGTTAAATGTGGTGAAAATGTTGGTAAACTCACTTGAATTAATTATTCTTCATTTCAATAGCATTGCTTTGTTTCTAATGTAGTATAAGAATCAGCAAATAAATTTAGCTGTATCATGACATAGGCTCCATGTCTGCCCAATCTTGTTATGTAATTAATACCTTAGGGTGAGTTACTTAGTTATGAATTTTTACAATTTTTTTCCTTTATTATGCAGTGACAAATGTTTGTAATAATGTGGCAAGCTAATTAATACTTTTGGGCGAGATGTTTGGATGTGAGTTTTTATGTTTGTAATGATGTGGCAAACTAATTAATACTTTAGGGCGAGTTGTTTGGATATGAATTTTTTGTTTGTAATAATGTGGCAAACTAATTAATACTTTAGGGCGAGTTGCTAGGATATGAATTTTTATGTTTGTAATAATATGGCAAACTAATTAATACCTTTGGGCGAGTTGCTTGGATATGAATTTTTATGTTTGTAATAATGTGGCAAACAAATTAATACTTTTGGGCGAGTTGCTCAGATAGGAATTTTTATATTTGTAATAATGAGGCAAACTAATTAATACTTTTGGGCGAGTTGCTCGGATATGAATTTTTGTTTGTAATAATGTGGCAAACTAATTAATACCTTTGGCGAGTTGCTCGGATATGAATTTTTGTTTGTAATAATGTGGCAAACTAATTAATACTTTTGGGCAAGTTGCTCGGATAGGAATTTTTATGTTTGTAATAATGTGGCAAACTAATTAATACTTTTGGGCAAGTTGCTCAGATAGGAATTTTTATGTTTGTAATAATATGGCAAACTAATTAATAGTTTTGGGCAAGTTAATTGGATATGAATTTTTATGTCTGTAATAATATGGCAAACTAATTAATACTTTTGGGTAGGTTGCTCGGATATGAATTTTTATGTTTGTAATAATATGGCAAACTAATTAATACCTTTGGGCGAGTTGCTCGGATATGAATTTTTGTGATTGTAATAATGTGGCAAACTAATTAATACTTTTGGGCGAGTTGCTCAGATAGGAATTTTTATATTTGTAATAAATAATATGGCAAACTAATACTTTTGGGCAAGTTGCTCGGATATGAATTTTTATGTTTGTAATAATATGGCAAACTAATTAATACCTTTGGGCGAGTTGCTCGGATATGAATTTTTGTGTTTGTAATAATGTGGCAAACTAATTAATACTTTTGGGCAAGTTGCTTGGATATGAATTTTTATGTTTGTAATAATATGGCAAACTAATTAATACTTTTGGGCAAGTTGCTCGGATATGAATTTTTGTGTTTGTAATAATATGGCAAACTAATTAATACTTTTGGGCAAGTTGCTCGGATATGAATTTTTGTGTTTGTAATAATGTGGCAAACTAATTCATACTTTTGGGCGAGTTGCTCGGATATGAATTTTTGTTTGTAATAATGTGGCAAACTAATTAATACTTTTGGGCGAGTTGCTTGGATATGTTGCTTGGATATGATTTTTTATGTTTCTAATAATGTGGCAAGCTAATTAATACCATGGGGCGAGTTGCTCGGATATGAATTTTTATGTTTGTAATAATGTGGGAAGCTAATTAATACCTTTGGGCGAGTTGCTAGTATATGAGTTTTTATGTTTGTAATAATGTGGCAAACTAATTAATACCATGGGGCGAGTTGCTCGGATATGAATTTTTATGTTTGTAATAATTTGGCAAGCTAATTAATACCTTTGGGCGAGTTGCTAGTATATGAGTTTTTATGTTTGTAATAATGTGGCAAACTAATTAATACTTTTGGGCAAGATGCTCGGAAATGAATTGTTGCAAGGTTTGCTTTATCATGCAGTGACAAATGTTTTGTAACTTTTTTATTTATTTATTTATGTATTTATTTATACCTTCATCATGTCTAAATACCTCTGTAGCAATGATAAAGAATGTCACTGCCTTCGATTTATTCTCATAAAAATATTGCTGAAAATGCATAAATTCCATTTCTACCTGTTTTGTGCTTTTATCATTATGCAACAGATATGGCACAAATAGGAATGCATGAATAAGTAACTTAAAAAATATGTGGTTTTTGGAACTGAAAATGAAAAACTTATACATGTGTTAGTAAACTCACATAATAGTTAATAATATTAGATTTGCATATCCTTGTGTTATTATGTGTATTGTTACTTTCATTTTAAATATTACAGCCTCAGCAGCAGGTATGACTTAAAAGTCGAGTGTTACATCTTCCTTCTTAATGTATAAACTTGATTCTTGTCATTTTTAAAAACAAAAGTCCAGGATGCATAGAATTTTTAGCCATCTTCAAAATAGCCAAACAAAATGCAAAATTTGCACTAACTAGGCCAAACTTATGCATCAATGACACAAATATAACAATCTGAAATAAACTACTTAAAGAATTCTTTGGTATATCTATGAATATATCACAGTAAAATTAGTAACTGTCCTATGCAGAACGTCTGTGTGATTTAAGTTTGTAAACACTGCACAATTTTAAGTAATTGTTTATAAATGTAAAACAAGGAATTGTTGCTTTTACTTTACAGCTATTATAGATGCAAATTAATTGGTAGTATGGAATTAAACATTTTCATAATCAAGGAGTTTCTACTCCATTTTTGTCGTGATATTATGAGCAGAAATTATTCTTTGATTAATTAATTTAATACAATCCTTTATATGTATTGTGAGATGAAACTGCACAAATTATACACACAGCTATTGTTGCATATGGCTTCCAAACATAATTGAAAATAATTGATGTCAGCTCAGTGCTTCAATAGCCAAGGCTTTTGTGACTCATTGTTATTACCTTAATGTTCAACTCCTGTATTATTGTGTGGAATGGGCATTTTTCTGTTTTACTTGCAGTTGTATTCATCCAAGTCATATAAAGACAATATATGGGTACTGATATTTTAGTGTGGTGTGCTTGCCATTCCTATTGAATAATAATCTTCAGTTTTGTAATGTTACAAACTATAAGAGTCATATCAGCTTTATTTTATGCCAGAATTTGTTCCACAGGAGCTATGTGCATTGAAATGAAACTGTTGCAGTTGAAAATCCTTAAATGCAATTGAAAATCCCTCACTCTTGGCATAAATGAAATGTGCAGTTTCTCACTTTGAGACTGTAATCGCTCCCTCAGTTGCTTATATGGCATACACTCTGTCGAGTCCTGCAGCCCGAGAAATATATGCTAAGCAAAGAGCTGAAGCAGCATATAGTGCATTGCTTAAACTGTTACCAATATAAATTGGGATATGTACTCAAAAAGATGCTTCACTTGACAGACAAAATACCAAGCATATGGAAATTTGTCATACAACCAGATATATTGGAGTTTTAAATTTTGTTTCTAAAACTACATGTTTTCTTTGTCAGTGTTGATTACCATGCAGGATATTTGGTCTCAGAAACTGAAGAGTCTAGTATTCCTTGTGTTGTAAAGACAAGTGGATTTTAAACAAATGGTGCATTTATTTACTTTCTTATTTTCATTGTGCAGTATATGTTATTCTAATTGTAATAATTTGCTTTTTCTGTATTTGTGAAAGATACACATTTTAACCAAAGTTATTACAAGAATGCAAAATAGTATGATTGATAAAAGTTATGCCACTAGTTGCTGACATTGTCTCGTGTACAAATGTTACGGTGCTGCTATATGTTAATACTACAGGAGAGAGTTTCAAATTTGAGGTCCCTCTCTGAGGAACTTCTGTAATCTTTATGTGTATACATTGAAATGCAACTTCTGGTATTCAAAACTTAATTCATTAATACAAACATTAGCATAACACTTTTGTTTTCTTCTTGAAACAGGTAGTGCTGTTTTTTTGTACATAGTTATCCCTTCTTCATTTCGAATTTTTGTGTGCATCTATGCTGTTTTTACACTAGTTTTTAATGGCATTTTTCAATAATATTATTAACTTGCTATGTACAAAAAAATTGCATTACATTTAACCTTGTTGGCATCCCTTCCAGTTTTCCTCCCTTTACAGAATGCATTAATTCAATGTGAAATTATAATTGATGTGCTCATATATCAAACAGGATTTTAATTCTACTCAAAGAAAGGATGAAACATGTATTTCTGCACAATCCCAATTTCATATAAATACTGTGCTTCTCATCTGATTATATAAAAAAAATCTAATTTGTTGTATACAGCAGAAATAAGTTCAATTAAACGTGGATTTCTTCTTGCTGATCATTTTCTTTTCAGGAATTAGCTACCGAACTTCTTTCTAAGTCACATCTCGGGCACTATGAATAATTTACCGCACTTTTCAATTTCTCACACAGAAACGTTAAATCAACTATTTGGAAATGTTCGGTAACAGTTCATTGGTGCGTGAGATGCGACTTCGAAAGAACTTCGGTAGATAATTCCTGCGTTGAATACGCGAGGGAAGGGAGGGTACAGAATCGCACGCTCGGTCAATATAGAAGTTGGTTATATTATCGACGCTATGTTAGTTGTAACAACAGCCGTGCGAAAGGTTTTATAAAGCGCCCTATTCGACCCCTTACCCCCACCACGGAGTCGACAATCTAGTAATCGATGGTACATTAACTTTACAATATTTCCCAAGCTTAAAATATTAAACAAAGTCACATACATTGTTTACAGTGAGATTGCATTGTGAAGCAATTTTACAATAATTTATCATCCAATTTGGTGCATTTAAAAAACTGTTTCAGTCTATGACATAAGCTCGAGTCCTTCATTGACAGCTTTAGGCTATCTGGGATCTTGAGTTTTTTCCTGTAGAGTTGGTAACGCGGGCAGTTATCGACTATGTGCTGGATACTGTTTCTTGTATTGCAGGCTGTGCATTGTGGTGGCTCTTCTTTAGAGAGGATGTAGAAGTGTGTAAGTTTTGTATGTCCAATTCGGATTCTAGTTATGAGTATCTGGTCACGGCGATTTAGGAATTTCACTGAAAAAGGTGCTGTAGAATTACCTCTTGCATCGTGGAGTTTACTTTGGGGAGAGGTAACCCAAGAGGTTTTCCATTTATCGCGGAGAGTTCTTTTCAAATGAGCATTGATATCTTGATATGGAATTTTCGCACTTGGATTTACAATTGGCAGCTTTGTTGCATCTTTGGCTGCTTTGTCGGCTAAATCATTTCCATGTATGTTGGTGTGTGAAGTAATCCAGATTAATACTGTGGTTTTTTTCTTCGTGAAGATGCAATTGAGGAGGTGATGAATTTCATTAATTAGAGGATGAACTGTTGAAATATCTTGAATAGCTAAAAGTGATTGTGATTGTTCAAGCTTCTTGAGAGTGTTGTACGTGGTGGAGTCAGTAATGTAGAAGGGATAATTCGTTCCGTACCTTTTAATGAGCAATATTATGAACGAGATTTAAAAGGGGAACTCTTCAAACTTGCTCTTAAAAGATTAAAAAGCATTGCAATACCACATTTAAATTTAACGTTGTCTAATGACTTGTGTCGCTTTCTAAACAGAGATGCAAAACAATAGTAAGTGCTGTGTTAGAAGAAATCAAAGACCTTGGAATATATTACCTAGACTCACCGCTGGCGCTGGTGTTACTGTCGCTAATTGAAATCTCTCGCGCGTCGGCGAGTGGCAACCGTACTTTCCGCCGTATGTTCAGTACGCTTAAAAGGCTTTAAAAGTCAGGTGATTTAAGGGAATTAGGGTTTTATTATTAACATGGTGCACTTATATTCTGCATTATTGTACCAACCACCAGAAAAATGGTTCGTCGCCCTCCGTGGTGTAGTGGTTACCATGCTAACTTCATATTCCCAAGGTCGCGGGTTCAAACCCGGCGGAGGAAGATGAATTTTTTCGGGCGTAAAAATCCTTAGCATGACTTCCTTCGGAAGGGAAATAAAGCCGTTCGTCCTGTGTCGTAGATTTACGGCACGTAAAAGAACCTCAAGCCTGATAGAGGCCTCTGAGCAAAATTAAGCGGTCTTTCACGCCCAATTTAGAATGGAACGCTGAGAACCACAGCAGTTAAAGAGCGTCCATAAATAACACGCCATTTACATTTATTTAGAAAAATGGTTCCGAGATCACTTTCCATCGGTAAGAATAAACTGTAACATTTGTGTTCCAAATTCATTCCGATTTATTCTCTGGGTTTCCTCGGTCACTAAGCGAATGATGATTTATTTTATGTTCCCAATACATAGACTAGAATTACTGAGTAAGTCGTCAGCTGCTCCGAGACGTAACAAATTAGGCCATCGAAATAAAACATTGTTTCCATGAGAATAAAGCCAAGAATAAATCCCGACACAGTTCCTTCAGCATTTAGTTTCCCTTCTCATCTGACAAAGGTAACGAGAACGCTAATATCATTCTTATAACTATTTTGTATATGTTTCATTAGCATTAGAAGACAGTGCTAAAATATTAGATTCAATATTATAATTTGTCCTAAATAATGAAAAATACCCGAAATCTCGAATAAGTTAATTTTTCAAATCTGTAATTTCAGACACAATCCCACAGGGTGCAAAAAGTAATTTTGCAAAAGCGTTAGAACATAAAGAATATTAATAATCGATTCTAATTTTAGATTTGTTTATAAATTATATCAGGAAGCACAAACCATACTCTCCTGATGTGCACATATTAGTATACCTATCTTATCTAACTCAAATATACCACAAATACTGATAGAAAATGTTTACTTAACATTTTGAATATACTTTACTGAAGAGGAATACAGTAGCTAATTTCTCTGTAAGTATCTAATTTTATGCTGCACATGCCATCTCTGAAAATCCAATATTGCATATGTTTTTTTTTTCTGCTAAATCATTTTATTTATTTGTTTTATTTATTTACATACCGCCTTAGGTAATATCGGTCGTATTACCATTTTGACCTTCTATAATGACTGCTTAAATTTGAGCTGTACATTAAAACTGTATTTATCGATTAAATTAACACACATTCAGTATCGCATTCATATTTCCAGACTCTTGAGGGTGGGGAATAAGAATAGCTTCATCAGTCTAGAATCGAACCCAGCATATTTTTCATTTTTAATTCAGCATTTTGACCACTTTATTGCAGAGACATTCATAACAAACCCCCTTTATAATTCTTGTTGACGATTTTGTGTATTAAAGTAAAAAGCAGAAAGTATACATGGAATCGCTGAGAAAACGGAATTAAAGCTGAATTATGCTCTCTGTGATGCTTACATCCTGTTCGTAAAACACTAAATGCAGGTATGTGATATTCAGTTCAATGATAATATTTAGTTCTGTTTTGTTCAGTTGTGGAATGAAATTCCGTCCAGTCAATGAAGTGATGTTATTCAACTTCCAACGGGGCATTCAAAGTCTAATCCCTGTGCATAGATGTTGACGATCATAAAGAACGTATTGTCACAATTATTTTCTACTCAGGCATCCTTATGATGTAATTATAGCGGTTTTAAATGTCACTGTTTTCCCATTACAACCAATGTATTGCGCGCGACCTAGGGAGTCTATTGCCCTCCACCACACTTCTTCATATTACGACAGCGTTTCTGGTCTGCGCAGCTAGGTGTCTAGGTGCTTGGAAGAAACAAACAACAATTCTGAAGCAAATATCTCAAAAAATCCTGTTATCTCCTGTTAAACCAGCACCTACAAATATATAATGAAATTACATTTATTTATACATTTTAACACTAAATTTTGATACTCTTTGTTTTTATGTGATTGCAAAAAACAGTTCATGTGCTTTTATAGAGCACATTAAGTATAGTAGAGGCCTCAAATACAAATGGTATGATTATATGCCTATTCTGCTGTTTTTGTAACCCAAGCTTTAAGCACGAGCTTTATACATTTTTTTCCATTGTGTATAAACATATGTATACATGTATATGCCTTGAAGTTCTATGTTCAGTGGCTTCCTGGCCTAAAAGAACCTACAGAATGCTTTCTAATCTAATCTTGCGGACATTAAATCTGAAGTTTAAATACTTAGAAGTCACAATTTAAGACTAGAGAAGAAAGTAACACATTTAAAAAATGAATCGCAAAAAGTACAATCCGAAATGTATAAGTTAAGAAGCGTTGCAAATGTTCTCATTTTGCCAGCAGCAAGTTTTACTTACAGGTCGATATAACTCTGATGACATTTCAAAGGAAATCATTTTGAGATGCATGTCTAAGAAGGCATATGATTATGTGAGAGAGGCTATCCTCTACCTAGTTGTAAAAGGCGCTTGGCCCAATTCATCATATCGCAGGAATCGTTAAATTAAATGTGTACCTATTGCAACAGAAAGCAAGTTCTGTTAGCGAGTATGAGAACGATCTTGATGAGATGAAAGTGAAATCCGATCTTTAATATAACAACACAGAAGACAGCTTAGCAGCAAAGTGGAAACCACCAATATACTACCATTTTGATGAGACAGTAACAAAAGAATTACTAACAGACATTGTTGAAAGGCAGGTTTCAAAATCTGTTCCTTAGTCAGTGATTTCGGAGATCAAATAGGATCTAACCTTGGAATTATAAGAAAGAAATCCTACATCTCGCATCCTGCTATAGAAGCTGAAAATAGCCACTTGTTTTACATAATCGTAAAGAAGTCACAAAAGAGGTTCCTGAAAAGCACGTTTATGTTAAAAAGTCTTATGTGTACCATTCACATGACTTTCTCTATATCCCTGCAACAAATTATTCTTAACAACTTATACTTTTATTAACTTCATGCTAATCAGTAAAACATTAACAGAAATAGCCATATTACTTGCTTCCTTGTAAACAGAGGTGAAATAAGGGACTACCATAGGTTAAAGTGATAATCAAAAGCTAGTTGCTATGTCACTGAAGTTCCTCTGTACGGACAGCAGTTGACAAATTCCTGTATGAGAAATATATAAGTTTTTCATAGCAGAAATCAAAAATAAGGAATGTCACAAAAACGACGAACTCCACGAAAAAAATGTATATAACATAAATTGTGTATTTTAACGTGCTCTACATTTTTTGTGTAGTAAGTTTTTTCCATCTCTTACGGTTTAGCAGCTATTCAAAATTTAGTAAAATTCTTCCAGAATAAACTACTCTTCAGAGGCTATTCTCAGAAAATTCAAGATATACATTTTATTTGTCAGGTAAATATCTTTAATATACGAAATTTTAATCAAAATCGTTAGAGCCATTTTTGAGAAAATCAAAATTTTCGAAAAAAGTTCCATGTAAAGGGTAGTTGGAGGTGGGGAGATTTTTCTCAAAATCTTCGTGTCGCATCCCTGGAAGATACTAAACTTAAATATCAAGTTTGGTATTTTACCTATTTTTCGTTTTTGAGTTATCGTGTTCACAGACACACGGACACACACGGACCTTTTTCCGAAAATGCTTTTTACTTTCTCCATACGCACTATGTATATAGTGTATAGAGAAAGTATTGCACTCCACCAAAAATTCGATACCGAGATTTCACTGGAAATATATGTTTTAGGGTCCCCAATATCCAAAAAAAGCATTTTCACAAAAAGGTCCGTGTGTGTGTGTGTGTGTGTGTGTGTCCGTGTGTCCGTGTCTGTGAACACGATAACTCAAAAACGAAAAGTCGGTAACATACCAAACTTGGTATTTAAGTTTAGTATCTTCCAGGGATGCGACATGAAGATTTTGAGAAAAATCCCCCCACCCCCAACTACCCTTTACCTAATGGAACTGTTTTCGAAAATTTTGATTTTCTCAAAAATGGCTCTAACGATTTTGAGTAGAAAAGCTCTTTATTCCATATAGCCTCAGAAAAGCAGGGTGCTCAATCCGGACATATCGCTGGGGTGAAGTTGTGAAATGGGACAGTAGCGTCTACGACAGGCATTCCAGGAACATTTTACGTCCGTGTTCTCTGCAACCCCACGTTCAACTGCAACGACCATAGAGCTACTGAACAGCGTAAATAAACAGACTTCGCCAGACCAACAAGAATATATGACACAAGCAATAACGGCTGAGGAAATAAGGTATGACATACGGCATGCTAGTTTGCAATCTGCACCCGGACCCGATGGGTTGACCTATGGCTTCTACAAAGTTTTCTTCCCGGTCATACAGGAGTAGTTACTCCAACTCATGAATGAAGTATTGAATACTACTGGTAACGTGTTAGGCTTCAGTGACGGAATAATAGTTTTGTTGCCGAAAGTGCAGTCTCCAGACACAGTACAGGACTACCGTCCAATAACTCTCTTAAACACAGACTATAAATTATTTATGAAAGTAATGGCACATAGATTCCGTCAGATCCTACCAACAGTGATTGAGAGTGGACAAACATGTAGCATACCTGACAGGAAAATAACACACAATCTTGCTGCAATTAGAGACACTATTTCATACTATGAAAGGCACCCTGAAGAGAGTGGAAGTCTTGTGTCTATTGACTTTGAAAAAGCTTTTGATTATATCCATCACGATTATTTGTTTGTGATTTTGGAACGTTTTGGAATCCCAGCTAAAATAATTACTAGTATTCAAAACTTGTATGAAGTGGCTCACTCCAGAGTGCAAATTAATGGCTTCCTCACGTCACCAATACCCATAAACCGTTCTGTGCGGCAAGTATGCCCAATGTCCATGATACTGTTTTTCTTTTGCCTGGAACCACTGTTACGGAAGCTGCACAACGAGTTCTATAGTCCTCGTCCAGCGAACAGACTCTTTACTGTTAGAGCATATGCGGACGACGTCACGATTTTGTTGTGAACAGCAGAGCACCTGCAGATGCTGAGAGGCGCACTACATTTGTATGAACAAGCCTCAACAGGAAAAGTAAATTTTCAAAAATCGACGTTGATGCCTCTTGGATCCTGGAAAGGACATGTGCTGTATGGTATACAGAAAAAGATCAAATGAAAGTGTTAGGCCTGCAGGTCTGTCAGACACTCCCTAGGATGATTGAAGTAAACTGAAATGTTTTGGTGACGCGCGTTGAATACGTACTTGTGCGACAACTTAGTAGGAGACTGAATTTAATCCAGAAGGTCTGGTACGTTGACGCTTATGCTTTGTCGAAAATCTGGTATCTGGCACAAGTTCTACCAATGCCTGAGAAATATGCACAGTTAATTGAACGAGCTATAGCCTATTATATTTGGCGTGGTTACCTTTATAAGGTGGCCAGAGATCAAATTCGACAACCACTCGGGAAAGGAGGGTTGGTTTTAATTGCTGTCCATTTGAAAAGTAAGGCACTTCTTATGAAAGGAACACTGGAAACTCTGGCTGGGATTGGAGATGAACAGGATATTGCGTATTGGGCTGATTTGCAACGGTCACCGCAGAGGCTTGAAGCTGTTCCAGTAAGTTTTCGGCCCCTGTGGAAATTGCTGAGAGAGTTGCCTGCTTCCCTGAGAGACGTGGTAGCGGGAATACGGACTAGGATACTGTATAAATATTTACTCACAAAAAAGGTGAAATTATCTGGAATTCAAGTAAAATATCCGAATAACAATTGGAGTACAATTTGGAAGGCGTTCAGGACCCCGTACATACCAACAGAATGGAAGGGGCAAGCATACAGGAAATTATCCCAACAGAAGAAAAGAAGTACCGGCATAATCTGGTTCAGAGTCCCTTAAGCCAGATGTGTGGAAGGCTAGACACACCGAGGCATCGACTCACACAATGTGTGGAAGTCCAACAGCTATGGAACTGGACAACAGAATTTGCAAAACTGTTCCCAACGCAGATGCGTACAGAACTATATGGCCTCTTTCTCCAGTTGCAATATAGTGGCGCAAAATATGAATTTCTACAAATATGGTTTGCCATGGGGTACCAGTATTTTGTGTTCACAGAGACCAATAAGAACGTCGTCACTTTCAAAAGGCTGTTAAGAAAAGAGCGACTACACTTAGCCAAATTAACGTCGCCCACGGCGAAACGGTGCGCGGCAGAGATTACATGTCTCGATGTGTGACAAGGAGCGAGACTTATTGACTTCCTTACAGGTAACTTGCGATTAATGTTTTGTGCTTCTATTCTGTACAGAAAAGGCGAATCCAGATCATCTAGCTCTAACGGTAATATAATCACCAGACTCCCAGGGCCGTTGTTTCTACCACTAGGATGGAGCATCCAAACCAGGGAAAGATGGAGGGAACGTGATCATTTAGCACCAGTGTAACTCAGTGAAATTACCATGGTTGTCGGAGTCAATTTATTGTTAAAGTTTATATCCTTGTTTTTATACTAAAGATGTTGTAATTTTATCCATAAATGGAAATAAAAAAAAAGTGAAAAAAAATAGCAGTCGTTTGCACCATGCCCAAAAGCAAATCATCAAGAAGTTCTCTGCTCCACGAGTGGATCCTGATCGACAAAAGCCTTTCTACACATGGAAAGGTTATTTATTGTAACGCATGTCAGAAGCAGGTAGGAATAATTTCTTGTGTTTTTCGTATTTTGATAATTCTTCACCCTGCTATTTTATAAAATACTGGAGTGCAACTTAAAGTATGTTCTCTTTAGACTCCATCACACATCCAAAATTATTTAATACTTATTTGCCGGTGGTGGGTATTTAAATTGACTAATTCTCTTGTTTACATTTAATTAACAGGTGCCAGCAGAAAATCGTTCTCACTTGGTGCAACATCGACAATCAGCAACTCATTCTGCAAATGCTGTTAGGAATGGATCTCAAAAGAAGCAGAGTTTCTTAACATCAAAGCCAGGCAGTTCTAATGAAGCCATTCATTTAACATACGTTTATGTGAAGCTTTTACTGCCGCCCAATATACCAATTGCTACACTACAAAACCCAATATTGAAAAACTTTATTCAAGAATTAGCAACTCTAAAGTACCAGATGAGTCCACCTTAAGAAAGAATGTATTGCCCCAGTTGTATGAGAAAGCTATTGAAGTCATAAAGGCAGACATCGCTGACCACAACATTTGGTGGACGAAACAATGGATGCTTGTAGTAGATATATTGCCGCCATAGTTGTAGGCAAACACTTCTGAGGAACCCAGTGCGCCCCATGTCATCCTATGCAAGGAGCTTCAACAAACCAACCACTCTACAATATCAATTGCAGTGAGGGAAGCTTTAAAGGCCATGTGGTCAGATGCAGAAGGAGAGGAAAAATTGAAATTGTTAGTGACCGACAGTGCAGCTTACACGTTGAAAGCGGGTGAATGTCTAAAGGCTTTCCGTCCTCGTATGCTCCATGTCAACTGTCTTGCACATGGACTCCTCCACCGGGTAGTTGAAAAGATTCGGGAAGGGCATCCTACAGTCAACAAAATAATTTCTTCGGTGAAGCAGGTTTTCTTGAAAGCACCAAATTGAGTGGTGATATTCAGAGAGAAGTATCCTTCGATACCGCTGCCTGTAGTGACACGGTGGGGTATCACAGCAATGTATTATGTGGAAAACTACACAAGCGTCGTAGAGGTAATTGATCCATTAAATGAACTTGAAGCAGCCGCCATTGTAAGGCAAAGAAAGCATTGCACTCAGGAGCAGCAGTACAGGAGTTGAGCTACATCTAAGCAAATTGCTTCACTTTGAAAGTGCAATAAAACAATTGGAGGAATCATCTCTCCCCATGACAGAAGCATTGCAAGTCATAGAGGAGGTAAGAAACAAGTGATGCCTGGATCAAGTGGAGAATCTATAAAAAAGAAGTTGGAAGCTGTTTTGGTGCGCGTTCCAGATTTCAAGATCGTAGCAACAATTGGCCGCGTTCTCTGTGGAGAAAAAGTGCAGGGATCATTGAGTTGGAATCCTAAGGAAATAGCCGAGATGAAGTTCGCACCTTTTACCTCGTGTGTAGTGGAACGCAGTTTCTCCGCTTTCAAGCGCATTTTAACAGAAGACAGAAGGGGCTTATACTTCACAATCTTTCCAAGTACTTCATTGTTTAGTGTCATACTTGGAGCACTGAAAACTTTTGCATTTGTAGTGTTTAACATTAATTGTGTGTGTTTTAAAGTATAGTATTAAAGCAAAATGAGTATACCTAGTTCTTTTGCACATGCAGTGTTGGAAATTAAATTATCTGTTTTTCAACTTTTGCACAGTAGTGCTTGAAATTTGTTTGCTTTTCAGTGCCATACTATTCGTAGGTGTATTGAATTTGGTACCTTCAAATACATACTAAAGTTACAGTTAATTTAACTTTTTACAACTTAAAGTTAGTGTTTTAAACAGTGCCCAGTGATTTGCATGGATATATGTGTGTGTGTATGTGGGTAGGTGTGTGTGTGTGTGTGTGTATATATATATATATATATATATATATATATATATATATATATATATATATATGTGTGTGTGTGTGTGTATAATGCCAAAGATCCTATAAATTCCTAAACTCAACATATAAGATCTTATAAAATCCTAATACATGATAAATAGAACATAAATTTAACTTTTTAGAACCTAAATATCCGGAGCTTAGTTATTAATGTTGATGAAGACCACAAAGTTAAGCCTGGAGTTTTACGACTCTCGCTTGTTACCGTGAAGTCATCATTAATTTCAAACATTTTTTGGTAGAGTGTGTAACATTAGAAGAGTGCAATGCATTAATCTTTTAAAGGAGCGTTTAGTAAATAATTAGACACATTTGGTATATAAATGTTTTATGAATGTTGTGTCGGTGTTAATTTGCGGCGCTGGAAAGTGAATTACAATGATTTAGAACAAAGAGATATATCAAAGAAATTGATCACTTTGCACCAGCCGAGACATTCTCCAATTTGCAAGGAGTTCATGAAAGGAAAACAGGAAACTAGATTGCTTTCGCTCTCTCTCTCTCTCTCTCTCTCTCTCTCTCTCTCTCTCTCTCTCTCTCTCTCTCTCTCTCTCTCTCTCTCAATTCCAGGATTTGAGGTGGACCGGAGTCCTTGATCTTGTACGTTATCTTTGACGACATTTGCAAACCCCATCATGAATTTGGTGTAACATGTGTACGCTTCAAGCTAAAACAAAAAGCTGGACCAACGAATAAACCCACAACCGTAAAGTTGTCACTTGATGTCTGCAGGTGCGATGATCAGTAACACTCATTTAACAGTTTCCATATGGTACAGTTGCCGAGACCTGTTCTTCACAGAAGCTGCTGTGGCGCTTTTCCATATTACAAAAATAACAGTTTCTAGCTAGTTTTTCTCTTATTACTTTTTCTACCAGTATATTAGGTAGCGGAAGTATTATATTCCACGTTGAGAAAACAGCCAATATATGTTATGGTGAGATGAATTAAAAAAACGTTTTAGAAAACTCTGATGTGTTCCATTCATATAACCTTCTCTAGCTGCTCCAAATACAAACAGTTCTTACAAGAGATTATTCTTTTGTCTACACAATGCTAATCGAGATAAACATTAGCAGAATGTTATTATAACTTAGTTCCTTATAAGTAGAAGGTAACTAAAGGAATGTGCTATGCTAAAGTGATAGTCAAATGTTTTAAAAGCCGTTGTTATGCGATTGTCATTGTAAATCGCACGACATTGCAGATCCTATTTCACTTTTAGGCTGGAACTCTGTCATTGGTCGATTGACCAACATAGCTCTCTGCCATTGGTCGATTGACCGGCAACATTCATGGCGGTATCTTTCTATCAGCAATTCCATCTGATTTGATGATAGTAAAACTGAAATGGATTTTGTTAAATGCTGCAAGTGTGAGAATTCGGCGAATAGTTTGCAAAATTATCCTTTACTTAGAATGAGTAACTTGTGTGTATAATATAATATATTTATATATGATAGCATGCAAAGATGGTTTTAAATTTTGAAAAAAAAAAAATAAAAATTATGCCGATTTGATCACAGCATTAAATACTTTTGGAAAGTATTCTGGCTTAAAATCAAAATCTCGGTTATGCAGCAACAAAAAGATAGGTGTGCAGCCTACAGCTATAATAAGAAGAAAAACAGCTTGTGGAGGAAGAAAATGTGCGACTTCTGGAATAGTACGCAGGTCAGAATTTATAAAGGAGCATGCTTACTCAAAGGTGAAAGAAACTGCATCTTTACTACCTCAGAAAACAAAGTCCGCAGTATTACACACTGTGAACATATCTCTAGGAAAATGAAAGGCTATGTGGTTTTTGCCTCAACAAACTGTATTTAACCAACATATTATACTTTAAATGAATACAAATTCACTTTACAAAATTCCATTTTTTGTTTGTTTTATTTTTCACAATTTTAAGTAAGCAGAACATAAAAACTCAGCGTTAGTGGAAATAAGTCAGTCTTTGAACATTAACATAAATCTGGCTTCTCCTTTAACCTAGAAGAAAGGTATAGTTAACTTCTTCACCAATAACTACTATTTCTTGTGTATATATGTGTAGTAAGTAATAAAATACTGTTTTTATTATAACAGCTTAGGCACTTTTAAAATCAATTTGAGACAAGGTAGGTCACAATGTGCAGATCTTAAGAAAACTGATAATTCTATAGATTTTGTAGTTCTAAAGCTAATTTGTTTACCATTATGTTCCTAAACAATCAGGCTACATATTTGTCCATTTGATACTTTATAGGCATGTCTCGCAATTATTTCCTTTGTGATAATTTGAAAATCACTTTTGGTAATGTTGTGCATATAAACTTATTTTAAATATATAACTATTAGCTTCATGAGAAATCCATCAAGCGATACATCCAAATGCATAACAAAAATGTGACATTCTGACAGAAACATGATGAAATTAATATCAACTGACCTTGTCCACGTGCAAAGAAAGCTTTAGTAAAGTTACAAGGGTAGGAAAACTGACATGACATGTTTTCTTTTTGCTAGCCAAAAATGTTGAAGGAATTTCTGCCTAAGCATTCCACAACTGTCAATTCCAATTATTTAGCAAAGTTTCTGCCAGATGAACCAATTATCCATTGGAATATTTCTATTCGTTCTGAAAATGTCTTTACCTATTGCACTGCAGTAGTGCGTTTGCCATGTGAATGTTCTGGCATTGTTATAATTTTAATGCCCACCTGTTGGGTTTCGAGCAAATGGGCAGTGTGTAGCGAGCAGTACACTTGGAATAGCTGCAAACTTGTCAGCTCGACATCTCTGTGCAGGCAGTTGACAAAAAATCCCAAACAAAATTCACTAATGATGCATAGGTATATTTGTGTGGACCATTTCTTCAGTACATAAGTGTCCATGTTTTCAGGATACACAACAAACCAATAAGAGTCAAAATCTCCACTGAATCTGATTCACCAACGTCCTTAGATTTCTTGGTTTGTGATACTTGAAATCATAGTATTGTTGAACAATATTCCAAGAATCCTAAGGACGGTGTTTCTAGAAGCCCAAGGTTCACTGGAACACCAGGTGGAACCATTTCTTCCTTTTATAATGTCCATGGACGTAGAAATGTCTGCATTATTATCCAATGGAGACATTATCCTCACTCTCGTAGAACCACTGAATCAACTTTTCTTCAGTTGTACCAACTGTTTTCATGGCCATTCTAAGAAAACATGCATCTTACAGGGGTTACTGGTCACCCCCCACAACTGCAGCCTAAACAGAAAGTGTCTTTCATTGTTGTGAGATACCAATATAACAATGAAAAAGATGCTGGCAGTAGAACGTCATGATGGGGTTACACATAACCACAGTATGCATTATGCTGCAAGGACAAATAAGTCCATTATTTTGGTTTTGAAAACATTTAACTCCTAATAAACCAGGTCCTAAATTATGAAACCACAAAAATTTTCCATGGTTGCCTTAACATTCTTGTTTGTATTCAATGTTGATGAAGGTTTCTATCCACATGGAGAGCAGAAAGCCAGTGTTGTATAGATTATTGTTACACTACAAACAAGCAAGCAACGTTGTAATTATAACTTCCCAGTCTGGGAGCTGCTATGCTTTAACAATTTGCACACATCACTGCCTTTCCACAATTAACATCAATAGTATTTTAGTTTTTTATCTAAAGGGCTATTCACATAGAAAATATTAATGCAGTAACATTTGCCTTCCCACTCACAATGCCAACAATTAAAACTAGAGGCTGCAATAATTAATGAAAATGAGTGTCGTTAAAACTGCATTTTTGTTATGTTAGTTATTTCCATAACAAACAAACAGACTAGTTTAGTATACACTTAGTAATTATCTAACCTCACATTTTATGTTATTAACAATCTATTAATAAATATTTTGTTTCCCCACATTTTATCTTTCTAAGGTTTACACTTTTTGTCAAAAAAACTATGATGATTTTGAAACAAAGTAATTAACTTCTAATGGCATGAAGATTAAAAGGAATGGATTACATGGAATTATGTGAATCAAAATGATTGTGAATGACTCCATTTATTGACCTAAGCACAAATCTTTGTGTTTGTGATTAGATTAGAAATCATTCTGTAGTTTCGTTTGGGCCAGGAAGCCACTGAACATAGAACTTGTCAAGAGGTGTACATGTTTATATAAAGCTCTAGGGTTACAAAAACACAGAATGCACATATAATCACACCATTTGCTTTTGAGGCCTGTACTATACTTAATGTGCTCTATAAAAGTATTTGTACCTACTTCCCCCTTTTTTTTGCACATAAAAATGAAGAGTATAAAAAATTAGTGTTAAAATGTATCAATAAATATAATTTCATTATGTAATGATGTCAGATGATACTTTTCTAATTATCGACATAATAGTTACAACTAGTAATTATATAAAACTAAAATATGACTATTGTATCATGTGCTCTTCATAAATATCAACAAATTACAATACATATTTACAAATATGTTATAGAATTTACAATGCAGAAATTTACAATTATGTACTAGAGTGTAAAATATCAAAGCATTAGGCTTTACAGACCTTGTGTCATTGCTAAATACCAAAAAATTCATTTGACACATTCATGCAAGTCAAAATATACATCAGTATTTGTGTTGTATTTGCATTAACTTTTTTATGTGAATGGGCCTTAAAAAGATTGTCTTACTCACTTTTAAAACTTCCATTGTCAGTTTACACTGGAAATTGGTACAGAATTTTACAGCAAAGGGGAGTGGAGGAGGAAAGGATTTTATTGTACAATGGGAGGAGGTTGTAAATGCTTAATACAATTATGAAAATAACATTACAACTACATTTACAAATGTGCAGGGAGAGGGATGTAAAATGTTCCATGTGAAAAAGAATCATATACCAAAACCAATAAAAAGTCAAATAGTGTAACAAGAAAACTGCAGAAGCATCATTGCACACAAAAATAAACTAATACGAGGATCATTACAAAAGTTTTGAGAATGCACAAACTGGGTTGTGATAATTTAAAGCACATGCGCTCCATTGTCACCACTGTGTGTTGCTAGGATGGATCCCAAGCAAGAGTATTTTCTATCACTTTAACGTTGGTTTAGAGGCTGTATTGCATTTGGCAATACACAGTTTATCGATGGTATACCGAGTTTAGAAGAGGAAGACCAGTGAAAACAACTCTCAAAGAAAAGCTTGACATCATTGGATCTGCCACTAGTAAAAACAAGCACATGTGCACTAGTGCCAGCAAATTATAGATCCAAAAACATTTAACATTGTAACACGACGAAAGCTGGATTTATTAGTAAGATGATGTGCGCCTGCTTCTTAGCAAGTGACAAAACACTAATACTGCCCACATTGTGCAATAAAACCATCCAGTCCACATCTGGCATCTTCCCTAAAATTTGAGGCCAAGAAGCCGCAGCAGCTGCTTACAAAGAAGAGCAATGGAGAATACTTTGGAAACAGACAATGATCAGATGTTGTTGCGTTCATTCTGAGTGACCCTTGTATAAACACTCTCTCACTTTATATAAGTTTGTGTCTAATACAAGGTCAATTCAATAAAAGTGCCTCATCAACAGTCACATGGAGTACCAGAGTATCATTACCACAAAACGTGCGTGTCAGGAAGCAGCCTGGCGTACTCTTACTGCAAGGTTACACATTAGATACCAGATCTGGCACTTTCACAAGGTCAATTCAATAAAAGTGCCTCATCAACAGTCACATGGAGTACCAGAGTATCATTACCACAAATCTTGTGTGTCAGGAAGCAGCCTGGCGTACTCTTACTGCAAGGCCACACATTAGATACCAGATCTGGCACTTTCACAAGGTCAATTCAATAAAAGTGCCTCATCAACAGTCACATGGAGTACCAGAGTATCATTACCACAAAACGAGCGTGTCAGGAAGCAGCCTGGCGTACTCTTACTGCAAGGCCACACATTAGATACCGGATCTGGCACTTTCACAAGGTCAATTCAATAAAAGTGCCTCATCAACAGTCACATGGAGTACCAGAGTATCATTACCACAAATCTTGTGTGTCAGGAAGCAGCCTGGCGTACTCTTACTGCAAGGCCACACATTAGATACCGGATCTGGCACTTTCACAAGGTCAATTCAATAAAAGTGCCTCATCAACAGTCACATGGAGTACCAGAGTATCATTACTACAAATCTTGTATGTCAGGAAGCAGCCTGGCATACTCTTACTGCAAGGCCACACATTAGATACCGGATCTGGCACTTTCACAAGGTCAATTCAATAAAAGTGCCTCATCAACAGTCACATGGAGTACCAGAGTATCATTACCACAAATCTTGTGTGTCAGGAAGCAGCCTGGCGTACTCTTACTGCAAGGTTATACATTAGATACTGGATCTGGCACTTTCACAAGGTCAATTCAATAAAAGTGCCTCATCAACAGTCACATGGAGTACCAGAGTATCATTACCACAAATCTTGTGTGTCAGGAAGCAGCCTGGCGTACTCTTACTGCAAGGCCACACATTAGATACCGGATCTGGCACTTTCACAAGGTCAATTCAATAAAAGTGCCTCATCAACAGTCACATGGAGTACCAGAGTATCATTACTACAAATCTTGTATGTCAGGAAGCAGCCTGGCGTACTCTTACTGCAAGGCCACACATTAGATACCGGATCTGGCACTTTCAGAAGGTCAATTCAATAAAAGTGCCTCATCAACAGTCACATGGAGTACCAGAGTATCATTACCACAAAATGTGTGTCAGGCAGCAGCCTGGCGTACTCTTACTGCAAGGCCACACATTAGATACCAGATCTGGCACTTTCACAAGGTCAATTCAATAAAAGTGCCTCATCAACAGTCACATGGAGTACCAGAGTATCATTACCACAAATCTTGTGTGTCAGGAAGCAGCCTGGCGTACTCTTACTGCAAGGCCACACATTAGATACCGGATCTGGCACTTTCACAAGGTCAATTCAATAAAAGTGGCTCATCAACAGTCACATGGAGTACCAGAGTATCATTACCACAAAATGTGTGTGTCAGGAAGCAGCCTGGCGTACTCTTATTGCAAGGCCACACATTAGATACCGGATCTGGCACTTTCACAAGGTCAATTCAATAAAAGTGCCTCATCAACAGTCACATGGAGTACCAGAGTATCATTACCACAAAACTTGTGTGTCAGGAAGCAGCCTGGCGAACTCTTACTGCAAGGTTACACATTAGATACCGGATCTGGCACTTTCACAAGGTCAATTCAATAAAAGTGCCTCATCAACAGTCACATGGAGTACCAGAGTATCATCACCACAAAACGTGTGTGTCAGGAAGCAGCTTGGCGTACTCTTATTGCAAGGCCACACATTAGATACCGGATCTGGCACTTTCACAAGGTCAATTCAATAAAAGTGCCTCATCAACAGTCACATGGAGTACCAGAGTATCATTACCACAAAACTTGTGTGTCAGGAAGCAGCCTGGCGAACTCTTACTGCAAGGTTACACATTAGATACCAGATCTGGCACTTTCACAAGGTCAATTCAATAAAAGTGCCTCATCAACAGTCACATGGAGTACCAGAGTATCATTACCACAAAATGTGTGTGTCAGGAAGCAGCCTGGCATACTCTTATTGCAAGGCCACACATTAGATACCGGATCTGGCACTTTCACAAGGTCAATTCAATAAAAGTGCCTCATCAACAGTCACATGGAGTACCAGAGTATCATTACCACAAAACTTGTGTGTCAGGAAGCAGCCTGGCGAACTCTTACTGCAAGGTTACACATTAGATACCAGATCTGGCACTTTCACAAGGTCAATTCAATAAAAGTGCCTCATCAACAGTCACATGGAGTACCAGAGTATCATTACCACAAATCTTGTGTGTCAGGAAGCAGCCTGGCGTACTCTTACTGCAAGGCCACACATTAGATACCGGATCTGGCACTTTCACAAGGTCAATTCAATAAAAGTGCCTCATCAACAGTCACATGGAGTACCAGAGTATCATTACTACAAATCTTGTATGTCAGGAAGCAGCCTGGCGTACTCTTATTGCAAGGCCACACATTAGATACCGGATCTGGCACTTTCACAAGGTCAATTCAATAAAAGTGCCTCATCAACAGTCACATGGAGTACCAGAGTATCATTACCACAAAATTTGTGTGTCAGGAAGCAGCCTGGCGAACTCTTACTGCAAGGTTACACATTAGATACCGGATCTGGCACTTTCACAAGGTCAATTCAATAAAAGTGCCTCATCAACAGTCACATGGAGTACCAGAGTATCATCACCACAAAACGTGTGTGTCAGGAAGCAGCTTGGCGTACTCTTATTGCAAGGCCACACATTAGATACCGGATCTGGCACTTTCACAAGGTCAATTCAATAAAAGTGCCTCATCAACAGTCACATGGAGTACCAGAGTATCATTACCACAAAACTTGTGTGTCAGGAAGCAGCCTGGCGAACTCTTACTGCAAGGTTACACATTAGATACCAGATCTGGCACTTTCACAAGGTCAATTCAATAAAAGGGCCTCATCAACAGTCACATGGAGTACCAGAGTATCATTACCACAAATCTTGTGTGTCAGGAAGCAGCCTGGCGTACTCTTACTGCAAGGCCACACATTAGATACCGGATCTGGCACTTTCACAAGGTCAATTCAATAAAAGTGCCTCATCAACAGTCACATGGAGTACCAGAGTATCATTACTACAAATCTTGTATGTCAGGAAGCAGCCTGGCGTACTCTTATTGCAAGGCCACACATTAGATACCGGATCTGGCACTTTCACAAGGTCAATTCAATAAAAGTGCCTCATCAACAGTCACATGGAGTACCAGAGTATCATTACCACAAAACTTGTGTGTCAGGAAGCAGCCTGGCGAACTCTTACTGCAAGGTTACACATTAGATACCGGATCTGGCACTTTCACAAGGTCAATTCAATAAAAGTGCCTCATCAACAGTCACATGGAGTACCAGAGTATCATCACCACAAAACGTGTGTGTCAGGAAGCAGCTTGGCGTACTCTTATTGCAAGGCCACACATTAGATACCGGATCTGGCACTTTCACAAGGTCAATTCAATAAAAGTGCCTCATCAACAGTCACATGGAGTACCAGAGTATCATTACCACAAAACTTGTGTGTCAGGAAGCAGCCTGGCGAACTCTTACTGCAAGGTTACACATTAGATACCAGATCTGGCACTTTCACAAGGTCAATTCAATAAAAGTGCCTCATCAACAGTCACATGGAGTACCAGAGTATCATTACCACAAATCTTGTGTGTCAGGAAGCAGCCTGGCGTACTCTTACTGCAAGGCCACACATTAGATACCGGATCTGGCACTTTCACAAGGTCAATTCAATAAAAGTGCCTCATCAACAGTCACATGGAGTACCAGAGTATCATTACCACAAATCTTGTGTGTCAGGAAGCAGCCTGGCGTACTCTTACTGCAAGGCCACACATTAGATACCGGATCTGGCACTTTCACAAGGTCAATTCAATAAAACTGCCTCATCAACAGTCGCATGGAGTACCAGAGTATCATTACCACAAAACTTGTGTGTCAGGAAGCAGCCTGGCGTACTCTTACTGCAAGGCCACACATCATATACCGGATCTGGCACTTTCACAAGGTCAATTCAATAAAAGTGCCTCATCAACAGTCACATGGAGTACCAGAGTATCATTACCACAAAACTTGTGTGTCAGGAAGCAGCCTGGCGAACTCTTACTGCAAGGTTACACATTAGATACCAGATCTGGCACTTTCACAAGGTCAATTCAATAAAAGTGCCTCATCAACAGTCACATGGAGTACCAGAGTATCATTACCACAAATCTTGTGTGTCAGGAAGCAGCCTGGCGTACTCTTACTGCAAGGTTATACATTAGATACCGGATCTGGCACTTTCACAAGGTCAATTCAATAAAAGTGCCTCATCAACAGTCACATGGAGTACCAGAGTATCATTACCACAAAACTTGTATGTCAGGAAGCAGCCTGGCGTACTCTTACTGCAAGGCCACACATTAGATACCGGATCTGGCACTTTCACAAGGTCAATTCAATAAAAGTGCCTCATCAACAGTCACATGGAGTACCAGAGTATCATTACTACAAATCTTGTATGTCAGGAAGCAGCCTGGCATACTCTTACTGCAAGGCCACACATTAGATACCGGATCTGGCACTTTCACAAGGTCAATTCAATAAAAGTGCCTCATCAACAGTCACATGGAGTACCAGAGTATCATTACCACAAATCTTGTGTGTCAGGAAGCAGCCTGGCGTACTCTTACTGCAAGGTTATACATTAGATACTGGATCTGGCACTTTCACAAGGTCAATTCAATAAAAGTGCCTCATCAACAGTCACATGGAGTACCAGAGTATCATTACCACAAATCTTGTGTGTCAGGAAGCAGCCTGGCGTACTCTTACTGCAAGGCCACACATTAGATACCGGATCTGGCACTTTCACAAGGTCAATTCAATAAAAGTGCCTCATCAACAGTCACATGGAGTACCAGAGTATCATTACTACAAATCTTGTATGTCAGGAAGCAGCCTGGCGTACTCTTACTGCAAGGCCACACATTAGATACCGGATCTGGCACTTTCAGAAGGTCAATTCAATAAAAGTGCCTCATCAACAGTCACATGGAGTACCAGAGTATCATTACCACAAAATGTGTGTCAGGAAGCAGCCTGGCGTACTCTTACTGCAAGGCCACACATTAGATACCAGATCTGGCACTTTCACAAGGTCAATTCAATAAAAGTGCCTCATCAACAGTCACATGGAGTACCAGAGTATCATTACCACAAATCTTGTGTGTCAGGAAGCAGCCTGGCGTACTCTTACTGCAAGGCCACACATTAGATACCGGATCTGGCACTTTCACAAGGTCAATTCAATAAAAGTGGCTCATCAACAGTCACATGGAGTACCAGAGTATCATTACCACAAAATGTGTGTGTCAGGAAGCAGCCTGGCGTACTCTTATTGCAAGGCCACACATTAGATACCGGATCTGGCACTTTCACAAGGTCAATTCAATAAAAGTGCCTCATCAACAGTCACATGGAGTACCAGAGTATCATTACCACAAAACTTGTGTGTCAGGAAGCAGCCTGGCGAACTCTTACTGCAAGGTTACACATTAGATACCGGATCTGGCACTTTCACAAGGTCAATTCAATAAAAGTGCCTCATCAACAGTCACATGGAGTACCAGAGTATCATCACCACAAAACGTGTGTGTCAGGAAGCAGCTTGGCGTACTCTTATTGCAAGGCCACACATTAGATACCGGATCTGGCACTTTCACAAGGTCAATTCAATAAAAGTGCCTCATCAACAGTCACATGGAGTACCAGAGTATCATTACCACAAAACTTGTGTGTCAGGAAGCAGCCTGGCGAACTCTTACTGCAAGGTTACACATTAGATACCAGATCTGGCACTTTCACAAGGTCAATTCAATAAAAGTGCCTCATCAACAGTCACATGGAGTACCAGAGTATCATTACCACAAAATGTGTGTGTCAGGAAGCAGCCTGGCATACTCTTATTGCAAGGCCACACATTAGATACCGGATCTGGCACTTTCACAAGGTCAATTCAATAAAAGTGCCTCATCAACAGTCACATGGAGTACCAGAGTATCATTACCACAAAACTTGTGTGTCAGGAAGCAGCCTGGCGAACTCTTACTGCAAGGTTACACATTAGATACCAGATCTGGCACTTTCACAAGGTCAATTCAATAAAAGTGCCTCATCAACAGTCACATGGAGTACCAGAGTATCATTACCACAAATCTTGTGTGTCAGGAAGCAGCCTGGCGTACTCTTACTGCAAGGCCACACATTAGATACCGGATCTGGCACTTTCACAAGGTCAATTCAATAAAAGTGCCTCATCAACAGTCACATGGAGTACCAGAGTATCATTACTACAAATCTTGTATGTCAGGAAGCAGCCTGGCGTACTCTTATTGCAAGGCCACACATTAGATACCGGATCTGGCACTTTCACAAGGTCAATTCAATAAAAGTGCCTCATCAACAGTCACATGGAGTACCAGAGTATCATTACCACAAAATTTGTGTGTCAGGAAGCAGCCTGGCGAACTCTTACTGCAAGGTTACACATTAGATACCGGATCTGGCACTTTCACAAGGTCAATTCAATAAAAGTGCCTCATCAACAGTCACATGGAGTACCAGAGTATCATCACCACAAAACGTGTGTGTCAGGAAGCAGCTTGGCGTACTCTTATTGCAAGGCCACACATTAGATACCGGATCTGGCACTTTCACAAGGTCAATTCAATAAAAGTGCCTCATCAACAGTCACATGGAGTACCAGAGTATCATTACCACAAAACTTGTGTGTCAGGAAGCAGCCTGGCGAACTCTTACTGCAAGGTTACACATTAGATACCAGATCTGGCACTTTCACAAGGTCAATTCAATAAAAGGGCCTCATCAACAGTCACATGGAGTACCAGAGTATCATTACCACAAATCTTGTGTGTCAGGAAGCAGCCTGGCGTACTCTTACTGCAAGGCCACACATTAGATACCGGATCTGGCACTTTCACAAGGTCAATTCAATAAAAGTGCCTCATCAACAGTCACATGGAGTACCAGAGTATCATTACTACAAATCTTGTATGTCAGGAAGCAGCCTGGCGTACTCTTATTGCAAGGCCACACATTAGATACCGGATCTGGCACTTTCACAAGGTCAATTCAATAAAAGTGCCTCATCAACAGTCACATGGAGTACCAGAGTATCATTACCACAAAACTTGTGTGTCAGGAAGCAGCCTGGCGAACTCTTACTGCAAGGTTACACATTAGATACCGGATCTGGCACTTTCACAAGGTCAATTCAATAAAAGTGCCTCATCAACAGTCACATGGAGTACCAGAGTATCATCACCACAAAACGTGTGTGTCAGGAAGCAGCTTGGCGTACTCTTATTGCAAGGCCACACATTAGATACCGGATCTGGCACTTTCACAAGGTCAATTCAATAAAAGTGCCTCATCAACAGTCACATGGAGTACCAGAGTATCATTACCACAAAACTTGTGTGTCAGGAAGCAGCCTGGCGAACTCTTACTGCAAGGTTACACATTAGATACCAGATCTGGCACTTTCACAAGGTCAATTCAATAAAAGTGCCTCATCAACAGTCACATGGAGTACCAGAGTATCATTACCACAAATCTTGTGTGTCAGGAAGCAGCCTGGCGTACTCTTACTGCAAGGCCACACATTAGATACCGGATCTGGCACTTTCACAAGGTCAATTCAATAAAAGTGCCTCATCAACAGTCACATGGAGTACCAGAGTATCATTACCACAAATCTTGTGTGTCAGGAAGCAGCCTGGCGTACTCTTACTGCAAGGCCACACATTAGATACCGGATCTGGCACTTTCACAAGGTCAATTCAATAAAACTGCCTCATCAACAGTCGCATGGAGTACCAGAGTATCATTACCACAAAACTTGTGTGTCAGGAAGCAGCCTGGCGTACTCTTACTGCAAGGCCACACATCATATACCGGATCTGGCACTTTCACAAGGTCAATTCAATAAAAGTGCCTCATCAACAGTCACATGGAGTACCAGAGTATCATTACCACAAAACTTGTGTGTCAGGAAGCAGCCTGGCGAACTCTTACTGCAAGGTTACACATTAGATACCAGATCTGGCACTTTCACAAGGTCAATTCAATAAAAGTGCCTCATCAACAGTCACATGGAGTACCAGAGTATCATTACCACAAATCTTGTGTGTCAGGAAGCAGCCTGGCGTACTCTTACTGCAAGGTTATACATTAGATACCGGATCTGGCACTTTCACAAGGTCAATTCAATAAAAGTGCCTCATCAACAGTCACATGGAGTACCAGAGTATCATTACCACAAAACTTGTATGTCAGGAAGCAGCCTGGCGTACTCTTACTGCAAGGCCACACATTAGATACCGGATCTGGCACTTTCACAAGGTCAATTCAATAAAAGTGCCTCATCAACAGTCACATGGAGTACCAGAGTATCATTACTACAAATCTTGTGTGTCAGGAAGCAGCCTGGCGTACTCTTACTGCAAGGCCACACATTAGATACCGGATCTGGCACTTTCACATGGTCAATTCAATAAAAGTGCCTCATCAACAGTCACATGGAGTACCAGAGTATCATTACTACAAATATTGTGTGTCAGGAAGCAGCCTGGCGTAATCTTACTGCAAGGTTACACATTAGATACCAGATCTGGCACTTTCACAAGGTCAATTCAATAAAAGTGCCTCATCAACAGTCACATGGAGTACCAGAGTATCATTACCACAAAATGTGTGTGTCAGGAAGCAGCCTGGCGTACTCTTATTGCAAGGCCACACATTAGATACCGGATCTGGCACTTTCACAAGGTCAATTCAATAAAAGTGCCTCATCAACAGTCACATGGAGTACCAGAGTATCATTACCACAAAACTTGTGTGTCAGGAAGCAGCCTGGCGAACTCTTACTGCAAGGTTACACATTAGATACCGGATCTGGCACTTTCACAAGGTCAATTCAATAAAAGTGCCTCATCAACAGTCACATGGAGTACCAGAGTATCATCACCACAAAACGTGTGTGTCAGGAAGCAGCTTGGCGTACTCTTATTGCAAGGCCACACATTAGATACCGGATCTGGCACTTTCACAAGGTCAATTCAATAAAAGTGCCTCATCAACAGTCACATGGAGTACCAGAGTATCATTACCACAAAACTTGTGTGTCAGGAAGCAGCCTGGCGAACTCTTACTGCAAGGTTACACATTAGATACCAGATCTGGCACTTTCACAAGGTCAATTCAATAAAAGTGCCTCATCAACAGTCACATGGAGTACCAGAGTATCATTACCACAAAATGTGTGTGTCAGGAAGCAGCCTGGCGTACTCTTATTGCAAGGCCACACATTAGATACCGGATCTGGCACTTTCACAAGGTCAATTCAATAAAAGTGCCTCATCAACAGTCACATGGAGTACCAGAGTATCATTACCACAAAACTTGTGTGTCAGGAAGCAGCCTGGCGTACTCTTACTGCAAGGTTACACATTAGATACCGGATCTGGCACTTTCACAAGGTCAATTCAATAAAAGTGCCTCATCAACAGTCACATGGAGTACCAGAGTATCATCACCACAAAACGTGTGTGTCAGGAAGCAGCTTGGCGTACTCTTATTGCAAGGCCACACATTAGATACCGGATCTGGCACTTTCACAAGGTCAATTCAATAAAAGTGCCTCATCAACAGTCACATGGAGTACCAGAGTATCATTACCACAAAACTTGTGTGTCAGGAAGCAGCCTGGCGAACTCTTACTGCAAGGTTACACATTAGATACCAGATCTGGCACTTTCACAAGGTCAATTCAATAAAAGTGCCTCATCAACAGTCACATGGAGTACCAGAGTATCATTACCACAAATCTTGTGTGTCAGGAAGCAGCCTGGCGTACTCTTACTGCAAGGCCACACATTAGATACCGGATCTGGCACTTTCACAAGGTCAATTCAATAAAAGTGCCTCATCAACAGTCACATGGAGTACCAGAGTATCATTACTACAAATCTTGTATGTCAGGAAGCAGCCTGGCGTACTCTTATTGCAAGGCCACACATTAGATACCGGATCTGGCACTTTCACAAGGTCAATTCAATAAAAGTGCCTCATCAACAGTCACATGGAGTACCAGAGTATCATTACCACAAAACTTGTGTGTCAGGAAGCAGCCTGGCGAACTCTTACTGCAAGGTTACACATTAGATACCGGATCTGGCACTTTCACAAGGTCAATTCAATAAAAGTGCCTCATCAACAGTCACATGGAGTACCAGAGTATCATCACCACAAAACGTGTGTGTCAGGAAGCAGCTTGGCGTACTCTTATTGCAAGGCCACACATTAGATACCGGATCTGGCACTTTCACAAGGTCAATTCAATAAAAGTGCCTCATCAACAGTCACATGGAGTACCAGAGTATCATTACCACAAAACTTGTGTGTCAGGAAGCAGCCTGGCGAACTCTTACTGCAAGGTTACACATTAGATACCAGATCTGGCACTTTCACAAGGTCAATTCAATAAAAGTGCCTCATCAACAGTCACATGGAGTACCAGAGTATCATTACCACAAATCTTGTGTGTCAGGAAGCAGCCTGGCGTACTCTTACTGCAAGGCCACACATTAGATACCGGATCTGGCACTTTCACAAGGTCAATTCAATAAAAGTGCCTCATCAACAGTCACATGGAGTACCAGAGTATCATTACCACAAATCTTGTGTGTCAGGAAGCAGCCTGGCGTACTCTTACTGCAAGGCCACACATTAGATACCGGATCTGGCACTTTCACAAGGTCAATTCAATAAAACTGCCTCATCAACAGTCGCATGGAGTACCAGAGTATCATTACCACAAAACTTGTGTGTCAGGAAGCAGCCTGGCGTACTCTTACTGCAAGGCCACACATCATATACCGGATCTGGCACTTTCACAAGGTCAATTCAATAAAAGTGCCTCATCAACAGTCACATGGAGTACCAGAGTATCATTACCACAAAACTTGTGTGTCAGGAAGCAGCCTGGCGAACTCTTACTGCAAGGTTACACATTAGATACCAGATCTGGCACTTTCACAAGGTCAATTCAATAAAAGTGCCTCATCAACAGTCACATGGAGTACCAGAGTATCATTACCACAAATCTTGTGTGTCAGGAAGCAGCCTGGCGTACTCTTACTGCAAGGTTATACATTAGATACCGGATCTGGCACTTTCACAAGGTCAATTCAATAAAAGTGCCTCATCAACAGTCACATGGAGTACCAGAGTATCATTACCACAAAACTTGTATGTCAGGAAGCAGCCTGGCGTACTCTTACTGCAAGGCCACACATTAGATACCGGATCTGGCACTTTCACAAGGTCAATTCAATAAAAGTGCCTCATCAACAGTCACATGGAGTACCAGAGTATCATTACTACAAATCTTGTGTGTCAGGAAGCAGCCTGGCGTACTCTTACTGCAAGGCCACACATTAGATACCGGATCTGGCACTTTCACAAGGTCAATTCAATAAAAGTGCCTCATCAACAGTCACATGGAGTACCAGAGTATCATTACTACAAATCTTGTGTGTCAGGAAGCAGCCTGGCGTACTCTTACTGCAAGGTTACACATTAGATACCAGATCTGGCACTTTCACAAGGTCAATTCAATAAAAGTGCCTCATCAACAGTCACATGGAGTACCAGAGTATCATTACCACAAAACGTGTGTGTCAGGAAGCAGCCTGGCGTACTCTTACTGCAAGGCCACACATTAGATACCGGATCTGGCACTTTCACAAGGTCAATTCAATAAAAGTGCCTCATCAACAGTCACATGAAGTACCAGAGTATCATTACTACAAATCTTGTGTGTCAGGAAGCAGCCTGGCGTACTCTTACTGCAAGGTTACACATTAGATACCAGATCTGGCACTTTCACAAGGTCAATTCAATAAAAGTGCCTCATCAACAGTCACATGGAGTACCAGAGTATCATTACCACAAAACGTGTGTGTCAGGAAGCAGCCTGGCGTACTCTTACTGCAAGGCCACACATTAGATACCGGATCTGGCACTTTCACAAGGTCAATTCAATAAAAGTGCCTCATCAACAGTCACATGAAGTACCAGAGTATCATTACTACAAATCTTGTGTGTCAGGAAGCAGCCTGGCGTACTCTTACTGCAAGGCCACACATTAGATACCGGATCTGGCACTTTGACAAGGTCAATTCAATAAAAGTGCCTCATCAACAGTCACATGGAGTACCAGAGTATCATTACCACAAAACTTGTGTGTCAGGAAGCAGCCTGGCGTACTCTTACTGCAAGGCCACACATCATATACCGGATCTGGCACTTTCACATTATCACTTTTTTAACCCAATGAGAGAAGCTCTCACAGATGGCAGTGCATAACTGGCTTTGCACATGTGCAAGTGAGAAGGTTATCCAGCACTGGTGTAAGTGTATACAACTTGGGGGTGCATTAAGTTGAAAAATAGTTAACTCTTGTACTCCATTCTCGTAATAATAAGAAAAAAATTAAAAGTATTTCTGCTTATATATTGAATAATCCTTGTATATTTCTTGTGGTATTAACAATTTCCAAGAATTAATTCTACAATGTTATCATTTTTACTTTCTCTACTTACACTAGAAGTAGGGAAGTATTGTATTCCACCCAAAAATTCAATGTCAACACTTCACTGCAAACGTAAGTTTAGAAATTCCATGAATGAAAACCTTTTTATAAAAAACATAACTCAAAAACGAAAAGTCTGTTAAATATCGAACTTTGTATTTATGTCCAGCATCTTTCAAGGACATGACACGAAGCTATTCGAGAAAATTCTCCAATCCCAAACTACCCTTTACATGCAAATTTTTTCTAAAATAATGATTTTGAATGGCTCTAATTCTAAAGGAAACCATGCTAAGAATTTTTACACCCGAAAAAATACATTGTTCTCCACCAGGTTTGACCCTGCGACCTTGGGTATATGAAGTTAGCATTACACCACGGAGGGCAACTAGAAATAAAATGTGTATCTTAAATTTTCTGGGAATAGTCTCTGAAGTCCTCTTCATTTTCAATCACTTTATACAACATGTATACCGTAACAGACAAAATTTTACTACACAATTGTCTTATTACTTGCTTCCTTGTAAGTAGAAGAAAAATAAGGGAATATACTAGGCTAAAGGGATAGTCAAATCTTTAAAAGTCTGTTACAATGTTATTGTTTTGAATTGTCATTCTCTTTGCTTAAACCAGCAAAAGAAAAATGAATAACAATTTCCTGTTTGAGAAAAGTGTAAGTATTGCAAAACTGAAACCAATATTGTGGAATATCTTTAAATGATTAAGTCTACAAAAAATTTCATTTGACCTAATTGTTAATGTTTATCTGATTAACATGAAGTAGATAAAAGGCTAAGCTTTTGTTAAAACAGTTAATTGTAGCATTAGTAGAGAAAGTAATGCAAATGTAGCATGGTGTGAGTGTGTGTATATTTTTTTCAAAAATGAAAAGTCTGTTAAGTACCAAATTTAAAATTTAAATTCAACATCTTCCAAGGTCGACAACCAAAAGTTTCCAAGAAATTGTCCCACCCCAAAATATCCTTCATGCAGAAGATTTTTCAAACATTTATTTTCTCAAAACTGACTGACATTTCTGATTGAAATACCATATGTCTAAGATACTTCCATGACAAATAAAATATATATCTTGAATTTTTTAGGAAGAGCCTCTGAAGCACTCCTCATTTTGGATGACTTTCGCACAACTGGTAAACCATAACAATATAGACAAAATCTGACTGCACAATCTCATCAAATATGTTCAGCATGATTCAAAAATACTTTTACAATGTTTGAGGATGGATTCCTGACATCAGAAAAAGAAAATATAAACATATGCTCTAAAATACTTTGTTTTCACATCATCAATTTATCAATGAAAGTCACTTTCAGCGGCTTTCCAGGTCCAACCTAATAACTTTATTTATTTATACACTCATTCATAGAAGGCTTTGACCCATTTTACCCTGCAGAGTTGGCCTTGTGTTGCCATGGCTACTTGTGTTATACATTCCCTTACAAGTGTTGTCTTATTAGAAAATGTGTCTCTGCAGAAACATGATGTGGCTCTAGCACATTTTAGTCTCCCTGGCTGCTATCTAGCATGACAAATGGATAGGTAGAGGGGGACCAGGTCCATGTGCATTTTCCCCTGACCTTAATCTCCTGGATTTTTATCTTTTGAGGGCCCTGAAACTATTGGTTTATGCAGCAGAAGGAGAAACTCTTAATCTACATGTGATGTGATGTAAGAGCCTGTGACATCATACAACAGTATTTGACATTCCATGCTGCGACAAGTGTCTAGACGCAAGAGGAGGACATTTGCTTTAAGTGGTGTTTGGAACATCTCCAAAGAAGCACACGTTAAAAATAGAATGTGTACTTTAAATGTTTTGATTAATAGCATTTTGAACCTCAATAAATTGAGAATGGAGGGTTTTGGGACATGTCTTTATATGAACACTTTTTCTTGTTTAGATGTAAGGAGCCTGTAAAAGCATTTTTGAATCATTCTGTATAAGGTCAATTACTCTGTTATATTAGGCTCTATAACTTTGGAAACAGGTTCAAATTGGTCCTAAAACATTTTTAATGTAAGGCCATTTTTTCAGCGCAAGAATATTTACATTACAATTTGTCTTGACTGTGCTTGTTAAAAATTTGTCTTAGTAAAAATGAATGTAATGCCTTTAATGTATGTAAATTTGTTTTGTAAGTTTTTAATTTTATAAGCTTTGACGAAGCCCATATCTTTGTACAAGATCTAAATGGTGAATAAAGTATGATACAAGGTGAATCCAGAAATAAGTCCTGATCGCGTCCAGAGATGGCACCACCAGTCGGATAGGAATACACGTACACAGGAGAAGAGAGGAAGTATATGGTAACATTGTAGTAAAGTTTCAGTTTTGTGGTTACCGCTCTGTGCTAGGAGAAAATGGCTGCTGCTCCAATGTTGCAAGGTTCGTGCAGTTATCCAATATTTGAATGCTCAAAAGCAATCTCCAGCAGAGATACATCGTCAATTGTGTCTCGTGTATGGACAGGACATTATGTGTGACAGTATGGTACAGGCAATTCACAGAAGGAAGAACCAATATTCACAACGAAGACCGTAATGGCCAACCATCCCTGGTGACGCCAGAAGAGTTGGAAAGTGTGCGGCAAGCAATTGTGCAGAACCAGCGATTCACAATGTCAGTTTCCCCAGATGTCTCGCTCGCTTGTGCATGAAATTGTCTCCAGGTGGCTTGGTTTTTACAAAGTGTGTGCAAGATGAGTACCTAGACAACTGACAGATGAACGTCTGGCCGCAACATTGACATTCCTACAGCGATACGACAAGTTTCTCTCTGGGGATGAAACATGCCACACCAGAGACAAAACAACAATCACAGTGGTTGACCTGTGAAGACCAAATTCAAGCAGACAATCTCTGTCAAATAAATCATGTGGACTGTCTTCTGGGATCGACGTGGTGTCCTCTTATGCAAATTTTTACCGCGAGAGGAGACCGTAAATGCTGATCGGTATTGCCAAATTCAAGCAGACAATCTCTGTCAAAGAAAATCATGTGCACTGTCTTCTGAGATCGACGTGGTGTCCTCTTGTGCAAATTTTTACCGCGAGAGGAGACCGTAAATGCTGATCGGTATTGCCAGGCGGGCAATCCAGAACAACAGATGTGGAATATTGACATTACGCTTGTGCATCACGATGCAAAACCCCATACAGCGAACGCCACACGAAATGTGTTGAATAGTTTGGATGGAGGTTTTTGAACATCCTGCATACTTCCTCAACCCGCTCCAAATGGCTTTAATCTCTTCCGTCTCATGAAGCATTTTCTTGCACAGTGACACTGAGGTGCAGAATGAAGTGGCTGCGAACATTGGCGGCAGAATGCTACGACTTGGGCATACAATGCACCGTTATGATAAATGCCTCAAAAATCGTGGTGACTATGTTGAAAAGTAGCCAGTGAGTCTATGTAATTATACCAATAAATATATTTCTTACGTACTGATGTTTTTGTTGTCTATATCAGTCATCGGGACTTACTTTCTGGATGCAGCTCGTATATTCTATGTAATTATTATGTTTTGTTGTTTGTCGCAGCTTTAACCACGAATTAAGTGAAGCTGGCATATAGACTACACATTTCTTTGATTGCAGCTAGGATTGAAGTCACCTATAATAGTGGACAAAGAGAGTTGTCCCTGCTGCTCCAGTCCCTCGGGAGTCTGGTTTATCGTACAGATAGTGAAGGAGATGGATGAAGAACCAGATATCCTGAGTAACATAAATCACCATTACTGGGCTTCTAGTAACAACAGTGCTGGTGAAAATTACAGTCACCGACAATACTCTTATCAGTCCTTACATTCTTCATGTGCAAATGCTACAAGCTTTTGTTTATCAACCTGGGACAATGTGCACTTATGCATGAAGGGGCACCTCCCCATTTCGTATCAATTTCATCAGGAATTGGACTTTGTTGCACAGTTTCTCTAACTCTCACAATGTTTTCAGACATTTATCATAAGTAATATAACAACTTTTATCTAGAGAAACTTATATTTAATAAGACTATTTCAGGAATAAAATAACAATGATATGGACAAGAAGAATAATATTTCTAAAATCCCATTTGTCTTGACGTATATTTGCTGCAACTTGATGTCCATATCACAAATCATGGCCTCGTTGCTAACAGAATTCATTGAACTGGTTTCACAACTCTCTCTCTCTCTCTGTGTTGATTTTAGTATTCTGTGGCAATTAATATGTGTATTTCAGTGACAGACCTTTCCCCAAAACGATTTGCAACTTCCGCCATTATGTACGGGAATATCATTGCACATTAATACTATTGCTACGAGACGAACATTAGTTCAGAGGGAAAACAAATGCACGTTGGTGCAATCAATTTAGAAAAACAATTACACCTTGCTGTTACAGAAAAAGACAGAGATAATGAGTTTTGATTGGTTGGAATTTTACGCGCCAATTTACTGGATTGGCCACTTGCTACGATCATGAAGGAAGATTGTCAGAATTGTTAAATTTACTCACCCACAGTGTTTTGGGGTGGAATTCTTCCATGTTGTGCGATATTAACTCCATTTCTAAATCATCACCACACTTTAAAACATTTGACTATCTGTTTATACTAGTGTATTCTACTTACAAGGAAACAAGTAATAAGACCATTTCTGTTAATGTTTAGAATAAGTTTTTTAACACTAATTTGTTACAAAGATGTAGAGAAAGCCATGTGAATGGAACGCCTGGTACCATTGTCAGTATTGTAACACTCTTTATTTCCTTCTTAAGGTGATCAGGATAAATATACATATAAAAGTTATATCAGATCAAAGGTAAATTATAATTAGCATCTGCTCACAAATAACTGTCTTTTTACACACACTATGTACATTGTGTATGGAGAAGGTATTGTATTATATAGAAAAAATTCAAAACTGAGATTTCACCGTCAAATACATGTTTAGAGTCCCCCTGATTCCAAAAAAATCATATCTGGAAAAAGGTGCATGTGGCTGAGCGTGTGTGTGTGCACAGCATAGCTCAAAAACACCATTAAATACCAAACTTGGTATCTTGCAAGGATGCGACACGAAGATTTCCAAAAAATCCCCACAACCCCAACTACCCTTTACACGAAACTTTTTTCGAAAATTTTTATTTTCTCAAAAATGGTTCTTAATGATTTTGATTAAAAGATCATATATTAAAGATATTTACTTGACAAATAAAATGTATATCTTGAATTTCCTGGGAATAGCCTTTGAAGTCCACTTTATTCTGGATGAATTTTGTATAACTGATAAAGCATAAAAGAAAAACAAAAGCTTACTACACAATAAATATAGATCTCGTTAAAACATAATTTGTGTCATGAAAACTTTTTTGTGGAGTTAACCATTTCTATTCTTTTTTTTTTTTTCTTTTTAGCTTAATGTCATTTAACCAGGTTGGTCATATCGGACGATCAATGAAATTGGTGAAAAGGTCCATGGACCTTAAAGTTACTCAACATTCGTCTTCTCAGGATAAGAGAAAACCGCGAAAAAAAAACCTTATTCAAATAACTCACCCTAAGCGAGATTCGAACTCACAACCTGTTTAACGTGAGGCAGACACGTTACCATCACACTGCCCAGTCAGAAAGTCATGTGAATGTATACATCAGAATTTTTTTCTAAAAATGTGTTTTCTGGGGGGTCAATGATTAGGGTTCAAAACATATATTTGTAGTAAAATCTGAGCATCAACATTTTGGGTGGAATGCAATACCTTCTCCACCAAAGGTAAGCGGAAGAGAAGTTAAAACTGGCATCCGTAATATAAATCGCTACCTATCATATTGTATATAATTTCTCAGCTCTGTGAACGATTCGATTATTATCGATGTGATTTTCCAGGCGTTTCCAGTGGTGATTAGGAGAAACATTTAACTATAGGTCCGCGATAGCGAATTTAATTGTTAATTTATTTGTCTGAGTTTTTCATACTTTACTGTTTAGATAAGGAAAACTCCAAATTTCCATTTTGTATGGACTTGCACTGTGACGTCACTATTGAAACAAAAAAAAAAACGAGCGCTATTTTCGAAGGCTATCGCGTCACTGAAATGGCGTACACAAGTTTTGAATGTGAATCTTCTGCAACTTCTCCTCAAAAGCAATCATCTCGTATGTAAGTTTGTTACTCTGAAACTGACTGCAGCTGATCGGTAAGTGATTACTGTATTTGTTTCTCAATTTGGTTGTTATAGAGAACAGCCGCTCTAGAAATTAAACAAATTGTGGTTTGAACTTGTTACGTTTTCATCAATTTTTTTTTTATCGGAAAAGCTCAGTAATTAAGCTAATTTATTAGTTGCGCGTAGCAATCCTTATTTACGAATATTTATTAAGTATGCTGCCTAGAAGGAGTAGAATATGAATAAAAAAAAGGCTTGTAGTACTTTTTCAATGTAAATATATAATAATACTACACGCTAAAATGCCTAAAACCCGAGTTTCATTGTCGGCGATCAGTGTTGCGGTATGCAACACCGGCATATGTCACTAGACATCCATCAAACAATACTCCCCCCCATATGCATAACAAAAATGTGACATTCTGACAGAAACATGATGAAATTAATATCAACTGACCTTGTCCATGTGCAAAGGAAACTTTAGTAAAGTTACAAGGGTAGGAAAACTGACATGACATGTCATGTAAATGTGCAAAAGCAGATGTAGACTTTAAAAATTGCACGACTTGAGCTACATCATATTGCTTAAATGCCTACTACCTATCATTACCTTTTGCAACTTTTTTTTTTTCTGCATTTGTGTTCAAAATGTATATGCCCCTCCTACTTTAACTATAAGCTGTCCAGCTCAGTCCATATGATAGTGTCATTTCATACTTCAGTTCACCACTCAATGGATGTTCCAATATTTATTTCTTTATAGTTGTCCAAAAGTACTATCTGGCTGCTATAGACATAGTCATACAATCATAGTTAAAACAAATACACATTCACATATAGATAGGTAATGTGACTATACATAGCAAATACACATGTCTTAAATAAAATTTAAAAAATAAATAAAAAGTTACAGCAATGTCATTTACCATGTGTAGTCTAAAAATTCACTAATACTATAAAAACCAAGTCCCATAATAACATTTCTAGATAATATTAAACTGCTTTAATGCAAATAGTTGGATACTATAGGGTAACTGTATATACGAAATGATTTTGAGCTTTGCTCAGCCTAAAATATGACATTTCTAAATTATTATTGTTTCTAGTGTTATAATTGTGCATAGTGTTCCTGGAAGGTAAGGTTTGGTAGCTTACTTTTATGTATAGTAGACAAGCATATAAAGACAAGGAGAGTTAAAGTCGAGTTTTTCAAAAAATAAGTTTTAAAGCTGTTTTTTTATAGATCTCTAATGCAATAAATATCTTTATTTTGCCATTTGAAGACAGTGTTAGCTCCACTTGCATTACTCCACAGTAAAATTCCATAATACAGATGACAGTGAAACAATGCATAATACATTTCTTAGTAATTAAACTTTTTAATTGTTTAAGCATGTACATGACTCTTGTCAGTTTAGAGCAATGTTTATTTGTATGTACATCCCAGTTTAATTTGCTATCTAGATGCATTCCTAGTAGATTTACAGTATTAAAACTGCAATCTCATTTTTAAGAGTGAATACAACTTTTCCTGGTTTTTTATCATTAATTGAGTCACCTTAAAGCAGGAAGCAGACTTTTGCCATACTCTTTTTTTTTTTTTTTTCCCTTCCATTTATATGACCCCCTTAAACATCAAGGGTTATATTGGGGGGGGGGGATTTGCATTAGAAATAAATGTTCCTGTAGGTTCCTTACGTTGGGTTTTTCCTCAAACACACACACACACATTCATACTTCCAGTCTCTGAGGGGATAAGAAAAAATTGTGATTAAAGAAAATTTCCTACCCCAGCCGGAAATCGAAGCCGGGACCTCCGCCACATACTCTAATCAAGTTGTATGTTTAAGTAATATGTAGCAGCTATCAATACAGATATCCATCTTAACCGTATTTGTAGATATATGACAATTCTGAACATTGTGTAAACCAAAATTCTAGTTTTCGTAAATAACACAACTATGGTGTTAATTGTTTTAAATACACACGTTGTTTCTTTTAATTTCTTTGTGCTGATTTCCCACATTTACGCATAGGTGATAAAGTGACCATGTTATATTAATTATTGTACCTGTGCCTGCTACAAGTCACTTTTGCCGCATTTACGCACAGACAAAAAAATACCATGTTACATTTGCTCTACTACATCTTAACATAAATATTGCCAAGTTGTTTTGCCACACCCCCTGAGATCAGCTGTCCCGACGCCATATTGTTTCAGTAACCAATAGGAACGGCTCAGTCTATAACTGGAATTTGCACTCTCGCGCTGTGCTGATGTATGTCATACTCGCAGATACAGCTGTTCAGTGCACACACTACAATGTTAAGAATTCTTGTCAAATATTAAAATGAAACATTATAATACCTTAAGCATTCCAATTTCAAAGTCTGTGGTTTTCAAATTTAGCGGAGGTTAGGTTCCAATCCGTTTAGGTTAGTGTGTAAATAAATCAATTATGTTTCTAATTTTCTATTGTAGTACATCCAAACCAAACTGAATAATGAAGAGGTTAAAATTCTTGCTATTTATAGATCTCCACATGCTAAAGTAAATGAATTTATTGAATGTATGTATAGAGTATTAGGGTATTGTTTAAAACATGACTGTAAAATAATAATAATAATGGGTGACTTGAATATATATGCTGATCAATTTTCTAAAGTTGCAGGATATATTCTATTCATTTAATTTAAAAAGTGTTAAGCTAGATGCTACTAGGGAAACTATAAATTCAAATTCTGTAATTGATTATGTTGTTACCAATATAAAAGAAAGCCAATGTGTTGCTGGGAATATGGTCAATCACCTATCTGATCATCATGCTCAATTTTTAGATATAAATAACTGTACATTTAAAAACCCTGACCTAACTGAAATTATAACCCTTAGAGAATTTACTGAGGCTAATATTTTAAAACTACATACTTGTTTGGCTAATGAAACATGGCAAGATTTGTATAGCATTAAAAATACAAATGAAAAATGGAATACATTTTATGAAATTCTAAACCTCTATATTGAGCCATGCTGCCCTATAGTAAACAAAATATGTGAACCTTTAAAAAAACAAAGTAAGGATTTCAAGAGAGGCTTTGAGGTTGAGGGAAAAAATAAAGGATTTATATCTACTTGCTAAATCAACAAAACTCGAGCACTACAATATCAAATACAAACAATTTAAAAAAGCATATGAGGATGAATTGATAAACAATAAATCACAAAAGGTGATAAGAAAGCTTTCTGATACTAGTAACTATTCAAAAACAGCATGGTCAATGATTAATAGCATAAGGGAAGGAAAGTTAAAGCAAGAAAATATTAATCTACTCATTAATAGCTGCAAAGAAGAGAATCCACTTCAGATATGCAATCGTTTTAATGATTACTTTATAAATGTTGCTAGCAATCAAAATACCCCTGATGTTGCAGGTTTTAAAATTAATAAGGGTATAGGAAATTTGCTTTATCTGTATGATACTACGGCAGATGAAGTTATAAGATTAATTAATGGATTTAAAAATAAAAATTCCACTGGATGGGATGGAATTAGCTCTAAATTGTTAAAAAGATGTAAACATGTTTTGAGCACCCCCTTGGTTCATCTAATAAATACATCACTAAACCTAGGAATTTTCCCAGATTGTTTAAAAATTAGTACTATGATTCCGATACATAAAAAGGGAGACAAAAGTAACATGCAAAGCTATAGACCTATAACCCTTACCTCGGTAATAGCTAAGTTGTTTGAAAAAATACTATTGAAGAGAATTATGGATTTCTTTGAAAAATATGATATTTTAAATGATTTTCAGCATGGCTTTCGGGCTAAAAGATCAACCACCACGGCCCTAATAGACTTTACTCACAACATCTTAAGTAATCTAAATGAAAAAAAGAAAACTGTAGGCATATTTTTTATCTATCTAAGGCGTTTGACTGAGTCCAACACGATACATTATTATTAATCTTAGAAAAGTACGGTATTAGAGGGGTTACCAATAGATTAATTTTGTCGTATCTAAAAGGTCGTGTACAATACACAGAAATAAGTTTCAAACAAGGGGAAAAAAGAACAAAATTTAAATCAAGTGCTGAAATAGTTAAATACGGTGTACCCCAAGGCTCAGTACTTGGACCACTATTCTTTATTTTATATTTAAATGATATGTATTCGACACCTAACTGTAAAATTATAAGCTATGCAGATGACACCACTATTATATGTAAAGCAAACAATGATCTTGGCTTGAAATCATTAGCCACCAATGAATCGCTAAGAATAAACACATATTTTAAATCTTTCAACCTCAATAATAACTCTGACAAAACAAATATAATTAAATTTGAGTTAAGCAAGAAGAAAAAAGATGCATTATTTCATATTAACTTTGGAAATGTTGCAATACAGGAATCTGATTCTCACAAATTTTTAGGAATGCAAGTAGATAAACTCATGTCCTGGACTAATCATATCGATGACCTTTGTAAAAAAATAAGTAAAGGTTTGTATTTAATGAGGGAATTTGCAAAAACTTGTAATGTTGAGAGTTCTAAAACTTATATACTATGGGTTAATTTATTCACATATCCAATATGGTATTGCATTATGTGGGGGTTGTAATAAAATGCATACGCAAAGGGTTCTAGTGCTACAAAAGAAATGTATCAGAACTATATTTAAAATGGGGAGTCGAGAATCATGCAGGGAAGTTTTTAAAAGAGAAAAGATGTTTATTGTAGTATCTCTATACATATACAGAAAAAACCAAAACTAAATAGTGAAATACATAACCATGATACTAGATGCAAACTTGACTTACATTATACCAGCTACAATGTAAAATCTGTAAATAAAGATCCCTATATAATAGGAGTACACATGTATAATCGACTCCCTGCATATGTAAAAAATGAAAATACTGTTAAATTTAAACAATGTCTCAAGACATATTTACTGAACAATCCTGTGTATGATATCAATGAATTTTTAAAATAATTTATGTAGACTATATTAATACTTTGTTAAACCAAACATCCTGTATATATTAATGTATTTTTATAATTTATGTAGACTAATTTTGTTTAATATAAACTGACAATGCCCGATACTCGAAAAGAGTCTATAGGCTGCTAATAAATTACAATTACAATCATTATCGATATTTCCAACAACTCCTAACAGCGCAATGGATAGCGTGCTAGACTACAATACCAAAGGTACCTGGATCGAGTCTCCGTCAACTAAAGGTAATTGTAGGGGTATATGAAAATCAGGATAGTACATAGAATAAGAACAAAAATAAAAGGAAGGAAATATAGAGAAGAGAAAGGGGCGATAGCTGTAAAGGGATAATAGAAAGAAGGTAGCAACATTAGTTTTTTAAACCATCTCCCCACCCATAATCCCCCGGTCCCGTTAAAGTGCAAAACTGGCATAAGTCACAGCGGCATAATTTGTAAATAATTACCCTCAATTTTTATCACTATGGTTACAACAAAGTCATGGTTATTATTATTGTTAGTATAGACAATGGAACCATTACATACTGTTAATGTCAAACAAATTACAGTCGCAATACATAATTGTCTCCCCGTATCGTTTTAGTACCGCGAAATTCAGCAATTGAGGTTATGTAATATTTACTGTGCTTTTAGTTTCTCTACACTTACTATGTACATAGCATGTATGGATGGTATCGCATTCCACCCAAATCTTGATGCCGAGATTTCACCGGAAATGTGTTTTGAGATCGCCAGGCTAAAAAATACATTTTTAGAAAAAGGTCCGTATGCCTATGAACGAAAATTCTGTTAAATACCAAGCATGATATTTATTTTTGGCGTCTTAAACGTCCGCAAAACGTATAATTTTGAGAAAATCCCCAAACTACCCTTACATGGAAGATTTTTCGAAAATGCAGTTTTGTCAAAAATGGCTCTAACATTTGGATTAATATACCATATGTTTAAGATATTTTTAAAACAAATGAAGTGCATAATTAAGTGGAATTTGCTGGGAATAGCCTCTGAAGTCCTCTTCATTCTGGATGAGTTTTGGTAAACAGTAAAACATAAACAAAAAACTTCTACACAACTACTTAAACTTTGAATATCAAGCCTCAGCTTGTACTTAAACTTTTCTCAAAATGAACCTCAATTTTATTTTACCAATGGTAAGCAAAGGGAATGGAATGTCAATTGTTTCAAATAGCGACAGCTTTTGAAAGATTTGATTTATCCTAGCGTACTTCCTTATCTCCCTTCTACTTACAAGGAAGCAAGTAATAAGACAATTTCTGTGAATGTTTATCTCGATTAGCATCAAGTAAATAGAAGGATAAGCTTTTATAAGAAAAGTTGTTACTGTAACAGCTAGAGAAAGTCATGTGAGTGGAACACATTGGATCGACTCCGTGATTGGAGGCACTGGTGGATGGTGAAGAATTGGGCTACCCACGTGGGTAGTATCGTGTGTACCTTACATTCAACAGGTCGCGAGTTCGAATCTCGCTTAGGATGAGTTACTCGGATGAGGTTTTCCCTTACACTGAGAAGACGAATGTCGAGTAACCATAAGGTCACGGACCCCGAGATCATTTGAGCTCATTCATCGTCCGATATGGCCAATCAGGTTAAAGTATGAAATACAACGCTCGGGATATCTCTACACAAAAATGTACATAACATCAATTTGTATTCTTTTTGTGTGGCAAGTTTTTTGTTTTATTTTTACGGTTTACCAATTATATAAAAGTCATCCAGATTGCTACAGAAAAACCAAGATATACATTTCGTTTGTTCATAAAAATATCTTAAGTATATGACATTTTAATAAATATCGTTTCAGCCATTTTTGAGAAAACCAAAATTTTTACCTTGTGGTTTTATGGGGGGGGGGATTTTCTTGAAAATCTTCGTCTCTTATCCTTGGAGGATACTGAACTTAAAGATAAAGTTTGGTATTTAAGGGACTTTTCGTTTTTGAGCTATACTGCCCACAGAGACAGAGGGACCCTTTTCTAAAAATCTGATGTGTTCCATTCACATGACTTTCTCTACATCTCTAAAACAAATTATTGTTAAAACGCTTATGCTTCTATTTACTTCATGCTAAACAATTACTTGTTTCCTTGTAAGTAGAAGCGAAATAAAGGAGTAGCATAGGTTAAAGTGATAGTCAAAAGCTAGTTGCTATGTGACTGGAGTTCCTTTGTTTGCACGGACACGAGTTGACAAAATCCTGTATGAGAAAAGTATGTTTTTCAAGGCTGAAACCAATAAAAAGGAATATCTCAAAAACGACGACCCCATGGAAAAAATGTGTATAACAAATTGTGTGTTTCAAAGTGCTCTACATTTTTTGTGCGGTAAGTTTTTTTTCCAGCTCTTACGGTTTAACAGTTATGCAAAATTCCATAAAACTCATCCATAATTAAGTAGTCTTCAGAGGCTATTCCCAGAAACTTCAAGATATACATTTTATTTGTGGTCTAAATTTTTTTTATATATGATATTTTCCTCAAGATCGTTTGAGCCATTTTTGAGAAAATAAAAATTTTCGAAAAAAGTTCCATGTAAAGGTAGTTTGGGGTGCGGAGATTTTACTCAAAATCTTCGTGTCGCATCCCTTTAAGATACTAAACTTAAATACCAAGTTTGGTATTTTACCGACTTTTCGTTTTTGACTTATTGTATTCACAGTCACTCGGACGGACACACACACTCAAACATGGACCTTTTTCTGAAAGTGCTTTTTTCGGATACAAGGAACCCTAAAGCATGTATTTCCGGTGAAATCTCGGTATCGAATTGTTGGGTGGATTGCAATACCTTGTCTATACACTATGTACATAGCACGTGTAGATAAAGGACTCAGGGGCACTCAAAACATGTATTTCCGGTGAAATCTCTGTATTGAATTTTTTGGTACAATACAATACCTTCTCTATACATATGTGCATAGACGTGTAGAGATAATAAAAATATGCGATGGTTCATCACAAACAGCTCTCTTTAGAAGTAGTTTAAGTGGTGAGTAAAACTTCCACAGCCGATCCACATTTGTGAGTGCTGAAGAGACGTCAGATTGGCTTTTTGGAATCATTCCAGATCCCCTGTCGTCGTTCCGCAGTCCTGCACTTATAAAAACATCCCTTTGCGGCTTAGGGCCCTAAAGCTTTATAAGAGACCAGTAAGTAACTACAAAGCGGCTCTAATGACGTATTGAAGTAAAGCCATTAGAGGAGCATCTTTTGTTACATTTCTCATAAACAAGTTGGAGTAGGTGCTGTAGTATATAATATATCGTGAGTAATAAAGAGCATGTGTGTCCGTCAAATGTGTCTACATAGACAAGCAAATACACGTTTTAGGGTCCCCTCAATCCAAAAATACCCCAGCCGTAAACTAACATTTCCAAAATTGCTCCAACCATTTTCATTAAGACATTTATATGAAAAATAAAATGTATATCTCGAATATTCTAGGACTAGCCTCTGAACACTTCTTTATTCGGAATCACTGTAACAAATAGGCAAAAGTTTACTACACGAAAAGTCTGATGTGTTCCATTCACATGACTTTCTCTACATCTCTGTAACTTTCAGATTATTCTTCTATCTATTTCATGATAAACATTAAGGGAAATTGTCTTATTACTTGCTTCCTTGTAAGTAGAAGGCAATACACTAGGATAAAGTGATAGTCAAATGTTTGAAAAGCTGTCGCTACCTGAAGCAGTTCAAATTCGGTTCTCTTTGCAAAGGTCAGGAATAAATCTAGGACAATAACACCTAAAAATGTATGACAAATTGTGCGTTTTAGAGATAGACAAAAGTTTAATACACGAAACATTTAGTTATCTCTTACGGTTTAACAGTTATGCAAGAATTCATACAAAATAAAGAGATCTTGAGAGATTGCCAGAAAATTCAAGATATATGCATTTTATTTGTCAGGTGAATGTCTTTAATATACGATATTTTAATTAAAATCCTTACAGCCATATTTGAGAAAAACTGTTTTTTTAATTTTTTTTTATATAAGGGTAGTTTGCGGTGTGGTGAGGTGCTTTACTGAAAATGTTGGTGTCGCATCTTTGGAAGATACTTAACTTAAATACCAAGTTTGTTATTTGACGGGCTTTTCGCCGCCCGGTGAAATGTCAGTTTTAGATAGAATACAATACATACCTGGTAGACACACGCGAACACTAACTCTCATACTGATATCGGAATGTTGACGTTCAAGTGTTCCCTTGCTCTTTCCTTGTCGCGTACGTATACCTGTAGCCAATAGGAAGCATTCCCCATTTATGCGCGTCAAAATGCAATGTCACAAATTCTATTTATATTTAAAGTGTATACTTTACTTTCTCTATACGTCTATGTACATATGTATAGAGAAGGTATTGTAGTGTACCCAAAAATTAAATATCGAGATTTCACCGGAAATATACGTTTTGAGACCCCATGAATCCAAATAAAGCATTTTTAGAAAAATGTCCGTGTGTATGTCTGTCTGTGGGCAGCATAGCTCAAAAACGAAAATACCGTTAAAAAGCAAACTTGGGATTTAAGTTTGGTATCTTCTAAGGATGCGACACGAGGATTTTCAAGAAAATTCACCAACTACCCTTTACATGGAAAACATTTCGAAATTTTTTATTTTTTAAAAAATGCACTAACGATTTTGATGAAAATCCCTTATTAACGATTTTGATGAAAATCCCTTATATTTAAGATATTTACTTGCCAAATAAAATGTATGGCTTGAATTTTCTCTTAATAGTCTTTGAAGACTACTTTACAAGGAAGCAAGTAATAGGACTATTCCTGCTAATTTTTTCTCGATTATCATGAAGTAAATAGAAGCATAAGCTTTTTAACATAATTTGTTTCAGAGATGTAGAGAAAGTCATGTGAATGGAACACATCAGATTTTTTTAATACAGATGACTAAAGCGTGTATCGATTTTCTCGGTATCGATTTTTTGGGTGGAATGCAATAAATATCTTTTCTATACAGTATGCACATAATATGTGTAGAGAAAGTAAAATTAGTTAAATACCAAATTTCGTATATAAGTTCACCATCTTCTAAGAATATGACATGATTTTCAAGAACATTCTCCCACCCAAACTACCCATTACATGACCACATTTCTGTAAGTTTTGCTCTTCTCAAAATGGCTCTAATGGTTCTGACTAAAATACCACATATTAAAGATGACAAATAAAAGTGTTTCTGGGAAGACCTCTTTATTCTGGAAGAGTTTTATATAATAGGTAAGTAAAAGATGGACAAAAACTTATAACACACAAAAGATTTCGTTAAACCCCACAATTTGTTATATACATTTTTTTGTGTGGAGATAACCGTCTTCCAGACGAGCGTTGGTTTTTTACCGTTGGTCATATCAAACGATGAATAAGCTCAAATGATCTCGGGGTCCATGCAGCTTAAAGGTACTCGACATTCGTCTTCTCAGAATAAGGGAAAATCCGAGAAAAAAAAAACAAAAAAAAAAACATCCGAGTAACCTGCCCTAAGCGAGATACGAACTCGCGACCTATTAATGTTAAGCCGACCACCCAATTCTTACTCCCATCTTCACCTTCCAACAACAACTTTCAATGTCTCCAATCACGGAGCCGATTAAAAAAAACTGATGTGTTCCATTCGCATGACTTTCTCTTGCTGAAACATTCTTCTATCTGATTCATGATAAACAAGATAAACGTTAACAGAAATTGTCTTATTACTTGCTTCCTTGTAAGTAGAAGGGAATACACTACGATAAAGTGATAGTCAATGTCTAAAAAGCGGCCCTATGTGAAACAATTGAGGTTCGGCTCGCTTTGCAGTAAAACGAGAGAGATGAAACTTGCCGTTTGAGAAAGGTTTAAAATTGAAACTGATAACAAGGAATATCTCAGCTGTACATAAAAACATATAGGATATATTTTGTGTGTTTTAACGAGATGTACGATTTAACCGTTATGTAAAATTCTGAATAAAGAGGTCTTCCCAGGTACACTTTTATTTGTCATCTTTAATATAGGGTATTGAGGTCAACAACGTTAGTCAGTTTTGAGGAAAACATTTTCTAAAAATTTTCTCGTCTTACCATTGCAAGATACTGAACGTAAATATCAGGTTTGATATTTAACGGACTTTTCGTTTTTGAGTTATACTGTCTACAGAGACAGACGGACATTTTTCTAAAAATGTTTTTTTTTTAATTCAGAAAGTGTCAATAAATATATTTCCGGTGAAATCTCAATATCGATTTTTTGGGTACAATACAATACCTTCAGTATATACTATGTACAGAGAACGTGCAGAGAAAGTAAAAATGGGTAAAAATATACGATGGTTGCATTACAAAAGGTCGTAAGTAAAACTTCCACTGGCGGTCCACATTTGAATATGTTGAAAACATTAAGTTGTTGAGACGTAAAATGCGCCAGACTCACTTTTTGGTATCACTGGGGATTTAGCTTCACAGACCCGCAGTCCCCTACTTATAAAAACATCCCTCTGCGGCCCTAAAGCTTTATAAGAGAGCAGTAAGTAACTACAAAGCGGCTCTAATGACGTATTGAAGTAAAGCCATTAGAGGAACATCTTTTGTTGCATTTCTCATAATGTGAGCAAATAAACAAAGTTGGAGTACTTAATATATATCGTGAAAAATAAAGAGCGGGAAATGAACACTTGTGTGTCCGTCAAATGTCTACATAGACAAGCAAATACACGTTTTAGGATCCCCTCAATCCAAAAATACCCCCACCGCAAACTAACCTTTCCAAAATGGCTCCAATCATTATTATGCCATTTATATGTACAATAAAATATATATCTGGAATATTCTAGGACTAGCCTCTGAACACTTCTTTATCCGGAATCACTGTAACAAATAGCCAAAAGCTTACTACACTATGTGTTCCATTCACATACTTTCTCTACATCTCTGTAACTTTCAGATTATTCTTCTATCTACTTCATGATAAACATTAACAGAAATTGTCTTATTACTTGCTTCCTTGTAAGTAGAAGGCAATACACTAGGATAAAGTGATAGTCAAATGTTTTAAAAGATGTTGCTACGTGAAGCATTCAAATTCGGTTCTCTTTGTTACTGTCCCAATTTTATTCCTGATCTTTGCAAACACCTAAAACATGTATGACAAATTGTGCGTTTTACAGATAAAAACTTAAACCGTAGAAATTACTTTATTTTGCATGAATTCTTGCATAACTGTTAATCCACAAAAAAAAATTAGTTGTCTTCAGAGACTATTGACAGAACATTCGAGATATATACATTTTATTTGTCAGGTAAATGTTTTTAATATATATTTTAATCAAAATCGTTACAGCCATTTTTGAAAAAAACTGTATTTCTTATATATAAGGATAGTTCGCGGTGGGGTGAGGGTGCTTTTCTGAAAATGTTGGTGTCGCATCTTTGGAAGATACTTAACTTAAATACCAAGTTTGGTATTTAACGGGCTTTGCGCCGCTGATATCGGAATGTTGACGTTCAACTGTTCCCTTGCTCTGTCCTTGTCGCGTACGTATAGCTGTAGCCAATAGGAAGCATTCCCATTTATGCGCGTCAAAATGCAATGTCACAAATTCTATTTATATTTAAAGTGTATATTTTTACTTTCTCTATACGTCTATGTACATATGTATAGAGAATGTATTGTACCCAAAAATTCAATACCAAGACTTCACCGGAAATACGTTTTGTGTCCCCCCGAGTCCAATAAAGCATATTTAGAAAAAGGTCCATGTGTGTGTGTGGACAGCATAAGACCGTTAAATACCAAATTTGGTATTTCAGTTTGGTATCTTTCAAGGATGCGAAACGAATATTTTTATGAACCCCCCCCCCAGCGACTACCCTTTACATGGACTTTTTTTTAGAAAATGTTGATTGTCTAAAAAAATGGCTCTAACGATTTTGATTAAAATATCGTATGTTAAAGATATTTACATGCCATATAAAATGTATATTTAAATTTCCTGGGAATAGCCTCTGAAGACTAGCAGTTATGGAAAATTACGCAAAATACATCATGAATAAAGTAAACTGTAAGAAATGTATAAAAACCTGCAACACAAAACATGTACAGCACATTAAAACATCAGTTTATGTTATATACATTTTTTTTTTTTTTTTTTGTGGAGTTGATCGTTTTTTATATATTCCTTGTTTTTGGTTTCAGCTTTGAAACGCTATACTTTTCTCAGACAGGAATTTTTCAACTCGTGTCCATAAAAACTTCAGTCATATAGTGACCAGCTTTTGACTATCACTTTAAACTATGCTATTCCCTTATTTCGCTTCTACTTACAAGGAAGCAAGTAATAAGACTATTTCTGCTATTTTTTTTTTTCTGGATTACCATGAAGTAAATAGAAGCACTAGCTTTTTAACAATAATTTATTGCAGAGATGTACAGAAACTCGTGTGAATGGAACACATCAGATTTTTACTTTCGCTACGCGTACTATGTATAGAGAAGCTATTGATTTCCACCCAAAGTCCATTCACATGATTTTCTCTACCTCTCTGCAAGAAATTTATCTTTAAAAAGTGTATTCTTCAATCTACTTGATACTAATCGAGATAAACATTAACAAAAATTGTCTTATTACTTGCTTCCTTGTAAGTAGAAGGCAATACACTAGGATAAAGGGATTGTTAAATTGTTACAACTAAAACTAATAACAAGGAATATCTCGGAAATGATTAATTCCACCAAATGTTGTATATGAAATAAATTGTCCGTTCTAATGAGCTCTACATTTTTAGTATATTAAGGTTCTGTCTATCTCTTACATTTTACAAGTTATACAAAATTTTATGTGCTGCCACCGAGATTGTTTCAAGTAAACTAGTATCTGCTGCCACCTAGTGTCTGTAAAATGTCTTTGTTGCCAACTAAAGTTTTTTTTCGGGGAACATCACACCCAGTGTTTTTTCGATCAAACAGTGTGTGCTGTCACCAAATGCTTGTTAAAAGGAAAACATTTGTTTTTAAAAAAGCTTAGCATGTACTGCCACCTAGTGTTTTTTCAATTAACTTAGAAACGGTATATGCTGCCACCTAGTGTTGTTTCGAAGAAGTAAAACAATATAGCGTGTTGTACCACGGAGTGTTTTTTTTTTTTTTTTGTCGGAAAATTAGTGCTCCCACAGTGTATTCAAAGAACTAAAAAAAAAATTTAAAAATTAGCATGTACTATTGTATTATCGAGGAACAAAACAATTAGCACGTGCTGCCACCATAATCATTTATCACTAGGTTGCAGCACAGGCTAATTTTTTTTAGAAGAGTTTAACATTAAGCACTGAACATGTTATTTTTTAAAAATATTTTTACTTCCTTGAACAGGAATTAGGGGACACCAAATGTTAATTTTCAACCTCTTTAGTTTATTGAACAGACACAAAATGTGGCAGCACATTATATTCTTCTTTTTAAATATTTTTTTTTGTTCCTTGAATAGACCCTAGGTGGCAATATATGATCATTTGTAAATTGCTTTAGTTGCTTGATCAGACTCTAGAACGCACCACACACTATTTTTTTCTTTTAATATATTTTAGTACATCTAATATACAATAGGTGGAAGCCAAGGGTAATTTTTTAAAATAATTTTAAGCTTCCTTCAACAGACACAAGATAGCAACACAGCAATTTGTTTTCCTTTAAAACTAATCATGTGCTGCCACCTCTTACCTATTCAAAGAACTCATACATATTTAGGAGGAAATATATGTTGTGTTCTAGTTTCTACAATCAACTAAGGAAAATTTAAATATTTAAATACCTCTAATATACATTGGGTGGCAGTACCATATATTTTTTAAATAATTTTTTTTGGTTCCTTGAACAGACACTAGGTAACAGCACATAACATTTTCTTAAAAAAAAAAAAAGTAATCATGTACTGCCACCTGGTGTCTATTCAAAAAAACTAGAATAATTAAAATGTCCTTAGTTGCTTGAAGAGACACTACATGACAGCACTTAACTTTTAACTAGCTGGCAGCACCTAATTTTTCCCCTTAAAATACATTGAAATACCTCAAATATACACTAGGTGAGGGCAACATATTTTTTTTTCTAATAAATTTTAATTCCTTGAACGGGCACTAGATGGCAGCACATTTTTTCCCCTTTAAAATAATCATGTGCTGCCGCCTTCAGTCTATTCAAAGAGCTAAAATATGTAAAATTTACTTAGTTGATTGCAAACACACCAGATGGCTAACATCTACTATTTCCCCACCTTAAATTTTATTTTAGTACCTCATATATACACACTAGGTGACAGCACAAGTTAATTTGAAAAATTATTTTTTTCTTCCTTGAACATACACTAGATGGAAGACATAGCATATTTTTCCACCTGGTGTCTTTTCAAAGAACTAAAACATCTAACATTTTCTTTGTTGATTGAAGAGAGTACTTACTATTTCGTACCTTAAAATTGATGTGTTAGTACTTATAATATACACTAGGTGGCAGTACAAGGTAATTATTATTATTTTTTTTTTTTTAAAGTCCATTTAGCTGCCACCTAGTGTATCACAGGCACTCAATAAATATTAAGGTGAGGGAAATACTGGGTGCTGCTATCTAGTTTCTCTTCCACCAACTAAGGAAATTTAAAAAAAAAAAAAAAAAAAAAAAAAAATGAATGAATGATTAGACACAGGTTGGCACCACATGGTAATTTTTAAATGAAAATAATATGCTATGTGTTCCAAGTAGTGTATGTTCATAGAAGCAAAAAATATTTTGTTTCGTTGAACATATATTACATGCCAAAGCATATATTCTTTTTACGTTAAAAAAAATTCATGTGCTACCACCTGGTGTCTATTCGAACTAAAATGATGAAAATCCTTAGTTGATTGAGGAGAAAGTAGATAGCAGTACTCACTATTTTCCCCACCTTAAATTTTCTTCAGTACATCTAATATATACTAGGTGGCAGCATAAGATAATTTTATTTTAAATTGTTTGTCTTGCTTCCTTAAACGTACACTAAACGGCAGCACAACGGTTTTTTTTTAAATTCTTTTGTTTCGAAGAAGACGCATTACCTGGCAACGCATTTCATATATTTTTTACTTTAAAAACAATAATCATGTGCTGGTACCTGGTGTGTATTCGAAGAACTAAAACATTTAACATCCTTAGTTGATTGGAAAGAAAGTATATGGCAGCACTCACTATTTTACCCATCTTAAAGTTTACTTTAGTACATCTAATATACCCTAGGTGGCAGCATAAGATAATTTTATTTTAAATTGTTTCTCTTGCTTCCTTAAACATACACTAGACGACAGCAGGTGTTTTTTTGTTTTTTTTAATTATTTTGTTTCGAAGAAGACGCATTACCTGGCAACGCATATCATATAATTTTTTCTTTAAAAAAAATAATCATGTGCTGGTACCTGGTGTGTATTCGAAGACCTTTTTTTTTTTTTACCCATCTTAAAATTTACTTTAGTACATCTAATATACCCTAGGTGGCAGCATAAGGTAATTTTATTTAAATTGTTTCTCTTGCTTCCTTAAACATACACTAGACGGCAGCACGTTTTTTTTTTTTAACTATTTTGTTTCGAAGAAGACGCATTACCTGGCAACGCATATCATATAATTTTTTCTTTTAAAATAATCATGTGCTGCTACCTGGTGTGTATTCGAAGAACTAAAACATCTAATATACCCTAGATGGCAGCATAAGTTAATTTTCTTTTAAAGTTTTTGTCTTGCTTCCTTCGACATAGACTAGATGGCAGCTCAAGGTAATTTTTTTTTTTTTTAAGTTGAACATGGACTACCTGGCAACGTATATAATGGCTGTTTCTTTTCCTTAAAAAAAAAAAAGCATGTGTTGGTACCTGGTGTCTATTTGAAGAACTAAATCATCCTTAGTTGATTGGAAAGAAAGTAGATGGCAGCACTCACTATTTTCGTACCATAAAATTTATTTCAGTACATCTAATATACTCTAGTTGGCAGCACAAGGTGTGTATATTTTTTTAATTATTTTGTTACGTTGAACATGCATTAGATTGCAACACACCACTTTTTTGTTTTCCTTTAAAAGAAAAAGTAATCATGTGTTGCTACCGCATTTAAAATCCTTCATTGTATGGTGAGAAAGTAGATGGCAGCATTCAGTATTTTCAAACCTTAAAATTACTTTAGTACAACCAACACACACACACTAGGTGGCAGCATATGTAATTTCCTTTTCAATTTTTTTTTTTTTTTTTTTTTTAACTTGAACATATAGTAGCACAAGGTGATTTTTTTTTAAATTAATTTGTTTACTTGAACATACACTACATGGCATATAAATTTTTTTCTTAAAAAAAGAAGAAAGAAATCATATGTATTCGAAGAACTAAAATTTCCTTCTAGTTCATCTAATATACACTAGGAGGCAGTTATTTTTAAATTGTTTACTTCCTTGGACACCAGACAGCAATACAATATATTTTCTTAAAAAAAAAAGGGCCGTCTAATCAAAGAACAAATATTTAAAATTTCCTAAGTTGATTGAGAGATGCTAGATCGCAGCAAATACCATGTTTTGTCTTCAAAAATTCCTTAGTTGCTTGAACAGACCGTAGATGGTACACTTACACCCCCCACCAACCAATTTATTACTGCCAATCTACACTAGTGGCAGCACAAAGTAGTTTTTTTTTTTATATATATATATAAAACTAGACCATAATGTGTTGCCACCTGAACTCAAATATGTGCAGCCACAATGTGTCTATTCCAAGAATGAAAAATACAGTGTAAAAACCACTAATGCCACTCCGTCATATATATTCTGCCACCTATAATGTACACTAAGTGGTAGCACAAGTTACCTTTTATAAGCTTCTTTAAATAGACTAGTAATCAGCATACAGCAATTTGTTTTTGAACTGTAATTTTCTGCTGCCTAGTGTCTATTGGAAGAACTCAAATATTTTATTTCCTTCAGTAAACTATAGCAGGCAATTTGGTATTCGGGTCCATTGAAGTCGCCACATGGCAGTCTTATTTCTTTTATTTTTAAGAAAGAAGTTTACTTGATTGCTTGAATACACACTGGTTCCCCTACCCATTTAATTCCTAGGTTATGATATACACTAGGTGATAGCAGTTTTAAAGTTGTTTTTTTTTTTGTTTTTTTTCCAACCGCCTCTAGATGAAAGCACATAAGTTTTAAATTTCTTGGAAAGTCACTAGAGAGCAGCACATTTTTTTTTTAAACCCATTTGCTGTCACCCAGTATCTAAGCATGTTGAAGCATATGGTATTAATTATGTTTGCCACCAACTACATTGACACAATCACACATTGTTAGCTTACCTGTTAAACGTGCTGTATATGAGGTAGCTTGCCTGTTCAAATTCTTACAAATATATTTTAATAATACAATGCAACAACTGATTGTTCTTATACAGAAAATTGTAATGTGAAATGAAGGGCTCAATATGAAGAAAAAGAAGTTGCTTCTTGGGTTTCATTAGGAATTCAAGATGCCAACTGCATCAAGAGATAAGCATGACTTCATCATTAGCTAAACAGTTAATTCAAGTAGATGAATTTAACCCAAGAATGGATACATATGGTTACTTGTAACCCACCAAAATAGGCATTTTTATAGAAAATCTTTAAATGCTTAACAACACTTTTGCTTACAATTATTTTTGGTTTCACTTAAGACACATGTCTTTGCAACGAGCAGCAGAGACTGACATTTTGCACTTACAACACAGTGTTTTTGTTTTGAGGTCCCTGCTTCTTTCACAGCAAGCAATCTTATTGGTGATGGTAAAGAAACTTCTCTCTCTTCTGACTGACCAAAATTGATTTTTGAATCTCGTTGCCCAAAGGTCTGGAAAGGTGTCTTTCAAGAGCCTTTTGACATTCTCTGCTGTCTTGAATGAGTTAGATCACATAATACCAGCTTGCTCAAGCATTCCATACAAATATCTTAAAGGCTATCTTACTTGTCTTTGGTCAAAAGTTTCAACTCCACTTCTTGTAGAATTATCTCAGGTTTCTTTGTGCTGACATAGTTGCCAGCAATATTACACATTTAGGCTTCTTAGAGGTGAAAGACACCAATGTCAGTTTTTTCCAGCCAGAGACAGCAACACTATTTTCTTTTTGTCAACAGTATTTCTGCCTAGCATTCCAACACTGACAATTCCAATTAAATAGCAACGTTTCTGCCAGATGAACTGCCATAAACCAAAAATCCAATGGAATATTTCTGTTCATTCTATGAATAGATTCTGAAAGTTTGTTTACCTATTGCACTGCCTTGGTTGCTTGCCAGTGTAAGGTATACTGCTGACCATGTGAATGTTCTGTTATAATGTTTATGCCATACCCTTGGGTTTTGAGCGAATGTAGACACAAAAGGGGCAGTGTCCATGAAACCCAAGAAATTGTACAACATTCATGAGGTGTGTAGCGAGCAGTACAGTTGGAAATGAAGCAGGACCAAAGTTCTTGAATAGGTGCAAACTTGTCAGCGAGCCATTTCTGTGTTTTATCCTCAAAGTGCAGACAGTTGACTAAAAATCCCAAGCAAAATTCACTAATGATGCACAGGTGTATTTGTGTGAACCATTTCTTCAGTAGATAAGTGTCCATGGTTTCAGGCTATACAACAAACCAAAAGAGCCAAAATCTCCACTGAATCTGATTCACCAATGACCTTAGATTTCTGCTTTGCTATTTCTTGGTTTGTGTTATTTGTGATACTTGAAATCATAGTATTGTTGGAACAATATTTTCCAGTACATTTTATTGCCTCCAAGAATCCTAAGGACGATGTTTCTCTGTGGTGTTCTAGATGCCCAAGGTGGAACAATTTCTTCCTTTTATAATGTCTTCATTATTATTCAATTGCCGACTTCCTGTGGAGACATTATCCTCACAATCAGTCACTCTCATAGAAGCACTGAATCTTCAAAGCTGGGATCAGTTGTACCAAACTCTAAGAAAGCATGATCTTAAAGGGGTTACTGGTCACACAGCTTCTTGTAATGCAAATCTGGACTAAACAGAAAGTGTCTCTCATTGTTGGCAGATACCAGGTCTCAAGTTTACCAACATAACAATGAAAAAGATGCTAGCAGTAGAACGTTATGATGGGGTTACACATAACCACAGTATACATTCTAGGTTTTATGCTACAAGGTCCTACCGAAATTATAAAACATGAAGTACCTACAACAGCAGCACCAGACAAATTTACAAAAATGCTCCATGGCTGCCTAAATACTCTTGTTGGTATTTAATGCTGAACCCTTCATTGGAGAAATATAAATATCCACATGCAATATTGGTAGAAAGCCAGTGTTGTATAGATTATTGTTACACTACAAACAAGTAAACAATGTTGTAATTATAACTCTCCAGTCTGGGAGCTGCTATGCTGAAAACAGTTTGCACACATCACTGGCTTTCCACAATTAATATCAATAGTATTTTAGTTTTTCATCTAAAGGGCCATTCACATAGAAAATATTAATGCAATAACATGAATTCACTCACAATGCCAACAAAACAAGATGACCATTTAAAACTAGAGGCTGCAATAATTAATGAAAATGAGTGTTGTTAAAACTGCATTTGTGTTATATTACTTATTTCAATAACTGAAACAAACAGAATAGTTTAATATACACCTTAGTAATTATCTAACCTCACATTTTATTTTATTAACAATCTATTTCTAAATATTTTGTTTTACCAAATTATTGTTTTAAGATTTACACATTTTATCAAAAAAACTATGATGATTTTGAAACAAAGTAATTGACTTCTAATGGCATGAAGATTACAAGGCTTGGTGTTACCATTTGGAAATGGTATTATGTGAATCAAAATGATTGTGAATGACTCCATTTATTGGCCTAGTCACACATCTTTGTATTTGTGATTAGATTAGAAAGCATTCTGTAAGTTTGTTTAGGCCAGGAAGCCAATGAACATGGAATTTATCAAGGGATATACATGTATACATATGTTTATATACTACTGTATAAAGCTCTAGGGTTACAAAAACAACCGAATAGACATATAATTACACCATGCACATAAAATATAGAGTATAAAAATTAGTGTTAAAATGTATAAATAAATATAATTTCATTATGTAACACTCATGTAAAGTCAAATGTTATTTTTCTAATTATCAAAATAATAGTACTAGTAATTATATAAAACTAAAATATGATTAGTGAATAATTACTCTTCATATATGTCAACAAATTACAATACATATTTACAAATATGTTATAGAATTTACAATGTAGAAATTTACAATTATGTACTAGAGTGTAAAATATCAAAGCATCAGGCTTTACAGACCTTGTGTCATTCATTTGACACATTCGTGCAAGTCAAAGTATACATCAGTTTTTGTGTTGTATTTGCATTAACTTTTTTATGTGAATGGGCCTTAAAAAGATTGTCTTACTCACCGTTAAAACTTGCAGATGTGTAGCACTCCATTATCAGTTTACACTGCAAACAGATACAGAAGGGGAGAGGAGGGGGAAGGGATTTTTTTGTAAAATGGGAGGGGGTTGTAAATCTTAATACAATTATTAAAATACATGGATACATAACATTTACAAATGTGCAGGGAGCAGATAATACAATGTTCCATGTGAAAACCAGTAATATCCAACACCAAAACCAATAAAAAGGTTGTAACAAGAAAACTGCAGTGTTTGCTCCAAAATAACAACAAGCATCTTTCAATACAAAAACAAAAAATTTATGTGTTACACTCACATGCCTTTCTCTAGTTACTTTACAAACTCCTTACGAAAGATAACTCTTCTTTCAACACCACGCTAATCAAGATAAACATTAGCAGAATTTTATTACTTAGTTGCTTATGAGTAGACTGGAACTGAGGGAATGCATTAGGCTAAAGTGAAAGTCAAATGTTTTGAAAGCTGTTATGCAATTGGTATTGCAAATCGCTTCTTAGCTTGGCCAGGAGTAGAACAAAAGACCTCCATCTGAGAAAAGTGTAAGCACTTCACAATTGAAACTAATAACAAGGAATACCTCGAAAATGCTAAGTTCCACGATAAAAATGTATATGATATACATTGTGTTTTTTAACGAGATCTACAGTTTTTGTATTGTAAGCTTTTGTCTATCTCTCACAATTTACTAGTAATTTCAAATTAAGTAAAATTCATCCAGAATAAACAGGTCTTTAGAAGCTGTTCCCAGAAAATTGAAGATATACATTTGATTTGTCAGGTAAATATCTTTAATATACAATATTTTAATCAAAAATGTTAGAGCCATTTTTTATAAAATCAAAATTTTCGAAAAAAGTTCAATGTAAAGCATAGTTGGGGGTGGGGGAATTTTATTGAAAATGTTCATGTCGCATCCTTATAAGATACCAAACTTATAAACCAAGTTTGGTATTTAATTGTCTTTTCGTTTTTGAGCTACGCTGTCCAGACGCGCACACATGGACCTTTTTGTAAAAATGCTTTTTTTTTTGATTCAGGGGTTCCTAAAACACGTATTTTCGGTGAAATCTCGGTATCGAATTTTGGGTGGAATACAATACCCACTCTATACACTATGTATATAGTAAATATAGAGTGAAGCTAACTTCAGAGAGCGCATGCGCTCCATTGTCAGCACTGTGTGTTGCTAGGATGGATTCCAACCAAGAGTATTTCAATTTTCTGTCACTTTACACTTGGTTTAGAGGCTGTACTGCACAGTTTATTGATGGCATACAGAGTTTAGAAGAGGAAGACCCAGCAGATCATCATTACATTCAAGATAACTGGTGGCGGTGAAAACAATTCTCAAAGAGAAGCTCTGCAGTCACTGGATCCGCCACTACTTCACAAGCACATGTACAATAGTGCCAGCAAATTATTGAGCAAGATCCAAAAACATTTAACATTGTAACAGGCGATGAAAGATCCAGAAACTAAATGACAATCATCAGCAGATGATCTGCGCCTGCTTCTTAGCAAGTGACAAAACACTAATACTGCCCACATTGTGCAATAAACCACCATCCTCCCTACAGTCCACATCTGGCATCCTGCACCTCTTTTTTCTTCCTCAAAGTAAGAGAAAACAATTTGAGATCAAGATTTCAATCACCTGAAGCTACTTACAAAGAAGCATTTGAAAAGGATGAGATTGTATATATGCAATGGAGAATACTTTGGAAACATACAATGATCAGATCTAAATGTTGTTGTGCTGACCCTCATATAAACACTATCTTAATCTTAGTTACCACTTTATATAATTTTGTGTAACTCGTAATCCATGGCAGATAGACAAGTAGAACTTGTTAAAACAAACTTGTGTCTACTACAAGGTCAATTCAATAAATAACTGGAAAAGTTGAATAAAAAATCTTATGTGTTCTATTCATATGACTTTCTCTACATCTCTGCAACAAATTATTATTGTTAAAAAGCTTATGCTTCTATTTACTTCATGCTAATCAAAAAAAAATTAACAGAAATAGTCTTATTACTTACTTTCTTGTAAGTAGAAGCGAAATAAGGGAAGACCATAGGTTAAAGTGATAGTCAAAAGCTAGTTGCTATGTGACTGAAGTTTCTTTGACAAATTCTTGTATGAGAAAAGTACAAGTTTTTTAAAGCTGAAACTAAAAATAAGGAATATCTCAAAAACGATCAACTCCACGAAAAAAATTAATGTAACATAAATTGTGTGTTTTAAAATGCTCTACTTTTTTTCTGTGGTAAGTTTTTCTCCATCTCTTAACGTTTAGCAGTAATGCAAAAGTTTGTAAAATTCACCCTGAATAAAGTAGTCTTCAGAGACTATTCCCAGAAAATTCAAGATATGCATTTTATTTGTCAGGTAAATATCTTTAATATACGATATTTTAATTAAAATCGTTGGAGCAATTTTTGAGAAAATCAAAAATTCCAAAACAAGTTCCATGTGAAGGGTAGTTGGGGGTGGGGGATTTTTCTCAAAATCTTTGTGTCTCATCCCTGGAAGAAACTAAACTTAAATACTAAGATTGGTATTTTACCTACTTTTCGTTTTTGAGTTATCGTGCTCATAGACACACAAACCTTTTCTGAATTTTTTTTTTTTTTTTGGATACAGGGGACTCTAAAACATATATTTCCCGGTGAAATCTCAGAATTGAATTTTGGGATGGAGTGCAATACCTTCTCTATACACTATATACATAGTACGTGTGCCTCTTTGTTATGTTTTGATGGCGTCCTAGAGCTATTATCAGCCCTGCCCTCATGAACAGAATGAAAACAAGTTACAGGTTTGCACCAGCGTGGAGTAGCAGAGCAGAGCTTCTGACCTACGACATGTGCAGACGTGTCTACCGACCGCTCCGTGCTACAGTTTGTCACTCTACTGTTTACTTGTCAAGTCTCTTTCCTTCTAATGGGGGAAGATAAAGTCGATGATATTAAGACTTGTAAGCGGAGTTCTAAGATAGCACAGAGTGGTTTGAAATGCTTAACTGTGGAACAATTTCCCACAGCAGTTGTGTTGCTTTGTTAAAATCTATACAAATTATAAGTGAAAACGAGAGACTTATAAATTGCTGTGATAACACAGGAAATTTGGATCTCTGTGCCATTGACGACCCATCTGTGGATAATAAGGACTATAAAACAGAAATGGTTTATTTAAAGTAGATTATTAAACAAACAGACTTGATAATAAATCAACAGCAGGATTACACTGACACCCTAAAGCTTCAAATTCGGCTATTACATACTTTGGATTGCGAAACTCAGAATAAGGAACCTCATATGGAGATGTCAACAAAACAGAAAGACTCAATCTCTTCACAGGTAAACATGGAACATTTAATGGCTCAACTAGAAGAACCTCGGGAAGTGATTGGGCAAAATGATGTGTGTGGTGCAGCTTATAGTGATGTTGTTGCTGTCGGTTTATTCCGACAACATAAGGACAGCTTAGAAGACAACAGGGACGACAATTTTAAACCTGCAGTACAATATGAATCTACAGAATTTAGTGATAGTGTAAAACAAGGCAATCAATCTGAAGAAGACTGGAAGCAAGTATCGTATAAAAGCAAGTTGAAATCCAAAACTCAATTTAAAGCCAATACGTATTCTAACAAGCCCATGCAAAAGAAAGAATTTCTCACAGGTAATGCTGCTAAGGCCAAACTTGCCATAGCTGATAAACTGCATTTCCTGTTTGTTTCGCGACTCGACCGAGAGATTGAACGCTCTCAGGTCCTTGAATACCTTAATGAACGTAAGCTATGCAACTATGTGTAGAAAAATTGAAAACTAAGTATTCAAGCTTAAAATTGGTGTGCCTTCAGTATTATTTGAGGTAGTCTATATGCCAGAATTCTGGTCTAGTGGTTCTTTTATTAGTAAATTTTACTTTCCAAAGGATTCTTTACACTACAGGGTTGTCAAAGAAAAAGCGACAACATAAATATTGGTGATATAAAATGTAATAACTCGAATAATAAAAATAAATTAAATTTTAAAATATTGTATTGGAATGTACAGAGCATGCTGAATAAAATGGACAGTTTAATTGGCATTGTTAATGCTTACGATGCAGATATAATTTGTATCGCTGAACATTGGCTTTGTGACAAAGAATTATTTTTGTTAAAAATTTCTGGGTTTTACTTGGCAAGTTATTTCTATGTGCATGAATCCAGTCAAATAATTGACATAAGTAACCTTGTTGTTCAAGATAATTTTGAAGCCTGTTGTGTTTTCATTAAGTGTTAACCTTTTATGTGTTACCTTTTATAGACCACCTAATAAGTTCAGAACTGTTTTAATGATTTTTTATCTTGTTTTTATGATTTATTGCAGTTAATATTTAGCCGCAAAATGGGTGTCAATATTGCTATTAGAGGTGATTTTAACATCAATTTTAATACCAAAAGTAATGAGTTAACTGATTTAATTAATGTGTTTGAATGTTTTGGGTTACGTTATTTGATTACAAAAACTACTCGACCTACGTCGGGTACTTGTTTGGATAATGTCTTGACTACCATACACCACGACAAGTGTTCTGTGGAAATTATTTCTTGTATATTTTCTGACCATGATCCAATATTATTATCAGCCAATATTGATAACGATGGCAATAATTTACCAAGAAAATTAGTAACGGTAAGGGACACCAATAATCGTAACGTTAACTGGATCTATTTGTACAGTATAGCTAATATTTTTACAAATTTTTAAACAGTTTTTATGAGACTGTTAACGTGTCCTTTCCCTTTATAACTTTTAGACCCAAACTGTATAACAAATGTAACAATAAAAAGTGGTATAATGATGAACACCGAATTTTTAAAGTCAAATGTATGATATTTTATGATCTTTATGTTTATTTTGGTATGCACGAATATAAAAGCAGATATATTGAGCTGAAAAAAAAGTACCAACTTACCTTAAAGTGAACTAAAATGAACTACTATTCTGCTTTCATTAAAAGCTCTAATAATATATCAAAATCTTCGTGGTTAGTGATATCAGAGCATTTAAATTCTAATTCTAAGTCTGATATTTGCCAAACTAATCTAAATTGTGAAGCATTTAATTCCTTTCTAACTAATAAGGTCACTGATATTGTGAACAATATACCTATTACTAATGCACCAATGTCCTTTCTAAACAAGTTGCCCAAGCCTAAGTGTAATTTTAATTTTTTAGAACTTAATGTTGAAGATGTTCACTCTGGTATTATGAATTTGAATAATAGTACATGCATGGATGTATATGGAATCAATTCAAAAATTCTTAAATTAGCTGCTGCATATACAGGGTTATTATTAAAAAAGAACACATTTCAAACTTTTATTGCTTCCAAACTACAAAAGATAGAAGCATGATTCCAACATTCATGGAGAGAGAAAAGTTTACAATTGAAATAGTGCGGGGGGTATAAGTTCCAATCACGGCCGCTGTGGTTTGTTGTATGTAGTGAAATGGCGGTGACACCTCAAGAGAAATCATTTTGTGTGCTGAATTAGCAAAGCTAGAGTCCATTGTTGCAGTTCAACAAAAGGATCCCAAAGAAATCCACATCACGAGCAAGCAACCAACGGTATGGCGAGTTCTAAAACATCGTCTGCACCTGAAGCCATACAAACTGCATTGAATCCTGACGTCCACAACAAACGGTACGAATTGTACATTGGCATGTTAGAAGATGTGGAAGAAGACAATTTTACTCAACGATTAATGTTTTCCAATGAATTTTTTTCATGCGAGATGGTGCCTCGCCTCATTTCTCTTACTATGTCCGACGTTACTTGAATATCACGTTTGCAGGACATTGGATTGCGAGAAGAGGAGCAGATCAACTTTATCGCTGGTGGCCTCCCAGGTCTCCAGATCTCACTCCGTGTGATTTTTATCTATGGGGTTACATAAAAGACCGTGTTTTTATCCCTCCTATGCCTGGCACTCTTGAAGATCTACGACATCGAATTGTTGAAGCTGTAAATTCAATAACTGCAGATCAGCTGATTCATGTGTTGCATGAAATATGCCACCGTTTTGACATATGTCGCATAACACACGGTGCTCATATTGAATGCATATTATAAAATGTAGATTTTTCCATCTCCATGAACGTTGGGATCATGTTTCTATCTTTTGTAGTTTGGAAGCAATACATATTTGAAATCTGTTCTTTCTTTTTGAATAACGCTGTATATGTGAGCCATTAACTTATGTTTTTAATAGTTGTCTTAAAGCTGGATCTTTTCCGGATACCTTTAAATTGTCTAAAGTGATACCAGTATTTAAAAAATGGGATAAATCTTGTTATGATAACTATAGGACAATCAGTATAATTCGAATAATAGGCAAGGTATTTGAAGGGTTATCATGTAAACAAATTGTTACTTATTTTGAAACCAACTTCTTGTTTAATAAAAACCAATTCAGTTTTAGACAAGGCATGTATACAATAAAGGCTGTTATAAACTTTCTGCAACAATGCTATGAAAATATTAACAATGGCAATAATGTATCAAGCAGGCTTTTTGATCTTTCCAGAGTGTTTGACACTGTTTCACCTAATATTCTCTTACAGAAACTTAAATTTTATGGTTTACAGAATAGTAGCATTCAGTTTTTAAGGTCTTATTTTAGCAATAGGAATCAGGCAACTTATTTTAATGGATGTTTATCTGAATTTAAATCTGTTCCTCACCGGTCAATTTTGAGACCTGTATTTTTTATAATTTATATTAACGATCTTCCTGCCTCAGTCTGTGATGAAAAGTTTACTCCTTATCTCCATGCAGATGATTTAGCAATTACTTTCTCTGACAAAGATGACATATTAAGACCTAAAGTACACTTGGTAACATCAGTTGTTAACAATTGGTGTAATGCCAATAATTTGAGCATAAACCCTGGAAAAATGACTGATATTCAATATAAATTCAACACTGGTTGTTTTGGAAGCTCATTAAAATTTTTAGGTATTCATATTGATTCTGACTTGGGATGGTCAACGGATATTTATCATATTTTTAAAAAAATCACAACAGGAATTTTTATGTTGAGAATCTTGAGCTATAGTGTCACTAAGGATGTTCTGATGAAGCTGCATTATGCTCATATTTATTCACATGCTAATTTGGTTTGCTTCTTTGGGGAAATCACTCCTTGGCAACGAAAATATTTTTATTACAAAAAAGGGCTATTAGATTAATTTGTGGAGTTCATCCAAAAGAACACTGTAAACCACTTTTTATTGATTTAAATATCTTAACTTTGCCATCAATGTATGTGCTGAACTGTCTTTTATATGTAAAGGAAAATTTTAGCAGTTTTACAGTTTGCTCCAATATACATAATTATACAACACGAAATTGTCAGAACTTATATATAAACACATTTAAACATACAAAAATTTAAAACAGCTTTATAGTTGTCTCTATTAAACTTTATAATATTTTACCCCAAAGATTAAGAGAGCTCCCTATTTTAACTTTTTAAAGGACCATACGCTATACATTGGTGGCTAATCCATTGTATTCTGTGAATGACTTTTATAATTTAGCTTGGTAACTTTTAATTTATGACATTGCTATACTGTAATAGTTGTTGGCAATAAACACTATCTAATCTATCTAATCTATTCTATATATCTAAACTATTCTAACTATCTATTGTAATATAATCTATTCCATCTATTTAATCTATTCTATATCTATCTATCATTACATTTTTGCCATCAAAAGAGTTCAAATTCACTGTCACATGGCAGTGCAATATAGTGAAAGTTGTTTGAGTGAGCAGATAAGTTCAAATGAGGAGTTCCAAAACCAAACTGAAACAAGTGCTGGCAAGGTCTTGAACATTACATGCCAAGGGGAGACATACACAAAACTTGTGTGTCAGGATTTAAAAACAACAACTTTGAGGAAGCAGCTTGAACTGATGTCCAGTGGCGTACTGTTACAGTAAGGCCACACATTAGATACCATCAAAGACCTGAAGTTCATCAGTTGCCCAGCCCCCGTAGTCTCCGGATCTGGCACCTTCACATTATCACATTTTTAACCCAATGAAAGAAGCTCTAAGTGACTAGAGGTCCGCACATGATGAAGTCTAGATGGTGAGACTCAATTCCATATTTCTGAAATTTCCCCTATATTAATTATTTGCTAATAATATCAGTTAATACTTTTATTATCATATACATTACTCATTTTAATATCATTGTCAGATTCTGAGTTAGCATTGAATTTGTCAAAGGGAAATGGTAACATTGTAACTGAGTATATCGGAAAATATTCAATTTTATTTCATATATTGTAAGTTCATGTTTAAATGTGTTTGACCGTTGGGGAAAAGCTTTGTGTCCATTAAAGACTTTCACATGGTTAGATTTTGGCGAAGCCACGCTATTTTCGAATGAGCTTGATGCCGGAAGTAGAGTTCATACACGGGTTAGGTGGTCATTCGCTCAGCCAATAAGCGAAAGCCAATGGGCTACTCCTACGTCACGCAGTCTCGTGACCATATAGTGGGAGTGAAATGAGATTGCTGGGTCATGCTCTTCCACTTTGGTTTGGTACGCCAGGAGACTAGAAGTTGGCGCTAAGCTCAAGGAGCAGCCACATGTGCAGTGGGGATTCACAAGTTCAAACATGTTAGTTATCCATTTGTATTATGGGGATGTGGCCTAAAATTATCACTAACTAATAAGTGAAAGCTTTAACACGTATTAATCCTCAACTTCTTGAAACACTAATTCCTGAAAAGTCGGACTTGCTGCATTCTCTTAAGTATTCATTCGCAACACCTCCACAACTGCCGTCTCTCGCCCAACCCTAAGGTAATCCAGAAGTGGGGCAAACTGCACATGTCCCCAAAAATTCTTTTCATGTGCAATCGAGAAAGTTACCCAGCACTGGTATAAGTGTATAGAGCTTCTTGTTGGAAAATAGTAACTGTTGTATTCCATTCTCGAAATAATTAAAAGTATTTCCAGTTATTTATTGAACGACCCTTGTATATTTCTTGTGGTATTAACAATTTCATTATCATTATCATTTCTACTTTCTCTAGTAGTAGGGAAGTATTGTATCACTACACAATTGTCTTATTACTTGCTTCCTTGTAAGTAGAAAAGAAATAAGGGAATATACTAGGCTAAAGTGATAGTCAAATCTTTTAAAAGTTGGTTACTATGTTATGGTTTTGAAATGCCATTCTCTTTGCTTAAGCAGGCAAAAGAAAAATGAACCACAATTTCCTGTTTGAGAAAAATGTAAGTATTGGAAAATTGAAACCAATATTGAGGAATATCTTTAAATGATTATGTCTACAAAAAATTGCATTTGACCTAAATTGTTAATGTTTATCTGATTAGCAGGTAGTAGATAAAAGGCTAAGCTTTTGTAAGAATAGTTAATTGCAGTATTAGTAGAGCAAGTTATACGTATGTAGTGTTGTGTGAGGGTGTGTTTTTATCAAAAATGAAAAGTCTGTTAAATTCCAAACTTGATATTTAAATTCAACATCTTCCAAGGTTGACACACAAACATTTTCAAGAAATTGCCCCACCCCAAAATACCCTTCATGCAGAAGATTTTTCAAAAATTTATTTTCTCAAAAGTGACTGACAATTCTGATTGAAATACCATATGTCTAAGATACTTCCATGACAAATAAAATATATATCTTGAATTTTCTAGGAAGAGCCTCTGAAGCACTCATTTTGGATGACTTTAGTACAACTAGTAAACTATAACAATATAGACAAACTCTAACAGCACAATCTCATCAAAACATCAATTCAAGTCAAATATGTTCAGGATGATTCAAAAATACTTTGCAATGTTTGGAGATGGATTCCTGATATCAAAACAAGAAAGTATGTTCAGATAAACATATGCTCTAAACTGCTTCGTTTTCATCAATTTATTAATGAAAGTCACCTTATTTATGCACTCATTCACTTAACCCTGCAGAGTTAGTCTTGTGTTGCCATAGCTACTTGTGTAGCACATTTCCTTACAAGTGCTGTCTACATTCAGAACACTCTCCCAGACTTATTAGAAAATAAGAAGGAACATGATGTGGCTCTAGCACATTTTAGTCTCACTGCCTGGTATCTAGCATCACAAATGGATAGGTAGAGAGGGACCAGTTCCATGTCCATTTTCCCCCAACCTCAATCCCTAGGCCCTGAAACCATTGGTTTATGCAGCAGACATCCCAGAAGAAGAAACTCTTAATCTTTGTGTCATCTAAGACTGTGAAATCATACAACACTCACTAGGAGTATTTGATATTCCATGTTTCTTGTGTAGACGCAAGAGGACCCTTGGTGTTTAACAAGCTGACAACATTAAAAATAGAATAATGTGTCACCTTAAATGTTTTCATTAAAGCATTTTGAGCCTCAATAACTGGAGAACAAAGGGTTTTGGTGCATGTGTTTATATGAACATTTTCTCTTGTTTAGATGTAAGGGGCCTGTAAAAGTATTTCTGAATCATTTTGTATATTCAGAGTGATCCACTATTATGTCCCTGTTATTATTTTATTGCTATTCTATCATAAATGTGTAAGATCAATAACTCTACTCTTATATTACGCTCTATAACTTTGGAAAAGAGCTACAAATGAGCCCTAAAACATTTTTAATGTAAGGCTGTTTTTATTCAGTGCAAGAATATTTAAATTACAATTTCTCTTGACTATGCTTCTTTAAAATTTATCTTATGTAAAAATTAATGAAATGTCTTTTATGTATGTAATTTAGTTTGTAAGTTTTTAATTTTATAAGCTTTGACGAAGCCCATATCTTTGTACAAGATCTAAATGGTGAATAAAGTATGATATGAGGTGCATCCAGAAAGTAAGTCGCAATCATGTCCATAGATGGCACCACCAGTCAGATAGGAATGCGCATAGGCAGGAGAAGACAGGAAGTATATAGTAACACTGTAGTAAAGTTTCAGTTTTGTGGTTACCGCTCGGTGCTAGGACAAAATGGCTGCTCCGATATTGCGAAGTTTGTGCAGTTTTCCAATATTTGCATGCTCAAAAGCAATCTCCAGCAGAGATCCATCGTCAATTGTGTCTCGTGTATGGACAGGACATTATGTGTGACAGTATGGTGCAGGCAATTCACGGAAGGAAGAACCAATATTCACAACGAAGACCGTCCCTGGTGATGCCTGAAGTGTTGGAAAGTGTGCAGAACCGGCACTTCACAATTTCAGAACTCTCTTGTCAGTTTCCCCAGATGTCTCGCTCGCTTGTGCACGAAATTGTCTCCTGGTGGCTTGGTTTTCACAAGATGGGTGCCTAGACAACTGACAGATGAACGTCTGGCCGCAGCATTGAAGCATTGACATTCCTACAGTGATACGTCAAGTTTCTCGATAATATTGTCACTGGGGATGAAACATGCCACATCAGAGACAAAACAACAATCAAAATGTGACAATCTCTGTCAAAAAATCATGTGCACTGTCTTCTGGGATTGACGTGGTGTGAATTTTTACTGCAAGGTAAGACCGTAAATGCTGATTGAAATTGCCATAAACTCAGGTAGGCAATCCAGAACAAGAGGCTGGAATGTTGACATTACGCTTGTGCATGACCCCATACAGCCAACACCACATGAATAAGTTTGGATGGGAGGTCTTGGAACATCCACCCTACAGCCCCAACCTCGCTCCAAGTGACTTTCTGGCAGGAAAACGTTTTCACAGTGATGCTGAGGTGCAGAATGAAGTGACTTTGTGGCGGCAGAATCCTATGACTTGGGCATACAATTAACGGTGCACCATTACGATGATGGTGACTATGTTGAAAAATAGCCAGTGAGTGTATGTAATTATACCAATAAATATTTTTACTTAATGATGTTTTTGTTCTCCTTATCAGTCATCGCGACTTACATTCTGAATGCACCTTGTATATTTTATGTCATATAATTATTACATTTTGTTGTTTGTTGCAGGAATTGGGTGAAGATGACACATAGACTACACATTTCTGGCCGTGCTAGAATGGAAGTGGGACATGCGACTCTGGACATGAAAACAAAAGGACCATATAAATTTGTTGTAAACAGGTTTGGTTACTTGCCACAAAGAGACTAAAGTTAACACTGCCCAATAAGTCCCTCATAGGGAATCTCGTTTATCGTACAGATAGTGAAGGAAACCACAAGCATTGTCATGAATCAGTTTCCTGAGTAACATTACTGGGCTTCTAGTAACAACAGTGACATCCTTCATGACAATGCCTTACATTCTTCTTGTAGATATGCTACAAACTTTTGTTCAACCTGGGACGGTGTGGAAAATGTGCACTTTATGCACAAAGGGGCACCTCCCCATTTTGTATTAATTTCACGGGAATGGCTTGACAATGCTTTTCAGGCCGAATGTTGAGTGGTCACCGAGAACTCCAGACTTGACCCATTGGATTTTTTCCTCTGGGCATATTTGAAACAGAAAGTGTATACCAGAAAACCTCAAGAACCAGTTATCAGGAAAGCTGCACCTCACATGCAATGGTACGATACTAATGCTCGTGCTTAAGTTGAAATATGAAACGGCAAGGACCATAATATAATTGAAAGCAACCATGTAACACTGCTAATGAGTGAATAATAATGGATCACCCTGTATTTATATATTTATTTATAGGGTCTGGCACTGGATATGACAGTTTTTATAGCCCGTTTGTGGGATACTCAGGACCAGTTTAACTTAAAGTAATATAGAACAATGCAATTTATTTATATTTTGTAACATTTTAAAAACCACACTTTGTAGCTGGCCTCCATGGCAACAAATACATTCCTGCAATCTGTTATGAAAACCCTGCATAACTCGTCTCAACAAAACAGGATCAATGATACTGATTTTGTTTCAGTTGATACCCTACTTTTCAGATAACTCCACAGGAAGTATTAAGTTGCAATCAGGTCAGGAGATCTTGGCGGCCAAAAAATGTCTCCAAATCGTGAAATTAAGTGTCCTGGAAACATGTTTCACAAGCAGTGTGCACTGTGGATCAGAACCATAATTTGTTATCAAAATTAATTTTGTTAGGAATTGCCAACATTGCAGAATTAGTTGGTCTTGCACAGCTTCTCTAACTCTCACAATAGTAAAATTTCAAAGCCACACTGCATAACTACCAGCTCTTTGAAGATTTTACTATTGCACCTCTCATTATTTGAGGGTGGTTTGATAGGTAAGAAAAATGCTTGTTTTGTAAACAATTCAACTTACCTCTAGACATAGTCTCCTGGAGCTTGATCCAGTGATCCTCCAGTTTTTCATCATTTTGGAAAAATAGTTTCTGCCAAAGTGTGCAAAATACTTGTTTTCTTTGAGTATCACTTGGTCTACAAGCCAAAGGTTTGAAGTGGGGTTCAGTCAGTTGGGATGGAGCATTATTCTGGTCAAAGAGTAACTTTCTTGTGTGTCTTTTTTAAGGCAGTGATCCAACAATAAAGTACAATGAGGTTCTGGCTTTTTCCAAGTACAGTATACTCCCAATTATTATTATTATTAATAATAATATCATCACATACAAGTTGTACAAAAGTTTATCACTGATTTGGTCCGCTTTGAGCACGTTAGGACATGGTTGGTATCTGTCACATGCTTGTGATGGTATCCATGTTGTCAAGTGCCAGTCCAGTTCCGGTTTACCATGGCGTCCGTTCAATAGAATTCTGGCCAGGGAAGTCCAGGTCTTGTCGTGCTAGCAGGTAGAACACTCCCAGTGTAGCAGAGTTTGTCCCATGTTAAGTCCAGTCCATACGCAAGTAATATGGCTACTATTTTTGTGTTATGCCACGCGGATTTGAGGGTATGTCGTGTCTTTGGTTAGTGAGTATTCTGAATGTGGCCTGTAGGGTTAAGCAGAGATATTTGACTGTTTGCATTCTTCAAATACATTTTGTCTTGCCTCCTTTTCTAAATATCACTGTTCGGTTTTCTCTTTATTTATTTGTAGTTTGTTTTTGTCAGTCCATCTGCAGTTACTGCCTTCTGTAGTTCCTTTCTATCAAGCCATCCCAAAACTGTGCTAACTTGTGGTGCTGCTTCTTTGATTGCGTCATATGTTGAATAGTAGGGGGTCTCCCTGCAGAACTCCATTTGTCTGTGTGAGGATTGCTGAAGTGGTTACATTGTCCGAGATCTGTATGTTATTGCCATGTGCAAATTATCCGTGCATCCCTCCCGCAAAAAAAAAAATAGTTTTAATGTCAACACATGTTTATTTCTGTTTTTGTTTTTCATTTCTCCTCCATCTCTTTTAACTTGCTTTGTTGACACATGTTGTTTAACATCCGAATAACTGAACTTGTTTTTAATTTACATGGAACAGACAGGCCAATAACAATGGAAATGGTATTCTGTTGTCATGCGGTGATCATTTAAACAATGAAAATTGCACTTATTGTCATGTGGCACATCCTTTATTGCTTATTCTAAAGAAAAACAATATCTATACCCAGAAGTATAATAAACTTCTGAACAATGGATACATGTTGAAAAAAACCTTTTAAACATAATTTCCTATTTACATATGTATGTTGTACTTTAAAAGCATTAAATTACAGGTTTCTCGATTGTTCATGTTTCTTCGTGTTTGTAACTCTTTAAAATTAGGCACCATAAATGGTGGTAACATCACCTAAGTACAGAAAGGTACGAACAGGAAAGAAAATGAAATGATCCCCTAGGCCTTGAATACTCTAATATCATCAGCGTCAAAGAATACAAGAGTCAATTCAAGAAAACAATTCATCTGATCCAATAAGTTATCACTCTATCAAAAGAATCATGATATGAACATATAATAAAGAAGATAATGTATTACAAACAAAAGGAAAAGTTATGTGATAACACGACCAGAATCACTACATTACCAAGAAAATGCTCTGTAGCAACAGGCCACGATTGGTATAGTAAGATCTCCTCTGTACACTTAAAGAAGATATGAATGGAAACCAGCTGCTATGCTGCCCAACCTTTAGTCAACATCAAAATACTGGAATGCAAGAGAGCAAATGGTTCCACTGCCAACTGCTCAACATCAGATACCAACCAACATTACTCCAGATAATTGAGAGTATACTGTAATCTATGAGGATTATTCCTTGGGGATCCCAGAAACAGTGGTCATCATCTTACCAGCTGACAAAATGCTCTCTGTCTTCTTCTGTGCACTTTCACCAGCTTATGCCCATTGTTTTGACACATGTTGTTCTGTCACCAATCTCGCTCACAGCTCCTTTGTGGTAATTTCCCTCAATTGAGATGCCTGCATGTTTATTTTGTGGTGTATATCATGTACTTTGTCTTCAGTGCTTGTCCAACCTCATTTAAATTCATTAATCCAAAAGTAAATGGTGTTCAATGATGGTGCAGAGTCAACTTCATCTAATTCTGTTTTCATTTGTGCAGCAAATAAAATGTTTTATAACAGCACATTGACCAATTCAATGGCTATCAGCAATGTTTTATATGATCCTTTGTATAATCAAGTTTACCAACCATGAAGCCACAACAAATATATTCCTTTTCTTTCATAGAAATTTACCAGAATTATCAAACCACCTTGTAACTTCAAGTAAATATGTAATGCTGATGTTCATCTCAATTAACGTGCAGATAGAAGAATAAGCTTTTTAACCTAATTGCATTACATTTAAATGTCCATGCACCTAACCAAGAAATTCATTTAAATTCCCTAACTTTAGGGTGGTAACAGCTTAATGCTTATAAAAGTAGTTTAAAAACCAGATCCAAAGAGCACTTTAGAAACCTAAAACTAAAACAAGAAGATAAATCAGCAGTAGCATTTCACTTCTGAAAAAAACCATAATCTAGATCCAAATCCAAAATTACTAAAAGCCATGTCAGGCCACAATGTCCTGGAAAAACATCCTCATATGGTAAAACATAGATTATCTAATAAACTTTGAAATCCCGTCAGTAGACAACTTAGTTAATAATTTTGCCACCAGAGAAGAGAACACAAGCAAACGCAACCAGCAACAACAGTTGGACCCGTGAACTTGAAAATAGAAACATAGCCGTAGTCTCTTGTAATAAAATGTAAGTGATGTAGTGTTAAAATTACCAACTCAACAAATTATAATCACATATAATTTGACCGTCACTGTTACTAAATTCCTCCAAACATCAATCAGCTTATAAAATCATTTAAAATCATTCAATTACTATTTGTGTGAACAATATTACAAGAATAAGCTAACCAGTTGTTCAATAAGTCTTTACAAACACCACTATTTGCAGTAAAAGGGTATACACTACCATAAAGTTTTAGCATTAATTATGTTTTTAGGAGTTCAACAGTTTTCGTCAGAATATATATTTTATTTGTCATGTAAATATTTTTAATGTATGACATTTTAAAAAAAATTGTTGGAGCCATTATTTTTGAAAAAAAACAAACAAACAATAATAATAATAATAATAAAAATTTTTGAAACCTTCTCCATGTAAAGGGTAGGTTGTTGTAGCAGAATTTTATTGAAAATCTTTGTGTTGCATTCTTGGAAGATACTGAAATTAAATACAAAGTTTGGTATTTAATGGACTTTTTGTTTTAGAGCTATGCTGCCAACACGCACATTTTTCTAAAATGCCTTTTTTTTTATTGAAGGGGTCTCAAAACAAGTTTCTAGTGAAATCTTGTTATCAAAATTTTGGGTGGAATACACTACTATAAACATTGTACCTACATACTAAATAAGTTAAATTACAAACATGAGGTTAATCAGCCAGTATTGTGTAATGCAGGTGAGTAAATCAGAATTACTACACTACTGAGAAAATCTGAGGTCATCACTAGAATTGTCACTTTACCAAACATCACAAATCAACCAATATTTTCTCCTGCAGTTAGTTTTCTTAAGCTTTTTAACAAAATTTCATCAGCTTATGATGGCTACTACAGGAAATATTCCAAGTTTGTTTGTACAATTCTGTAAAACATTTCATTTACAAAATACATTTATAAAAAATGTGATTATAAGATCACTTATATAAAAATAATTTCTACATTATTTAGTATCTCAACATTTTCAAAATGTTAGTCTATTTCTAGGATATAGTTTTACAGTTCTGTTAATTATAAATGCAATTATGTATCAAAAACTGCATATTTGCTATTTTAATGTTTTGCATAATGTAAGTTTTATATTTAGGAATGCTCATTTGAAAGAATTTTTCAATAGCTTCTATCTCTTATGTTTTATTTCTTACACAATTAAACGAGGAAGGAGAGATTCAGTTGTCAGTTCAGTTTCGGAGGAAATAATAAACAATGGCACAGGTCGTAATCACGTGATCCAAACTAAAAAATATTAAGTTCAGTTTTCAGATTGGAGGAAAGTGAGCCTTTAGAGTTGGTCTCTTTTATACATCAAAGTTTAAAAGAAAGTCAGTCCTACATGACCACAGTAATACACACCTCAACACTCATAGACTCACATCAGGAATACAAACAGCTTAATCACAAAAAGTTTAGTCATTTAACGCTCACTATTAATGAATACTTCTAACTTGTTCCACACATTACAAATTAAATAACTATAAATCATTATTATTACTATTATCTTTGCAACCATATTTCTCTTATGCAGATACTCTTTGTCATTACAGGTCCCATTCTGCAGAAGTAGGACGGAGACTGGCGCGGGCACAAAACTATTTTGGATTTTTCTTTTTAACAAATTCTGTATATTAATATTTAAACTCAAATGTAACAAAATTTCTTTGTATTTTGATGATGCCATAGAATCTGTATTTCTTCAGGCTGATAATAAATCTATCTATTAACTGGTTGCATTTTTTCAGTTTGTAAAGTTGGTATGATTAGCAATGTAATGCTTATCTGTTAAATAAATTAAGCCAAGCACTATAATACGGAAATCTCAAGAACATCAACCATTTATCTGGCACATATTTACCATGTAATTTTGGTGGAATATATTAGTACTAGATAAACTTTGTTTTCCTCCTTTCAAAATACTGTCATATAGTTATTCAATAGCAAGAGAGTGAGATGAAAATTACGTTACAGTTACTGTGCTGTCTGGATGAAGACGAGGATGCTGGGTACCGGAGACAAGGATGAAGATGAGGATGCTGGGTACCGGCGACAAGGATGGAGTCTGAAAACAAAGTTATTGTAATTATATTTCATTAATAGCTTGAGCCACATCTCTACAACAAATTAGTTAAAAAACCTAATTCTTCTATCTACATCATGATAATCAGGATAAGCATTAACAGAAACTTGCTTCCTTGTAAGTAGAAGGGAATACACAAGGATAAAGTGATTGAAATTTACTCCTATATATGAAAAGTTTTAAGTATTTTAAAATTGAAACCAATCATAAGGAATATCCTAGAAATGGTCCACTCCATGAAAAAAAAAAAAAAAAAAAACTGATGTGTATTTTGAAGCTAAAACTAAAAACAAGGAATATCTCAAAAACAATCAACTCAGGAAAAAAATTAATATGACATAAATTGTGTGTTTTAACGAGCTCTACATTTTTTGTCCATCTTTTACAGTTTAGCGGTATGTAAAATTCATGCAGAATAAAGAGGTCTTCAGAGACTATTCCCAGAAAACTCATGATATACATTTAATTTGTCATTAAACTATATTTAATAAACAATATTTTAATCAAAATCATTAGAGCCATTTTTATGAAAATCAAAGTTTTCAAACATTTTCCCATGTAAAGGTTAGTTCGGGATGGGGGGGGGGGATTTTCTTGAAAATCTTCCTGTCACATCCTTGGAAGATGCTATATCTAAATACTAAGTTTGATACTTAACGGTCTTTTCGTTTTTGAGCTATGTTGTCCACAGACTCAGAGACAGACACACACACGGACCTTTCTCTAAAAATGCTTCTTTTTTTTTTTTTTTTTTGGGGTGGGGGTCCTAAAACATGGGCGAAATCTTGATATCAAATTTTTGGGTGGAATACAAGACTTCCTCTATACACTTTGTACATAGTACGTGTAGAGAAAGTAAAAATGTATGTGACACAATCTAACAAGATTTAAATTTTTAGTTTTTATCCATATATTGCAGTTTACCAGCAGAATGAAGAAGTCTTCAGAGGCTAAATCCAGAAAATTCAACCTCATTTGTCATGTAAGTACAGTGGAACCTCACTTACACGTGGAGACTACTAAAATACTGTATAAATGAGAAAACGTGTAACTGATTTTCTCTTCTTGTATGGAACAGATCCAGAATTTTCAATCTTTCACCAACAGCTCTTGATTTCTTCCTTGCTGGTTGATATTTACACATGTTTCTGCATAATATAGACAAGTGCCTGTTGGAACGATATGACAACAATGAAAACAGCATACTAGCAGTACTCGAGCAGAGAAGTGACTGTTGGAACCAAGGTTAATACATTGTTGGAACGATATCACAACAATGAAAAAACAGCACACTAACAGTACTCAAGCAGCGAAGTGACTGTTGGAACAACATGACAATGAAAACAGCACATTAGCAGTACTCAAGCAGAGAAGTGTCTGTTGGAACCAAGGTTAATACATTGTGGGAACAATATGACAACAATGAAAACACTCTAGCAGTACTCAAGCAGAGAAGTGTCTGTTGGAACCAAGGTTAATACATTGTTGGAACGATATCACAACAATGAAAACAGCACACTAGCAGTACTCAAGCAGCAAAGTGACTGTTGGAACAATATGACAATGAAAACATCACTCTAGCAGTACTCGAGCAGAGAAGTGACTGTTGGAACCAAGGTTAATACATTGTGGGAACAATATGACAACAATGAAAACCGCACTCTAGCAATACTCGAGCAGAGAAGTGACTGTTGGAACCAAGGTTAATACATTGTGGGAACAATATGACAGCAATGAAAACAGCACTCTAGCAGTACTCGAGCAGAGAAGTGACTGTTGGAACCAAGGTTAATACATTGTGGGAACAATATGACAACAATGAAAACAGCACTCTAGCAGTACTAGAGCAGCGAAGTGACTGTTGGAACAATATGACAATGAAAACAGCACTCTAGCAGTACTCGAGCAGAGAAGTGACTGTTGGAACCAAGGTTAATACATTGTGGGAACAATATGACAACAATGAAAACAGCACTCTAGCAGTATTCGAGCAGAGAAGTGACTGTTGGAACCAAGGTTAATACATTGTGGGAACAATATGACAGCAATGAAAACAGCACTCTAGCAGTACTCGAGCAGAGAAGTGTCTGTTGGAACCAAGGTTAATACATTGTGGGAACGATATGACAACAATGAAAACAGCACTCTAGCAGTACTCGAGCAGAGAAATGACTGTTGGAACAATATGACAGTGAAAACAGCACTCTAGCAGTACTCGAGCAGAGAAGTGTCTGTTGGAACCAAGGTTAATACATTGTGGGAACAATATGACAACAATGAAAACAGCACTCTAGCAGTACTCGAGCAGAGAAATGACTGTTGGAACAATATGACAGTGAAAACAGCACTCTAGCAGTACTCGAGCAGAGAAGTGTCTGTTGGAACCAAGGTTAATACATTGTGGGAACAATATGACAACAATGAAAACAGCACTCTAGCAGTACTAGAGCAGCGAAGTGACTGTTGGAACAATATGACAATGAAAACAGCACTCTAGCAGTACTCGAGCAGAGAAGTGTCTGTTGGAACCAAAGTTAATACATTGTGGGAACAATATGACAACAATGAAAACAGCACTCTAGCAGTACTAGAGCAGCGAAGTGACTGTTGGAACAATATGACAATGAAAACAGCACTCTAGCAGTACTCGAGCAGAGAAGTGTCTGTTGGAACCAAAGTTAATACATTGTGGGAACAATATGACAACAATGAAAACAGCACTCTAGCAGTATTCGAGCAGAGAAGTGACTGTTGGAACCAAGGTTAATACATTGTGGGAACAATATGACAACAATGAAAACAGCACTCTAGCAGTACTCGAGCAGAGAAGTGACTGTTGGAACCAAGGTTAATACATTGTGGGAACAATATGACAACAATGAAAACAGCACTCTAGCAGTACTCGAGCAGAGAAGTGACTGTTGGAACCAAGGTTAATACATTGTGGGAACAATATGACAACAATGAATACAGCACTCTAGCAGTACTCGAGCAGAGAAGTGACTGTTGGAACAATATGACAGTGAAAACAGCACACTAGCAGTACTAGAGCAGAGAACTTGGAACCAAGGTTAATACATTGTTAGAACTATATGACAGCAATGAAAACAGCAAACATGCAATTCCACAGCAAGCATACCACCATACATTTTTTCTAAAAATGTATAAATGGATACATTTTGTATATAGGGACCAGAAAAAGTGACACATTGCCGACAAAACATATAACTGAGCAAATTTTAGTGTACATGCGTGAAAAATGTTGATGTTAATAACGTATAGGCAAGTTTCATCTGTATCTTAAAACTTTAACACTAGGATTAATTAAGTAGTAATGTTTCTTTTCATGCACACATACAGAATTTGTTTTCTCTTAATGTCCTTTAACTGGTTGGTGATATCAGACTTGGTGAAATGATCTCGGGGTCCATGGAGCTTAAAGTTGCCAGGATGAGGGAAACCCCCCCAAAAAACGTTATCCAGGTAACTCACACTAAGCAACATTCAAACTCATGACCTCTTGAATGAGAGGAAGTGAGTATTATTTATTTTATTATGAAAACTAAATATTTAGGGTAGTGTGTCTGTCTTACATTCAGAGCAAATCTCCGAGTTACCCACAATATGGTTTTTTGTCAAGTAACTTTAAGCTCCAGACTCGGAGATCACTCATTTTATTTATCGTCCAATATCACCAACAGGTTAAATACAAAAATAAATAAATATTCAGATTAAGTACAATAGTGATACTAACATAAACTCAACATAAATTGTCTGTTTTAACAAGATCTACCTTATTTGTGCAGTAAGTTTTTGACTATCTCTTACAGTTTACCAGTAATGCAAAATTCAGAAAAATTCATCCAGAATAAAGAGGTTTTCAGAGGCTGTTCTCACAAAATTCAACATATACATTTTATTTGTGTTGTGAATAACTTTAACATACAATATTTTAATGAAAATCGTTAATGAGAAAAACAAAATGATCAAAAATGTTTCCATGCAAAGTACCAAGTTTGGTGTTTAACAGTCTTTTAGTTTTGAGCTATGCTGTCCATAGACACACATGGATGTTTTTCTAAAAATGCTATTTTTGGATTCAGGGGGTCTGAAAATATATATTTCCAGTGATATTTTGTTATTGAATTTTTGGGTGCATTACAATCAATATCTTCTCTATGTATTTATGTAGGCAGTACGTGTAGAGAAAGCAAAGTGTTGATTAATGATCATGTCAGAGCATATTGTATAATGACTCTCAACTCACCATTACCACAAATGTCTCTTGTCAGTGATACCAACTGTGCTCCTAAAGTCTGCCACTCTTCTCCGTTCTCTGTTAACATAAATATATAAACATTAACAACAGTATACAAAATTGTGTTCATTATTTACACACATGTCGGCCATTCTGTAAAATTAAAAGTCGCTACAAAGAACCACTCTTAACAAGAATGCTACTATCTGACATTCACATCACTTTCTCTACCTGTTCTGCAAACAAAGTAAACTTGCAAAACATTTTCCTTCTATTTACTTCAGGCAAATCAATGTAAATATTAACAGAAACTGTCTTAATTACTGGCTTCCTTGAAAGAAGAAGTGAGTAAACTAGGCTAAAGTGATAGTCAAATGTTTTAAAAACACGTTGCTAAGTGATACAACTGAAATTCATTTCTCTTTGCATGGCAAGAGTAAAACAAAAAAGGCATGAAATGTATGATTACTTTCATTTGAGAAAAGTAACCATTTTAAAATTGAAGCAAATATCAAAAATAACTCAGAAATGGTTGTCTACAAAAAAAGTATATGATATAAATTGTGTTTTGTACGGTATCTACATTTTTTATACAGCAAGTTTTTGTCTATCTCTTATGGTTTACCAGTTATACAAAACTTGTCCAGAATGAAGAGGTCTTCAGAGTCTAGACTCAGAAAATTCACAATATAAATTTAATTTCTCATGAAAGAGTCTTAAATATACGTTTTTTAATCAAAAGCGTTACAACTAATTTTGATGCTCTACATAAACCATGTTTGCAGGGGGGGTTCTTGAAAATTCTTGGTAACATTCTTTGAAAATACTAAGCTTGGTATTTAACCAATGTTTTGTTTCTCTTTCTCTCTGACCTTTTTCAAAATGTTTATTATCAATGGGATCCAAAACAAGTATTTTCTGTGAAATCTTGCTATCAAATTTTTGGATGGAATACAAACCTTCTCTACTTACTATGTTCATTGTTCATATATGCCAAGGAAAGTAAAACTGTATTTGTGAAGCATGCAAGCTACACAACCCTATTGTAATAACTTATTTTTCTTGTGATATGAAATTGCTATTACAGTCTGTCACTCACAATATACTTATCCAGGGCATTAGATTAATACAAAACTATGCTGTAATGAACATTTCTGTCATTTGTTTCTGTTACACAACATCAAAACAATCTCCCTCTGCTGTGTCTTTTTTTTTTTCTTTTAAATACAGTTCCTGAGGCTTGCTGGGACTCTGGCGCATATTCCTTTTTCTTCTTTTCTTCCAACATTTTTTTGTTCTATTTGATTATCGTTTTTGCTGCTAATACAGACACACATACACCCATGCCCAAGGCGGGACTCGAACCCACAGCGAGCCTGGCCATGGGGACTGGCAGACATCTTGGAATTTGTTACATTTAGCAACTAAATCTTTATTCTTAACAACATTAGGAAGCCTTAACAAAATTGAACCTGATAGTCTAGGAGTAGAATATCTTGATAGCTACTCGGGTTTCTGTGTCAAGATGTTGCTCTTTATTTTATTAAATAATAAGGTTGGTAATGTAACATCAGACAAGCAACTTGGCTCATGTTTATGATGCACATTAAATTAGCCTTAGAATCTGAACACCAAAAAGTTCTACAATAGACCTACAGATGGCAGTGTGTCTGACAGCTCTATGCTGATATTACTCAAATTAAATTTTGGTGACTTTAAATACAGTTGAATAGTAATTAACAGGGCATGACATTCAATGATATATAGTTTTGTAAAAAATGCAAGATGAAGAATACATTATGACCTAAAAATTGCCAAAAATGATGCAAAAATTTTAAAAAAATCTGATGTGTTCCATGACATTCTCTAAATCTCTGCAACAAATTATTGTTAAAAAGCTTATTCTTCTAACTACTGAATACAAATCAAGAAAAATTAACAGAAATAGTGTTATTACTTGCTTCCTTATAAGTAGAAGTGAAATAAGGGAGTTGCATAGGTTAAAGTGATAGTCAAAAACTGTTTGCTATGTGCCTGAAGTTCCTTTGTTTGTATCGACAGCAGTTGACAAATTCCTGTACTGGATTTCAGATCTGTACAGACTAATATTTTCAATAACATAAAAACCGGATTGCCTGTGGAAGTTTTGCCATGAGATTATCTCATTTAGTATACATCATTATTTAGTTCACATTTGTTCCTAAGTAAAAGCTAATACATTTCAATTTACTACTTTTAAAGGATTGTGGCAATGAAGTGACACTTGATTCCTTAAAGGAATGCATTCTTAATTACTTCAAACCATTGGAGCAGGGAAAGGACAATTTTAAAGCAATTTTTTAATTTATGTTGGTTACACCACTTGACACTTCATCAAAATTTTCTTCTGGAGTGGTACTTTGGTTATTATCATTAGAGCCACCTTATGGTTACTTACTTGCCTGTTAATAACCTTTAGAGACCTAAGCTTCAAAGCATAACCCAGGGATCTGTAGAGCTAAAACCCCAATGATCAGAAGAAGAGATCAAAACCTTGGCAATCCAGCGCATTTCACATCTGAACAACTTAATGTTTTCAACCCTTTCAAATATGGATCACCAGTGGAAGTTTCAGCCTAGCATTAAACAGATTATAATTTCATAAAAAATACTTGTTATAAAATGCACAATATTGAAAAACTTTTTCTGAATTTCGAATGATGTTACTCCTACACAAGTACAGACGTTGTTACCAAGAAGTACAGAAGGGTAGTGTCATAGCTTACTTAGTCGAATTCGTGATCTAAATTAAAACCCTAATATGAGCATTCTCTAACTTCTATTCCTGGCTACGAAAACGGAGACAAACATTCTCTGCCGGGAAGAATAATCTGAAGAAGAAGAAGACAAAGCTTCAAATCTGTTCAAATCTATACATGTTAACATTTTCAACATCTTCAAATCCGGCACTCCTGTGGAAATTTTACCATGGAATGGTATTTTCGCCACTGATGACAATTGTAGTATTTAGTGTCCAACATTATTTAGTTCACACATCGTCACCCTTATTCGCAACCTCGTAACTCCACTTTTTTGTCATTTTTATATTTTTGTAGCATCTGTTGACGAAATATTGGATCTTTCTGTGTATTGAGTATTATGATGCCATCTGTTCTTCAAACTTTTGAATTACAAAATTAGCATAACTCGTATCTCCTCTGAATATATTCTTACTTAGCAATGCTGGGACTCCATCTAGCCGTAGTATTACTGCAGATGTCCTAATGAAGATTTATTATGCCTACATCTATTCTCATGCCAATAATGGCATTATATTTTGGGGTAAACATTCTTTGGCACATAACATTTTTATTTTGCAAAAGAAGGCTGTGAGAATAATTTGTGGAGTTCATTTTAAACATCATTGCAAACCATTTTTATTGAATTGTTCAAATTTACAAATCTAAGCACTCCAAAATTCAGAATAGCTGCTTAGCATTTTCTTATGCTTTACCACCAAGAATAACTGAACTGCCTCACCTAATCTGTTAGAGGACCATGCGCCATACATTGGTGGCTAATTCAATATATAGTGTTAATGATTTTTTTAAGTTTTTATTGTACTTGCCGCTGCTACACTGCAACACTGTTTCCAGCAATAAAGATTATCCATGCTATTTTATACATAAAATCTCTTAACTCTGTGTACTCTCATACCTTTATACCTAATTTATTTAGTTCGGTCTTTTAGTTGCATCGTTTTTCATTTATTTATTTTACAATTCCTGATGTATTATTTAGTTTGTATTGTGCTGTACAAGTGAGTCATACATTAGAGCAGGACTCATTGGTAATTCTGCATTAAGGCTCTAAATATTATGCCAACATTGGAATACTGTGCTAGGGGCCAGCTTTAACCACATGTCTACTACCACAACGAAAAGTGTAATGTAAACGGTTTATTTTAATTATCATGAAGTAGATAGGAAAATAATCTTTCATAGGAATGGCATCCAAAAGCCAAATATAAGTGAACAGATGTATATGATATTGTCTGTTGGTTTTTTAACGTCCACCATTTTTACTCTCACCTGCTGATGGTGATTGATGAATATATTGTTGTTGTTGTTATTACCATTATTACTGTTACTATCATTAATCGTTTTATTTACATTTCTAAATAGGTGGTTAATCTCGAGTGATAGTTTTAATGAAATTCACATGCAGGGAAATGGAGTAATTATGGTTAAAGAAAAACTACCAACTACAATCAGGAATCAAACCAGGGATCTCCGTGCCAAATACAGTTAACTAAAGCGAAACAAATCTAAGATTTTATATTCCCTGCCAAACTACACATATATCAGTTCGGGGTTATTCCTTGTGCAGTTTACGGATGCTTGATTTTAAATTACTTTCTGTGTATGAACACAATCCGCACATTTCAATTTACTTTCCCACTACATTCATATGTAGCTGGCACCGAGCAGATACAGTGTTCCGATGTTGTTACTCCACCTAGCAGACGAATAATATTTAGAGCCATAATGCAGAATTACCCACTCATTTCCTCGCGTTGGTAGTCCAAGGAAATGAACACCCAGACCTAGCAACAGATACAATAACAGACCAAATCAGAGAACAAAGAAAAAGCGTGGCAGCAGCAAATTGAAATAAGAGAGAGTGAACATGATGAGGTCTTAGGACACTTAATTTGACACAAGAGGAATTAATTCCCACAGCAAGCAATGGCAGCTATTATAGCAGCAACTCTACATTTTTCACAAAAAGCTTCCTCAGAGAAAACATGAGGAAATTGAGAAAGTCTGTTTGATAGAAAAGATTCATATATCCATCATTTACTGACATGATTCAGGAAACAGAAGAAAATAATGTTCAAGAAACTCCAGAAAAGGTCTGATGTGCTCCATTCAAATTTCTCTACATCTCTGTAACAAATCATTGTTAAACAGCTTATGATTCTGTTTACTTCATGCTAATCCAGAAAAAAATTAGCAGAAATAGTCTTATTACTTGCTTCCATGTAAGTAGAAGGGAAATAAGGGAGTACCATAGGTTAAAGTGATAGTCAAAAGCTGGTTGCTATGTGACAAGCTCCTTTTTCTAAAAATGCTTTTTTTGGATTCAGGGGTCTTAAAACATGTATTTCCAGTGAAATCTCTGTATCAAATTTTTTGAGTGCAATACAATATCTTCTCTATACACTATGTACAGAAAGTAAAAACAGCATCAAGTAAATAGTTGTACTTGAAAGATCAAACAAAATAAAAGTACCTGGAAAATGGACAAGTCATATAAGGGAAAATGAAATGTGGGTGGGGAGACAAGGTACAATGTGGGTAGAGAAGGCCGTAAAGCCCCATTGCAAATGTTCAGATTGCAATAATGTCATCCAGTGTTAACTGCTCACAGAAAAATTACTTTCAAAAGCTATTTGGAACATGGAGTGGAAGGAGAGACCTGCTTGTGTTGTCAACTTAATGGAAAACATACCAAACCAAAGGAAATGGAAAATGAGCTATCAAGGAAACATTATTTTCTCAAATTTCAGTGAGTAAAGGTGTAATTATGTTTTTGCATACTTTTGGACCAGGAGAATGGTCAGGAAGCTAAGTCATCAGAAGAACAAATAAATAAAGAAACAATCACAGAAAACAGATCCTTTAGGAATTCTAGTATGGAATCACATTGTACAGAAGTACTTGGAAATCCAAACAGCAGCTTATAAAGCTGACTGCTACGTCCATCAGCAATTTGAAGAGAAACAATTGCATTTGTTTCATCCTGAGAAGGATGATATGGCATATTCAACTAGAACAAAAGACAGCTGAGGCTAGAGAAGAAAAAGAATAACATCAATGCTCTGCTCAACTTGACAACTTTCTCTTGAAGAACAAAGATGGCTGTTGCTGTTTATGGCACAAAGTAAGGGTAGAGTTACTTCACATGAAGTTTCCAACGTAACGGTACATTTCCTCTGTGTCCAATGATTTTGTACAGTGACGACTGCTGTTAACAAAACAGCTATCAATTTCAGCCATTCTTTTGTAACAGATGTGACATTCACATGCCTTTTCAGCAACTCAATATAAAGACAATTACATTATTTAAATGTAGGAACTTTGTTTAGGGTATTATGTACACTTCTGAAAATGTTTGTGTCCTCTGCATCCAGTTTTGACTGTGTAACGGATGTGAGAAGATTTGCACCTTGCAGATTGGTATTTTGGTCAATCTCTGTCAATGTTTTGAAGTAAAACGGTAATACATAACAAACTGTGTAAAGGGATTTTCCTACTCTACAAGTACAGTTTGAGTTGCAATAAATTATTGTTACTGTAACAGATGTCACTAGTGACAAATTATTTTCCATTCTTCTTAGTTTTAATAAATTCTTACTTACATGTATTGAAAATATCATGGATAACATATTTGAATGGAAAAAAAAAACACTTTTAACTTGCACTGTTAGCAAACTTGGCACTGTGAATGCATATTACTTTTTCATTACAGTTTACACAAACTTAATCAATAATATTTTAGGAACAGTTCTGCAAAATTATAAACTGAACAAAGAGAAATAATCTTTCACGTTCACACCCATCTATTGGTTGAAGGAATTCATGCAGTACTCGCTGTACAGTTGTTTTCACTTTCGGTTCCTCCAAAGGGAACCATTTATGCGAAATATATGCTCTGGTCGAAGACTATAAGATTTAGATTTTGAGATGAAAGTTTCTTGAGTTCTTCATATGATGTCCCTTATCATACGTCTTATTTGCTTCAGACCCTGGGACCTGTCTTGATTGTGGTAGAAATCCCCAACTTTACTAACACAATCTTTTGTTAGTTCTCAATTATAAGTTGCTTCTTTCCTGCACTTTTAGCAAGTGTATTCTTCACTTTCTCACTCTTGGACTACGACAGGTACCTAGAAGGGAACCATCACCCTCTGCCTTCTGTATAGTCTTTGTCTTAATGCATCTTTTCTTCTTTTCAGTGAGTAGGCCTTCAATAGACATACATTCCTACTTCAACTCTTTGCATTCTAATCCGGTTTTTATCTTTGTTTAGATATTCCTTCCAGTTTTACTTTCTCTAGTCCCATATGTAAAATGTACCTAGGGATATAGAAGGTATTTTAATGCACCCAAAATTATTTTACCGAGATTTCACCAGAAACATATGCATTGGGGTCCCGTTAAATACCTAACTTGATATTTAAGTTAAATATCTTTCAAAGATGTGACACCAACATTTTCAGAACATTACCCTCACCCCATCCTAAACTACCCTTATATAAAAAAATAAAATCAAAAGTATTATTTTTCTCAAAAATGGCTGAAACGATGTTTATTAAAATGTCATATATTTAAGACATGTTTATGAACAAATGAAATGTTTATCTTGTTTTTTCTGAAGACCTCTTCATTCTGGATGACTTTTATATGACTGGTAAACCGTAAAGATAAAAAAAATTGCCACACACAAAAAAAAAAATAGAAATTGTTATATACATTTTTGTGTAGAGATATCCCGAATGTTGTGTTTTATACTTTAACCTGATTGGTCATATCCGACGATGAATGACTTCAAATGACCTCGGGGTCCATGACCTTAAGTTACTCGACATTCGACTTCTCAGTGTAAGGGAAAACCTCATCCAAGTAACTCACCCTAAGCGAGATTCGAACTCGCAACCTGTTGAATGTAAGGTAGACACGATACTACCCACGTGGGTAGCCCAATTCTTCACCATCCACCAATGCCTCCAATCAGGGAGTCGATCCAATATGTTCCACTCACATGACTTTCTCTAGCTGTTACACTAACAACTTTTCTTACAAAAGCTTATCCTTCTAGTTCCTTGATGCTAATCGAGATAAACATCCAGAATGAAGAGGACTATTCCCAGAAAATTCAAGTTAATTATGCACTTCATTTGTTTTGAAAATATCTTAAAACATATGGTATATTAATCCAAATGTTAGTGCAATTTTTGAGAAATCAGCATTTTCGAAAAATCTTCCATGTAAAGGGTAGTTTGGGGATTTTCTCGAAAACCTACGTGTTGCAGATGTAGAAGATGCTGAAATTAAATATGCTTGGTATTTAACAGACTTTTCATTTTTAAGTTACATGTTCAATGGCACACGGACCTTTTTCTAAAAATGGTTTTATTATTAATATACAATGTTTCCACCACTTGGCATTACTTCTATACGGGGTAGTTTTGTTATTTCGTCATTAGAGCCGCATTGTAATTACTTACTGGTCTGTTATAAACATTTAGGGTCCTAAGCTGCAAAGTGTAGCCCAACGTGGAGGGCCCTAAGCCGCAATGCCTAGCCGAGGGATATTTTTTATAAGTTGAGGAGAGTGTAGCAGTTGCGGCCGAAGGCGACATGGTGTAGACGAATCTGTGAAGCTAAAACCCCAATGTTCCCAAGAAGAAGTCAAAATTTTGGCAATCTGGCAACTTTCACATCTGAACAACTTAGCGCGTGTGTGCGTGCCGCGCGCATATCAGTATATGGGTGGTGGAAACGACATATAGCTTTACCATGCTTTTTTTTGGCCTGGGCAACTCAAAACACATTTCTGGTGAAATCTTGGCATCAAGATTTGGGTGGAATGCAATACCTTCCTTACCTGCTATGCGCAGAGTACGTGTAGAGAAATTAAAAAGCTCAGTAAATATTACATAACCTCAATTGCTGTATTTCGCGGTACTAAACGTTACGGGGAGAAAATGATGTGTTGCGACAGTAATTTGGGTGACATTAACAGTATGCACTAAAAATAATAACCATGACTTTGTTGTAACCATAGTGATAAAACTGAGAAACAAATACAGTAATCAGTTACCGATCAGCTGCAGTCATTTTCAGAGTCACAAACTTGTAATGCACTATACTTACAATTTACATACGAGATGATTTCTTCTGAGGAGACGTTCCAGAAGATTCACATTCAAAATTTCTGTACGCCATTTCAGTGACGCGACATCTTTCGAAAATAGCGCTGTTTTTTTTTTTTTGTTTTTTTTTTGTTTCAGTATTGATGTCACAATGCAAGTCGATGCAAAATGGAAATTTGGAGTTTTCCTTATCTAAACAGTAAAGTATGAAAAAGCCAGACTAATAAATAATAATTAAATTCGCTATCGCAGACATATAAGTTAAACGTTTCTCCTATCACTACATTGGAAACGCCTGGAAAATCACATCGATAAGACTTATCGATAGTAATCGAATTGTTCAAAGCTGAGATGTGCTACACAATTTTCAAGCGCTTTATATTACGGATGCCAGTATTAACTTCTCTTCCGCTTACCTTTGGTAGAGAAGGTATTGCATTCCACCTAAAAAGTTTTACTGCAAATATACGTTTTGTGCCCTAATCATTGACCCCCCCCCCAGAAAACAAATTTTTAGAACAAATTCTGATGTATTACATTCATATGACTTTCTGACTGGGCAGTGTGATGGTAACGTTTCTGCCTCACATTAAACAGGTTGTGAGTTATAATCTCGCTTAGGGTGAGTTATCTGAATAAGGTTTTTTTTTTTTTTTTGCAGTTTTCTCTTATGCTGAGAAGACGAATGTTGAGTAACTTTAAGCTCCATGGACCATTTCACCAATTTCATTTGTCGTCCGATATGACCAACCTGGTTAAATGACATTTAGCTACAAAAAAAAAAAAAAAAAGTTAACTCCACAAAATTTTTTTCATGACATAAATTGTGTGTTTTAACGAGATATACATTTGTTGTGTAGTAAATTTTTGTCTATCTTTTATGCTTTATCAGTTATACAAAATTCAACCAGAATAAAATTGACTTCAGAGGCTATTCCCAGAAAATTCAAGATATACATTTTATTTGTCAAGTAAATATCTTTAATATACGATCTTTTAATCAAAATCATTAAGAGTCATTTTTGATAAAATTTAAATGTTCAAAAAAAGTTTCATGTAAAGGGTAGCTGGGGTTGGGGGAATTTTCTTTGAAATCTTTGTTTCACAACCTTGCAAGATACCAAGTTTGATATTTAATGTTCTTTTTGTTTTTGAGCTAGCGTGTATGCGCACACGCACACGCACACACACACACACACACACATACATACAAACAGGCACACGCACGTTTTACCAGAAATGCTTTCTTTGGATTCAGGGGGACCCAAAACATGTATTTCCGGTGAAATCTCAGTTTTGAATTTGTGTATAAAAATACAATATCTTCTCCATACACAATGTAGATAGTGTGTGTAAAAAGACAGTTATTTGTGAGCAGATGCTAATTATAATTTTACTTTGATCTGATATAACTTTTATGATATGTACATTTATCCTGATCACTTTAAGAAGGAAATAAAGAGTGTTACAATACTGACAATTGTACCAGGTGTTCCATTCACATGACTTTCTCTACATCTTTGTAACAAATTATTGTTAAAAAGCTTATTCTAAACATTAACATATATGGTCATATTAATTGCTTCCATAAGTAGAATACACTGATAGTCAAATGTTTTAAAATGTGGTTGCTATGGGATTGGTGTGGTAAGTTTAAAACTGAAACTAATAAAAAGGAATAAATATCACAACAAAACACAGATTGTGTGTTTTAATGAGCTGTACAAGTTTTGTCTGTCTCTTTTGCTTTACTAAATATGCAACACTCAGAAAAATAAAAGTCTTCAGAAGCTCTTCAAGATACACATTTTATTTGTGATGGAAATACCTTTAATATACAGTATTTTAATCAAAATCGTTGTAGCCATTTTTGAGAAAAACAACATTTTCAAACATTTTTGCATGTAAAGGGTAGTTTGCGATGGGGAGATTTTATTGACAATGTTTGTGTCGCATCCTTGGAAGATAATAAACCTAAATACAAAGTTTGGTAATTAGCAGTCTTTTCATTTTTAGCTATGCTGTCCACACACACACACACACACACACACACACACACACACACACACACACACACACACACACATGGAACTTTTTCTAAAAATGCTTTTTTTGATTTAGGGGGACCCAAAACATGTATTTGTGTTGAAATCTCTGTATTGAATTTTTGGGCAATATGCAATACCTTCTCTATACACTATGTAGTGCAAGTATAAATGCACAAGAATCCACCAAATTTTAATAATAATAGTAATAATAATAAAAACAACATAAACAATAATAACAATAATATTTATTTCATCCAGTTTATCAATACAATGATGTTGGACATGTCATTACATACATTTATACAGAAACACAATTTACACCTCATCCACATTATATAAGCATCTATTCAAGAACATTTGAAGTTAAATTGTCGTTTTGACACCTCTACGATTGCTTTAATTTCTGGAGGTGATTTGTTAAAAAGTTTAATTCCTTTATATTGTACATTTTTATTGCATTGTACCCAAAAGTTCGATACCGATATTTCACCGGAAATATATGTTTTGACACCCCTGAATCCAAAAAAAAAACATTTTTAGAAACATGTCTGTGTGTGTCTCTGTCTGTCTGTCTGTCTGTCTGTCTGTCTGTCTGTCTGTCTGTCTGTCTGTGTGTATACGTGTAGGCAGCATAACTCAAAAATGAATGACCGTTAAAAATTAACTTGTTATTTAAGTTTGGTATCTTCCAAGGATGCGACACGAAGACTTTCAAGAAAATCCCCACCATCCCAAACTACCCTTTACATGGAACTTTTTTTCGAAAATTTTGATTTTCTAAAAAATGGCTCTTAACGATTTTGATTAAAATCCTGTACATTACTGACATTTACATACCAAATAAAATGTATATCTTGAATTTTCCGGGAATAGCCTCTGAAGACCCCTTTATTCATGATGAATTTTGCTTAACTGCTAAACGGTAAGAGATAGACAAAGCCTTGCTACACAGAAAATGTAGAGATGTTAAAACACACAGTTTATGTTATACACATTATTTTCGTGGAATTGATCATTTTTAGTTATACATTGTTTTTGATTTCACTTTTCAAAAACATATATTTTCTCATACAGGAAATTGTCAGCCCCTGTCCATGCAAACAAAGGAACTTCCGTCACATAGCAAGCAGCCTTTGACTATCACTTTAATCTATGGTACTCCCTTATTTCGCTCCTACTTAAAAGTAAGCAAGTAATAAGACTATATCCGACATTTTTTTTTCTCTCTCGATTAGCATGCAGTAAATAGAAGCGTAAGATTTTTAACAATAATTTGTTGCAGAGATATAGAGAAAGTCATGTGAAAGGAACACATCAGATTTTTTTACATTACATCTATAATAGTTGTATTGTATTCATACAATTTTTCAAGTTTAGTATTTGACAGACAATAACAGGGTCATCTGTAACTACCCCATTTATTTTCAGTGTAATATTTCGTTATGATGGAAATTGCTTTTTGGCTCTATGCAGTTTTGCAAACATTTTTAGAATTATCCATTTTCTCTTTGTATACATTAAGTTTTGTTTTATGTAAACCTTTAAAGTAATCTCTTATATATGTTTTTATAATGTTCCAGAGAAATACTTTTATACAAAGCAAACATGTCACTAACTTGCTCTTTTAGTTTGATTGTCTCTGTTGGTAATTTTGGTTTTTTAACATTATTTACAACTATACTTTTCTGTGGGCATGAGGCATTAAAATTTGTTTAGAATATCTTATAAAATTCATTCCATTTATCATCTAGATTATTGCTAGTACAGAAAACAGTTTCCCAATCCACACCAGCTGAGTTATTTATTAAATTGTTTATATTTTCATTGCTCAAGTCCCTTGTGATTCTAATTCTTTACACCCAACAACAGCAACAACGTCAACCAATTGAGCATAATAATCAGAAATGTATGTTTGAAATACAGTATATGAAATGTTTTTAATATAATGGAGGAAGTTTGGTTTGTTGGTTGCTGAATTATAGCATCAATATTATAAGAAGTAAATATTTGCTTTGATTTTTGTAGGATCTGTCACAGATGTTAAAATGCCCGCTATAATCACTTTTGAATTCATTAAAGGGTGATGGATAAAACCCAAATATAAGTATGTTGGTCATCTTGGTAGCAGCTGCCTCTAGGACCTGATATATATAACAACACTGATAGGTTGATCTAGAAATCTTGGAACCAACTAGATAATTATCAATTTTACATCCAGTTATGACACCATTTACATTATTTGACCTTTTTGTGGATATGGACATTTAATGACGTCATTTTTAAAATGCAGGGGAACCAATATGGACGTCATATGACGTCCTGAACATGCATGCATTTAATGCTTATTTAACCCTAATAATTTTAATTTGTATCTTTTTTTAATAAATTTAAATAAATTCTAGAATAAATAACGTCTTACCTTTAAAGGTTCCTTTTTGAATGGTACATCTCAAAACATGGATAGACTTTGTCATTTTTATTATTATTATTATTATTTGCAAATAAGAACACTTCAAAGTTGAATTGTTTGTTCCGTTATGCGAAGGTTGTGTGCGGCGAAGAGAAATGCTGTATGTTTCTATACGACTATTCCCGTCACCATGTTATCCAGCCATTTCTATTCTGGCTGCGCCAAATGCACTTCGCTCTGTCCACTTGGGGAAGAGTGAGAATCAGTTCCTCAGAAAAATGATAATATCAATTGCGTATTATGCAAATGTAACTGGAGCTTTACTTTTAGAAATCATCAGGGGCGGCTCGTCCTTACGTGCTGAAGAGCTGCAGCACGCTACTTTTTTTTCTTCTAAATTACATAACAGACACGCTGAAGGACCATGTAACAAACATAACACATTATGGTAGTAATAAGAAAGGCAGCACTGCCAATGACGAACTCTCGAAGCAAGGTAAACACGCAAGTTTAGCTAATGGAATGCATCCACGTGCTCAAAGCGATCAAGCACGGTAGGTGAATATTGCGCTTGCGTAGAACCTTCCCCTCTTACCCCCCCTGACGGTCGCTGGCCCATCGTTTTCGCACTGCTACGTGCTGCGTTTGGCTAAAGCACGGAATCAATGAAATCGCTACGAGTGTTAGTTCTTTTCCTTATAATCGTTTTGGCAGCAGACGAAACAGCCCTGCCACACTCACCTAAGTGCCACACTAAACATCAGAATTTAGTGAAATTAATTAAAGCGTATTACAACGTTTTATTTTAGTTATAATAACTAATTATATCTTTGTGATACAAACTGAGCCATAAAAGGACTATTATCTCCATACCTTATTCACATTGGAACGTACAGAACATTGTTTGTTATATTGTTTGTTAACATTGGTAACCATAAGTTCATATTGGCGCAATGTGTTACTTCCGCAAATGTGAAATCTAACAGGCCCACGTGTATCACATTGAAACAAAGTGTTCTGTTGTGTAAATGTTATTCAGTGTCAGTTTTCAGTTTATTTCCAACTGTGATCGCACTTTATTATATTTCAGTATCATGCAGTGTAGGTTTGTGTTACTTTCATAGGTAAGAAAACTTTAGTCATACATAATGAATATAGTTGATGAGCTGTTAAAAACTCCCTTTTCAAGGCGATCGTTAGATGAAAAGATCAGGATAAAAAATTTAGGGCGACCTACTCCTGATCTAAAAATTGAACAGAAAGCAAAAGGAAGTAAAAATTCTATTTACACAAGAAAGTTTAACACAAATATATATGACAACAGTGTCTGGATCTGTGGTTGTGAAATCAGAAACGCGCCCTTTTGCTTTCCTTGCCTCTTGTTTGGAAGTACAGATTCGTGGTCTACGACTGGTGTTAAAGATCTAGGTCATGTTAATGAATATATAAAAAAAAACATTCAAATAGCAAGAAGCATATGAAAAACTCGCTTGACTTCTCAATGCATGGAGGTGTAAATATTGCAACGCAGCTAAGCAGGGCATATCAAGATGCTACACAAAAACATAATGAACAGGTTGAGAAAAATAGATACATATTATCCAGGATAATAGACTGCATCAAATTTTGTGGGGCCTTTGAGCTTGCTTTGCGTGGACATGATGAGACGGAAACGTCAGATAATCCCGGCGTGTTTTTAGGCCTTATAAATCTATTGGGCAGTATAGACAGTGCGATGAAAGAGCATACCGAAAGCAATAAGGTGTTCAAAGGATTATCTAAGACCATCCAGAATGAACTACTTGATTGCATGTTGGAAGTGTGCCACGAAGAAATTGAAAGAGAAATGAAGGAGGCAGCCTATGTTGCTATCATGGCAGACGAAACCACTGATATCACTGAAAAAATTCAGTTGGCATTAATTTTTAGATATGAAAGGAACGGCTTTATTTATGAACGGTTTTGGGGATTTTTTAATCCATCTGATCAGACCGCTAATTCTATTGCCGGTTGTATTTTGAAAGAAGTGGACACCCTTTTTAAGGATGATCGCCATAAAATCATCGCCCAGACTTATGACGGTGCGTCTGTAATGAGCGGCAACACAGGAGGCGTGCAGATCAAGGTGAAAGAACACTATCCTCTCGCACAGTATGTACATTGTTACGCCCATCAATTAAATCTGGTTATGGAGAAAGCAGCTTCTCAAAATCAGTCCGCCAGAATATTCTTCTGCAGTCTCTCAGCTTTTCCAGCATTTTTTTCAAGATCTCCACAGCGTTTAGCAGCATTGGAAGCAACTGTTGCTCGAAGAGTTCCTCGAGGATCTGCAACAAGATGGAATTTCAAGTCTAGGACTGTTAACACCGTATATGAACACAGAGAATCTCTGATCGATTGTTTTGACGAATTAGAACAATCTTTATCAGATAGGACAGTGCAAGAAGCTCGTGGCCTGCGGCATAATTTGGAGGATGGAGAATTTAATTTCTGGCTTGCTTTTTTTCAGAAAATAATGCCACATGTAGACATTTTGTATAATCAGCTACAAGCAAGACAGATGGATGCAGTGAAGGCAAAAAATGCAGTCCAATCTTTTGCCAAAGCAATTGATGCCGTGCGAAGTAGAACGGATGATATAGCACACCAGATTCAGACATCTAACGTCCACGTTACAAAAAGACGTCGTAGGGAAACTAACTTAGGAGTAGATGCCAAGGAAGTATGTGACCGAATAATATCGGAGGTACACAGCCGCTTTGAGTCCACAGAACATCTTGATGCTGCAAAACTATTGGATGCAAAAAACTTTGAATTATTTTCTCAAGTTTTTCCTGAAACAGAACTCGGCATTGTCTGTGATCGATACAAAGATCTCGACAAAAACAAGCTCCGAACCGAACTTAGCATTTTATATGAGCATCCGGAATTCAGGAAAGTAGAAGGTGCTCTTCCACTCTTGCAGTTGACACTAAAAAATAATCTGCAAAAAACTTTTAGTGAAGTGACAAAGGTTTTAAGAATTGTTGTGACTATTCCCATGTCAACTGCAGAACCAGAACGATGTTTCTCCTCTTTGAAGAGGATAAAAACCTTTCTGAGGAACACCATGTGTCAGGATCGCCTTACCTCTCTGGCCATACTATCCATAGAGAAGAAATTCGTTACAAATATCAGGGATTTCAACGTCAGAGTGATGGACAAATTCTGCATGAAGAAACATCGGCGTATGGACTTCATTTTTCGAAACTAGGTGAGTTGCGTGCATTTTTTTCCCCCGTGCAGCACGCTACTTGTTTTAGGCACGAGCCGCCACTGGAAATCATATAGGTCTGTTTTGCTTGGTCAATTTAGAATACGTTACAATTGTTTATTTGGAAGCTAAGAATATCAACTGTATTTCTTCCAAGTAGGTATGTTCGTCAAATGCCTGTACTATTCTGTTTTTACAGCCAAGGCAAAGCTTCACTCATATCACTGACATAATTATTTTAATAGCTACTAACAGCAGTCGTAAGCCATCGCTGATTTCATAAACAGCAGCAATAATTCATTCTTATTTTCAAGTGATTCTTAAAGTTTAACCCAGCAACAGAAGTTACCTCGTTGGTGTGATGATCATGATTTATCACTCTCATTTGCAAAGCAGGGTTCGAGATTAAAATAAGCTCGTATTTATTTGCCTTAAATTTCCAACTGGGTGGAATAATATCAACGATTTTCTTTTATATTTGCTTAACTAGAAGAATGACTGATTACGAGTGCTCGAAATAAATAAATTGAGGCCTGATGGAAACCCGAAAGAAGACAAAGTTACGGATTCCTTGCAAACAAGATTCCATTTTGATATAGTTTGCAAAGAATCGCACTACCGCTACAGTAAGGTCGAGGGTTTTGTTATTAAACAATATTATTAAAGTATAAGGTTTCTAACATCAATACAGTATTCAATTCTCCGTCAGGTATGTATCAACGGAACATGCAATAACTATTATATCGTTTTAATTATTTCTTCAAGTCATCAATAAATGGAACTAACAAAACTGAACACTGCCATTTTCATATAGATTATAGGTAATCTTCTGTTTTCATTCCCTAAAGAAATATCTAGAAACAAAATCAAAATATCTAAACCATTGCTCAGGGTGCTACGAACTTCCCACCTTGCAATGAAATGTGTTGCCTACTTAGGGACAAATTGGCTCAAACGAATAGAACTTGCCGTTACCAATTGAAGCATAGGCGAGGTCGTTGCGTCGTGGGTTCCAATCTTGTGTCCCGCATGCTTATTTTCTGACATTGATCCATTTAATACTTGGAGATTATTGTTATTATCAGGAATGGAGAATCAGGTTAAAAGCACTCACATTCAACCAATTACAACTGCTTGTGCTGTGTTTAATGAATACTTGATTCGCTTGCGTCCAGTACTTTTAAGAATACTTTTTTTTAACCATTAAAGTCGTCTTTTATGTTATTAATTTCTTGTCTATGTTATGTGCTTTGAATACAATGAGCCCTATTGTCACATTGTGTTGCTATATAAGAAATGTATACATGCTGAGCTCACTTAACATTTCTAAAATAATTATTTTCCTGTCTTGTGTCTGAAACATTTGAATTTCCTTTTTGTCGAGCGAGACTCTCTAAGTTTCCTTAGATCCCTGTGGGTTAATGTAAACATGTACGACCGAAGTATTTCTTTAACATGGTAGTAGAATTCGAGATTTATACAGATACCTACCGTTGAAAGAAAGTATTAATTTGGGGAGCAACAATTGACAGTTGAGGTAGACGTATTTCCCTGTTTTATTTGCAATTAATATTTTATAAAACATTCAGTTGTAAAATTGTGACGGTATTGCAGCGTTTGTATGTAAGTGGACAGAAATATTACAACGCTATACGAAATAAAAAACCTTGTAATTTGCTACTATAAACTCAGAAAGAGGTTCCATTAAACTGTGAAATGTTATATAAATAACGCAGTTCCGTTAAAAAGAAAAATAGTACTCAAAACTATTCGAGCCACTTTCCGACTCTTTTGTTATTTGTCAACGACTTGAGCTATCCTAATTAAGGTTACGTTTGTACTCGAACCTTCTGCTACACTGCTAAAACAATACCAGCTCTATTTCTACACATGTATTGAAATCGCATTTAAATATTTGCACAATGATGAGGGCGCCATTAGCTCTCAACAGTAAAGACACAAATATTCTCATACCCTCTATACAAGAACGCGCTCCCAACAGAATAGGAGAATTTACTTTTGCGAAAAGTATTTTGTCGACAGCTGTCACATGGTTTGGACAGTCGATGATTTGCAGTACTTTGTGCTGCCACCTAGCGACAAATCTTGCCGAAAAGGAAACGAATTGATAGAGCATGCAGTGGCGGACGAAATGCCAGTTAGTTCCATTGGATACCGCTTCGACTCGCGTTACAAATGGAACCGACTGTACCAGAGGTGCAGGGTTCAATTCCCAGCTGAGTGGAATTTTTGTGTACCCAAAATCAATCCCTATCTTTTACAAAGTTTGGAAGTTGAATGTGAAGGTGACATAATGAATAAAATATAAAGTGAAACAGAATCTCAATGACACTATTGTTGAAGGGAATGTGCGCCAAAGGCACACCAACATGTCTGTGCAGTTAACAATGGGGTAGTATAGGTAAAAATATGTGTTCCATTCAGATGACTTTCTCTGCAACAAATTATTGTTAAAAAGTTTATGCTTCTATTTACTTCATGCTAATCGAGAAAAAATTAGCAAAAATAGTCTTATTACTTGCTTCCTTGTAAGTAGAAGGGAAATGAAGGAGTAGCATAGGTTAAAGTGATAATCAAAAGCTGGTTGCTATGTGACTGAAGTTCCTTTGTTTGTATAGACAGGAGTTACAGATTCCTGAATGAGAAAAGTTAAGTTTTTCAAAGCTGAAACCAATAACAAGGAATAACTCAAAAACGACCAACTCCACGAAAAAAAAAAAAAAAATGTATATAACATAGATTGTGTGTTTTAATGTGCTCTACATTTTTTGTGAGTTAAGTTTTTGTCTCTCTCTTACGGTTTACCAGTTATGCAAAATTCAATAAAATCATCCAGAATAAAGAGGTCTTTAGAGGCCATTCCCAGAAAATTCAAGATATACATTTTATGTTTCATGCAAATATCTTAAATATAAGAGATTTTAATCAAAATCGTTTGAGCCATTTTTGAGAAAATCAAAATTTTCGAAAAAAAGTTCCACGTAAAGGGTAGTTGGGGGTGGGGGATTTTCTTGAAAATCTTCATGTCGCATCCTTGGAAGATGCCAAACTTAAATACCAAGTTTGGTTTTTAACGGTCTTTTCGTTTTTGAGCTATGCTGCCCCCACACACGCGCGCGCGCGGACACACATTCAGACAGACACACGCACGGACATTTTTGTGAAAATGCTATTTTTTTTTTTTTTTTTGGATTTAGGGGGTCTCAAAACATATATTTGCGGTGAAATCTCTGTATTGAATTTTTTGGTGCAATACAATGCAATACCTTCTCTATACACTATGTACATGGTGCGTATAGAGAAAGTAAAAATAGAAAGTTGGGTTTGTTATCCTGAAGTAAGTAAATTGCTTGACAAAGTTCCAAGAGCTATGACATTTAATACTGTTCTTTTTGTTTGGTTTATTTGTGTAAAGTTAGTAACCAAGAGCCTTGTGGTGACCTTAAGAAAAATGCAGAATCAAAAACCACAAACAAAATTCGACACCAGTTAGTTTATAAACCAAATGTTAAACACTTTTAAACACCGAGTGTGAAATTGTGCGAAATGAACTTCAAAATAATTCTGGCAATATTGTGTCAAGTAAATCTGGCAACCCAGTGATAGTGGCTCCAGTATTCTGTCTCTAGATCACAAACACATGCACGTGTATCTAATTATTGAGCGTGTTGCCAATTTTATCTCGATTAGCGTGAAGAAGATAGAAGAATACATTTTTTTTGCAATAATTTGAACAGAGATGTAGAGAAAGCCATTTGAGTGGAGCATCAGATTTTTTAAGTTTAACGCACTTTATCCTAGTAGGTCATATAGGAAAACTGGCAAAATGCTCAAATGAGCCCGGGATCCATAGAACTACTCGACATTCGTCTTCTCAAGATAAGGGAAAACCCGGAAAAATACCGTAACTCACCCCAGCCGAGATTTGAAGTCAGGACCCTTGAATCTGAAGACCACATCACAGAAGTAGTACACAACGAATTTAGATTTCTAAAGGAAATGTTTGTTTTATAATTTCAGCTTCATAGTGCAATTGCTTACTTAAATGTGAGTCTTTTAGTACGCTCGGTATATAACCTAGCTTCTATTGTTATCTAAATGTCACATGATCTGCAAGATTAAAATGAAAATCGCCTTCCTTAAGCCTGATTGTTGCGTGCCTTCATGCTGGAATTCGCAAATTAAATTGGAATTTTTGTATTTACTGAAACAGGCCCATTGGATAGACAATCATTTGACTAGCGACTGACAAGTGTAGCTATAAACAAAACAAGCCACTTACGATTCACATGACTTTCTCTATTACGCTTACGAAAGTTTATCTATTTACTTCCTTTTAATCGAGATAACACTTTGCGGTTACATTACACATTTCGTTATAGACTCGACAGTCAACGCTATATGCTGGCTTTAAAGCAATCGCTAGAAACAAGTGAATGTCAACTTTCGAAGAATGAAAGTGAATTTAGTAACGGATATTTCAGACATATTTATATGAAATAGATGTAGTGTATCGCTTAACGTTTATTATATAACCTTCAGTTAATGTATGAAGATGTCTTTGTTGGCTATTCCTAGAAAATCGATATATCCATTTTATTTGTGATGTGAATATCTTTAATGTATGCTACATTTATCAAAAGTCTTATAGGCATTTTTTAAAAAATGTTCCACGCAAAAGATAGTTCAGTTGGGGTTATTTTGTTGAAAATCTTCGTGGAGTACATTTGGGAAATATTGAGCCGAAATGTCCTTACTTCTATTTTCATTTTGGAGTTAAACTGCACACATAAACACGAATCTTTTTCTGTAAATCATTTGTATTATATATTTAGCGATACCAAAATATATTCCTGGTGAAATTTGTACATTGAATTTTTGGGTGGAATATAGTAGATTAATTTCTGTTTTAGGTATCTCAATTTATTTAACCAGAAGTAAACAAGAGCATCAGTTATGTAATACTGAAATGTATTATTAGATCAGCAGTCGAGAAAAATTAGTTTTAAAATACAAGTGTACATTACAAAGTTCAAACTTGACCTAAATGTTAGGCGATGATGTTGCTAATGTTGCTAAGTCTAACGTGCAGACTCCATGCGGCTGCGAGGAATCGAACACTGAACTCTGGGTTGTTCTGGTCTTACAACAGATATAAAAACGCGTTTCTGGAATGTCATACAATATACTTACGTGAGGATATTGCATTCCACCCAATATCACTGTAAATACGCATTTTGACACTCCATTCACATGACTTTCTCTAACTGTTCCACTTATAAACTATTCTTACAAAAACTTATTCTTCTATTTATTTCATACTAATCGAGATAAGCATTAGCAGAAATTCCTTGCGAGTATTAGGGAAATAAGCGAATACACTAAAACGATAGTCAAATATTTTAAAAGCTGGTTATTATGCTAAACAATTGAAGTTCGTTTCACACGGCCAGAACTAAAACAAGAGAGGTGAATCGAAAGGTTTGAATAAAGTTATGTAGTTTAAAACTTGAAATCAATATCACTAAAACGGTTAATTAAATAAAAAAAAAAACAAAAAAAACTATACGACAAATTATGTGTTTTAATGCAGTAAATATTTATCTATCTTTTACGGTTTACCACTTATGTAAAATTCATCCGGAATAAAGATGTCTTCAGAGGCTATTCTCAAAAACTGAAAATATACATTTTATGTGTGATGTAAATATATTTAATATACGTATTTTAATCAAAGTCGTCATGCCATTTTTGAGAAAAACATTTTCAAAAAGTGCTCCATAAAAAGGCAGTTTTTGCCCGTCTGGGTAGTGTTGTATAGTGTGTCTGCCCCACATTCAAAAGGTCGCGAGTTCGAATCTCGCTTAGGGTGAGTTACCGGATAAGGTTTTTTTTCGGGGTTTTCCCTTATACTGAAAAGACGAATGTCGAGTAACTTTAAGCTCCATGGACCCCTAGATCATTTAAGCATCATTTCATCAATTTCATTCATCGTCCAATATGACCAACCAGGTTAAAGGACGTTAAACTTAGAAAAGGTAGTTTGGGGTGTGGTTTCCCGAAAATCTTGCTTGGAATCATCCTTGGAAGATGCTAAATACCAAGTTTGGTATTTTCATTTTTGAGCTATGCTGTCCACACACAGACACACATGGCTTTTTCTAAAAATGCTTTTTGTACTCAGGGGACCTCGAAGCATATTTCCGGTGAAATCTCATGGAATTTTTGGGTGGAATACAACACCTCCTTTAGCTACTATGCACACAAGTGCTAGAGAAAGTAACAAACATTTTTAGAAAAAGGTACGTGTGAAGTGTGAGCAGCAAAATGCAAAGTCATTTAAATGCCAAACTTGGTATTTAAGACTGGGATGCAACAAAAAACTTTCCTTTACATACAACATATTTCTCAAAACGATTGTGTGAAAATGACACAGGTTTAAGATTTCACTGAAAATACATGTTTTGAGTCCCCTGAATCCAAAAAAATCTGATGTGTTCCATTCACGTAACTTTCTCTACATCTCTGCAACAAATTATTGGTAAAAATCTTATGCATTACATTCACATGACTTTCTCTAGCTACTCTACAAACTTCTTACAAAAGATAATTCTTCTTTCAACACCACGCTAATCAAGATAAACACTAGCAGAATGTTATTACTTAGTTCCTTATAAGTAGAATGTAACTGAGGGAAAATGAAATGACCTGTTATTTATGGACGCTCTTTAATTGCTTTGGTTCTCAGCGTCCCATTCTATATTGGGCGTGAAAGATCGCTTAATTTTGCTCAGAGGCCTCTCTTATCAGGCTTGAGGTTCTTTTACGTGCCGTAAATCTCCGACACGGGACCCACAGCTTTTCTTCCCTTCCGAAGGAAGCCATGCTAAGGATTTTTACACCCGAAAAAATCCATCGTCCTCCGCCAGGTTTGAACCCGCGACCTTGGGTATATGAAGTCAGCATGGTAACCATTACACCACAGAGGGCGACTGTAACTGAGGGAATGCACTATGCTAAAGTGATAGGCAAATGTTTTAAAAGATGTCGTTATGCGATTGTCATTGCAAATTGCTTCTTTGCTTGGCCAGGAGTAGAACAAAAGAAAAACGGACCCTTCCTGTCTGAGAAAAGTATAAGTACGTGACAATTGAAACTAATAACAAGGAACACCTTGAAAACGGTAAGCTCCACAAAAAGAATGTATGACATAACTTGTGTATTTTAACAAAATCTACATTTTTTATACAGTAAGTTTTTGTCTATCTCTTACGGTTTACTAGTTATACTAAATTAAGCAAAATTCATCCAGAATAAACAGGTCTTTAGAAGCTATTCCCAGAAAATTCAACATATACTTATTTGTGATAGAAATGGCTTTAATATGTGGTATTTTAATCAAAATCGTTGGAGCCATTTTAAAGAAAAACATTTTTGAAAGTTTTTCCATGTAAAGGGGTCCTTCTTGAAAATCTTTGTGTCACATCCTTGGAAGATACCAAACTTAAATACTAAGTTTGGTATATAACTGTCTTTTCGTTTTTGTGCTATGCTGTCCACAGATCCCCCCCCCCCACACACACATGATGGACCTGTTTCTGAAAATGCTTTTTTTATAGATTCAGCAAGTCCTAAAACATGTATTTCTGGTGAATCTCGACATTGAATTTTTGGGTGGAATACAATACTTCTCTATCCCTATGTACATTGTACATATGGGGCTAGACAAAGTAAAAAGCTTATACTTTTATTTACTTAATGCTATTTGAGAAAAAATTACCAGAAATAGTATTATTGCATGCTTCCTTGTAAGTAGAAGTGAAATAAGGGAGTATCATAGGTTAAAGTGATAGTCAAAAGCTGGTTGCTATGTGACTGAAGTCCTTTTTTTGTATGGGCACGAGTTGACAAATTCTTGTATGAGAAAACTATAGTTTTTTAAAGCTGAAACCAAAAACAAGGAATACCTCAAAAATGATCAAGTCCATGAAAAAAATGTATGTTAACATAAATTGTGTGTTTTGTCGTGAGTACATTTTTTGTGCAGTAGGCTCTAAATCACTGTAACGTATTGTTAAAAAGCATATTTTTCTATCTACTTTATGATAATCAAGATAAAACTTAGCAGAAATAGTCTTATTACTTGCTTCCTTGTAACTAGAAGGGAAATAAGGGAGTAGCATAGGTTAAAGTGATGGTTACATTTTTTAAAAGCTGGTTGCTATGTTGTTTCAATCCGTTCTATGCATGGCCAGCAGTATACAGCTTTCCCTGTGAGAAAAGTTTAAGTATTTTAAATCCGAAACAAATAACTTTAAATATCTCGGATATGGTCAATTTCACGGAAAAAAAAAAAAAAAAAAAAAAAAAAAAAAAAAAACAACAACAAAAAATGTATACAACATAATTGTGTGTTTTGACGAGATCTACAATTTTTATGTAGTAAGTTTTTGTCTATCTCTTACTGTTTACCAGTTATACAAAATTCAGCAAATTTCATCCAGAATAAAGGTCTTTAGAGGCTATTTGCATAAAATTCAATATATACATTTTATTTGCCATATAAACATCTTTAATATATGGTATTATAATCAACATCATTAGAGCCATTTTTGAGAAAATTAAAATTTTCGAAATTTTTTCCATGTAAAGGGTAGTTTGGGGTGGGGAGATTTTTCTCAAAATCTGTGTGTTGTATCCTTGGAAGATACTAAACTTAAATATCAAGTTTAGTATTTTGCCGACTTTTCGTTTTTGAGTTGTGCATTCATAGACACACCCACAGAACTTTTTCTAAAAATATTTTGGATACAGTGGGCCCTGAAAAGGGTATTTCCGGTGAAATCTCGATATTGAATTTTTGGAATGCACTACTTTTTCTATAACTACATTGTGCACATAGTACGTGTAGAGAAAGTAAAAATGCAATTTTACCTTATTTTTGTTAACAATTGGTAGATATTAATAAGTTGTTTTTATCTTTTCCCTGCCAGTGTAAAAGTGACATTTCTAACACTGCAAACCACCTCATTTTCTTAATTAATTCATAAAGGTCACTCAACATTTTGGTTCAGTGAAATTAAATACACTTCATTAAATATTAAGAATAATTTAAATTAATATTTTTCTCAAATAAAAATTTAAAAAAGTTAAATTCACTCTACACAAATACCTAAATAATTTAACTGTATACGTGCTGTTCTCATCAAAGCAGAATTAAAAACTGAAGTGTTAAACTCCAAAAGGAAGTACCTACTGTAAAATAACAACCCAAAGCGATCTTCAACGGGAATTGAAAACATGGCAACTGTGTTTTCCTAGTACTCAAGACTATGCTCAGTGCTAAATTCCTGTGGAGGTCTCCAACCACACTGCTGAGGTTCTTGCCATCCTAGCAGACTTGTAATAAATGCTGTCTCAGAATTTTCTGAAGTTGTTTATATTAACAGATGTCAACAGTGTGTTACAAAGATTGGAAATGTATCAATACCTGCACCTTGTACACTCAGCCAGATCACTTTCCCTGGTTTCAAGGTCATGTGTTGCCCTCCGCGGTTACCATGCTAACTTCATATACCCAAGGTCGTGGGTTCAAACCTGGTAGAGGATGATGGATTTTTTCAGGCATAGAAGTCCTTAGCATAGCTTCCTTCGGAAGAAAAGTAAAGCTGCTGGTCCCATGTCATAGATTTACGGCACATAAAAGAACCTCAAGCCTGATAGAGAGGCCTCTGAGCAAAATTAAGCGATCTTTCACGCCCAGAATAGAATGGGATGCTGAGAACCACAGCAGTTATAGAGCGTCCATAAATAACACGCTATTATTATTTTCATTTCAAGGTCATGCAGGTATACTTTACAATGAGATTGTTGATCACCTGGCTAAATAGAGCATCCATCAAGGTACATGCCAAGGCATCACACTTTCAACCAAGCCTGAACTCCAACACCCACTGTACGAATGCTTTCCAAAATATCAACAGGAGAACATTATGAAGAAGTTCTCAAGACATCTCAACACATTGACTTGCTCATAGCATCTTCGTCACCAACACCCAGCATATCCTGACCCTGGGAGAATCATTCTTTTCCGTTAAATTCCCGCCAGCATCAGTACTAGATTAGATTGCATTGCATTCTGTAGGTCAGGAACATACAACTTGACAAGGCATGTTTATATAAAGCTCTAGTGCTGGGATTGATACTTTCTTCCCAGCGAACCACAATGCAGCAGGTTTATCAACAACATAACAACTGCTGACTCGGTCATTTCACAGATTACCTGGACAAGTACACCAAGTTACAGGAATATAAGAAACACCCTTCATCACTTCTTACAGCATGTGCACAACCAGGAATCAGGTTGGATTGTAATCCACATGCACACTTATCTATGTCTGACCTTGAATGAAGTGATTGACATATTGAATGCCAGTTCTGATGAAGATAACATAGTTGAAGTTTCCGTTCTACTCCCAGTCAATGCCTGTGAGGCAGTTACTGACGAAGACAATCTTCCTGGATGCGCCACATGTGCTGATTCAGCTCCAAAGAAGAAAAAGAAATGCCATTGGCTAGAAGGAGATAAAACAATGTGGCCTTCTTTGTTTGGCCCAACAAATTCCCTCAATCCTGAAGAACTACTTTCATTATTTATAGATGAGGATATTTTAAGCTTATTGTTTTCTATTCAAATCAGTATGCAGTTAAGAAGTCTTCTTGGTGATATGACCGAAAATGAAATGAAAATCTTTTGAGTGGTTACGTTGATCTCCCTAGAAAAAAAATGCTGTGGGAAAATAGCTCACTCATAATAATCTTGTCTTCTCAAAAGCAATATCTAGAGACCGCTTGAAATTCATTATGAGTAACCTTTATGTGTGTAACAATGATGATAGATTTGCCTTTGCTTTCTGAAGTGAATAAAAGATTAGTAGCCCATGTTCTACATTATGAAGACCATTCACTCGATGAATCCATGGTACCTTACTTTGGAAAACATGGTTGCACAGTTTCTTCGGGGGAAACCTGTGCACTGTGAATAGACGCCAATTCGAATGGGTACATTGCTTGGATGGATCCCTACCAGGGGGCTAACTCATCTGTTCCAAACGAATAGCTAGGAGCAAGCGTAGTACTGCAGAATGCCAAACCAGCATCAGAAATTACCATACCACATTTTCTTTGATAACTTTTTTAACTCAGTGCCACTTTTAGAAGAGCTGGGAAAGAAGAACATTTGAGGCACTGGAACAATAAGAGAGAATAGAACTGCTGGTTGTGAAGGGGAAGTAAAGCGGGCAACAGAATCAAATATATATAGCAATAGCCAGAATGTTGTCTCAAAGTGCATCCCAAAAGAGAAGAAAAGGATTACAGTAAAACAACCTCAAACACACAGGAAGACCAAAACATAAATCTCTATAGAACTTCAATGTCTCCTAAATCACTGCTTCCATGTAGCAGAGCAAAATGCATGCTTGCTGCATAGATTGCAAGAAGCAACTATGGATCATCTAGCCTCCTTCTATCCTTGAAAAAAATGCTAAAGCTAGTAAGAGCAAAAAATGAGCATCAAGATTCTCCATTTAATGGAATGGAACACTGGGTTGTCAAAAATGCCATTCCAAGACTACCATACACCATAGTGGTCAAAATGTTTCAATATTCATTGTATTGGATGCAGAGTTTCAGGTTTTTGTAACTTACTTTAAAAAAACTAATTGGAGTAATAAACGTTTATTATCCATATAAATTATTCACCCCCTAACAACCAATAAAGTGCATTATACTTGTTTTTCAATGATCAAACCAAAACTTACAATAGACTTTATACATAACAAGGACTGACGACCTATATATAGGACATCTCACAACTTCAGCATGACTAGCATCCTATATTTAGGACATGTAGTTTTTAATAGTTAAACAATGAATTTCAAGAAAATAACAAATGCACGGATATTAGTGATCCTTAAGGATCATTTAATCATAAAATCAAACATAAATGTAAAAAAAAAAGTTTCAGTCCAATCTGAAACCTACTATAGTTTATTGTTATTAATAAATGATCTGCATGAGAAGCCATTTCCTAATATACGAACCCCCTTCCTGGGTTATTGATACATACATGACCTTAACCTTCCAAATGAATTGTGACATCCTTCAGTTGGTGAACTTCACCAATACTTTCTAAAATGTCAGTCGCTGATAAACTTTCTTGGTCAAGTTCACCAATACCTTCCAAAATGTCAGTCGTTGATAAAGTGTCATGGTGAACTTCACCAATAGTTCTAAAATGTCAGTTGCTGATAAACTTTCTTGGTCAAGTTCACCAATAACTTCCAAAATGTCAGTCACTGATAAAGTGTCATGGTGAACTTCACCAATACCTTCCAAAATGTCAGTCGTTGATAAAGTGTAATGGTGAACTTCACCAATACCTTCCAAAATGTCAGTCACTGATAAAGTGTCATGGTGAACTTCACCAATACCTTCCAAAATGTCAGTCACTGATAAAGTGTAATGGTGAACTTCACCAATACCTTCCAAAATGTCAGTCACTGATAAAGTGTAATGGTGAACTTCACCAATACCTTCCAAAATGTCAGTCACTGATAAAGTGTCATGGTGAACTTCACCAATACCTTCCAAAATGTCAGTCACTGATAAAGTGTAATGGTGAACTTCACCAATACCTTCCAAAATGTCAGTCACTGATAAAGTGTAATGGTGAACTTCACCAATACCTTCCAAAATGTCAGTCACTGATAAAGTGTCATGGTGAACTTCAACAATACCTTCCAAAATGTCAGTCACTGATAAAGTGTGATGGTGAACTTCACCAATACCTTCCAAAATGTCAGTCACTGATAAAGTGTCATGGTGAACTTCACCAATACCTTCCAAAATGTCAGTCGTTGATAAAGTGTCATGGTGAACTTCACCAATACCTTCCAAAATGTCAGTCGTAGATAAAGTGTGATGGTGAACTTCACCAATACCTTCCAAAATGTCAGTCACTGATAAAGTGTGATGGTGAACTTCACCAATACCTTCCAAAATGTCAGTCACTGATAAAGTGTGATGGTGAACTTCACCAATATCTTCTAAAATGTCAGTCACTGATAAAGTGTCATGGTGAACTTCACCAATATCTTCTAAAATGTCTGTCTACATAGTGAATTCTGACATCCTTCAGTTAGTGAAGTTCACCAAGACCTTCCAAAATGTCAGTCGTTGATAAAGTGTCATGGTGAACTTCACCAATACCTTCCAAAATGTCAGTCACTGATAAAGTGCCATGGTGAACTTCACCAATACCTTCTAAAATGTCTGTCTACATAGTGAATTCTGACATCCTTCAGTTGGTGAAGTTCACCAAGACCTTTCAAAATGTCAGTCACTGATCAAGTGTCTTGATCTAGACAGACAATGGGTTGACTATCACATCATCAGCAATATGCAAGTTTTTAATCAATCATATGTAACTGAATCAACAAATAAAATTTAAACAACTGTAAGTTTCATTTTCATTTATATTGTACAAATAATATTACACCTTGTGATGTTTTTAAAATTTAAATAGTATAAAGAAAAAAGGAGCAATATTTAACATTAGTATTATGTATTTCCATATATACATCAAATAAACACTCTGTATAAAACTAAAAATGATGGAAACAGAAGGCTGCTACATAAATTAGCGTACATGAAAAAATTCTTTGGTGCTTCTGTCATGCAAAAATATATATGTATATGTTTCATATTATGTAATGTTTGTATATGAAAATGTGTTTATAAAAAAATGACAAAATGCACATACACAAGTGACATTAAACAGCAACAAGACGTTCGTAAAATGCTGAAGGACATTCATAAAATGATCAGTTATTGGTGTTTTTGATTTGCATTCACACACTACACCTGGAGGCATTTACAAAACCTGGTCAAGAAGAAATATGTGATGGAGACAACAGCCTTGCTGTGTTTCATTTCAAAAAGCTGCTAGCTCTGGTTATGGCTCTTTCTGTGATGGGAACAAACACTTTCTGGCCGTCCCTGCAAGCTTCTCATATATCAGTGTAAATGCGTAACAGCAACAGAAATTGATCTTGATATAACAAGACCAAGAGGGAGTAAAACATGGAACTATATATGAGTAACAAACGCACCAAACCCAATATGAGCAACACTCACTCCAGGGCATATTTGAATACAGATATAAAATAGATTTAGCCTGAAAAATTCAATGATATACCGACCGGGTTTTGAACCATGGATCTGCCAGTTACTTTAACCACTGTGCTACCATTGCAACATTAAATTCCCCAATGGTGACATATGACCAGGAGGTTCATGGCCCTTGTCCTGCACACACAATATTTTGGGGTGAACAACTGACCAGGAAAAACTTGTATACTTAAAACCTTGACATAGACGATATTGGCTGCTACTTTGGGCAAAACGGAAACTTGGTATATGTGACTAAATGTGGGAGGGGAGACATAACATCAACAGCATGGGGTACACATATGTCCCAAGTTTCAATCTTGCTTAAGGTCAGTTACCCTGATATGGTATCAACTGTCACTTTGAAGCCAGGACATGTGCCTTGCACAGACAGCTGAGTGCTACAAGCTACGCCTGCACATGGAATGTGTTTACGCTGTCCCATTTCTCAGTAGTAACAACTGCAAACTATATAAAAGTAGCAAGCAGAAAACAACTGAAAACTGACACCACTTAATATCTTGGAAATGGTTAAGGCCACAATAAACACATCTACATTTTGTGTATATTGCGATTTTATCTATGCAACATTATATACATTTCCTTCCAGAATGAAGAGGACTTCAAAAATTCAAGATATAGATTTTAACTGTCACAAATATCTTTAAACTGTCATATTTTAATTAAAATCATTACAACCATTTTTGAAAAAAATGCAGTTGGGGCAGTGGGTTTTGTTCAACATCTTTAGCTGCATAATTGGTGTTCAATCGAATTTTCATTTTTGAGATATGCTGCCCACAGATAGACTTGTAATTCAGTGAACCTCAAAATGTGAATTTTTGGGTGGAATATTTGTTGCTCTATACAGTACGTAGAGTAGACATTTAACAGAAATTGTGCATTTTAATGAGTTACATTCATTTGCTGTAGCAAGCTTCTGTTTGTTAGTTTGCTACTCAAACACAATAAACAGTTACTCCTGGAAAATAAAAATATACAAAAATGGAAATGACATGTTATTTATGGACACTCTTTAACTACTGTGGCTCGCAGCATCCCATTCTAAAGTGGGCATGAAAGACCGCTTAATTTTGCCCAGAGGCCTCTCTATCAGGCTTGAGGTGCCGTAAATATATGACACAGGACCAACGGCTTTACTTCCCTTCTGAAAGAAGTCATGCTAAGGATTTTTACACCCGAAAAAATCCATCTTCCTCCGCCGGGTTTGAACCCGCAACCTTGGGTATATGAAGTTAGCATGGTAACCATTACACCACAGAGGGCAACATACTATGTACAGAGAAGATGTATTGCATCCAATACTGAGATTTCACTGGAAATACATGTTTTAGGGTCTCCAGAATCCAAAACAAAAAAAAAATAATTTTTATTAAAAGGTCTCTCTATGCATGTGTGATGGTGTGTGTGTCTATGAACACAGTAACTCAAAAACGAAAACTCGGTAAAATACCTAACTTGGTATATAAGTTTATTATCTTCCAAGAATGCAATATAAAGATTTTGAGGAAAATCCCCCCACCCTAAAGTACCCTTTACATGAAAACATTTTCGAAAATTTTGATTTTTTCAAAACTCGCTTTAATGATTTTGATCATACTAAAGATATTTGCCTGACAAATAAAATGCATATGTTGAATTTTCTGGGAATAGCCTCTGGAGAGCTCTTTATTCTCGAAGAATTTTGCTGGATTTTGTGTAATCAGTAAACCATAAGAGATAGACCACATAAAATGTGTACATCTTATTAAAACACACAATGTATGTTATATACTTTTTTTTTTTTTTTTTGAGTTCACCATTTTTGAGATATTCCTTGTTATTGTTTTCAGTTTAAAAAACTTGAACTTTTCACATACGGGAATTCATCAACTCCTGGTAATGCAAAGAAACAGGTTTCATCCACATGGCAACCAGCTTGTAAAAGATATGACCATCGCTTTAGCCTAGTGTATTCCCTTCTACAAGCAAGAATTTCTGCTAACATTTATGTAGATTAGCATGAAGTAGATAAAAGAGTAAGCTTTTGTTACAGAGATGGAGAGAAAGTCATGTGAATGGAGCACATCATATTTTAAAACTAAAACAATCGCGGTTTACTTCAATACAGTTTTCAAACAGTAATGTGGTTTTTTATCTGCAGCTTTCACTTCATCATCAAATTTGCTCAGTTTGGAGATGAGATAGATCTGTTGGAAGTCATTGTACGACAAAAGACGTGATGGAGTGCGCTCTGGAATCCCTTGGTGCAGCTTACGCCATTCTCTTCATCTGCTGTAACCAGGTACAGAAACAAGTCTGACTTTCAGTCACTACATCAAGACCTGCCAAGACGAAACTGATTGGCCTAGCAGCACGCAATGAAATGTGTCACTAGCTGCTCTCCTCTCATTTTCAATAACATATGGAACCATCCTCGTAACCAATCTAAGTGAAGCTACACCAATAAAAATCTCAATTTGTCTTCTAAATGTAAAAAGGTGATGAGTTCCATTCGCATCACTTTCCTAACATCTCTGACAAATTATTGTTTATAAACTTATTCTCGTATCTACTTCATGATAATCAAGATAAACATTAACAGAAATTGCTTGCTTCCTTGTGTGTAGAAGGTAATATACTAGGATAAAGTGATAATCAAATCTTTTAAAATGTGGTTGCCATGTGGTTGAAATCGATTTCTATACAGGGCCAGGAGTTTACAACTTTACATGTGAGACAAGTTAACGTATTTTAAATCTGAAACAAATAACAAGGAATATGTCAGAAATGATCAACTCCACAAAAAACCAAAACAAAAGAAAGGAACATTACATTACTACTGTGTTTTAACGAGATCTATATTTTTACATTTTCTATATGTAATATGTACAGTGTATAGAGAAGGTATTGTATTCTATCCAAAAATTCAATACCGAGATTTCAGTGGAAATGCATGTTTTGAGACACCCTGAATCCAAAAAAGCTGTTTTTAGAAAAATTTATGTCTGTGTGTTTGTCTATCTGTGTCTGTGGACAGCATAGCTCAAAAACAAAAAGGCTGTTAAATACCAAACTTGGTATTGAGTTTGGTATCTTCCAAGGATGCAACACAAAGATTTTCAAGAAAATCCCCCCACACCCTACTACCCTTATTTTTCAAAAATTCTGATTTTCTCAAAATGACTCAGACAATTTTGATTAAAATAGCATATGTTTATGATATTTTTATGACAAATGAAATGCATATCTTGAATTTTCTGGAAAAAGCCTCTGAAGACTTCTTCATTCTCGATGACTTTTGTATAACTGGCAAACCGTAAGAGATATACAAAAACTTACTACACAAAAAATGTAATCTCATTAAAACACACAAGTTATGTCATATACATTTTTTTTTTGTAGAGCTAACCATTTACGAATATTCCGGATTATTAGTTTCAATTTTGGCACTTAAACTTTTCTGAAACAGAAGACATCTTTCTTCTCTTTTCTCGTTTATTCCTGACAAGCAAAGAGATTAAAATTTCAATTGGTTCACATAGCAACCAGCTTTTAAAGGGTGCTACTGTCACTTTAGCCTGTGCATTTTCTTATTTCCCTTCTATTTACAAGGAAGCTAGTAATAAAACTAATTCTGCTTATGTTTATCCTTATGTTAATACTCTTTTGAATAAAAGGTTTGTTTACCGAACAGATAGAGGACATCATGTGAATGGAATACATTAGATTATTCTCCCTTCTACTTACAAGTGACCACTATTAGGACAATTTCTGTTAATGTTTATCTTGATTTACATGAAGTAGATAGCAAAATAAGCATTTTAACAATAATTTGTTACAGAGATGTAGAGAAAGTCATGTGAATGGAACAGATCAGATTTTTTTTGTAGTAAGTTTTTGTCTATCTCTTACAGTTTACCAGTTTCAAAAGTCACCCAGGAGATAAAGAAGCTATTCCCAGAAAATTCAAGATATACATTTCATTGGCTATGTAAATATCTTTAATATAAGGTATTTAAGTTAAAATTGTTAGCCACTTTTGAGAAAATCAAATGTTCAAATTTTTCTCCATGTAAAGGGTAATTTGGGGGGGGGGGTTCTCAAAGTGTGTGTGTTGCATCCCTGGAAGATGCTAAACTTAAATACCAAGTTTGGTATTTTACAGAGTTTTCGTTTTTGAATTATTGTGTTCACACAGAGCTTTTTCTAAAAGTGCTCTTGTGGATTCAGGGAACCCTAAAATGGTGAAATCTCTGTATTGAATTTTTGGGTACCTTCTCTATATACTAGATATGTAGTATGTGTAGAGAAAGAAAAATTAAATTATATAGAAGTGAATATTAACCCAGTAAGTATCTTGGTATTTTAATCAGAATTGCTAATGATGAAGGAAAAAAATGTGATGTCTTCCATTCACATGACTTTATCTACCTTTTCTTACAAAAGATTATTGTTTACCTATAATGTGCTAATTGAAAGAAACATTAGCTGAAATGATCTTATTACTTGCTTCCTTCTAGCAGAAGGGATATGCTGGTGTAAAGTGATACTAAAACATCACTAATTTGCTTTGCATGGCCAGCAGTAAAACAAAACAGAAGAAATGAAAAGCTCACTTTCTGTTTGAAAAAAATTATAAGTTTTAACAAGATCTATACATTTATCATGTAAATATTATACAGTATTTTAATCAAAATTGTTCCATGTAAAGGATAATATGGGGTGGGATTTTCTTGAAGATATTCGTGTAACTTAAATGCCAAGAATGATATTTTGGTCTGTTTGTTTTTCAGCGCATGTACATTCTAAAAATGGACTCAAGGGAGCTCAAAACATATTTGTGATGAAATGTTGATATACACGTACTATATAGAGAAGGTAAGATTCTCAGCAAAAGTGTGTTCTTGTACGTATTAAACCATTGTAATATTTGAGATATGACAAACGCTTGTTTTCAGTTCACTGATACTGCTGCTATAAGTTACTGTTCAGTTAAAATGTGCTTTGGCAGTAAGTACTTTCCACTGCGATCTCAACGTCTTGTACAAGAGAACGTCTCCTTCATATGTCATCATACAAAAGTACAAATCTTGCAATGTTCAAATCTGAAATGATAAACTTTTTTCTGTAGTAAGATTTTGTGTATCTCTTATGGATTACAAGTGTCATCCAAAATGAAGACGTCTTCAGAATATTGAACACATACATTTTAGTAAATATATTCAAATATAGCATTTTAGTCAAAAGCATTGCAACTTTTCTTGAAAGAATCAAAATTATTTAAACTTTTTTTCAAATAAAGTATAGTTTGGGGTGAGAAAATCTTCATGTTGCTGTTGCCCTCCGTGGTGTAATGGTTACCATGCTAACTTCATATACCCAAGGTCGTGGGTTCAAACCCGGCGGAGGACGATGGATTTTTTCGTAAGTAAAAATCCTTAGCATGGCTTCCTTCGGAAGGGAAATAAAGCTGTGGGTCCCGTGTCGTAGATTTACGGCACGTAAAAGAACCTCAAGCCTGATAAGAGAGGCCTCTGAGCAAAATTAAGTGATCTTTCACGCCCAATATAGAATGGGACGCTGAGAACCAAAGCAGTTAAAGAGCGTCCATAAATAACAGGCCATTTCATTTCTTCATGTTGCAGCCATTGAACTTACTTTCTTCCTTGTAAGTACAAGTGAAATAAGGGAGTACCATAGGTTAAAGCGATAGTCAAAAGCTGGTTGTTATGTGACTGAAGTTTCTTTGTTTGAATGGACACGAGTTGACAAATTTCTGTATGAGAAAAGTTTAAGTTTTTCAAGGCTGAAACCAATTACAAGAAATATCTCAAAAATGATCAACTCCACGAAAAAAATAACAAATTGTGTGTTTCAATGCGCTCTACATGTTTTGTGGTAAGTTTTTGTATATCTCTTATGGTTAGCAGTTATGCAAAACTCTGTAAAATTCATCCAGAATAAAGCAGTCTTCAGAGGCTATTCCCAGAAAATTCAAGATATACATTTTATTTGTCAGGTAAATATCTTTAATATATGATATTTTAATCAAAATTGTTAGAGCCATTTTTTAAAAAAGTTCCATGTAAAGGGTAGTTGGGGGTGGAGGGATTTTCTTGAAAATATTTGTGTCGCATCCTTGGAAAATACTAAACTTAAATACCAAGCTTGGTATTTAACAGTCTTTACGGTTTTGAGATATGCTGCCCACAGACACACACGGACAGTTTTCTAAAAATGCTTTTTTTTGGATTCAGGGTGTTTCAAAACATGTATTTCTGGTGAAATGTGTGTATTAAATGAATTTTTGAGTACAATACAATACCTTCTCTATACACTATGTACAGAGTACATAAAGAGAAAGTAAAAAGGCATTCCCCTGGATATTCAAAGCATGGTACTGCTATGTAGAGTCCCAGAAAAACACTTGGAAGATGCATTGAAACTGTTCAATGTGCAAGAAAAATCACAATGGAGAAGGAATGTGATTGACCTTAAAATCATCTAACATTTGGCATTTACAGAAAAGCTACCCACAACAACAGTTACAATCCCATCAGCAAGTTAACAACATGGAAAACAACTTTCTACAAATTCCAGAGGATCTTCAAACAACACAACATCATTCTGCCTCCAAAAAACATATTAAATTTTAAATTAAAAGATAACATTTCAGCAATATATCAGTTTAGCTGCAGCAACTGTGAAAAAATATACATTGGCCAAACAAAAAGAAACATAAAAACAAGAACAAAAGAACATCATCTCATAAATATTAAACAAAAACAAGAAGACAAATTGGCAGTAGCTTATAAGAGTAACACACAATAAACAGAAGTCCGAAATATCACAAGCAAAACATCTACATTTGCAAAAGCAAGAACCTTGTTTTCATCTTTTAAATCCCACCAGATGACCTACTGATGTAGAGATTCATCAAACCACAAGTAATGCTGGCAGTCGACTAAAGGAAGCTTCTGAAACATGTTCTCCAATAAAAAAAGTAAGTTACAAAATCAACACACTAATTAAAACTTTTGAATTTGCAGAAACTACAACACATTACCATTCCTAGAGTTGCAATCAATAGAAAAGATTCACTCATCAACAAAGCAGAAGATTTTAATCCTATTTCACATAAACATAACTAACATTCCATTGAACTAAAGAGAGTACAGAAAAATGGTTACAACTGGTCAACCAAAAAATTAAGAGGTTTAAAACAATGAGAGATTACAACACTACTAATAATTAAATCTTTCAAAAGATTCATATATCACCCAGAAACAAACATCCTACAAGACACTTTCAGCTATATAAAATTAGTTGCTCGACTGTAAACATGTATACATTGGACAAAATATAGACACACGTCTTAAACAACATTTTAGAAACGTAACAAATAAAGAAATGTATAAATCAACTGCTGCAGCACATTTTTGGGAGAAAAATCACAATATTAAAAATGTGATGTGTTCCATTCACATGACTTTCTCTACATCTCATCAACAAATAATTGTTAAAAAGCTTATGCCTCTATTTACTTCATACTAATTAAGAAAAACATAGCAGAAATAGTCTTATTACTTGCTTCCTTGTAAGTAGAAGTGAAATAAGGGCGTAGCATAGGTTAAAGTGATAGTCAAAAACTGGTTGCTATGTGATTGAAGTTCCTTTGTTTGTAGCAGTTAACACATTTCTGTATGAGAAAAGTATAAGTTTTTCAAAGCTGAAACCAATAACAAGGAATATCTCAAAAATGACCAACTCCACGAAAAAAATGTATATAACATAAATTATGTGTTTTAATGTGCTTTACATTTTTTAAGTGTCAAATTTTTGTACATCTCTTAAGGTTTAGCAATTATGCAAAATTCAACAAAATTCATCCAGAATAAAATAGTCTTCAAAGGCTATTCTCAGAAAATTCAAGATATATATTTTGTCAGGTATTATCTTTAATATACAATATTTTAATAAAAATTGCGCGCACCCCCTCCCACACAGACCTTTTTCTGAAAATGCTTTTTTTGGAAACATATATTTCCGGTGAAATCTCGGTATCGAATTTTTGGGTGGAGTGCAATACCTTCTCTATACACTGTGTACATACTACATGTAGAGAAAGAAAAATTGAACCACATCTTCTAAAATCTGTAAACAAGAACTGAACGCTTGGCAAAATATCTACATGAAAAAATTAGGAGGAAACCTCATGAATTTTAATTTTCCAGCAGAAGACCACATTCTTTTGAAACTCATAGAATCAACACCAGATGCCAAGATCAAGATGTTTCCTTCAAGGAAGATGAAATAATTGTCCTAAAGCAAAACAAGCTTTGTGAAGCCTAACACTGTTTATGTTATTGTATATTATTCGTAGGAAAGTGTAATGGTAAAATCTAGTCAAAGTGTAAAATGACTAGTTGTGTATAACTCAAGTGACTAGGTGTTACAGAATTATGTTCAAAAGGAACAGTGATTTAAGATGGAGAAATGAACCAACTATTGTTCAAATTCGCTTTCGTTTAAATAAATATAGCAGTTCTCAGCAGAAACTTCTTATTGAGCAACCCAAACAATAATCTTATTATTAATTGCAATATTCATTGATGGAAGTTAAGGTCTAACACAGCTAAAAGCTACTGAACTAGCACTAGCAGAGGCACATGGTTGCCAAGGTGTGCAACTGCTGACAAACCCAAGTCTTGCTGCATAAGAATGCTCATGCAGATTTGGGTAACCCTTGTTTACAAGGTCAGCGATTTGTTTAACACAAACCAAGTCAACAGAGTTTTACCTTCTCTATTGTATTGCATGCAAAACTTTGATGCCGAGATTTCACTGAAAATATAAGTCCCTTGAATAAAAGAAAAAGAGTATTTAGAACAAAAACATGGGTTTGTGTGTCTGGACAGTATAGCTCAGAACAAGCAAACTACTCTTAAACTACTTTTAAATCTGAAACCATTAACAAGCAATATCTGAACACAAAAATATTGTGTGCAGCAGTAAGCTTTTTGTGTTCCTCTTTCAGCTCACTAATTAATTCATTCACAATGTACAGGCTATTCTCGGCAAATTCAACATTTACATTTCATTTTTAAATTCTGGTATTTTAAATAAAATCATCACACCCATTTTTGAGGAAAAAAAGGTTTTTGAAGATTTTTCCATGTAAAGGGCAGTTTAGGGTGGGGATTTTCTTGAAAATCTTCATATTGCATCCATTGCAGATACTATACCTAAATACCAAGTTTGGTATGTTGTCCACAGACAGACACACATTGACTCTTTTTGTAAAAATATTTTTTTTTTTGGATTCAGGGTATATCAAAACATATATTTCTGGTGAAATCTAGTATTGAATTTTTGGGTACAATGCAATACCTTCTCTACCTATTATGTATCTTGTACATGCATGCTAGAGAAAGTAAATATCTAATGTGTTCGATTTACACAACTTTCTCCATCTGTTCTACAAACAACTTTCTTACAAAAATTTATTCTTCTATCTACTCGATGCTAATCAAGATAAACATTAACAGAGATTGTCTTAATTAAAATTAAATTAAATAACTCAGAAGAAGTGAGGTGAGTGTTACTATTCCGACTCATTTTCAACATCACAGAGATTGTCTTATTACTTGCTTCCTTGTGAGTAGAACTGAGGGAATACATTAGGATAAAGTGATAGTCAAATGCTTTTAAAAGCTGTTGTTGTGCGAAAAGAATGAAACATGAGCAACTTCCTATATGAGAAAAGTTTAAATATGCTAAAACTGAAACCAATAACAAGGAATATCTCAGAAAAGGTCAATTCCATGAAAAAATGTGTATGAGAGAAACTGATATTTGTCTATCTCTTACACTTTACTAGTTATGCAAAAGTCACTCAGGTTCTCAAAGACTAAGACTATCCCCAACATATACATTGTATTTGTCATTTAAATATGTAGGATTTAAAAAAAAATTGTTACAGCCATTTTTCAGAAAATCAAAATTTCGGAATTTTATCTTTCAAGGATTCATTAGTTGTTTTATGATTTTGTGTCATTCTGCAATATTTAGGTTATTAGGTGTTACATCAGATATTATAGCTGCTTAAGAGTCAGATATTAATACAACTTTTTCAAATTTAATTATATGATATATTAGGTTTTGTAAGCTCTGAAGTATTGCCAAAATCTCTCTATAAAATTCTGATGTGTACCATTCACATGACTTTCTCTATATCCCTGCAACAAATTATTCTTAAAAAGCTTATGCTTCTATTTACTTTATGCTAATCAGAAAAAATGGGCAGAAATAGTCTTGTTACTCGCTTCCTTTTAAGTAGAAGCGAAATAAGGGACTACCATAGGTTAAAATGATATTCAAAAGTTGGTTGCTATGTCAATGAAGTTCCTTTGTTTATATGAATAGGAGTTGACAAGTTCCTGTTTGGGTAAAGTCTTTCATAGCAGAAACCAAAAATAAGGAATGTCCCAAAAACGACAAACTCCACCAAAAAAATGTATATAACATAAATTGTGTGTTTTAGTGTGCTCTACATTTTTTGTGTAGTAAGTTTTTGTCCATCTCTTACGGTTTAGCAGTTATTCCAAATTCAGTAAAATTCATCCAGAATAAACTACTCTTCAGAGGCTATTCCCAGAAAATTCAAGATATACATTTTATTTGTCAGGTAAATATGTTTGATATACAAAATTTTAATCAAAATCGTTAGAGCCATTTTTGAGAAAATCAAAATTTTCGAAAAAAGTTCCATGTAAAGGGTAGTTTGGGGTGGGGGGATTTATCTCAAAATCTTCGTGTCACATGCCTGGAACATACTAAACTTAAATACCAAGTTTGGTATTTTACCGGCTTTTCGTTTTTGAGTTATCGTGTTCACAGACACACGGACACACACACACACACACACACATGGACCTTTTTGTGAAAATGTTTTTTTTGGATATTGGGGACCCTAAAACATATATTTCCGGTGAAATCTTGGTATCGAATTTTTGGGTGGAGTGCAATACCTTCTCTATACACTATATACATAGTGCGTATAGAGAAAGTAAAAAGGTCCGTGTGTGTCTCAGACAGTAAGTGTCCGTTTTTCTTTTGTTCCACTTCTGGCCAAACAATGACAATCGCATAGCTTTCAAAACATTTGACTATCACTTTAGCCTAGTGCATAACCTTAGTTCCCTTTTACCTATAAGAACTAAGTGATAACAACATTTTGCTAGTGTTTATCTCGATTAGCAATGTGTAGAGAGAAGAATAATCTTTTGTGGGAAGTTTGTCATGAAGAGAAAGTCATGTGAGTGTAACATATCAGAATTTTTTTTAAGTATTTGCAAAGGAAAGTTGTTGTGTGCTGTGCAATTTGTCATTACCTTTAATTTGTATTATTAAAGGTTAAAAAGGATGTCATCGATGAATTAATTACATGAATGTTTTTAATCTTTCCTTAAGGAAAGAAATGAATCAGGAATATACTGTCTCCTGATTTTGTGATAAAGTTTGTTTGGAGTCGGAGAAGAAAGAAGAAGAAATATATATATATATATATATATCGTGTAAATTAAGAGAATAAAAACTCTCATACACGAATATATTCACTTAAAAATCTTATGTGTTCCATTCACATGACTTTCTCTATCTCTCTGTAACGAATTATTGTTAATAAGCTTATCTTCTATTTATTTCATGTTAATCGAGGAAAATTAGCAGAAATAGTATTATTCCTTGCTATATTGTAAATACAAGCGAAATAAGGGAGTACCATAGGTTAAAGTGAAAGCCAAAAGCTGGTTGCTATGTGACTGATATTCCTTTGTTTGTGTGGACAGGAGTTGACAAATTCCTGTATGAGAAAAGTATAAGTTTTTCAAAGCTGAAACCAAGAAAAAGGAATACCTCAAAACTGATCAACTCCACGAAAAAAATGTATATAACATAAATTGTGTATTTTAACGTGCTCTACATTTTTTGTGTGTTAAGTTTTTGTCCATCTCTTACGGTTTAGTAGTTATGCAAAATTCATGCAGAATAAAGTAGTCTTCAGAGGCTATTCCCAGAAAATTCAAAATATACATTTTATTTTCAGGTAAATATTGTCAGGTAAATTTGTCTTTAATTGAGAAAAATCCCTCCACCCCAAACTACCCTTTCGAAAATTTTGATTTTCTAAAAAATGGCTCTAACGATTTTGATTAAAATAAAGGGTAGTTGGGGGTGGAGGGATTTTTCTCAAAATATTCGTGTCGCATTCCTGAAAGATACTACACTTAAATACCAAGTTTGGTATTTTACCAACTTTTCGTTTTTGAGTTATCGTGTTCACAGACACACTGACCTTTTTGTGAAAATGCTTTTTTTAGATAAAGGGGACCCTAAAACATATATTTCCGGTGAAATCTCGGTATCGAATTTTTTGGTGGAGTGCAATACTTTCTCTATTCACTATGTACATAGTGCGTATAGAGAAAGTAAAAATTTGTGGTATTTAAACTTAATCTTTTGTAGAAACAGAAGAGAGGGCATATTGCACCTGCGTCAGTACCACTGTTATTTGGTAAGCTGGAACTGACAGTATAAATCATTGGTAGGGTATCTTACATTTGTTTCAGAACACACGAAGAGGTTTCAGATTTTGTAAATTCTTCAGCTAAGTGTAGATAGTGTTCAATATCAAATAGTTCTAACAGGTTAATATTTGTTTGTATGTTTTCTTTTAAATAAGGAAGTTTTAATCTATGTTTGATTTAGTAAGGAAACTTCCATTCAAATATAAAATTATAGAGCACAAGAAAGATGATGGAATGACAGGCCACTAGGCCTAATACTCGACAGCAACATTATTATTATTATTATTATTATTAGGCACTGTTGAGAGCAACTCAAGGGTTTCAGTTATTCACAATCATAACTGTTGTGCAGTAGATCTATTTCACATTTTCAGAGCCATGAGAATCTCAAATTTTGTGAACATCCAAAATATATACTCACGAGCTGCCACTTGCTTGGAAACCAAAATGTACAATTTCTTGTTTGTTTGGGTTTATAAATGCTGGGGTAGAAACAATTTTTTTTTCTTAATGCAACAAATGCATAGCAGTTTAACTTTATAAAAGCAGAACTGTAAGTGCTCGATTTTCAATTTAAATTGTAGAGAACTCTTTAAAAGTGTAAAATTGAATCCATCATTGCAGATAAAGTGAACTTAGTTATTAAATACTGGGTGGCACAGAGCAAGTTCCCTAGTTTCAATTCTACGTCTTGGGAAAATATGAAGTCGTTTTGTTGGCAATACCGTATCAATGAACAACGGGAACGATGCCATTTTGTTTGTTTGCTATCAGTGGCACATCGTGTAGCAGCTGTGTGTTTCTTTCACGAGAGTAAGTCTGTTGTGACAACGCAGAGAATGTTTCGCCTTCATTTCAATGTGCCAAGGCACGGTGCAATTCCTTCACGGAAAACAATTATGGAATGGGTGAAAAAGTTTGAAAGGTGTGGTAGTGTCTTGGATATTCAACATGGTCCACCTAAAACACCGGAGAATGTTGCTCGAGTGAGACAAGCTTTTGAACGTAGTCCGCGTCGTTCAGCTCGTAAACAAGCAAGAGTATTGGGTCTTTCTCGAGGATCCTTGGGACGCATATTAAGGGAACTCAAATTTAATCCATACAAAATGCAAGTGACCCAAAAACTTCTCCCTGCAGATCGGCCTGCAAGAGCTAACTTTAGCAACATCTTTCTCAACATGCTACGGGAAAATCCAGATCTTCGGGGTTCATTGCTGATGAGTGACGAAGCCCACTTTCACTTAGTCAGTTCCGTTAATAAACAGAACATGAGGTATTGGGCAGTTAATAGTCCCAAGGAAATCATTGAAAAACCGTTGCGTTCCCCGAAGGTAACTGTGTGGTGTGGTGTCAGTGAGTTTGGAATCGTAGGACCGTTTTTCTTTGAAAAAGACGAAGGAGAAACTGCGACAGTAAATTCAGACTGGTATGTAACAATGTTGTGATTTCTGAACTCAGAAGGCTTGGAATGGATCCACAGAATGTTTACTTCCAACAAGACGGTGCTACGGCCCATGCAGCACGTAACAGCATGCCGTTCCTCAGAAATGAATTTAAGTCCATCATCTCAAGGTTTGGAGACATTGCATGGCTTGCCCGCTCTCCCGATCTTACAGTTCCCGATTTCTTCTTGTGGGGATTTTTGAAACAGGTCTTTCCTAGACATCTCACAACTCTACAGGCGCTGAAAGAAGCCATAACTGAGGAAATTGCGGCCATAGATGGAGACCTACTGCAACGTGTGTTTTCCAGTTTCATTACACGCTTGCAGGAATACCTGAATTGTAATGGAGGCCATCTTGAAGATGTAATTTTCAAGACATAAGTCTAAATGGCATGTTCCATACTTTCAATTGGTACATTTGTTATTTTCCTCTCCAATCTGACTCATTAAATATAAGCCTCAAAAACTAGGGAACTTGCTGTGCGCCACCCTGTACAAGCAATAATGTAAAGTAAAACCTGCATGTACATTTTATTTTGTAAGACATCTACTTGAAATATCAACGTCAAGCCCTTAATCCTTCTTCTTCTTCTTCTTCACCCTAACAATGAAACAGAAAATTAAAACAAAGTAACATGAAACAAAGTGAATTAAAATACAAACTTAGAAAACATGGGAACTGTTAAATACTACCATATCAACATCTCAGAAAATATATGAGATAACCCTTTAGAACAAATGGCCCATGCAATAAAGCCTTGCCACAGTTCTAGTAACTTGCTTTACAGCAGGTTCAGACTTGCACAACATTCCGTGGGGCTGCCAGTGCCAGTCGAGTAAAGCGAACAAGTTGGGGCACACTAAGTGCAAAGTTGTTTCATTGCAATTAGAGCTATTAGCATATTTAATAATCATTAAGATATGTTTTTAAAAAAAAACAGACTTTCACTTCTGCCCTATAATTCTGATCATTTAAGCAACTAGCTTCTGTCATATTCATTGTAATATGTGTTGGTGTACTTTAAAATAAGACTGGAATCAGCCGAGATTAAACTAAATATTTATTAACTTCATCTGACATTTTAAAATATGCACATCTCGTCAATAAATACGAACTGGCTAAACTAAAATTGGTATCTGAATGAACAAAGCGTTGCATATTCGTGGTAATATTCTCAAAATATGAATAATTCATTTTGATAAACCAGTCTTTTGATATGATTATGTGGGACGATATGTTTTGGAACGATGTGTACATATTAAAAAGCTGCACACTGTTATTTAAAAGTAAACGCAACATAATGAGAAGAACTTGCGTTGTTGAATAGAGCTGCCTATTAATAAGGGTTTTGTAAATGCCTGGTTACACACACACACTCATATCCTAGGTTTGTACGTCAGGGTAATATGGAATGTTTGAACATCCATCTCTGTGCAGTCCTGCGGTGTCACGTCTCTCTGCAACATTTGCTTTGCCCCATTTTCTTTGTTCTTGCGTCTGCTTGAACTGCGGTGAGGTAAGTGACGGGATTTTTCACTGCGACTTGATGAGCGACGAATACTTGGACGTTTTATAGACTCTGCGCTCGCACTAAGGCCTGAAAACAGCAGCACATCAGCAGTGTGATCTAGCCCAAGGGTGGGGGGAGCAGCCCTCATGTACGTACCAACATTCCCGGACGATGACCTCGTGTTAGAGCCACGGAGAACATGTATCGATGTTGGGTCGCTGTCTACGCCACTACAAGTCACTAGACTCCCATCCACCGGTGTCAGAAACCACTCCGATCTCGTCCTCATCCTCGCCGTCTGGCGTTCGTGAACCTACACACATAATAACCTCTTTTTGTTAATCATGATAACACATTTCATCTGCTGGACAAGGCAATATAATAACTATAGTACTGAAGGGCAATTTGTTGAACTTGCTTCCACAACTATGTACATTCACATTTGTTTCATCAAACTTAAGTGTGTATTAAACCAAAGTTTCACATTTAAAAATGCTGAAGATGACACATAAACACAGGTTCCCGTGGTTCAAACTCGATGGTCCCATCTCATAGACTTACGGCAAGTAAAAGAACCTCACGCCCAATATAGAATGAGCAGCTAAGGAGTATCCATTTCAAATACAGATGCTTCAAGAGGTGCAAGGACAAACTTGCTTTTATTATTTCTCAGTGGAAAAAAAAAAGAAATTTAATATCTCCCCTTCAAATGTCTTGTTTTTCAAAATTTTGATCTGTTGACCTACTGAAGTGTTTTAAAAAAATTTGGCATTTTACATTCACATGACATTCTTTTCCATTCATCAACAAACTAATGTTAATGTTCTATCATTGAGGTACACATATATACACAAGCTTTTATTGCCAATTTCCTAGCAGATACAATGGGAATAGTGAAATGCAGATTTAACCATACTTGAGTATTTTAAGACCATATCACTAAGTGATAACTCTGAAATTCCATTTTCTTTCCCTGACCATGAGAAACAAAACAACTACCCATTTAAGAGAAGTTAAGCATTTTAAAAACAAAACTAATAACAAGGAATGTGTCAGAAATGGTTACTGCCACAAAAAATGTTTAGGACATAAATTATGCATCTACATTCTTTGTGTTTACCTTTCACGGTTGTATAAAAGTCATCCAGAAAAGAGGACTTCAAAATATACATTTTGTTTGACATGAAAATATCTTAAAGATATCCTGCTGTTTCTATTCTAGCAAAATTAAGTCCATTTTGGAACATGTACTTGCAGTGATTTTTTGGGAGTGGAATGCAATACCTTACTATACATGTGTAGTCAGAGGTAAAGGAGACACTGTATTTCCCAGCTACCAAATTAACCTCTGTGGCAAAGACATTTGTGTTTGTGATCATTGAGAACATTGATCTTCTAATTTTTAATTTTCAAAAAATTCCACCCACCATAAACTATACTTTACATGGAACATATTTCTAAATTTTTGATTTTCTAAAAAGTAGCTCTAACAATTTAGATTAAAATGCTATATGTTAAAGATTTTTAAATGGCAAATAAAATGTATATCTTCAATTTGTTCTCTGAAGTGCTCTTTGTTAAGAATGACTTCCATAACTGGTAAACTGTAACAAATAGACAAATAAATGTAGATTATATCTGTCTTGTTCTGGCAATGTGGGAGTCACCAGAGACTTTGGAATGTGAGGTCAGTTGTAGCTCAGCCAAGTGTTGGTGCACACTCATGTGCGGAGAAAGCTCTCAACTAAGGACTTTATTTTTATACAACTTTTGAGACAATAATAGTTATTTATAAGTGGCTTGTGAGCGTTCTAATTTGTCATGAGCAGATAATAACATTTTGTCCTGTTGTAACATTAACTGAAATATTCTCATATTAATATTATTAGAGTTGAGTTTTAGCTGTGACGTGCTGGAATAAACTGTTTCAATTGTGCTTGCTTAAACCGAACAACTTTTAGATTACGCTAAAAAAGCTGTACTTAGTTTGCTACTCAAGGGATTTTCATTATTTAAAAAATGAGGAGCTGCTAAAGGAGTTTACTGTTTCCTAGGATACATCAAGTCTATGGGATAGGATACAAGACATTTGTTTTTGTGGATCTAACAGTTTCACGGATATTCCCTCTTATTGCTTTCAGTTTTAAAAGTATTAACTTTTCTCAAGCAGAAGTCCTCTGGTTTTAATCTTGACCAAGGCAAGAGAATTGAATTTCAATGACAATGCCCTAGCTACACATTTTAAAACATTTGACTGTCAGTTTAGCCTAGTATATTACTCACAAGGAAGCAGGTTTATCTTGACTAATAAAAAACATTTGCCACTTATGAGGAACTCAGAAAAGCTGGAGAGAATCTCCAGTCTAGTTTGCTGCCAAACTTGGTACAACTAAATTAAAATAAACTATAACCCCCAGTCAGCCTAGTACATAATTATATGTTACTTTCCTATTCATCTTTCCATTTTCATATCTACTTCACAACAACGAAGATAAACATTTGTACAAATACTTCATCACATATTATATAGAGAAAATGGTAATAACAGAAGACACCAAACTTAAATGATAGACAAATATTTTACACCTGGTGGCTTTCAAATTCTCATTTCTTTGCAATATCAGGAAAAAAAACTGATATTAAATTTGAAAAAGTATAAAATATTTCAAATTCAAAGATATAATTGTGCAAAAGGTGAATGCCAGCAGAAACTATTTGAGACAAAATTGGTGACTTAATGACAACTATGTTTTTGTCTATCTCTTACGGTTTACCAGTACGAAGAGGCTATTTTCAGCAAAGAGAAAAATAATGAAAAGTTTCACTGTATAGGAGAGTCTGGAGGGCTTCACTAAAATCGTCTGAGGATGCTGAACTTAAACACTAAGTTTTGAATTTAACAGACCTTATATTACTTTCTCTACACATACTATGCACACAGTGTATAGAGAAGATATTGCACTCCACCCAAAAATTCAATACTGAGATTTCACCAGAAATATATGGTTTAGGGTCCCCTGTATTAAAAAAAAAACATTTATAGAAATATGTATGTGTGAGTGTGCACATGATAATTCAAAAACAAAAAGTTGGTAAAATACCAAACTTGGTATTTAAGTTTACTATCTTCCAGGTATATGACCCAAAGATTTTGAGAAATATCTGCCCAACCCAAACTACCCTTTACATGGAAAAAAATTCGAAAATTTTGATTTTCTCAAAAATGGCTGTAACGATTTTGATTAAAATACCATATGTTAAACATATCTTATAGCAAAAAAAAATGTATATCTTGAATTTTCTGGAAATATCTCTGAAGACCTATTTATTCTGAATGAATTTTACATAACTGGTAAAGTGTTAGAGATAGGCAAAACTTACTACACAAAACATGTAGATCACATTAAAACATACAATTTATGTCAAATACATTTTTTCATGGAGTTGATGTTTTTTTAGATATTTATTCTTATTTGTTACAGCTATAAAATACTTATACTTTTCTCATATAGGAACTTGTCAACTATACAAACAAAGCAAATTCAGTCGCATAGCAACCAGCTTTTAACTATCACTTTAACCTATGGTACTCCTTATTTCACTTCTACTTACAAGGAAGCAAGTAATAGGACTATTTCTGCTAATTTTTTCTCGATTAGCATTATGTAAATAGAAGAATAACCTTTTTAATAATAATTTGTTGTAGAGATGTAGAGAAAGTCATGTGAATGGAATACATCAGATTTTTTTTTGCATTATGCCGTTTAATATACAAATCTTTTTCAAAAAACTTTTTAAATTCAAGGAATCTGACACACATTTCCAAGGTAACCTCTGAAAGAGGTTACTTAATATTGGAAGGTAAAAATATATCTTTGTCCTTTAGATGTTCCAGAAATTCAAGGAAGAAGCATATTCAGGTCCAGTTTCTGGATGTCACATTCTGCTATTTGGATCAGTGGACATGTTTTATAAAATGAACCAGAAGCTCTAAAGTGGCAAGTTTAATTTAGGATGGCACTATCCCGTTAGGATGGTTCAGCAATGAACTGTCTCTAATTGCCATACTTGTGTCACTTGTTACATGTGTAGCTGTTTCTGGAAGTTTCCTGCATGTCATCAACAGGGAACAAAGTTTGCACAAAGTTAACGGCATAGTGCGCAACAATTGATAGCAAATTCTTAGCTGCCACGCGAACGTCAACACAAAACTATACAGCAAAATTGTTGTGCGAACATACACAGTTATTCGTGAAGAGATTTTAATTTGTAATCCGACAAAGAAATGAAGGGGTTTTGGTTACAATATAGCATTTAGATCATCTTTTTTATTCATCCCTATAAGCCTCAGGAGATGTGAGACTTCGTTTGGTGAAAAAGTTTTAAACTACATAAATAAGGATGAATTCATTGACAAAACACATTTTGCTGCCATGTTCAGTAGGTCTCTGAAGATGGGAGAAAAGAAGCAAAGTATGTCTAAAATCTTCTCTTCGATTTGACATCACTGCATACGCAAATATTATATAAACATATTTTTAGAGAATTGATGCTAAAAGTAGATCTTTTACCAGATGTCAGTAGTGTTAAAACTATAAAATTCTGTCACTAAGTGCTATATAATGATAACACACTAATGTAGCTAACTTTTGTTTATGCGTCCACGGCCTCAAGCTCGTATCGATGTCATCTGCTGAACCAAGCAGCGGAAAGAGCAAAATTACAACTGCTACACTGCCTCTGTTGTATAGAATGTTTTAGTTCTGTATGAGTAAGTCATCATGCTGCAATAACTAAATATCCGTGAAATAGGTAAAACAATCTATTTATAATATAAATATTGAGAATAATGTATGACACATGTGTTAAAATTGTTTTATATTGTTCGTACTCACAATATAAAACACTATTTCTACCACTTGTATCATAAATAACTATTATCTAGTTTTAATATTGAAGTCGAGTATACACTCACATGCGTGTTGCTTTCACAAGTTGAAGCACCAGCATTAAAACTAATTGCTAGCTTCAAAGTGCACCAGCGTAACTATTATCTGTTTAGCTTCGTAGTAAAGAAATGGAATTGGCCTTGAAACAATCCTCTTCAACTACATGAGAAAGTCGTCTTCTGATACGACTGTGACATCAACATGACTGAATCTTTCTCTGTTCCAACCACATGAAGCCACAGGTCACACTTTTTCAAAATCAAATCACCTCCAAATTATCTGACCAGCAAGATCCTCAGATTTGACTGTGTGTAACTTCTTATGAGTAAGAGAGTTAAGTTTAAAGATCACTGGTCATGTCGCATTGCTGTATGCACAATTGCAGCCAAGGTTTGAAACATGATATTCTCAAGAAGCAAACATGACAAATTATGTTGGTTAACATGAAATGAGAATAAATATGATTTAAAATTATCCATTCTTTTATTGGACCATATATCTTAGTATATAAAAGTCAGTGTATGTATGTATGTATGTATGTATGTATGTATGTATTTATTTTTGTTATATGTGTTACCTTTTTACACAAGGCAAAAATCACTGACTAACTTAGAATACTTAAGTCCCTCTCATTTCACAAGATTAATTATTTAATTTCATATCAGCTTACCAAAGCTGACAAGACCATCTCAACAACAATGGTATTAGTTTGAATGGCAACTTGTATATTAATTTCTGCCTTTCTTTGCTTTTGTCTTGTGTACATTTTATAAATATTTCTATGTACCATGTAAGGTTATATTGACGTTAGTTAAACTGTTATTATTTCTTCGCAACTGAGATGTTCTCTATAAACAACCTGGAGGTATTCATGAAAATTATCATTACAAACTGTCATATTGTATTCAGATTGGTTACACAGCTAATGTAACACATTTCAGAAGTGAGACTGATCTCTTTCAAAATTAGCAACATTAGATGTTTAATAATAAGATATTAAATAACTTGCATTTGTATATGCAGAAGCCTCAAAGTAATTTATTAATTTAAAAGTACATAGAAAGGATAGTTTTGCACCAGAAAAGAGTAGATTTTAATTATTGTATTTTAAAGGAATGGTGTAAGGAAAGGATAGATGCTTTATATAGTGGTGTAAACATTATTATCCACTACAAAGCATATAAAAGCCACAATGTAATACATCAATTTTTAAGGTGCAAGGAAAAGATAGTTTAACACCTGAAAATTTGCAATTATTTACTGTTTTGCATTTATTTAGTATTTCATGCTTTATTACATAGCATTCTTGCAACTGTACCAAATTCTTTGTTTTCCTTTGGCCATTGCAATTTTTACGCTGAACAATTGGTAGCTGGCATTGTTCATTAAAAGTGTACGATATGACACGTCAACTTCTAAAGCAACATTACCAAGATAGTTTCAGCTTTTACCAATGTAAACATATTACTTTGGTAACAGTCAAGGACATATATATCTTTCTTATCCTGTGTATCATTCCAGGAAATGTCCCAGGGCATTTAAAAATAAACCTAAATTATTCACTGTGGAGTGTCTTTGAATCAACATGCTGCACCTGTCTTGCTCAATACCAAAAATATGCAATGTAGGGAAGAAATTCATACCATTTTGCAACTGCAATACAGTGAAGGAAACTCACTAGACTGTGCCTGAATTGCATGCAAATAAATGTAAGCACACACAAACCTAGACCTAAAATAGCCAAGTGAACAACTTTGGTTGGCAGCTCTGCAGTTGTGCTTCTTGTAGCACACAAAGCTGCCAAAGTAAATGAAGTACTTTTACTGTATTCGAATATAATACATGTGTTGAATTGAACCTTAATGACCAAAATAGTCTTGAGAAACTTGTTATACGAGGTACGTCCAGAAAGTAAGTTCCGTTTCAATTTATCTCCGCTGCAGCTCTGCGATCGCAGTTCCGCACATGCACGGTTGACGCTCTGTATCAAGGAGAAGAAACGTGCGCCATTTTGAGATTGCTGTCAGCCACAAAGCTTTGTTGTGCTTGTTTACAATGTCAGTGTTGATTGAAAATCCCGCCGCTTGTGAAATCAGATCTGTGATTCGTTTTCTGAATGCTAGGAGAGTGAAACCAATTGAAATTTATCGGCAAATTTGCGAAGTTTACGGACAAAATGCGATGAGTGATTCAATGGTAAGAAGATGGGTCTGACAGTTCAATGAAGGAAGTAGTGAAGTGCACGATGAAGAACGAAGTGGGTTACAGAAGAACTGGTTCATGCGATTGATGACAAGATCCAGGAAAACCGCAAATTTACAATTAGTGCTCTCGCTATGCAATTTCCCCAAAGCTCACGATCACTAATTCATGAAATTGTTACCAAAAAACTGACATTTCGTAAACTTTGCTCACGTTGTGTACCAAAGATTCTTACTGAGCAACACAAAACAAAACAGATGGGTAGTGGACTTCAGTTTTTAACCCATTATGATGAAGACATCGAAGAATTTCTGACACCGATAGTCACAGGAGATGAGACTTGGGTTTCTTACAACACCCCTGAAAGTAAGCGGCAATCAATGGAATGGAGGCACACTTCATCCCCAGCAAAGGTTAAGCCGAAACAAATCTTGACAACTTGAAAAATGATGTGCACAGTGTTCTGGGACTGGAAAGGCATCTTACTCATTGATTTCTTACCGCATGGTCAAACAATCAAAGCAGATGTTTATTGCGAGACACTTAGGAAATTGCACCGTGCAATACAGAATAAGCGCCGAGGATTGCTGTCAAAAGGTGTTGTTTTTCTTCATGTCAACGCACGACCACACACTGCAAATGAGACGAAAAACCTCCTACAGGGGTTCGGCTGGGACGTGTTTGACCATCCTCTGTACAGCCCTGACCTCGCTCCTAGTGACTTTCATCTGTTCTTACATCTCAAGTCTTTCCTTGGCGGTCAACACTTCAACAATGACAAAGAGCTGAAAGAAAATGTTTCCAAATTTTTGAAGACACAGGCGGCAAACTTCTATGAAGAAGGTATACAAAAACTTGTGCCACGCTATGACAAATGCCTGCAAAATTTCGGCAGTTATGTGGAAAAGTAGTTTAAGAGTTGCAGAATTTTGTGCAATAAATAATTATTCTGTATCTGTACACAATTTAATTTTATTACCAAACGGAACTTACTTTCTGGACGTACCTCGTACTACAGTCTGAAAGTGATACAGATGAGAGGGTTGTGGAGGCCACTGAGCAAGTGCAACTGACAATACCAGCTCTTTCATTTATTTATTTCTGTTTTTCTTCTCCTATTATTTTAGTTTTCTTGACCAATAGTCTTTTTTTACTTACCATTTATGTGTTCTTTGTTCTCTTTTCTTGTTTTCCCTTATATGTTTTTGGCCTCAAAGTTCTGTTTATATTTTTCTGTTGTTTGTTGTTTCTTTCTTATTTCATTATATTTAGCTGGAAAGTTGTGTAGCTTCAGGGACCCTCTGAGAGAGGGCAACATCAGGTATAGAGAAGACAGACTCTGGCAGCAGTTTCACACCTCCTCAAACTTCATCTTATTGCTTCACAATTTACTTGCAAGTCCAAATGACTGAATCATTGCAATTTTATTTGTAAAAATTACTTATTTCAGTAATTAAAGAGAACATGTACAAAAGCTTTCATTTATAAAATACTAGCTGCCTGTTCCAGCTTTGCACAGGTGGTGTACCTAATGAAAAAAACTCAAGACACAATCTTCCGTTTACAGTACGAGCATGCAATGTAATAACATTACAATTAAATAATTAGACAGTACTTTATTTAATGCCTTGTAATGTACAATTTTCCTTCCAGAGAGAAAACAAATAGCGCTGATGGTTTGCTGACTCTCTAGCACGCAACGTACAACTACCCATGCAAAAGACAGGCAATTTAAGGTATATTTCACATATTTCTAACTATCAACCCTGGGATTTATTGGCATAGTGAGTGCAAGGCGCGTCAAAAACTGAACATGCTTAAATTCAAAAGGAAAGTCGATTGACATTATTGATATTCTTGGAATAAGCTCAGCCTAGCCTTTGAATTTTCCTATCATTATAGTAGCTTCAATCAAATTTTTCATAATTCTTTTAACAGCAAGTTTGTTCCGCTGCATAATTTCAGTTGATTGATATTTTGTAGCATAATTATCATCGAGTAAACCTTGAGCTGTAAATTGTGTGTTGGTAATCCTGGCAAATCCAATGAATTTAGGAATTCAGTTAAATAATTGACAAATTTATTTGGGTTGGTAATGGAATCGATTGACTTAAACAAATGCATTTGTCCATCAATTATACTCTAAATTTTTATATTCAAATCATCTACATTATTATTAGTTGCTGCTAAAATGGCTCGTTCGCTCAACCTAGCATAGTTTTTGTAATTTGCACCAATATTTGGGAACACTTTCGATATTAATTCTTCCTTTGACGTTATGAAGTGACAAAAATTTGATGAGAACGAAATGAGGCCAGTAGAAGTGTCAACAGGAATTTGCCCATTGCCAATGTCTAATAATGCCTTTGCATCTGAAAAGCGCAACGATCTGTGCAATGTAGCATATATTGCGAAAAGGATGAAGTCAGCGCACCCATAAGGTAGTGTGGAAAGGATAACATATGCCGTTAATAGTGAGGACAACCAAGGATGTCGGCATAACAATAATGGCAGCACTTTTATAGTGTGGTGGGTAAACGCTGACATAGGTAATGATACATTAAGGAGAAAGTCACAAAGAAACATTCATGCTTCTTCCGAATCTCTTTCTTTCCTTTAATCCCAATGTTTACCACCTCTTTCTTTATTTTCCCCCATGTCAAAACTGCCATTTTTAAGACTAACAATGACATAACTAAAGAGCAAGTAGATCTGGTTGGGCAATTGAGAAAATTTTATTTGATGATAGCTTTGTGTATTAAATTTCTCCATTTAACCCAAAATATTGCTTGATCAAATGTATTAAGAGCACCGCAATTGCAATATGATGGTGATGCGGGTATCTTCATGTTGTTTAGCTAGATAAGTTAACCTAAAACAGATCCCGTCATTTCTCCACCATTTTCACATTTGTTTATCATTTGTTCGATTTAAAGAATACAACAAAAATATATGTATTTCTTTATTTAAACAATGTGACCAAGGGAACGATAGTTAATACATAAGAAATATATTTGATTTTCACAGTTATCTTGCGTTATTGTCTCTATAACCAGGTGCATTCCCTTAGTATTGAATGGGGAAGAAAAATAGAGCAGTAGACACTATGGCCATCTGGTGGCAAATAAATAAATACGTATTTTAGGTGTTTGTTGCCAGGAAAGCTTCTTTATTTTAAATTATAGGAGTAAGGAAAGGATCGTTAAAAAAGTATTTGAATTTCACTGCTGCGTTGTGTCATTATCTCGATAGACTGTTGTGTTACCTTAACAATTGATGGGGTGGAACAATACTACTATTGACATCTAGCGGCAAATAAATAAGTACTCACTCTAGACATTAATCACCAGGAAAGCTTCTTTGCTTCTTTATTTTATACAATAGGAGTAAGGAAAGGACAGCTAATACAAAAAAAAAAATCTGATGTGTACCATTCACATGACTTTCTCTATATCCCTGCAACAAATTATTCTTAAAAAGCTTATACTTCTATTTACTTTATGCTAATCAGAAAAAATTAGCAGAAATAGTCTTATTACTTGCTTCCTTGTAAGTAGAAGCAAAATAAGGGACTACCATAGGTTAAAGTGATAGTCAAAAGCTGTTTGCTATATCAATGAAGTTCCTTTGTTTATATGGATCGGAGTTGACAAGTTCCTGTATAAGAAAAATACAATTTTTTCATAGCAGATACCAAAAATAAGGAATGTCTCAAAAACGACGAACTCCACGAAAAAAATTTATATAACATAAATTGTGTGTTTTAACGTGCTCTACATTTTTTGTGCAGTAAGTTTTTGTCCATCTTTTACGGTTTAGCAGTTATTCAAAATTCCATAAAATTCATCCAGAATAAGCTACTCTTTAGAAGCTATTCCTAGAAAATTCAAGATATACATTTTATTTGTCAGGTAAATATGTTTAATATATGAAATTTTAATCAAAATCGTTAGAGCCATTTTTGAGAAAATCAAAATTTTCGAAAAAAGTTCCATGTAAAGGGTAGTTCGGGGGTGGCGGGATTTTTCTCAAAATCTTTGTGTCGCATCCCTGGAAGATACTAAACTTAAATACCAAGTTTGGTATTTTACAGACTTTTAGTTTTTGAGTTATCGTGTTCACAGACACACAGACCTTTTTGTGAAAATGCTTTTTTTGGATATTGGGGACCCTAAAACATTTATTTCCGGTGAAATCTCGGTATTGAATTTTTGGGTGGAGTGCAATACCTTCTCTATACACTATGTACATAGTGCATATAGAGAATGTAAAAATGTATTTGAAATTCACTGCTGCGTATCTCGATAAACTGGTGCGTTGCCTTAACATTGAATGCGAAGGGAAATATACAGCTGAACTATGACCATTTAGCAACAAATAACAGTGGTACACTGTCATCTGACGAAATATGTTCCCTTGGCATATGATTCATATTATGAGATTTTAAATATTTTCCTGTACTATTTTTAAACATCTTTTCCACAAAACTTGTCGTGCCAATAATGAACACGATAAAAAAAAAAAAAGAATTGTTCAATTTGGTGCAGTCGTTCAGAAGTGATACGCGTATATACATTTTGGCAATTAATTTTTATAAATATAGATTAAAATCTTGTGGGCTGAAAGGCTTCATAGAGAAGGAATTTAGATTTTGAAATGCTCTAACAGCATCAATAAGAGAGAAAACAAATTTAAACTTAACTGCACTTAGATATTAGTGATGGCATTGCACTGCAAACTTTGGCGTGAGCTATAAAGTGCAAAGTTTTGTTGTCTGGGTGACAATCTTTGTTCAGCTGCCCAGGATGTTACACTTAGACCAAACCCTTTAAGCTAACAAGATTTTAACCTTCCATCAATTTAATGGGGAAGAACACATTACAGCAAAATATACAAGGCAGAAGGTTCTTGGTAAAGTTTCCCTTTAAGCTAGTGTCAGGAATGTGAAAATGGCAGCAAGTGTACAACACACAATGTATTTTGTTAGCTGTTTGCTGTGATGAACCATGTGATAGACTACACGACAGTTAGAATCTTTCCTCTCAACTCTTCTTGTCTTTGACCCAAGAGTATTGTTACATTATATTTCTGTCCGTACTTCCCTCTACTCCAAAATTTGTTTAAACAGTTACAACTATAAAGTATCAGTCGATTGTAAACCTTTTACATCACTTACACTGGTTTTGATTATCAACTTTTGCTGGACTGTCAGTGATGCGTTTACCTCTGGTGGGGGATATAAGAACCTCGAGGTAGGATCTTTAAGTTCACACCTGCAAACCATGACACTGGCAGTCCAGGGAATATTTATAGCTTCCGAAACATGTCCTTAGTAATAAGAAGTGTTACGATCAAGTAGTTAACTTGGGTAGCGACTGCAAGTATCTGAATTACAAGTTAATTGAGCAACTTGTTTCCAGATAAGTGTAACGAGATTTTCACACATTCCTATTGTTATTGTCAACTACACCTCTTTTCTTTCCATTCGCTGATGTTTTCCTCCCACAATATATTGTCAGCAAGCTCACTCCTTGACCAGCTACTTACATGTACACCTGTCTACGACATGTTGGCACAATGCAAGAGTCAACACTGCCAACCTGTCACATATTGCTCCCACTTATAACAATTTATTTAATTTTAAAAGCTTAATAACGTTTCAAGCTGACTCTACTGAAAACTTTTTCACATATTTTGTTATAACTTTTTTCCAATATCATTGAATTATAAGAAGAGAACTAGCGCAGTGTGGGGTGGCTCAACAAGACAGGGGTACCAACGTGTGGGCGGGGCATGCACCCAGTTACGACATGCTAACCTGGTGAAGTGGTCCTATCCGGCCTCACCTGCGGCAGGTAGGACAGACTCTTGGTGCTCTCAGCATAGCGATTCACTGCTCTAAGTTCCTCTAGCGTCATGTGGTGACTTGTTGCGCTGCTGGACGACGAGCGACTTGATCCCTGCAACATCATCACAACATCTTCTCTTATTGCTTCTTGCCATACTAGGGGTGTTCAACAAGTCCTTACAAAATTACACTCGTAACATTGTGTTTACTCTTACTAGATGGCACTTAAAGTTTCAGTTATATCCATCATGTGGTTTCGTTGCCATAGGTGATAGAATCAACAATCTTGTCCTTATTTAGGAAGATGGAAAAAAGTTTTGTGTGCTCATTAAACCCTTCTATTTAAGTGACTTAACACAGAAAGAGATAAAAGCCGAGTTGGATCAAGTTTGTGGCACATCTGCTCCTGCATTTACAATTGGATAAATGAATTTAAATGTTGCTGTATATCCACAAATGATGAGCATCGTTCTGGACGTCCAGTAGAAGTGACTTCCTCCGAAATGATTGACAAAATCCAGGATATGGTTTTGAGTGATTGACAAATCAAAATTCACTAAATAGTAGAGACCACAGACATATCACAAGATTCTCGGCAAGATGAGTGCTGCATTTGCTCTCAATGGAAAATATACGCAATCGTGTGATCAATTTTGAAGCATTTGCCCCCAAAATAGAAAAAATGGCTCGGTGTAAAACAATTCACGTCCAATGAAGAGATGCTTATTTTGAGGACCATAAAAATGTTGGAAAAGTGTATGAAGCTAAAAGAAGATTATGCTGAGAATAAAAACCTACCTTGCATCTTTTTGTAAGGACTTATTGAATGCAAGGCAAGTCATATGAGCTGTATTTTATTAACAATCTCAATAATATACTGTACGCTACTATTATAAGCATTTTAGTTTCTTATGAGACCAAGTGATGTGTTTCCTAATTGTAACAAAGTTGGCCTTCACTGGTTTATAAACAAGTCACATGACCAACCAGCTAGATGCTGCATCTGCTTCTTAAGCTAATGAATTAATTACATCAAACTCTTGTTTGCCAATTTTATTTTGTTCCATTAAATTTATTACTTTATCTACACGTATTATGTACAAAAATTCAATACTGAGATTTCACTAGAAATATGCCTTCAGTTAACCTGAGTCCAACATTTTTTTTTAGAAAAACTGTGAATAGCATAGCCTCCGTTAAATACCAAATTTGGCATATAAGTTCAGTAAGTTCCAACCACCATTTTCATTTTTTCTTTTGAACAATAATTGCTTCAGAGATGAAGAGAAAATGATGTGAATGGAACACATCAGATTTTATGCCAAGCTACTGAATTGTTGTCTCCTAGCTGTTGCTCTCTCGCAACTTGGGGGCCTCACAATACTAATCAAAGTTGTTAGTGTGCTGGGGCACTTATCCCAACCCTAGAAGAGCAGGACTTGGGATTTACTCTCAGTTTGGCCCCCCTGTATTAGTTCATTTCACCAATTTCGAACAATTAAATAAAATGAAATGCTCAGATTTTTAATTTATACACAATATAATGAGATACTGACTTTTTCAACTGTCTGTATCAACATATATTTTACTTTTAATAAAGCGCTCTAATGACTAAGTGCTTCTTCTTATTATCTCATAATTATTTATTTGAAGTCAGCCCATAGAAGTTGATCTGTCACTGCAAACAAATCCTTTGAAACTGCATGCAATCCAATAAAAGGGTACAAATCTTGTAAAAATGCTGTAATGTTGGAACATCTAACATTGTCAAAATATGTACCAATGTATGCAATCAGGAACAAGTATAATACTTTAAAATTATTTAAAAACATTGAAAGTCCTTTGAAAAAGCTGATGTGCTCCATTCACATGACTTTCTCTACTTGCTCTGCAAACACATTATCATCTTTTATGTGTTTCATGCTAATCCAAATAAAGATTAGCAGAAACGGTTTTATTACTTGTTTCCTTGTAAGTAGAAGGGAAGTAAGTGAATGCACTAGGATAAAGTGATAGTCAAATACTTTAAAAGTTAGTTGCTATGTGAAAAAATAGAAACTTGGTTCTCTTTGCATAGCCAGGAGTAAACCAAAACAGATATCAAACGGCAGATTGAGAGAAAAGTTTAAGTAGTTTAAAGTAATAGAAAAGAATATCTTGGAAGCAATTAACCCTATAGAAAAACTATATGTGACACAAATTGTGTGTTTTAACAAGTTCTATCTCTTGCAGTTTACCATTCTATAAAAGTCATCCAGTATGAAGAGAACTTCAGAGACTATTTCTAGAAAATTCAACATATTTATTTCTCATGAAAATATCTTTATACACACTTAGCTAGAGCCATTAGTCCCATGTTAGGGGTAATGGGGATTTTCCTGAAAATCTTCATGTCATATCAAGCTTGGTATTTTTTAAATATGCTGCACGTACCTTATTTCTAAAAATCTGATGTGTTCCATTCACATGACTTTCTTTACATATCTGCAAAAAGTTATTGCTAAAAAGCTTATTGTTCTATTTACTTAATGCTAATCGAAAAAAACTAGCAGAAATAGTCTTATTACTTGCTTCCTTGTAAGTAGAAGGGAAATAAGTGAGTAGCATAAGTTAAAGTGATAGTCAAAAGCTGGTTGCTATGTGACTGAAGTTCCTTTGTTTGTATGGACAGCAGTTGACAAATTCCTGTATGAGAAAAGTGTAAGTTTCTCAAAGCTGAAACCAAAAACAAAGAATATCTCAAAAACGATCAACTCCATGAAAATAAAAAAGTATATTACATAAATTGTATGTTTTAAAGTGCTCTACATTGTTGGTGTAATCTCTTACAGTTCAGCAGTTATGCAAAATTCCATAAAATTCGTCCAGAATAATGTAGTCTTTACGCTATTCCCAGAAAATTCAAGATATACATTTTATTTGTCAGGTAAATATCTTTAATATATGATATTTTAATCAAAATCGTTAAGAGCCATTTTGAGAAAATCAAAATTTTCTAAAAATGATCCATGTAAAGGGTAGTTTGGGGTGGGGGGATTTTTCTCAAAATCTTTGTCACATCTCTGGAAGATACTAAACTTAAATACCAAGTTTGGTATTTTAATGACTTTTCGTTTTTGAGTTATCCTGTTCACAGACACACGGACACACACACACACATGACCTTTTTGTGTAAATGCTTCTTTTGGATACAGAGGACTCTAAAACATGTTTTTCCGGTGAAATCTGTGTATTGAGTTTTTGGGTGCAATACACTATGTACCTAGTATGTGCAGAGAAAGTAAAAAGGCAGGATGTGCAGTGGAAGAGTACCTTGAAGAGACCGTTCTCCTCTAAGCTAATTGACAGCCTTGTGTAACTCTCCAGAAGGTTGTTCTCCGGTATGATGCCGAGAGATGTGCTGGGGGCATCAGGTACGTGGATCAGCGCCGGCGTGGACTGGCTCTCTTCCTGATGTGACATGGCTACAACAACAACAACAACATTACACCATGATAATCTCTATATTCCACATGTCAGGTTGTGACCAAGACATCAGCGTTGCAACATCTATGGGTTCAGTGCAAATTATGCACTCATTCTCATGCATTGTGTGAAAAGTTTGGTTGTGTTATACACAGTGATTTCATAAGGTTTTACAGTTGCTTTATTAATAACTATTGCATGAATATCAAATATTGGTGAATGAAATTATTTCTTTTATTTAGACTGTTTAATAAATAAAAATGAATTATATTTAATTGTTTTAGCTGGAATAACTAAAAGTGCTCAGATTCCTTTTTCAGTACGATTATTAGCTGCTATTGTTATAATCATTACAGACATTGCTCTTGTTCTCATCCTAGAACATTTGAAAATGTCTTACAGTTGAGGTTATGTTAGTGAAGTACAGGACCCAATGAGCTAACTAGTGGGGAAAATACAAGATACAAAACGTATGAACAAAAAAAGGAATTTTAGTGGAACATGTGACAGTCACAATTATAATCTCTACCACAAAATTATTATTTATCTGGATATAGCGACAAGGAGGCAGACCCTTGATGTGAGTCACACGCTAGCTGTTCCATGTACACACAAACTGCCAACATGTTCAAATATTTATTTCACCAATCCTGTGAAATGAAATATATTTAGAGTCAGAAAACGACCAAGTAAACTGCTTAATTGATGTAAAATGGCATCTGGAATAAAGACAATTTTAGTTCATTGATATAAGTTTTTAATTTTGTATTAATTTATTTTAAATTGCCCTAATTTAAGTATAACTACCTACTTGAACTGTGTACTGCAGTTAAATATTGTAATATGCAACTCTTTAAATCACTGGCCTGTGTTACAAAAATGAAATGGACGCTCTTTAACTGCTGCAGTTCTCACCTCCTTATCAGGCTTGGGGTGCTGTAAATCTGTGACAAGGGACCAATGGCTATATTTCCCTTTCAAAGGAAGCCACCAGGCTCGGGTATATGCTAACCATTACATCACGGAGAGTGCCATGTGTTTGCAGTAAGGTAATTCACATCAATTACATTAAAAGCCAATAGAGGATCACTTTCTACATCAGCACTGACAATCCTATCATTTTCTGCACACAAACTACTCTTGCATTTATCTACTTCATGCTAAATACTAGCAGTAAAAAGTTGCAACAACTTAAATACACAGTTAATCTTGGTATGGAATACCAAGGTGTATTGTGCTAAATTTTACAGCTACGTAATGTAAGTTAGGTTTACATACTCACAGTAATATGTCTGACATCATCTCTCATCTTGTCACTTTCACAGGTTTTTCTCTACCTACATCTACAAAATATTATTCTTGTGTACTTTGTGTCAACTCAGATAAAGGTTTGCAGAAACAATGTAATTATTGTAAATAAAACTTGGAGCCTAGCGACTGAACTGACCGAGGACAAAAGTACAGTGCATTTCAAAAATGTACAGCAACAAACAAGTACATATAATGATTATACCATGTGTTTCATTCATAGCTCTGCCAAAGTTGTTTTGAGATGTCTTATAGCTTATGTTTGCTGTCACAACTTCCAAACTGTTACATATTCAAGGATTTGATTGTTAAATATGGTTTCTCAGGTAGCATTTGGGTGTTAATTAAATTATTTTTTCACAAGCTGCGAGTAGAGATAAGTAGTCAGATCTCAAATCCCAGCTATGACGGGCCGCGCCGTGACCAAGTGGTTAGACCACTTACCTCTCACCTAGACGGCCGGGGTTCGATCCCAAGCGACAGCATGTGAGATTTGTGGTGGACAAAGCGGCGCTGGGGTGGGTTTTCTCTGGTTTCCCCCGCCATCGCATTCCACCAGTGCTCCATCATCATTCATGTATCATCAGTGTCACCGCCTGCGGTGCCATTAGTAGTTAAAGCGGGCGTTAAACACTACAAAAAAAAAAAAAAACAGCTATGACTTATGCAAAGATTTCGGAGTTGCCCACACTTTCTCTATTCTCATCAGTATTTCTTTATGCACCAAAGTTTCAGGCCTTAAATATCAATTTGGAAATATTGCTTAATTCTGAACCTCACTTCATTTTCTAGTAATTTAAAAAGAGAAGTTTAACGTTTCAAGAAATGTTGAAAGTCTTAAATGTACAATACTTGCTTAGAACAAAATTATGATCTGCATAAAAGTGGACTTGATATTATAGTATGATGTTACTCAGAGAATAAAGAAACAGTGATGTGCTGAAACAAAGTTCTATCACTTATTCAACTTTGCAACAAATTTTCACTAAAAACACTCTTTGAGGTGTCTTGTTACCATAAAGTATTTTTAGAATAAAAGGATATGTGTGTGTGTGTGAGCAGAACACAATTCAAAAATAAAATGGCTGGATAAATAATAAATTTAGTGGAAAGATGGAATGAAAACTTTTTTTTCATTTTTTGGCAGCTTAATGTTGTTTGGTAATATCGGAGGATGAATGAAATGTTAGACTCTGTGAGGGACAGACTGACTCTAGCACAACGTTGACTCAGTATAGCACATCTCACTCACCTTGTCAAATATATCACCTCTTTATTCTAATATTATCAAGTGTTATATACTCAAACTAATCTTGTTCTAGAAACATTACAACAATGCAGTTTTATTTTAAACAATGTATTGTTGAATTTACCAAAACGTGGACACCTGTTCTTGTAATAGGCTGGGCTGGTTCTGGTTCAAGAAATCTTGTAGGACTGAGGTGTCACTTTTTCTGTTAATTCTTTTTTCATATAAGTGTTGAGTAGAATAAAAGTTGGTAGGTAGTGAGACTGATAATTTCAACCACAATCTGTATGGAACTGCTCTGACCACTGAGTCGCATGTTTCCTGGTAACCACAGAGAAACGATACCTCAGTTCTTTAACTCCAGCATTTAATAGTTTAACCAACTCCAGCTTCTGTCCAATACACAGCTTGTATGGAACATACAAATAATTCATTATTTATAAAAACTTTTACGGCTCATTTTGACTTCACCCTACGTTAATTTCAAATTAGTTAACAACCCTGACATATGGCCTATCTGATACCAATATTACTCAACTGATGTGTAACTTGTCAAAACTATATAGAAGGAAACATTTTCTTTTTAAAGGTATAAAGGATATTAATTAGCAACTGCATAGTTATTGAGTTTTTAAATAACTGCAGCAAGCAGATTAGAATTAAAAAGTTGGTATCACTGCATGTGACAGTTTGTGCAAATTATTCTTACTGTGAACAAACAGTTTCTGTCCAATCATGATCTAGCCATTTTCAAACATTTTAATTCTTTCCAACAGGAAAGTCTGTGTACTTTCTTCGGCATGGCCACAGAAGAAAGGTTTTCTGGACCTTATCTTCACTCCAAATATAATTTCTGTAGCCAGTGTTTCTTTATTGTAGTTGAAATACGGCATCATCTAGCTGAAGGTTAGCAACCAAACAAGAAGTAAGTGCGGCACTTCTCCATGTATTATAAGAAAGTTCAGATTTGCTGAGGGAGTTTCTGACATTGTTGTAAGAGACGAAGAGCTTCAGTGACAAAAATGCATCTGATAACAACAGACCTGTTGGTGTACTTATCAAAATGGATATATGGAGGTGTAACCAGACGATGAATGCAATGTGAATCAGCTACGCAATAACACAAGAGATAAAGTGTACAGTAATCCACAATACATTTGTACCCTATTGCTTTACGCCATTTTCATTAATAGTGTTATCATGTTTCTGTGTGAGTGGCTTTTAGGCAATTTTCTTTCAGTTCCAGGTTACAGGAATTCTTTTCTGTATTTTAATAATAAAACACCACACCAAAAACAGGATGCTCTTTTAGTGAACAAATATCCATACTTTCATTTCATTAGCCTGAACCTACTGTGTAGTAAGCTCTTGTGTGCCAAATTGTTGATTATGTTGGGATTTTTAGCTTCATTTTCAAATTTCTTTTTTTTTTTTAATTTTTTAAAAGTAATTGTAATAATTCCCATGCATATTATACAGTAGATACTAAAAATGAATAAGATTCAGGCTGACACTAGAAGCTTTGTAAACACACAATACACTTTCTAACACCATTCTTCCTCAAAAGTGCTACCCCTGCACTAGAGGAGCGATGGCAGAGCAAAACTTCTCTTCTGCTCCATTCACATCACTTTCTCTGCTGATATGTACCAAATTATTCTTAAAAAGCTTATTCTACTTCATGCTTATTGAGCTAAACATTAGCAGAAATAGTCTTATTAGTTGCTTCCTTGCAAGTAGAAGGGAGTACACTAGGATAACTGACAGTCAAATGTTTTAAAATGTGGTTGCTATAGGATTGAAATACGTTTCTTAGTGTGGTCAGGTGTTGACAACTGAAACCAATAACAAGGAATATCCCAAAATGGTCAACTTTACATAAACAATGTATATCACATAAATTCTGTGTTTTAATGAGATCTACATTTTTTGTTTATCTCTTATGGTTTACTAATTATGCAAAATCCAACAAAATTACACATGTTATTTGTCATATAAGTATCTTTACTATACACTATTTAAATCAAAATTATTACAGCAAAAATCAAAATTTTGAAATTTTTTCCTAGTAAAGGTTTTGGGGTGGAGGAATTTTATTCACCCACCCACCTACCTACATGCAAGCACGCACGCACGCACACACACACACACACACACACACACATTTTTCTAAAAATGCTTATTTTTTTTTAAATCTTGGTATCAAATTGTATGATGGAATGCAATGCCTTCTCTATACACTATGTACATAGTACCTATAGAGAAACTTTCAAAAATCATATTATTTTTGACACAACAGGTATATTTTTATCCTGGTTGGTAGGATGGATAAGGGCAGAAATTATACAAAATGAAGACAAAGGACATTAGATTAGCAAGGATCAATACTAGGCCCCATTTGTCACCTACAAGTTTGCAGATGATGCAAATATAATTGTAAGCACGATTGTTTAAAAATAATCAGCTGATAGTAAATACAGAAAAAAAAAAAACTATTGTGGTACAGAAGTTCGCCTTAGCAACATAGGAACACAACATTTCTTGGTATTTGGATAAGAATGTGATAAACAAAGTGCACTATCTGCTCCACTTTTTGAATGCTAGTTGAAACAATGACTGGGGGACTTCACCACAATATAAAGCCTTCTTCAATGATTGGAGTAAATATTTCACCTCTTCTTTACAAATTAATCCTTCTTTTTATAAGACAACACTTAAGTTGTGAAACTATATTGGAACAAGATGCTAGAACAAAATGTAACAAGAAATTAATAGTTACATCAACACATGCGACATCTGCAGTAATTACTTCCACATTACGCCACTGGTTACTCCATTTTGTTCAATATCTCACTTTTTTTCCTCCATTGCAGATTTCATTTTCTCTTCCATTACACACTTCATGGATATTTCATTTGTTGCCTCCATTCCCAATTTCTTTTCCAGTTCATCATCTCCAGCCTGCTCCTAACAAAAACAGTTTCCTTTCAAAACTCACTGCGGCAGCTACAAATTTCCCAGCTGAAATTGAACTCTTACTTATACTTGTCAGCGACATGACAACAGCCACATATGCACAATCAAAGACACACAGATGTAACAATAGCTATGAATACCGTACCATGCAACAATGTCCTAAATAACCATGTATCATTTAGATACAAATTTTTATTTATGTGCCAGTTTACAAGATCAAACTAACTAGTCTCACAAGTGTTTTAGGTGAAATGAGCTCTATTGGTTGCACTTCTTGGGTACAGTTAAATTGAAAAATTTAGCACTTCTTTTAAATAGAGACGTGGAATTTTCTTGAGTTTCTAAAAATAAAATGCAGAATTTGTGTTTTTTAAAAAACGAATATGAGGTAATGGAAGCTGTAGCAAGCTGATGCGAATGACAGGTTCCTCTGGTTTCGAGATTTCATTGATGTTAGGTGTGTAAATGAACTGGATCAAAATAAGAGGTAAAAACAGAGTTTCTGAAAATACTTTTCTTTCCAATGTAAATGCATTCTGTCTGCTGAACCTTGGGATTCACAACCTTTCCTTGCTGTCTCGCGTCACATAATCAAAAGAATCCTAGTATTTCAAACAGATCTCACTTTCCCAATAAACCACATGGCATTCTACCATCATATTGTGGTTTGTTAGGAAATTTAATGCTGCCACTAGCTCAGACCGTTACACGTATGGGAATGTCCCTGCTATAAGAAATTCAGCATCTACAAAGTTCTTCTCAAATACTGCTTTACACTTTTCTGAAAAATAGTACTCAAGCTATTGATTAAAATAATGTAAGATATCTAAATGTACAGCTTCATCTTTCTGTTAATAGATTGTAAAGTTGTCAATAAACTGTAAGAGTTATACATTTACAGATGTTTTACCTTTGTGTCGTCAGCTGGACAACTTCTGGTTTATCAACACTGTCTGTCTTTCTCTACCATATATGTACAGGTGTACTCACATTTCACTGTAAATGGGCTTCCTGAATGTAAAACACAAGTTTCAGAATAAGGCCTGTACGAGTATGTGCACGCATAACTCACAAACAAAAAGTTTCTTAAATACTAAACTCAGTATCTTCTAAGGATGAAACATAAGCATTTTCAGTAAAATCCTGTTGTCATCCCCAACTATTCTTTACATGAAACATTTCATAAACATTTTTATTTTCTCAAAAATGACTAATGATTTTGATTAAAATATGATATGTTTCAGACATTTTTATGATAAACATAACAAATTTTCTGTGAATGGTATCTGAAGACCTCTTTATTCTGGAGGTCTTTTATATAACTGGTAAACCATAAGAGAGAGACAAAAACTTACTGCATAAAAATCTGATGTGTTCTATTCACATAACTTTCTCTACTTCTCTGTAACAAATTATTGTTAAAAAGTATATTCTTCTATCTACTTCATGATAATCAAGATAAACATTAACAGAAATTGTCTTACTACTTGTTTTCTTGTAAGTAGAAGAGAATACACTAGGATAAAGTGATAGTCAAATGTTCTAAAAGCCCATTGCCATGTGGATGAAATCCATTTCTATGCGTGGCCAGGAGTTTACAATTTTCTGAGTGAGAAAAGTATAAGTATTTTAAATCTGAAACAAATAACAAGGAATATCTCAAAAATGGTCAATTCAACGAAAAAAATGTATATGATATATATTGTGTGTTTTAATATGAACTAGTAAAGTGAAGTAAATTTTTGTATCTCTAACGGCTTACCATTACACAAAATTCATTCAGAATAAAAAGGTTTTTAGAGGCTATTCCCAGAAAATTCAAGATATAGACTTTATTTGCCATATTAATATCTTTAATATGCAGTATTTTAATCAAAATCGCTAAAGCCATTTTTGAGAAAATCAACATTTTCTAAATTTTTTCTATGTAAAGGTAATTTTCTTAAAATCTTCATGTTGTATCCCTGGAAGATACTAAACTTAAATACCAAGTTTGGCACTTTACAGACTTTTCGTTTTTGAGTTAGTGTTCACAGACATACACACACACACACACACACACACACACACACACACAGGCCTTTTTCTGAAAATACTTTTCTTGGAAACAGAGGACCCTAAGAAATGTATTTCCGGTGAAATCTTTTATTGAATTTTTGGGTGGAATGGAATACCTTCTCTAAACACCACGTGCAGAGAAAGTAAAAACTGGAGATCTTACTAAAACACAATTTATGTCATATACATTTTTTATAGAGTTAACTGTCTGGGATACTCCTTGTTATTGGTTTTAATATTAAAATACTTGAACTTTTCTCACACATTAAGTAGTCACCTGTTTCATCTCTCTCTTGTTTTACTGCTGACAACCAATCATATAGCAACAGCTTTTAAAAAATTAGCTGTCACTTTAGGTCAGCCTCTGTGGTTAGCATGCTAGACTCCAAACCCAGCGGAGGCTGATGAATTCCTTAGCATGGCTTCCTCCAGAAGGGTAGTAAACATGTTTATTTGCCATACCGTGAAAAAAAAAGGTTTCAGGGCACAATTGCACCTTTTCACGTCTTCAAGTCGCCATTTTGTATTACAGTGTCATCTGAGGGATATGAGGTGATCATACAAACTAGAAATTCAAATGTGTTCAAGGAAATGTCATAACTGCACTAGGAGCTTAACTATTGCTTTAGCCTAGTGTATTCCCTTGTACTTAAACCATTTCTGATACCTTGGTTAGCATGAATCTTTTGTAAGAGCAGGTGGAGAAAGTCATGTGAATGGAACTGACATTTTGTAACAACTTCCAATGCTGTGCATTAACATAATTGAGCAACACTACTCGCTGCTGCACACCGTCGGTGCTGTACATCAAAGACACAAGTCCACATCTGAGGGAAGTATTAAGTACAACACTTTTTGTGTTGTTTATTCCTTTTAGAGCTGGTGACAAATGTTTACTTGTCCACTAACAGGATAAGAAGCCACATTCTTTGCTAAATACCATAAACTGCCAAGCTATGGTATTTGGGGTCAGGGATTTTCTTCAGTCTTTGTGTTGCATCCTTGGGAGCTGGACAATTTGCTATTTAATGCACTCTACCCACTCATCAACACTTTATACAAAATGCTCATATGTCCAATACTAACTTATGCTGCCGCCAAATACTACATTAAACGACTACAATCATTTCAAAATAAAATATTACAAATGGTAGCTAACGTGCCATACATGGCTCCATCTGCTACACACCACGCAAACAAACCTCTTTCTCTATTTGACAGAGCACTGATAACTGACACTACACAACACGAAATGCAACTCTTCCTTGAACAAGCTCCTAATACCCTAAAACCTTCAAATACCTAACATAAATCATCATCTTTTTGTTTCAGACAGCCCGGGAGAAAGGGTTTGCCACCAGGTGCATATGGAGCAGTCACACAAATGACACTCTCCCTACACAGAGCTAAATTAGTAAACATGTAGCAATTAACCCATACTTTATTAAATAAATGATACTCCTCAGTTAACAACTATGACGTGCTCGCATACTAACCGGGGTGCTATGTGGGACCCTACTAACGCACGATGACACAGCATGTTACGTTAAAGACGTCGAGGGGTTTTTAGTGGACATATCCCCCTAGCCATTGCACTAAAAGCTTGGGGTCAAATGCAGGAATGCATTTTCCCCCTCCACGATAAAAACTTCTAAAAATGCTTGAGCGCAATGCATTACTATAGGTAGAAACTGAATGTTGGGTTGCAGTTGTCCAAGAGCAGACATTTTAACACAATTATTACAGAAAACTCTCAGGATGCTATGAAATAAAAATGACTTGAACACATTTGAACTTCCTTGCCACTATTACCTAGATTGTTATGAGTAATCAACACCAAACAAAATGGTGACATGAAAACTGAAAACCACTAAATAAAATGGTTTCATGATACTCTAACACAGCATCCCTCCATATACCCAAGGTCACAGATTCAAACCCAGCAGAAGCAAAGCTGTTAATCATGTGTTGTAGATTTAGCCTGATAAAGAGGATGCTGGGAACTGCAGCAGTTAAAGAGCGTCTATTTCATAGTATTTTTTTTTTTTTATTTACACTAACAAAACTGTTAGTGGTTACCTATAACAATTGATGTTTTTGAAACTGACCACCAGCATCAAGCCTGTAACTAATATTTCGTGGTCTTGTTAGTTTTTAGTAACCAATACATAAATGAAATAACTAATCATGTCAAATGCTTTCAGCTTGTGTTAAAAGTTTGTACAAAAATGGAGAAATCTATAACAAACATACATTTACTTTTATATATTACAATAAATAAATTCCTTTATTTTCCAGGTCTGGTGAACCATGTTTTGGTTTTAAAAATATGAACAATTTAAGAAATTTCTTTTAAACTTGGTATGACATTCCACCCAAAAATTGATGCAGAAATTTCACTGAAAGTACACATTTGAGGTTCCAAGAAAAGGAATGCAAGTATATGAGTGTGAGTGTGGTGTTTGTTGGTGCATGTGATGTATATCTTTCGTGTGTGTGGATGTAGGGCATGCATGTGCGCACGTCTTAAAACAATAACTTGAAAAAATAGTTTAATACCAAACATGATATGCAGGGGTATACACTTCAGTTATTTTATTTTGCTTGGACATGTTTGGTATTAAGCTTGTTAGATGACTTGATAAACCACAAGTGTTACCTTCGAGGTTGAAATTGAGGCCCCAGCGCTCACTCTCGTATTGCAGCCATGTTTTCTCTGCCTCAAGAGAAAGTTGGCCTGCACATGAATAAGGAAAGTTTTTGTCAAAGCCCAGACTCAACACAAACAAACATCACACAGCTGTCCCAACACTTTCTACTTACGGGACACCAGAGTATCTGGGGGATATCTGAAGCTGAAGATCCAATCCTCTTCCACCTTGAGTATGCGGCCGGTGATGCGGGCGTAGAACTCGTAGTTCTCTCGTCCAAACAGATTACTGACTCCAAAGTTGTCGATTAGGAACTTCATGATACGGGTTGCAACCTGGACACAGACAAGCACTGCTCTGTTGTAAACACAATTCTGGGTACATCAAAACAAATACATACCGGCTGCGTAGTGTTTTGTCTGTCATTGCCATCTGCTGCTATCACAGAAAGGTGCGGATGAAAAGATGCAACATTTTTAAAGGTTTTACTTACCAATGTTGTTAAAGGAGATGGCCATCACTCACCGTAGTTCACGTTGAGAAATGCTGGCAATTTCCTGGGTGTGCTTACAGCACCTATACGTTATTCTGTTTCCATTTCTGAACTGCACAGTGCTTCGGATGTTCTTGAGTCAATTTTTGCAAGTCAACAGTTGACACCTATACAATTTTGCCCCTTTATTTTTAGAGAATTAACAGACAAGCAGTGTGATTTTGCCTTTTTTCAACAAGACTCTGCAACACCTCAGACAGCCAATCTTTCAATGAGAACAATTGAAAGTGTGTTTCAGGACAGAATTATTAGTAGAGATTTTTGGTCCCCCCTCTTGGGTAAGTTAAAGCATAAAGTGTACAAGACGAACCCACACACCCTGGAAACATTAAAACAAAATATCCACCAGGTTTCTCAAGTGAACTACGGCAAAAATGTATGTGGGCATTGGTAAGTTAAGCCTTTAAAGTAGTTTTTGATAGCAGTTAGCACCGAGGGCGTGGACAGGTCGATGCAGTATTACACCATTTAAATAAATGAAAACAACATTATTGCTACTGCCGTCTGTCACGGAGCAAGCAAACTCTGCATATTCAGGATGGGTGATCAGACCAATGTTGGTAGTCATGTATCAAATTATCCAACAGAGCATTCGCCTATCAACCAAGGGAAAGCACAAAAGTCAGTTGGTTGGCCCCAGGGTTTACACCTGTGAGCGCATGCGCACATTTACATATAGCATTTATTTTGGGGACCTGAAAGATTCTATATTTAGTTTGCTTAAGCTATCCTTTTCTCCTGGACTATTTACTCCACAAACCTGAATTTTTTACTGTTGTATGTGTGTACACATTCTAACACATGGGTTTTAAGTTCCATGAGTTTTCATATGAAATATTAATTTTTATCAAGAGGACCGTTTTTTCATTTCAAAATTATTAACGCTAAGTGATATAAAATCACAATCTGACAACTATTTTTCAAAATCCTGCATTTGTATGCTATAAATAGATCTATTAAATTTCAGCTTTATAGCTTTAATAGTTTTTGAGAAAGAAATACTTTTGTACATCAAAATTAAAGTTACAAGAATTGAGGCTATCAGATGAAACAAGCAATCCAACATAGCTATAGTCTTTGATAAAGTGAGATTTTTAAAATTGTTTATAAGAAACTCATTCATATTCTGCCACGCCTATATTCTGTCATTCTGAAGGGAAAACTTTAAATGTTTTTATCCCAAAAAGAAGTAAAAATGACAATTTTCATGATTTTTTGCGCTTCCAATACTTTTTTTTTAACTTTCTCTACATGCACTATGTACAAAGTGTCTAGAGAGGTATTGCACTCCACCCAAAAATTCAATACCACAATTTCACAGGAAATGTATGTTTTATGGTCCCCTGTATCAAAAAAAAGCATCTTCAGAAAAAGGTCCATCCGAGCGCGCGTGTGTGTCTGTCTGTCCATGAATGCGATAACTCAAAAACAAAAAGTCGGCGAAATACCAAACTTGGTATTTAAGCTTAGTATTTTACAGGGATGTGACATGAAGATTTTAAGAAAAATCCTCTCACCCCAAACTACCCTTTACATGGATCTTTTTTTGAAAATTTTGAACTAACGATTTTGATTAAATTATCATATAATAAAGATATTTACCTGACAAATAAAATGTACATCTTGATTTTTCTGGGAATTGCAAATGAGGACTACTTTATTCAGGATGAATTTTACGGAATTTTGCATAACTGGTAAACTGTAAGAGATGTACAAAAACTTGACACACAATTCATGTTATATACACGAACAGCTCCCATTGCAGTACCAGATTTACTGTTGCTCTATCAGTGTAAAGCAATGCATCAACATGTCACTTTACTTCTCCTGGAGCATGTGACTTTTTTAGTGCAGAGCATTTGTTTTAATTATTACTTTCTCTACATAGTGTATAGAGAAGGAATTGTATTGCACCTACAAATACAACATTGAGATTTCACTAGAGATACATGTTTTGGATCCTTTTACAAGGAAAATAAGTTTGAAAATGTTGATTTTCTCAAAAATAGCTCTAATGATTTTTATTAAAAGCTCTTATATCTATCTATATAAAAATGAATAGCTGAAATGTATGTACGCGTATCACTTCCAGACTGCATCAAATTGAACAATGCTTTTTTTGTTGTGTTTGTTATTGTCACAAGAAGGTTTGTCGAAAAGAAAATGCTTAAAAATAACATGAGAAAATATTTAAAATGTCATAATATGAATAAAAACCATGCCAAGCAAATGCACTTCGCTTAATAGCCACCAGATGGCACAGTTATTTGTTGCTTGTCATAGTAATGCTATATTTTCCCTTCCTATTCAATGTTAAGGCAACACACCAGTTTATCCACACAATGCAGCATTCAAATACATTTTTATATATTAACTGTCCATTCCTTACTCCTGTTGTTTAAAGTAAAGCAGCAAAGAAGCTTTCCTGCCAACTAACAGCTAAGGTAAAGTACTTATTTATTTCAAAATCTTCTCGGGCTTCTAGCCAGGTAAAAACTTGGCTTGACACCAACGTTTCGAAGAAGTGCATCTTCCTCGTCTTCAGGGTGAACTGATGGTTTGAGCTTGCGGAGACTGGTATTTATAAGAGCTGGGATGAAGCTAACATCTGATTGGTTCGCGTGATATTATGGCCTGGTATTTAAGATGACTGAGACATGGGCACAGACTTCGTAGAAAACTATTTATAGCAGTTATTCGGCTAATGTTTTGTGTTTGAGCACGCACCTGCTAGAAAATAAGTCTTGGAAGACTGCAGGTAGAGGATTAGGTATTAAGGCTCCTTATTGGTGTCCATGCTGTACTTAATTGTAGGCCAGAATCGCGATTTAGATTGTTTCAGATGAGATGGCTAAAGCTTCTTTTACTCTCCTCTCCCAGTAGTTCGAAACACTTTGCCACTATCTTGGTGTTGGTAAAGTTAGCTCTGTGGCTCTGTTCTATACAGTGTTCAGCCAGTCCAGATTTTTCGGGTTGCATAAGCCTTATTGATCTTTGGTGTTCAGAAATGCGTGTGGCAATAGTGCGTCCTGTTTGGCCAATGTACGCTGCGCTGCATTCGCAAGGAATGTGGTAGACACCAGGTACTCTGAGAGCTAAATTATCTTTAACTGGCCTGACCAAATTTTTGATTTTAGGTGGTGGCTTATGGATGGTTTTAACATTATATTTGTAGAGTAATCTACTAATCTTTCCCGAAAAATTGCCGGTAAACGGTATATAGGCTATGGCGGCTGGGTTGTCTTTTTGTTGAGTGTTCTTGCTGGGGTTTCTTTTTCGTCCGGCTCTTTTCAGCGCTGATGTGATGTCCTTGGCTGAATATCCATTTTGTTGGAGTGTGAATTTTAGGTGTTGAAATTCCGTTTGCAGATTATCTGGGTCTGATACAGAAACTGCTCTATGTGCCAATGTGTTGAGAATGCCCATTCGTTGTGACTTATGGTGGAAGCTGTTTGCGTTGAGATAAAGATCCGTGTGTGTAGGTTTTCGGTAGACGGCATGACCAAGAGTTCCGTCCGCTTTTCTGGTAACCAGAATGTCCAGAAATGGGAGGGAAGCATTTTTCTCAACTTCAATTGTGAACTGTATTTGTGATCTGAGGCTATTTAGGTGTGCAAGAAAATCTGGAAGAGTGTGCAGTCACTGTTTAGTCACACACTTACTTCCACTTATTTTCTGTATGGCAACACCTACTACGAGCAGACAGACGGTGTTGCCATGGGCTCTCCTCTGTCACCAGCTATTGCCAACTTCTATATGGAGTTTCTGGAGCATGAAATACTTAACACAACCCCATTAAAACCTACACATTTTTACAGATATGTAGATGATACATTTGTGATTTGGCCACATGGACTGCACACTCTTCCAGATTTTCTTGCACACCTAAATGGCCTCAGATCAAAAATACAGTTCACAATGGAAGTTGAGAAAAATGCTTCCCTTCCATTTCTGGACATTCTGGTTGCCAGAAAAGCGGACGGAACTCTTGGTCATGCCGTCTACCGAAAACCTACACACACGGATCTTTATCTCAACGCAAACAGCTTCCACCATAAGTCACAACGAATGGGCATTCTCAACACATTGGCACATAGAGCAGTTTCTGTATCAGACCCAGATAATCTGCAAACGGAATTTCAACACCTAAAATTCACACTCCAACAAAATGGATATTCAGCCAAGGACATCACATCAGTGCTGAAAAGAGCCGGACGAAAAAGAAACCCCAGCAAGAACACTCAACAAAAAGACAACCCAGCCGCCATAGCCTATATACCGTTTACCGGCAATTTTTCGGGAAAGATTAGTAGACTACTCTACAAATATGTCAAAACCATCCATAAGCCACCACCTAAAATCAAAAATTTGGTCAGGCCAGTTAAAGATAATTTAGCTCTCAGAGTACCTGGTGTCTACCACATTCCTTGCGAATGCAGCGCAGCGTACATTGGCCAAACAGGATGCACTATTGCCACACGCGTTTCTGAACACCAAAGATCAATAATGCTTATACAACCCGAAAAATCTGGACTGGCTGAACACTGTATAGAACAGAGCCACAGAGCTAACTTTACCAACACCAAGATAGTGGCAAAGTGTTCGAACTACTGGGAGAGGAGAGTAAAAGAAGCTTTAGCCATCTCATCTGAAACAATCTAAATCGCTATTCTGGCCTACAATTAAGTTCAGCATGGACACCAATGTTAAAGAGCCTTAATACCTAATCCTCTACCTGCAGTCTTCCAAGACTTATTTTCTAGCAGGTGCGTGCTCAAACACAAAACATTAGCCAAATAGCTGCTATAAATAGTTTTCTACGAAGTCCGTGCCCATGTCTCAGTCATCTTAAATACCAGGCCATAATATCACGCGAACCAATCAGATGTTATCTTCATCCCAGCTCTTATAAATACCAGTCTCCGCAAGCTCAAACCATCAGTTCACCCTGAAGACGAGGAAGATGCACTTCTTCGAAACATTGGTGTCAAGCCAAGTTTTTACCTGGCTAGAAGCCCGAGAAGATTTTGAATTAACACGTCACCAGGAAAGCTTCAGTTCTTATTTTACTTATTTATTTGCCACTAGATGGCCATAGTGGTATTCCCCGTCCAATGTTAAGGCAACACACCAGTTTATCCACACAATGATGCAATGCAGCATTCAAATACATTTTTATATATTAACTGTCCTTTCCTTACTCCTGTTGTTTAAAATAAAGCAGCAAAGAAGCTTTCCTGGCAACTAACAGCTAAGGTAAAGTACTTATTTATTTGCCACTAGATGGCCATAGTGGTATTTTTTCTCCCCGTCCAATGTTAAGGCAACACACCAGTTTATCGACACAATGCAGCATTCAAATACATTTTTATATATTAACTGTCCTTTCCTTACTCCTGTTGTTTAAAATAATGCAGCAAAGAAGCTTTCCTGACAACTAATAGCTAAGGTAAAGTACTTATTTATTTGCCACTAGATGGCTATAGTGGTATTTTTTTCTCCCCATCCAATGTTAAGGTAATGAACGCAATAATTTATTGAGATGACACAACGCAGCAATGAAATTCAAATACATTTTTATGTATTAACTGTCCTTTCTTACTCCTATCGTTTCAAATAAAGAACCTTTCCTGGCAACGAACACCTAAAATATGTAATTATTTGCCACCACAAGGCTGTAGCATCTACTGTACCTGGTTATGGAGACAATGACGCAAGATAACTGTGCAAATCAAATATATTTCATATGTATTAACTATTGTTCCCTTGGTCACATCGTTTAAATAAGTATATTTTAGCTGTAGTTCTTTAAAATGAACAAATTATAAACAATGCACATAACCATCAACCCTTCTTGGAATCTGAAAATGGCGGAGAAATGACAGGATCCGTTTTAGGTTTAACTTCCTCTTCCAGATGGTAATTTGATGTTATGTGGTACATGAGCTAGCTAAAGAACATGAAGATATCCGCATCACCATCACACTGCAATTGCGGTGTTCTTAATACATTTGATCAAGTAATATTTTTAATTAAATGGAGAAATTTAATACACAAAAGCTATCATCAAATAAAAAACTTATCAATTGCCCAATCAGATCTACTTGCTCTTTAGTTATGTCAGTTTTAGCCTTAGAAGTGGCTGTTTTGACATAGAAGAAAATAAAGAAAGAAAAAATGGAAATGGCGTGTTATTTATGGACGCTCTTTAACTGCTGTGGTTCTCAGCGTCCCATTCTAAACTGGGTGTGAAAGACTGCTTAAGTTTGCTCAGAGGCCTCTCTATCAGGCTTGAGGTTCTTTTACGTGCCGTAAATCTATGACATGGGATCAACAGCTTTACTTCCCTTCTGAAGGAAGCCATGCTATGGATTTTTACATCCGAAAAAATCCATCGTCCTCCACCGAGTTTGAACCCACGGCCTTGGGTATATGAAGTTAGCATGTAACCACTACACCATGGAAGACGACATAAAGAAACAGGTGGAAAACAGGAGTAGAGGAAAGAAAGAGATTTGGAAGATGCATGAATATTACTTTGTGACTTTCTCCTTAATGTAATTCATTACCTATGCCAGCGTTTACTCACCACACTATGGATGCGCTGCCATTACTGTTATTATGCCAACGGCATCTTGGTTGCAGACGCTGTTAACTGCATAATATGTCATCCATTCCACAATACCTTATGGGTGCTCTGACTTCGTCCTTTTCGCAATACCAACTATATATGCTACATTGCACAGATCATTGCGCTTCTTTGCATGTTTCAGATGCAAAGGCATTATTAGAAATGGCAATGGGCAAATTTCTGTTGACACTTCTATTGGCCTCATTTCGTTTCCATCAAATTTTTGTCACTTCACAACGTCAAAGGAAGAATTAATTTCGAAAGAGTTTCCAAATATTGGTGCAAACTACAAAAACTATGCTAGGTTGAGCAAGCGAGCCATTTTAGCAGCAACTAATAAGAATGTAGATGATTTGAATGTAAAAATTCAGGGTAGAATTGATGGACAAATGCATTCATTTAAGTCGATCAATTCCATTACCAATCCAAATGAAGTCGTCAATTATCTAACTGAATTCCTAAATTCATTGGATTTGCCAGGATTCCTGCTACACAATTTACAGCTCAAGGTTGACTCGGTGATAATTATATTACACAATATCAATCAACCTAAAATATGTAGCAGAACAAAACTCACTGTTAAAAAAATTATGAAAATTTTGATTTAAGTTACTATAAAGTAGTAAAGTTCAAAGGTGAGGTAATACTTAATCCAAGAATACCACTAATGTCAACTGAATTTCTTTTTGAATTTAAGCGCACCTTGCATTTGCAATGACAATAAATCCCAAGGTCAATCGTTAGAAGTGTGTGTAATATACCTTGAATTGTGTTTTTCGCATGTTGTACATTGCATGCTCAAGAGTCGGCAAACTATCAGCATTATTTTTTTCTCTTGACAAATTATTTAATTGATGTTTTATTTCATTGCATGGTCATGCTGTAAACGGAAGATTTTATCTCAGTTTTTTCGTTAGGTACACCACCCTTGCGAAGCCGGGGCTGACAGCTAGTTTAAGATATTTAGATGACAAATAAAATGTACATCTTGAATGTTTAGACATAGCCTCTAAAGACCTCTTTATTCTGGATGAATTTTTTTGAAATTTACATAACTAGTAAACCGTAGGATATAGACAAAAACTTACTACAGAAAAAATGTAGATAGTCTTAAATCACACCATTTATATCGTATATATTTTATTTCCTGGAGTTGACCATTTTTGAGATATTCCTCGTTATTGTTTTCAGTTTTAAAATATTTAAAACTTTTCTCATATGGAAACTTGTCAGCTCCTGGCAAAGAAATGGATTTCAGTCCCATAGCAACCATATTTTAAAACATATGGCTGTCAGTTTAGCCTAGTGTATTCCCGTATTTCCCTTCTACTTACAAGAAAACAAGTAATAAGACAATTTCTGGTAATGTTTATCTCGATTAGCATGAAGTAGATACAAGAATAAGCTTATTAACAATAATTTGTTAGAGAGATGTAGAGAAAGTCATGCGAGTGTAACACATCAGATTTTTTTTTTTTTTTTTTTTATATTTGCTTTGTTTTATTGTTAGATCCCACTTTTAGATTCATCTATGGCCAATGACATAATTTTATTTTTATCTTTGACATTGGCTAGTTTTTACTCGTGATTTATTTTTGTGACCATTTGTCTTATAAGGGCATTAATAACCATGCAGTTGAGCACTGTTTGTGTCTCCTTGAAGTATTTATTTATAGCTCTCCCCAAATGTTCACTCTCCTGCACCTTAAACCCTGAGGCCAGCCACCTACTTGCATGCGCTCTACCCTGAACCTAATACCCCCTAGCAATGCGCAATGTGTTTAAAATATTTTCATCCAAATAAAATGCAGGTTGTGAATTTTCTGGGAATACCCTTTGAAGATATCTTCATTCTGGATGAGTTTGTATAAATGGTAAACTGTAAGAAATAGACTCCACAAAAAATGTAGATCTTGTTAGAACACAGTTTTTATAAGTTTTGCATTGGACGATGAATGAAACTAGTGAAATAATGCTCAAATGATCTTGGGGTCCATGGAGCTTAAAGTTATTCAACATTTGTCTTCTCAGGATAAGGTAAAACCCTGAAAACCTGGGTAACTCACTCTAAACAAGATTCAAATTCACAACCTGTTGAACGTGAGGCAGACACTAGATATTTTAATTTTCAAACACTTATACTTCTCTCAACATTAGGTTTAGTTTGTTGAATGGTTAAAGTGATCTGAGTTTCTCAACATAAACTCTCATATTGTCAACAAATACAATGCCACAATGCAATTGAAAGCCATGACAAATGTTGCAGTATCGCATGCAAGGGATGGGATACGAACACTCACCTCTACAGGACAAGGGACGAGAAACAATAACAGTTCCAGGGACTTGTTCTGTCACCTAATGATATTCTTCATGCAGGACAACATTCACTGGCCAATCAAGTTCTGTCAGCTAATTAGAAGACTGTAACAATGTTTTGTTGATCAGGAAAATTTCTAGTTTATGATTCCAGCACTATGCCTACATTTTCCAAGGGTTTAACTGAGCACCATAGAATAAAATCAAAACTTCTTGATATAAAAATCACATAATTTAGCCCAGGGGCCTTTTCTTTCTGGGTATGCAGTTGTTTTACATGCAAGTAAACATTACATGGCACCACCAACCTTGGGAGACCAGAGATTTGCATGGAGGGTGATTGTAATAAACATGCAAGATGTCATTCTGAATCCTGCCTATGTCAAACACTGGATGCTCTACAAGAATCCTGTCTATTTGAATAAAAAGTTTATGTGAAATGTTTTCTGTGAAATTCACAAACATGCAGTGTTGAAATATTTTACATGTTTCATTTTGGGGTATACAGTATACTCCCGATTATTTGTACATCTGCCCCCCTCCCCAAAAATATTTGTTTTAATGGAAAATGTAAATGGCGTGTTATTTATGGACACTCTTTAACTGCTGTGGTTCTCAGCGTCCCATTCTATATTGGGCGTGAAAGATCGCTTAATTTTGCTCAGAGGCCTATCAGGCTTGAGGTTCTTTTACATGCCGTAAATCTACGACATGGGACCAATGGCTCTACTTCCCTTCCAAAGGAACCCATGCTAAGGATTTTTACACCCGAAAAAATGCATCATCCTCCGCCGGGTTTGAACCTGCGACCTTGGGTACATGAAGTTAGCATGGTAACCATTACACCACGGAGGGCGACTTTTGTTTTAATGTCAACACATTTTCTCTTTCACAAATTTCTTTTAACTTGCTTTGCTGTCACACATTGATCAACATCAGAAAAACTGAACTTTAATTATAGGTTTCTCAATTATTTGTGCTTCTGCTGCCCCATATTAGCGCAGATAATCGAGAGTAAATGTGTGTATTGCTGGACAAGCTGCACAGTTTAGTGTTGAGAGTGAAAAACTAAAATACTGTACATTTGAGGCATGTATTTTTACTGCACAACAAACACTGACCTAACATGGTTTTATTTTTAACTTCTCCATACAATTAGTTTCCTTAACTTGTATCACTGGGCATCCAGTCTGCTAGATTTCCAGCCATATCTTCAACAGCTCCTGCAGCTCTTCTATTTTATCTTTCATTTGATGCCAAGAATTTTCTACCACGCCAGTCAATACAGATATATTACTGTCTTTTAGCAACTTCTAAACAACCATCTTTGTTCTATGAGCAGGGGCACCATCATGGCCAAAATGTGACCAAATACTGTTGCAACACTTCCCTTCATTGTTATGTTGTTAGGGAGAAAGTACAAGCCACCTTCATTATTACCACTAAAAGCACCCCAAACCAACAAACTTTCTGTATGTTTAACAGTTTTGAGGGTACACTTTGGATCATACTGTGACTTTTCTCTGACCAATTTCATGAGAAAACATTATTTTGCACCATTTTTCTGATGTCCAGTGCTGATATGTTTTCTTGAATGATCTGGATTGCAGGTCATCTGTAATTAGCCATCAGTGCTCGTGTTAGATCAGCAGCTACACAGTCTGGCAATGTCAGCAAGTTGGTGCTCAGAATGTCAAGTGGTGGGAGCCAGGATGTGACACTATTGCCACACACGTGAGAGTGTATATTGTGCTGGTTTTCTAAAAGGACCACGCTCCACACAGACTCTGTCAAGGTGAAGTAACCATCTCTTGCTCAGTTCACTTTCCCACAAGGCAATGACAACAATATTCACCTGAAAATCCTTACACTGACATGGTGTTTGTCATTAATGTTCAAACTATGTATAGGTGCATAAAAACCCTAATACAGAAATGCTGTCAAAATAAATAACAAGAATCATCACTTCACTGTATAATCATTAGTATCATGGAAACTGACACATACAATGATGTACAGCATCTTTCAAAAGTTCACTCCAAACCACTAAAAATATTATAATATTTGAGATAGAATAAAAACAAAACAAGTCACATACTGGGCAAACAATGGGATTTTATAAGTCCTGTGTTCTGTTGATCAACGTACACCATGCTCATGATGTCTTGACTATTAGCAATTTCAGTTGCTGTTGCATGTGTCAGAAAAACTTATTCTTTGAGGTAACTTCACAACCAAAAGACAGTCAGATTGTGATGGCCCCTGTCTACTGATGACAGCATCACCAACATCTGGCTAGTTAATTCTTTTAACTTAACGTCCTTTAACCTGCTTGCTCATATCGGATGATCAATGATCTCAGGGTCCAGCTTAAAGCTACTCGACAGAATAAGCAAAAAACCTTATCAGAGTAATTCACCCTAAGCAAGATTCAAAGTCATGAATATGAGGCAGAATTGCTACCCAGATGGACATTGACATTTCTTATTATCAGCAACATGCCCATAATTACAAAAGGAACATGGGCCTGCTCTTAAGAGTTCTAAATTTTTCCAGATCTTGAGAAAAACTGCTAATAGCATTGAATCATTATGATTTGTAAGTTAGAAATTCTTGTAGCCATGGTAACAGTGAAGTGAAAGTTGTCCAATAGCATGTTGTAAGAGAACACAATGTGCCAGTCGTGTGGACACACCTAAGGCTTCAAACACGTGTATCATCGTCTTCAGGGTAGACTGATTCGTGTCAGAGCAAAGCTAGCATCTCATTGGTTCATATGACTGAGGGATGAGTATGGACCTCGTACAAAACTATATATAGCAGTTATAATGTTTTCAGCTTAAACATAAAACACACAATCTCTTGTATAAGAATACAGTAAAGTCTTGGGTGACAGCAGTTTGGAATAACAATAATTTGTACAAATATGAAATACAAGTGTTTATTGCAGGCTGTTAACTTCTACTAGCAGCACACTTCTCTTTTTAATGACCAGTTCCATTTCTTTATATCAAAACTCTCCAGCTTTCTTATCGCCTTCACTAAAATGTTTCATTATTGCATCTTTGTATCCATTTCTCATTTATACATTACTCTGTCCCTTCGCACTCAAGTTCAAAACATTAGGTCCATGCTGAGTAATATGTGAACCAATCAGATGCTACCTTCACTCTCACCTCAACATGATCTTGTACATCCATCAACTAGAAGCTCTGAGCAGTTGTTTGGAACCTGCAAGTGTTACTCTGCCATACAGAAGTAAACTACCTGCTTCCTACCTTTAACACACTGCATTCCCACTAAATGGCTTGTCTGTTTAGAGAATTTAACGACTGACACCATAAATATGTTTTATACTACCCTCAACACTCAATTAAATTTCCCCAATTATAAATCTCTGTTTACCTCATCACATTGATTCAAATAACTCAACTTTGAGGGCACAAGCTTGCCATAAGTTACAAATAAACATAAACAACAAAGTAACAAATAAAATAATCATGTAGGTATATATATAAAACTATTCATGGCAAAAGATAAACGCTAATTTACAAAAGTAATTCAAACATAAAGTGTAATTGCACCAGAGTACGTTGCAGACAGATCACAATGGTGCTCCAGGGTGACCACATGAGGAATTTGTATGGACAAAGTGGTGCAGGGAATGTTTGCTCCATGTATCATCATGTAGTAATAGCCGGTGTTAACAATGTATATGAAAAACACAGATCTGAACAAGTTACTTTGGCATCAGTGAACAAGAGATTCCTTCACTTATTATGCAACATTTTTAATCAATGAAGGAGTTAAACCTTTGCCTCACTGTCCCAGGATCGAGAGTTTAGCTGGGTCATGCTCGGGGCTGCACTAACACAAGTGGTGTCAGCATCGGGAGAACTCATACCATTAAGAGTGAACAACTTGCATTTAACTACTGTAGTTCTCAATGTCTATATTTGGCGTGAACAACCAATTAATTTTGCTCAGAGGTGTCTTAATCAGACTTGGGGTTTTAAGTGCCATAAATCTATGACAAAGGACCAACAGCTTTACTTCCTTTCCAAAGGAAGCCATGCTAAGGAATTTTATGCTCAAAGAAATCCATCATCCTCCATCAGCTAAAACAGGTGAGGTTGCAAATTTGTCAGAGACTTTAAATTGGTTCTGGCAAGAACCATCATTTCACTCTAGAATCCTAAATGGGCAGCAAGAGTGGCAAAGAAAGCACCAATCTTGCCCACTGAAGACCAGAAACAACTCTCAGCCAGAAAAGTTCTCACGACAGTGTTTTTTGAGAGTACAGGAGAGTTTTACTCAATGGGTTTCTTTGCAATCAGTGTACAGCTTACTATTTGTTAAGTGCAGTAAAAGATGCCCATCAGAAAAGACATCCTTCTGCAAGACAGTGCTAAGCTTCAGGTGTTTTAACAACTGAAGGAGGAGGAAGAGACTGTAGATTTAGGGCCCAAATTTGAAAAGCATCAGCATGGAGAGTCTAGTCATCTTTATCCAGACTTGCGAGAAGACCCAAGGACATTTTTACAGTACTTCAGAATGATTGACAGGTTTATCAAACCATATCCACTTCTGACACCAAAATTAACGGAAGTAGTGTATGTTGAGACACAGAGAGCCGAATGTGTCACGCCATTTCTGATCAGGACCCAGAGTGCATTAACCTTACGGCTGTGACTAAACATGTAGCCATTTAATCAATGTTGCCAATCAACATACACAATATTCATCTTCCAAAACCAGACTGAATTTTCTCTTATAGTCTTTCAAAAGTCACTTCAAACTTTAAACTGTTAATATTTGATATACTTAGAATAAAAACAAAACAAGCCACATTGTGGGCAAGCAACAAAGTGTCTGCTGGTAACAGGACTGTCAAACATCTGGGTAATAAATTGTTTTGCAGGGACATAGATATCAAATACCTCAGCAACAGCGACATCAGATTTCTTCTTATTAGCAGTTTCCAAACTTCCTGATTAAATTCGCATAATTACTAAGCTCTTAAACTGTTAACACTTGTAAATGTTCTCAGAGCTTGAGAAAAACTTCTCTTGCTTTCATAACAGTATTTAGTGATTGTAACTTGCAAATTCCTTTACCACTATGTTGTATTGAGCAAAACTGTAGCCAAGGTAACAGTAACTGCTTGCCTGATATATTACTATCAAATATTATAATATTTATAGAAACAGCCCATGTGTGGGTGGTCTATCATATACAGCGTAAGTCATATGTATGTAATCAACTTTTTGATTTTGAGTTTTTTCAGAAAAAGCTGCGAGTGCGTGTGTGTGTGTGTGTGCGCCCATGGACACGATAACAAAATAAGTGTCAGTAAAATACCAAATTTGGTATTTAGGTTTAGTATCTTCCAGGGATGTGACACAAAGATTTTGAGAAAAATCCTTTCACCCCAAACTACCATTTATATGGAACTTTTTTTCGAAAATTTTGATTTCCTCAAAAATGCCTCTAATGATTTTGATTAAATTATTGTATATTAAAGATATTTACCTGACAAATAAAATGTTTATCTTGAATTTTCTGGGAATAGTCTCTGAAGACTACTTTATTCTGATTGAATTTTACAGAATTTTACATAGCTGCTAAACCCTAAGAGATGGAAAAAAATCTTACCACACAAAATATATTGAGCACGTTAAAACACATATTTTTTTTTTTTTTTTTTGTGGAGCTGATCACTTTTAAGGTATTTCTTGTGTTTGGTTTCAGCTTTGAAAAACTTAAACCTTTCTCATACAGGAATTTGTCAACTGTTGTACATACAAACAAAGGAACTTCAGTCACATACCAACCAGCTTTTGACTATCACTTTAACCTATGACACTCCCTTATTCCCCTTCTAATTACAAGGAAGCAAGTAGTAAGAGTATTTCTGCTAATGTTTTCTTGATTAGCATGAAGTAAATACAAGCATAAGCTTTTTAACAATAATTTGTTGCAGAGATGTAGAAAAAGTCATGTGAATGAAACATCAGATTTTTATTAGTTTCTCTAGCCCCTTATATACAATGTACATAGTGGATAGAGAAGGTATTGTATTCCACCCAAAAATTTGATACCAAAATTTTACCAGAAATATATGTTTTAGGACCCCTTGCATAAAAAAAACACATTTTCAGAAAAAGGTCCGTGTGTATGTGTGTGTGGACAGCATAGCTAAAAATGAAGACAGATAAATACCAAATTTGGTATTTAAGTTCAGTATGTTTCAAGGATGAGAGACAAAATTTTTCATGAAAATCCCGCCACCTCAAACTACTCTTTACATCAGAAAATTTTCGAAAATTTTGCTTTTCTTAAAAATGGCTAACGATTTTGGTTAAAATGCCACGTAATAAAGCCATTTCCATCACAAATAATGTCGAGTTTTCTGGGAATAGCTTCTGAAGACCTGTTTATTCAGGATGAATTTTGCGTAACTAGTAAACTGGAAGAAATAGACAAAAACTTACTACACAAAAATTATAGATCTTGTTAAAATACACAATTTATGTCATATAGATTTTTTGTGGAGTTTACCGTTTTGGAGATATTCCTTGTTATTAGTTTCAATTGTAAAGTATTTATACTTTTCTCAGACAGGAAGTGTCCATCTTTCTTTTGTTCTACTCCTGGCCAAGCAAAGGAGCGAATTGCAATGACAACCACTTAACGACAGCTTTTAAAACATTTGACTATCACTTTAACATAGCACATTCCTTTAGTTGCCTTCTACTTATAAGGAACTAAATAATAAGAACATTCTGGTAAAGTTTATGTCAACTAGCATGGTAGACAGAATAATAATGTTTTGTAAGAAGTTTGTTTGTAGAGCAGCTAGAGAAAGTCATATGAGTGTACATATGGGGTTAGCCAGAAAAGGATTTATCATGGTATAGAAATTGCGTGTATGAAGTATCACCAATGTGATGCTCAAAGACCTTTTTCTGCCTAATACATTAAACAACATAACATTGCAAATGTGAGTGCTGTATATTAAAAATACATGCTCATATTTTAGTTAAAATGTTCCAGCACGAGTGTAATAAATTGGTTTAAATTATATTACATATTATTGGAATTCTTCCGTGAAGAAAAATAGTTTTCATGTTTTTATCTGTATCATGTTACAAAAGACATTTGTCGTTATATGGGCAGCAACATTGTTTAAAAATCTAAAGAGGCTAAAACTACATTTATAAAAAGCTAAAAATCCAGGCCCTTGATGATCTAGCATTAGTTGAATAAACATGATCAGATTACAACCTAAATAGGATTACTTCTTGCAACATACGAGGGTGATTAAAATATAAACGGTAATTGTTGCATATCATGGAGGAAGCAGTTCAAGGTTGGTGTATTAGGGAGGGGGAACTAGCCAGTACAGCCATGAGTGAGCAACAAGTTCCTTTGTCTGTTATTATCAAGTTTTTAACCAAGGAAGGGGTTAAACCTTCCAAGACTTTAACTCGTTTAAGGACACAGTTTGGAGACACTACACTGTCGCAGAATTGTGAAAAACGAAGGTCATGCTCGATGCCCAAGGTCAAGTCTCACAGATGTTCGACTACAGAGGAGTTTTGCTGGTTGATTTTCTTCACGATTGACGTACAGTGCAATTGTTAAGGTCTGTAAAAGCTGCCTACCAAAGCAAAAGACGCCGTATGCCCATCAGAGATGTCATCCTTCTCCAAGACAATTTGACACAATGGCAGACATGCACTGGAAAACCCTTCAACACCCTCCCTATAGTTCACACTTGTCCCCCTGACTATTCTTTGTTTACACCCATGAAAAAATCACTTGGAGGGAAACACTTCAAAAACAACGAGGATGTCAAGGAGCATTTGCAATTGGTTGGCGATATGCCCTCTAACTTTTTTTGAAGAAGGAATGTTCAAGCTACAAAAATGTGTAGTGTGTGAAGGAGGCTATGTTGAGAAATGCTGATGAAGTCACTTGTGTATATATTTAATCAATAAATATTTTTAACAAAATTACCATTTATATTTGAATCACCCTCGTAAATGTCTTAGGAGTAATAAAATGTATACACGCTAATTTGTAATAAAAGTGAGAACCACTACCATATCTGCAGATTTTGTTTTGTTTTTAACCCTTTCTCTAGCATGGGTTATTTAAATATTATCCTTATCCTAATTTGTAATAAAAGTGAGAACCACTACCATATCTGCAGATTTTGTTTTGTTTTTAACCCTTTCTCTAGCATGGGTTATTTAAATATTATCCTTATCCTGGTAAGCTACTTAAAACAGTTGAAATAATATAACTTAAACATGTGAACTAGCAAGTTTCCACACATTACTCAACAGTCTTGCTATTAATGAGTAATGAGAATCTTGTACACTTATTGGTCAAGCTCTCTCCTACCAGTATGTGTTCAGCTCCATCTACAATACATTGTGAACAGAATCAAGTTTTATTGCAACAGGTACAACAAAGGGAGGGGGATGTTTCATGCTACAGTGAAAGTGGTATATGATGTACTTACAGTGACTTCAGCCTGCGTGGCCGCAGTGGAACGTAAAGTGAAAAGAGAAAAGATGCACTCAATGAGAGGATGTCTGATAATAGTGCAGCAGCAGCAAGCGTGGCAATATCATCCAGCAACACTTTAAAGCTAAATGTACAGCACTAATGTGTATTAGAGGTGGGAACACTCTTCAGCTCACTCCACTTTAAATGTAATTCAAATTTCTAGCCAATGCAAGCAAAGATGAATTTGTATAAAAAGAAAATGTGCCAAGCAAATAGTAACTTTGTAAGGGAGAGGGATATTATACTATAAAATGTAATAATTGCTAAAGAGATGTAATTTTATTTTACGGAAGAAAATGTATTATATAAGTAAATGTTAAACTATGAAAGTATAAATATATACGAGGGTCGGCCAATAGGTCCCAGGCCCCTCAATGAAAACAGCATTTAGAATTTTTTTTGCTTTATTTCTCAACATAATCTGCAGAAAGGCTAATACATTTTTCATATCAGTATTATAATTTAATTAAACCATTTCTGTAGTGCGATTTATCAAGCTCCTCAAAATAGTTGTTTACCACATCAATGACCTCGCTGCTGTGAAATCTTCGTCCTTGAGGTTTGGGAACAGGTAGTAGTCGCTGGGTGCTAGATCTGGCGAGTAGGGTGGATGTTCAACCAATTCCAATTTTAATTTGCTCATTTTTCCCATTGTAATGACTGAACGATGGGCCGGAGCATTGTCATGATGAAACAAGAAACAAGAATTTTTTTTTTGCCAAATGAGGTCTTTTTCTTTTCACTTAATATCTCAAACGCTGCAGTAAGCTTGCATAGTAGTCACCAGTGATACTTTTACCCTTTTCCAAGAAATCAATAAAAATAATTCCCTGTGCATCCCAGAAAACACTTGCCATAACCTTGTTAGCTGACAAAATTGACTTTGCCTTTTTTTGGAGCTGGTTCACCTGGCGCAATCCACTGTTTTGACTGTGGTTTACTTTCTGGAGTGTAGTGATGTATCCATGTTTCATCCATGGTAATAAGCCGTCTCAAAAATTCACTGGGATTTTTACAGTAGAGCTCCACATTCTTGACAGAAACAGTTTTTCTTTCCAACTTTTGATCAGGTGTCAACAAACACAGCACCCATCTTGCACAAATCTTGTGAAAGCCCAAAACATTACTTAAAATATTACCTGTACGTTCTTTTGATATATTTACAGCCTCTGCTATCTCAAACAACTTTAATCTGTGCCCTTCCAGTACTAAACGATGAATTTTTTCAATGATCTCTGGAGTTGTCACTTCTACAGGGCGTCCAGAGCGAGGCTCATCACTAGTGCTTGTACGTCCCATTTTAAACTCTGCAACCCACCTTTTAATCATTGAATATGAAGGGGCAGAGTCTTTCAATATACTGTCCATTTCCTCCTTGATTTCTTTAGGCGTTAAGTCTTTCAAATGGAAGTATTTAATCAGTGCTCATTTTTCCAAATCCTCCATTTTCATGAAAACTCTAAAGTTGTCTTGTTTAAAATGCTGTCATTGGAAAACTAAACAAGCTTTTGACCTGCAACTATGGATACAAGCTAGTCTTTACGATGCTACCGTCTAACTGGCGCCATATCTGTGTGAGGCCCGGGACTTATCAGCCAACCTTCGTATGTATAGCATTGTTGATGCATTTAAAGCATCATGAGCAACTGAACAATACGGATCCAGTTTCCTTATTTATGGTAATGTAACACAAGTCACCTCAGCTAGACTGAGGCAAATATTGTGACAGCACAGAAACAAAGATAAAACAAGTGAAGATAGTGTGATGACAGTCTTGCTAGCAATAATATACACAACTCATCTTCAAGTTTTAGTTTCTCTACCATGTATGTACAGTGAGTATGCTATAAAACTTGGCCATCCATCTGTGTGTGGTAGTCACACGTGTGGACATCAAATAAAATCACAATAAACACAAAACATACCCTACCCATTTATTGCACACCATACCCCAATGTAAAACAAACAACAACAAAAAAGCAGCCAAGAACAGCATTTTCAATTTTGCAATCCCGCCAGGCAACCTACTGATACAGAGGTTCATCAAACCACCACTAGGGACAGAGATAACCACCACAGCAAGCAATGCTGGCAGTCGACCAAAGGAATTGACAATGGAGGCACATGGCTTCTGAAACATGTTTTCCGAAATAAAAAATAAGTGATGTAGTGTTAGAAAATGGACTCTAATTTTCTATGTAAGGGAGTTTTATGAACAAAATTGTGTTTGTAGCATAATATTGAATAGGCTGAGATGACATGACCATGCTTCGTCACTGAACAGTATTAATTGTGTTCCATCAAAATATTTACCTGACTCTGGCGACTACATGGTAGCAATTCCTGGACAACAGTAACCTGGTATGGTTTGAGTTTTAAAAGTTTTGTTGCTTTCCATGCTGGAGCTTTCAAAATGTCAGTTTCTTGTGCAAGAGGCATAACAGATTTTCAAGGTGACTGTTCTAACCTTTGTCTGATTTCGTCTAATTTCTGCTCCATAAGCACATATCTGTTTACTTTTATTTTCCTATCACAAATTGATCCCGTCTCCCAAAATTTATTTAGAAGCTAACAAACGACCTCTCTACGTGGAATATGCATGCCAGGATGATGGTGATGAGAGAACGGATGTAGGATGCGCGCACACAGGTCATGTTACTGGCGGCCAAGTTTTGTAACAAACATGGTAGGTAGAGAAGGTACTGTATTCATACCAAGATTTCACCGCAAATATAGCTCCTGATTGTGTACAACATAACTCAAAAACAAAAATTTGCTTAAATACCAAACTTGATACTTTACAAGGATAGACACCAGGATTTTAGGAAAAATCCATTACCCAAAACTATCCTTGACATGGAATATTTTTTGAAAATTTTCTGAAATAAGGCTCCAACAATTTTGATTACAGTGCCACATGATAAACAAAATTTAACACCCTTAACTTCTTGGGAATAGCATGTGAGGTGTTCTTCATTCTGAACTGGTTAACTCTTGCAGATATTCTAAAACTTACTACCATTTCAATTGTAAAATTAGGAAGCCCTCATGCATTTCATTTTTTATTTTGTTTTGCTGCTGGCCATGGACAACACTTTTAAAACATCGGTAAGTTTTCTGTTAAAGCTGCAGGATTTAAATGAATGGTTGACTTAAACAACTCTAAAGCAAATGTACAATTTCTCGTGGAAATATTTTGGAACTGAAACAGCCAGAAATGTTACTGAAAAAATAAACAGTTTTCCCACCTCTAATCTATATATATATATGAGCGGAACAAGGAGAAAACTGATTTGCTTTTCACAATTTATAATATCTCTACTGTCAAGTTGTAAATGAACACTTATTGTCAGTTTTCTCCACAAGCCCCTCACATAATATAACAAAGCTGTTGGGTAAACAAACAAAGCTAACACTACCCTGAAACAAAACATCTTATATATTCATTAACCATTCCTGGAATCCATACACATTAGTTTGTTAATAAATAATATTAGTTTCATTTTTGCAAGGAATGTGAATCCAATAAGTAAACATACTTAAAGCTATAGTCAATGGAAGGTGTTTTACCATGGTAAAAACCTGACTTCACACACTATCAGTTGTACTGCTGCTGTAAACAAGGTCATGATAGGGTGTACACCAGTTTTGAGGTTCTCTCCTGTTTCTAGCCAGGTGTAGATACAGTGAGGCAGCATACATTGTTCCCGTCTTCAGGGTTACTGAATTAATTCAACTGATGTGGTCTAAATAATATAGGTAAGTTCGTGAGTTCTGTGTGAGCCAATCAACACACTGAGGTAGAATGGAGAAAACATTGTGATTCAGGAGACTGTTCTTGTGTTTCTCTGCTGGCAGGTCTAAGGCCTGAGATTGCATATTTCCGAGGTGATAGCCAGTGCTTCTGTTATCCAGCCTTCTTGGCAATAATTGTGGTGCTATCAAAGTCATGTTTAATACAGTGTTGTGCCAGACCTGATATTTTGGGTTGCACAGATGGATGTTTGCTCCATGTTCTTTGATCTTGGTGGCTATTGTTCTTCACACGGGATCCAGCAGATCCCTGGCACTCTCAGGCCGAGATCTGACTAGATTTCTGGGGACATGTATTCTTTTGATGTTGTGCTTTGCTAATACTATACTTGATAGTCTGCCAGTGTAGGGAATATGTGCAGTAGCATGGAGTGAAGTTTCTTATTGATCATGCAGGGTAACAGAAGCACTGGCTATCACCTCGGAAAGATGCAACCTCAGGCCTTAGACCTGCCAGCAGAGAAGCACAAATCAGACTCCTATCACAGTACTTTCTTTCACGTCCATTGTACCTCAGCTCACAGAACTCACGAACGTACCTACATTATTTAGACCACATCAGTTGAATTGATTCAGTAACCCTGAAGACAGGAACAATGTCTGCTGCCTCACCTGGCTGCAAACACAAGAGAACCTACGCTACAGCTCTTATTACAGTCAACATGTATATTATACTATCTCAGTATTTAGCTTGGTCAACTCATCAACTGAAAGTACAACTTACAGAAATTTGTGTTTAAGTACCAACTTTACAATAAATTTCAAGTCATAGGAAGTGTTCACGTTAAGAAAGCTAATAGACAGCATAGGATTCTTAGCAAAGAAACATTAGACGACATCATTTGGGGACTTCTTCCCAAAAATCACAGCAGGAAGGCATTTCTTATAGTGAAGAGCTGCTAAATTGCTGAAGTTGAGGGGCATTTAGTGTTTGCATTACACGTAACTGCATGTATTGGTAGAGCGACACAAGTTATTAAAGGCGAGTAAGCAGGAACACCGAGGAGGCGGATGAAGGTTGTGTACAGTCTGTGTTGTGTCATCACACCTGAAGTGAGTTGGGCAACCACAGAATCACCGTGGACGACATCCATCGCATCAACACTTGAAGTCTGTGCACACTAACTGGTCGCTGAACAGTCATCTACAAGTTATCATGACGAGGAATACTGCTTTCTGTCACCATTTTGAACTGGAAACATGTGACTTCGCCACCTCCAGTACACACCATTTCTGGTAAGGTCCACAGGCCCAGACACTTTACAGAACCTTAGATGAGCCATCAAGGCGTTATTCTCCTGCATGATAATGTCTGCCCACACATTGCAGCAGTTTCAATGGGAAACACATCATATTTATGGGCCTCTATTCACAGACACAGCCTACTAGTTTCTTCAAAGATGGAATCAACCGGCTAGTGTCACAATGGAATAAATGCAACTATTTTTAAATTAATAAAATTGTTACCGTTACTTTACACAAGTGAGTCTCAACCCATGGACGGCACTCGGCTCACACAAGGTGCCCTTCCACAATGAAAAATGTGGAGAGAGAGTTATACGACTATTCAGTCGATGCCCATACATATGTCAATACAATTTTTCTCTCTGTTTCAGAGAATTAACAGACAAGGATTTTATATTTTTTCAACAAGACTTGAACAGATCCAATATTTTGATTTGAAAAATTGAATTTGTGTTTTGGGGACAGAATTATTACTAGAGATTTGTGACCCTCTTGGCAATATCTATCTAAACCTAGATACTGCAAGAATTAAAACAAAATATCTGTCAGGAAATTGCCAGCATTTCTCAACGTGAACTACGGCGAGTGATGATAGTTTCCTAAAGATGTATGTGGCCATCTCCTGTAACAACATTGGTAAGTAAAGCCTTTAAAAGTAGTTTTAAAAATGTTGTATGGTTTCATGTGTGTCATTCTGATAGCAGCAGAAATAAAACTGCACACCAGGCTTCGAGCTCATTGTACAGTGTGATTAGAGCAAATCAAAACATGAAGTAGATACCAATACAATTTAACCACAAATGGCTCTCTGGTAAACTGAATTTATACCAAGGTAAAATCTTGATTGAGCCAAGGGAGTTGTTGTTTGGTGGATAGAGAGGACAGCGTTTACCTCACAAAAAGAAATAGGTCTGTTAATATTCGCAATATGTTTCTGAATAGCATGCATATTTTGGAGGTGCGGCAGCGCAAGGTATTATCACTGGAAAAAACGAGTCCAACGAGACTGATACACAATTTCCATTCACATTGTCAAAGTTGCGTGTTCATTCCTTTTCATCCATTACATGAATTTGTGCCCAAATTTGAATAACTTTTAGTAAACAATATTATATTTACTTATATGTGATTATGTAATACTAGTTTTATGTTGGTATCTAATGTTAAACACTTGATAATGAAATCATTTGTTTTCTTGCCCTCCAATATTTTGCTGCTAGGTTGTAATCTTCTGTAGAAGATGTTCACATTTAAGTTACAGAAAGCACATATAGGAGTCTCTGCTGTACCAAACAGTCATGTTCTGTTAGTAGTCTGAATGTTGCTACTCCACATTTTCTTGCTGACGTACAAATATTGTAATCTTCAACATTTTTGCATTGTTTTGTTCATATTGGTCTTTTAATAGAGCAAAAGGGATTAAATTACATGATAATTTTACTTCCCTTTAAGGTCAAAAAATGAGCCATTTCATTGTCTATTATTCTACAACGGGCTGGAATCTTTTATGTAAATGGGTTAATTGTTTTACGACACTCTTGAATGTTAAGTGTTACTTCTCTTGTAATAGCAATAATGGCTGCTTTTGAGCCAGGTGGGATTACAGTTCTTTCAATGTTTTTATATGATAAAAGAGATTTTGTAGACTTCGCCATCAACATTTGTTCAATACATGTCTAATTTTGAATAAAGTGAGAAGAGTGGGTGGACATGTTGCGCCATCAGTTGGTAGACTGTTTCTTATCCATCATCATCATCATCATGGAGTATGCTTCTGTTGCCTCCTGTCACACAAAAATTGCCTCCAGCTGTCCTCTGTCCTTGAAGAAATTTGCAAAAATCAATTCAATAAATGTTGAATAACATAATGCAAATCATATTTAAGCTTATGTAAATACAAATTAGATAGTGATGGACTTCATAATTATCTGTAATGTAGTTGTACAAAGCCATGAACTGGTAACTTCGAGGGTCCTCCACAAACTAAACAATATCAACACTACCTTACAGAGTAACCTCCATGCTCTCAACACATTTATTGCCATGTGCTACCAGTATTTCAAAGTACAAAGCCATGAACTGGTAACTACGAGGGTCCTCCACAAACTAAACAATATCAACACTACCTTACAGAGTAACCTCCATGCTCTCAACACATTTATTGCCATGTGCTACCAGTATTTCAGTGTACAAAGCCATGAACTGGTAACTTCGAGGGTCCTCCACAAACTAAACAATATCAACACTACCTTACAGAGTAACCTCCATGCTCTCAACACATTTATTGCCATGTGCTACCAGTATTTCAAAGTACAAAGCCATGAACTGGTAACTTCGAGGGTCCTCCACAAACTAAACAATATCAACACTACCTTACTGAGTAACCTCCATGCTCTCAACACATTTATTGCCATGTGCTACCAGTATTTCAAAGTACAAAGCCATGAACTGGTAACTTCGAGGGTCCTCCACAAACTAAACAATATCAACACTACCTTACAGAGTAACCTCCATGCTCTCAACACATTTATTGCCATGTGCTACCAGTATTTCAGTGTACAAAGCCATGAACTGGTAACTTTGAGGGTCCTCCACAAACTAAACAATATCGACACTACCTTACTGAGTAACCTCCATGCTCTCAACACATTTATTGCCATGTGCTACCAGTATTTCAGTGTACAAAGCCATGAACTGGTAACTTCGAGGGTCCTCCACAAACTAAACAATATCGACACTACCTTACTGAGTAACCTCCATGCTCTCAACACATTTATTGCCATGTGCTACCAGTATTTCAGTGTACAAAGCCATGAACTGGTAACTTCGAGGGTCCTCCACAAACTAAACAATATCAACACTACCTTACAGAGTAACCTCCATGCTCTCAACACATTTATTGCCATGTGCTACCAGTATTTCAAAGTACAAAGCCATGAACTGGTAACTACGAGGGTCCTCCACAAACTAAACAATATCGACACTACCTTACTGAGTAACCTCCATGCTCTCAACACATTTATTGCCATGTGCTACCAGTATTTCAGTGTACAAAGCCATGAACTGGTAACTTCGAGGGTCCTCCACAAACTAAACAATATCGACACTACCTTACTGAGTAACCTCCATGCTCTCAACACATTTATTGCCATGTGCTACCAGTATTTCAGTGTACAAAGCCATGAACTGGTAACTTCGAGGGTCCTCCACAAACTAAACAATATCAACACTACCTTACAGACTAACCTCCATGCACTCAACACATTTATTGCCATGTGCTACCAGTATTTCAAAGTACAAAGCCATGAACTGGTAACTTCGAGGGTCCTCCACAAACTAAACAATATCAACACTACCTTACTGAGTAACCTCCATGCTCTCAACACATTTATTGCCATGTGCTACCAGTATTTCAAAGTACAAAGCCATGAACTGGTAACTTCGAGGGTCCTCCACAAACTAAACAATATCAACACTACCTTACAGAGTAACCTCCATGCTCTCAACACATTTATTGCCATGTGCTACCAGTATTTCAGTGTACAAAGTCATGAACTGGTAACTTCGAGGGTCCTCCACAAACTAAACAATATCGACACTACCTTACTGAGTAACCTCCATGCTCTCAACACATTTATTGCCATGTGCTACCAGTATTTCAAAGTACAAAGCCATGAACTGGTAACTACGAGGGTCCTCCACAAACTAAACAATATCAACACTACCTTACAGAGTAACCTCCATGCTCTCAACACATTTATTGCCATGTGCTACCAGTATTTCAGTGTACAAAGCCATGAACTGGTAACTTCGAGGGTGCTCCACAAACTAAACAATATCGACACTACCTTACTGAGTAACCTCCATGCTCTCAACACATTTATTGCCATGTGCTACCAGTATTTCAGTGTACAAAGCCATGAACTGGTAACTTCGAGGGTCCTCCACAAACTAAACAATATCGACACTACCTTACTGAGTAACCTCCATGCTCTCAACACATTTATTGCCATGTGCTACCAGTATTTCAGTGTACAAAGCCATGAACTGGTAACTTCGAGGGTCCTCCACAAACTAAACAATATCAACACTACCTTACAGAGTAACCTCCATGCTCTCAACACATTTATTGCCATGTGCTACCAGTATTTCAAAGTACAAAGCCATGAACTGGTAACTTCGAGGGTCCTCCACAAACTAAACAATATCAACACTACCTTACTGAGTAACCTCCATGCTCTCAACACATTTATTGCCATGTGCTACCAGTATTTCAGTGTACAAAGTCATGAACTGGTAACTTCGAGGGTCCTCCACAAACTAAACAATATCGACACTACCTTACTGAGTAACCTCCATGCTCTCAACACATTTATTGCCATGTGCTACCAGTATTTCAGTGTACAAAGCCATGAACTGGTAACTTCGAGGGTCCTCCACAAACTAAACAATATCGACACTACCTTACAGAGTAACCTCCATGCTCTCAACACATTTATTGCCATGTGCTACCAGTATTTCAGTGTACAAAGCCATGAACTGGTAACTTCGAGGGTCCTCCACAAACTAAACAATATCAACACTACCTTACAGAGTAACCTCCATGCTCTCAACACATTTATTGCCATGTGCTACCAGTATTTCAGTGTACAAAGCCATGAACTGGTAACTTCGAGGGTCCTCCACAAACTAAACAATATCAACACTACCTTACAGAGTAACCTCCATGCTCTCAACACATTTATTGCCATGTGCTACCAGTATTTCAAAGTACAAAGCCATGAACTGGTAACTACGAGGGTCCTCCACAAACTAAACAATATCGACACTACCTTACTGAGTAACCTCCATGCTCTCAACACATTTATTGCCATGTGCTACCAGTATTTCAGTGTACAAAGCCATGAACTGGTAACTACGAGGGTCCTCCACAAACTAAACAATATCGACACTACCTTACTGAGTAACCTCCATGCTCTCAACACATTTATTGCCATGTGCTACCAGTATTTCAGTGTACAAAGCCATGAACTGGTAACTTCGAGGGTCCTCCACAAACTAAACAATATCAACACTACCTTACAGAGTAACCTCCATGCTCTCAACACATTTATTGCCATGTGCTACCAGTATTTCAAAGTACAAAGCCATGAACTGGTAACTACGAGGGTCCTCCACAAACTAAACAATATCGACACTACCTTACTGAGTAACCTCCATGCTCTCAACACATTTATTGCCATGTGCTACCAGTATTTCAGTGTACAAAGCCATGAACTGGTAACTTCGAGGGTCCTCCACAAACTAAACAATATCGACACTACCTTACTGAGTAACCTCCATGCTCTCAACACATTTATTGCCATGTGCTACCAGTATTTCAGTGTACAAAGCCATGAACTGGTAACTTCGAGGGTCCTCCACAAACTAAACAATATCAACACTACCTTATAGAGTAACCTCCATGCTCTCAACACATTTATTGCCATGTGCTACCAGTATTTCAGTGTACAAAGCCATGAACTGGTAACTACGAGGGTCCTCCACAAACTAAACAATATCAACACTACCTTACAGAGTAACCTCCATGCTCTCAACACATTTATTGCCATGTGCTACCAGTATTTCAGTGTACAAAGCCATGAACTGGTAACTACGAGGGTCCTCCACAAACTAAACAATATCGACACTACCTTACAGAGTAACCTCCATGCTCTCAACACATTTATTGCCATGTGCTACCAGTATTTCAGTGTACAAAGCCATGAACTGGTAACTACGAGGGTCCTCCACAAACTAAACAATATCGACACTACCTTACTGAGTAACCTCCATGCTCTCAACACATTTATTGCCATGTGCTACCAGTTTTTCAATGTCAATGTTATACTTTTCTACCTCCAAAGAACTTATTTATTTTTTTGAATGCACAAAATGTTTGATCAATCAAATTTTATAGGCAAAGAATGCAAATATATAGTGATAATGCAATGAATGAGTCTTCAGTGAGGAAATGGAGAACAAATTATGAACTGAAAGGTTGAAGTAAAAGTTGATAAAATAATTCAGAAAAACCGGTATTTCACTTTGGACACCATACATGACTTTTTGGATGGAAAAGATTTGCCAGCCATGAAGACCTCAGATGTTTAGCGGTGGAAGAGTATAACATCTGTACCATGTGAGAATAAATACCTTGATAGAGAAATAAAGGTCATGTAACTTTGGGTTGATAACTTTTGTTATTGTTTAGTTATATCAAATTGTTTGTCACTTTCTGGATGGCCCTCATAAAATCTGTTTTGATTAATTGTTTATAAAGTTAATGTAGTTTGTTGATATACTTTTGTAGCAGCAGGAAATACTCAGTTGCACATCACAGCCCCCTTGTGAGCTTCAGGAGTTGTTAACATGGAGACCAGCAGCTACGTTCACTTGTTCAGCTGGTGGTGGTGGTGGCATTCTTTCTAGGTCAGTTTTCAAGAAGCTCATGTTTGTGCTTGTCATAATTATTGTGATTTTCTACCCTTGTAGCAAGTTTCAGGTTGTCTATAAATTGTCAAGATCACTGTATATATGATCTGATTGCTGCAGACATCACATGACTCTACCAGCAGTTCTTAACAAATTACAGGATAAAGTGTTACACAGCCACATATGAGATGAGACAGTGTCAAGGGGCTAACAAAGATTTAAAAGGCAAGAGGGGACAAGAAATTATACTGTTAGGGGTAGAGCATTGACACGGGTAGGACATCCGCAGAGCAAACATGTCATATTTAGGTGCATTGAGTAGTGACGCAAATAATTAATTTTAATACCACCAACCACTGAATCAAAAGTAAGAAGTAACAATAGTTGTGGTTGTGTAAAGCGTAGTATTACAGTAGAAAAGTTAGGAGGAATATGTGTGTGTTCAACGGTGCAAAAAGGCCAACTAATTGAATAAAACATTTGTGTCGTACCACACCTTGAAAATCCTGAGATAGGGCACCCACCAAAACCTGCACCCGGGATTTGAACCTGTAACCACGTTACTGATAATGGTATCAATTCAAGATGAGAGAAGCTGCAGAAACAAGTTTAGCTCTGTCAGTATTTTACCATGGTAAGACTGGTGTTACCTTGAATCTCATGACATCCTCCATCTTGGCAGTTTTGCCGTTGCTCACGCAGCTCTGGAAGAAGCTCGGGGCAACAGACACTCCGAGAGCTTCTGATGTCATTCCTGTTCTGGCTCGCTCAGCATTCGTAGCAATCACACGAAATGTACCAAACAGGAGTACCAACAGTCGCTGTGTGTGCAGTGGCAGTGATGTTATCAATCTGTACAACAAAACAGCCAAGTTATCTTGGTCTGCCTCACACTCAACAGGTCATCAAGCTACCCAGATAAGATATTTTGGGGCTTTTACCTATCCACGAATGCACAATAACTATAAGCTCCATGGACCCCAAAACCATTTCAATAATTTCATTCATCATCTGATATGACCAATCAGATTAAAGGATATTAACTTAATAAAAAAAAATCTCATGTGTTCCATTAACACGACTTTCTCTACATCTCTGAAAAAATATTATTAAAAAGCTTATGCTTCTACTTACTTCACGCTAATCGAGAAAAAATTTTGATGTATCTTTCACAGAGGTGCACTTATTGTAAATAGTTTTAAAATATTGTTGAAATCAATTCTGTAAAGTAGTTTTTAGGACATTTTGGTACACTCACTTGGTAAAACACCAATAAATTTGTAAATGTTTTTTTATTTTGATTGGAAAGTTTTCTTTAGTTATTTGCAGTATTACATCCCACTCATATTTCCTTCATGCCAACTTGTGTTTGGAAACTCCTTACTTTTTGTTTTAAAATGTTATGCCTGAAAGTAATTTCTGAAGAAGTAAAATTTTCTGTATATATGTCACATTATCTCAAACTATTTGACATTAAGGGCTGAAATTTTTACCACACATTTGCACCTAAATAGTCTTTATTTTAACAAAAAAATTTTTATGTACTATATGAATTAGTTATTTTTTTTTTTTTTTAAAATTTAAAAATAATCCTTTTTCAGTAACATTTTAAATAGTTTTATTAAAAGACATCATAGCTTTGCTTGTAAAGGTATTGCTGAGCTAACAGGGCATGTTACCTGTGTATATGATCTCGTTGTTCCTCGGTATTGGGCAGGTCTATCACCGTGAACAGCCGCTGCTCCACGTCTCGACCAAAGATACCACCAGGCAACTTGCGTAGGAACTTCTTCAGTACGGATGCTATCGTATAGACGGAAAAGTTGTCCATGTTAACAAGACGTCCACTTTGCAGAAAATGAATCAGTTTCTTCATGTTGCCTTGGTGACCTGGAGCTCTGAACACGTCCTTCTTGAACGGTGCTTCTTTGTTCAGTTTCAGAATTAGAACCTGTGCAATTATCTGTGTTAAATACTCAACTTTAAAATATTCCAGGTAAAATAAATATATTAAAAAATACTTTGGGGACACGTTCCTTCCATCAAAACAAGAAAAACTGTTCATATAAACACATGTCCAAAAACCCTTTGTTTTCAATTTATTGAAGTTCAAAATGCCATTAATCAAAACATTTTAAAGTGACACTTTATTCTTCTTTTGTTTTTAGTTTGCTAGGAAGTGTTCCCACAAACACCACTTGTGGAAAATGATCCTAATGTCTCCTCTAGTGTCTAGACATGCATGCACTCGTCCAAGTACTGAATGCCAAATACTCCCAGTTGGTGTCTCATGATTTCACAGGCTAACATGACACATACACTTCATCTAGGAAGTCTGCTGCATAGACCAATAGTTTAAAGTGCCCCCAAAGGATTGAGGTGGAGGGAACATGCAGGCCATGGAACTGGTCCCCTTCTACCTATCCATTTTACCAGTCAGTGAGACTAAAATGTGCTACAGCCACATCATGTTTCTGCAGAGGTACATTTTCTAATAAGTCTGGGAGAGTGTTCTGAATGGAGTCCATGTAAGCGTGCTGGGGGAATGTATTACACAACTGTTAACAAGTAGTCATGGCAACGCAAGGCCAACTCTGCGGGATCAAAGCCTTCTATCAATGAGTACATAAATAAATGAAGTTATTAGGTTGGACCTGGAAAGCCATTGAATAAATTGATAAGACAAAGAGAAAGTGTTTTAGAACATGTTTATGTGAAACTATTTTCTTGTTTTGATGTCAGGAATCCATCCACAAACGATGTAAAAGTATTTTTAAACTATCCTGTATAAATTGTGTTTTATAAGAATCATTACTGTTCATGAAACACTCAAATTTAAGATGCTCTCTGGAGTGAAACGTACAAGTTGGTTGTGGCATTCATTTTTCAGCTAAGGCACCACATAAAAATCTCATGTTCTATTTATATGACTTTCTCTACTTCTCTCGAATAAATCCTTCCAGAAGCTTATTTTTCTATCTACTTCACGCTAATCAAGATAAACATTAGCAGAAATAGTCTTATTACTTGTTTCCTTGTAAGTAGAAGGGAAATAAGGGAATATGTTAGCGAAATCTTTTCAAAGCTGGTTGCTATGTGACAAATTCTTTTCCTTGCTTGGCCAGGAGTTCATAAATTAGCATATAAGAACTGAAACAAATAACAAGGAATATCTCGTAAATGGTCAACTCCATGAAAAAAAATATATAACAAATTGTGTGTTTTAACAAGAACTACATTTTTTCATCAGTAAGTTTCTGTCTATGTTATGGTTTACCAGTTATGCAGAAGTGATGCAAAATGAAGATGTCTTCAGAGACTATTCCCAGAAAATTTAAGATATGCATTTTATTTCTTGTGTAAATATACAGTATTTTAATCAAAATTGTTGGAGTCATTTTTAACAAAATTAAAATTTTTGAAATTTGTTCCATGTAAAGGGATAGTTTGGGGCAGTGGGATTTTGTTGAAAATGTTCATGTCACATCATTGGTGTTGATTTTTTGGGTGGAGTGCAATACCTATGTATTTTGTATTAAGTAGAGAAAGTAAAAATGTTGTCAAGATGTATTTGCAGTGAAATGTTGTGGATGCAGCTTTTCAATGTGGACATTCTGCAACAAGGTAATTTATACTCTGTTGGTTTAAACTATCATATTATTAGTTTTGATGAGTGAAACGATAATGATAAGCTTTTAGCTTGTTGTATAGTGTATAGAGAAGGTATTGCATATCACCCAAAAATTCAATACAGAGATTTCATCGCAAGTACATGTTTTGGGTCCCTCTGAATCCAAAAAAAGAGGAATTTTTTAGAAAAAGTTCCGTGTTTGTGTATGTGCGTGCGCGGGGACAGCACAGCTCAAAAACAAAACTTATTACATAAGTTGGTATCTTCCAAGAAAATACACCCACCTGCAACTATCCTTTACATAGAACATTTCTCAAAACTTTTGATCTCAAAAATGGCTCTAATGATTTTGATAAAATACCTTATGTTTAAGATATTTTTATGACAAAGGAAATGTGTATCTTGAATTTTGTGGGAATAGCCTCTGAAGACTTTTGCAAAACTGGTAAACTGTAAGAGAGAGACAAAAACAAAGATCTCTTTAAAACACACAATTTCTGTTATATACATTTTTTGTAGGGTTAAGTGTTTTCAAGATATTCTGGATTATTGGTTTCAATTTTAAGCCACTTAAACTTTTCTCAAATGGGAAGACACCTTTCTTCTCATTTCTTGTTTGTTTACTCCTGCCAAGCTAAGAGAATGGAATTTCAACTGTTTCACATAGCGATCGGCTTTTAAAGGTCTTGACTATCACTTTAACCTCTGTATTCCCTTATTTCCCTTCTACCTAGTTATAAGGAAGCAAGTAATAAAACGTAATTCTGCTTATGTTTATCTTGATTAGCATGAAGTAGATAGAAGAATAAGCTTATTAACAGAGTTGTAGAGAAAGTCATGTGAATGGAACACATCAGATTTTATTTTATTGCAGGAAATGTTAAGGAGTTCCTTGCTCCTTGGATTGAAGGAAGTACTTGGCTATGAGGTGAGAAAGCCATGGGAATCCATATTGGCACCTGACAGTACTTTTATCATATAATATACAACTGCAGAGGGAAAGAAAACACATTGAAGATGCAGAGGAGATCTGAGAACTGTTCAGGGGAATCTTCTCATGTCTTGTGTGTAAAACTGACGTCACACAGCAACAAAATACATGTAATGGCCAAGTTATGTTTCAAATATTTACATTAAAGGCGATGCATCTGTCAAATTTGTAAACTCTTATTGAAATTTATAGCAGTTATTGCGCATAATACTGATATTTTTGTCATTTATCAAAATTCTAACTTACACACAATCTTAATTCATAATAATTTGTTACTGTCCAAAATCATTGTTCTAATAAAAATAAGCTATGTGATGCATTTTTAACTCCAAGTTGACAGCAAATGTATTACTACACTTTTATTTATGAGCCCTAATTAATAGTGAAAGATGGTTACTTTTCTTCCTCTACAAATCCTTACATTTTTCATAATATAATAACTTATTTGATAAAGTTGGAGAATTTTTTCAAAAAAATTATACGATCCTTTTCTTTAATATGATTTCAAGAGGCATTACAGAAGTTTTGAAACAAATTAGTAAAAAATGTCATCGTACAGAACATTTTGAATTTGGAAAAGTATTGGAAAAAAGTTTGTGAGAAAATAAGGGTTAAAGTTGGGAGTGCCTACTAATAAGCATGCGCATTACAATGATATGAATTCTAAAATATAGTATATCCCAGTAGGCATATTTTAACTGAAGTAAGTCATTGTAATAGGAAACAAAATAATTTTTTAATTTTTCACAATTTCTGGTCAAATTTCACAGATGCATGATCACTCATCTCACCCTACTATTATCAAGGAAAGGGAAATATGTCACTAATTTTTATGGTTTACTTCAATTTCAGTTTTAAATGGTTTCAACTGAAGCAAAAAGTTAGACATCTTCACTGTATTTTAAGTGGAATATGTGCTCCTTGGCAAAATAAAACTGTATGATGAGAGGCAAGCTCTGAGACAACAGGACTGTATAAAGCTGAACAGATATATTGTATTTGGTGGGGTTAGGTTGCTTCCACAGATGGCCATACCAACTGCAAGCTGACACCGCGCACCACACTTCAAACTTTTCATGATGCAGTCCAGTATCTGTGTTGATATTAGGAAAACCCTGTTCATTTTTACTTTCTCTACACATACTATATATATAGCATATACACTCCACCCAAAAATTTGATACCAATATTTCACCAGAAATATATGTTTTAGGGTCCCCTGTATCCAAAAAAAAAAAAAAAAATCATCTGTGGTAAAATACGAAACTTGGTATTTAAGTTTACTGTCTTCCAGCGATGCAACACAAAGATTTTGAGAGAATTCCTCCCACCCCAAATTACCCTTTACATGGAAAAAATTTCAAACATTTTGATTTTCTCAAAAAATAGCTGTAACAATTTTGATTAAAATAATGTATATCAAAGATATCTAAATGGCAAATGAAATGTACATTTTGAATTTTCTGGGAATAGCATCTGAACACATGTTTATTCTGAATGAATTTTACATAACTAGCAAACTGTAAGAAACAGAAAAAAACTTACTACACAAAATATGTAGATCACGTTAAATCGTACAATTTATGTAATATATGTTTTTTTTTCATAGAATTGACCATTTCTGAGATATTCCTTGTTATTTGTTTCAGATTCAAAATATTTCAAATTTTTCTTTCATGGAAAGTTGTAAATTTCTGGCCAGATTTTCCTTTATTGATGTTTCACCAAAAACAGCATGCAGCATCTTCAGGGTAGAGAAAGCTACCACATGGCCAGCCTGAAACTGGTATGAAGCAAACAGCTTCCCCAAGCTCTGTTTCACTCTCGCCATATTCAGAGGCGCGATCAACACTTTATTTATCCACTGTACTCATATTTGTTGTGTGACTTGCAGTCAGCATCCTGGATGCAGTTTTTGACAACAAACCTAGGCTCTCAACATGGGCAAGTGAAGCAAGAGTCACTTCTGCTCTCAAACATGCAGCATAACTTGTTGAAATGATTTTGCACATTTATCGAAGCTTTGCAGCAGGAGTCCTTGATTTCTGGTCTAACTAGTTGCAAGTTTTATTTAAGGGGTTCCTTGAAAGAAAAAGTATATCGTGATAATTTTAATTGTTTTCTCACAGAAAGCAAACAGGAGTCAGTTGAGAAATTCAATGCTATGCCAACTTATTGCCATGGTAGCTCAGTTGTAGAGCAACCAGCTAGTCACCAGGAGATCCATGGTTCAAATCCCGACTAGAACATTGAAGTTTTCAGTGTGACTCTACCTATCCACAGGAACTTAGTGCTACCAAGTCCTGTTTGAAGTCACACTCGTACAGCGTTATTATCTTAAACAGATAACTCTGATTTACACCATTTGGTCAGTCTGATTCCTATCCTGCACACAACAATATCTCATTCTAGTTTCACTTTTTCTACCATATAGCATGTATTGTATTCCAATTTGTTACCAACGTTTCATGTTTTGAGGTCCCTTAATTAAAATCCATTTTAGAAAAAGGTCCGTTCATGAGAGCATAATTCAAAAACAAAAGATTGTTTGATTACAAAATTGGCTATTTAACTTCAATTCCAAGGACATAACATGAAGATTTTCAAGACAAAATCCCTTACGAAACTACCATTTGCATGAAAGATTTTCTCAAAAATGGCTCCAACAATTTTCACTAAAATACTGCATATTAAAGATTCTTACACAACAAATGAAATTTATATCTTGAATTTTCTAAGAACAGCCTCTGAAATCCTCTTCACTCTGTACGTGTAACTAGTCAACCATGAGCGATAAAAGTGCAATCTTGGTGAAACACACATTTATACATTTATTGTGGAATTATTCAATTTGAGAATACTTAGTTTCATCATTATTTGATTTTCCTGGTCAACAAAGTGGCCAGCTTTTAAAACATTTCACTATCTCTTACTCTCTTGAAATTTACAAGCAACTAAGTCATCAGCTAATATTAATTTTTAATTTAAAAGAATTTAAGTTTTTGTAACACAAACATCAGTTAGTAATTACTCACTGGGAACATTTGTTCCCAATTTCAGCCCTTAATTCAGACTAAATCTTGCCTTGTTGGCGTCAACAATAAGGGTGGTGGTGGCATCTGGTGTTGCATCTACAAACTTCTAGAGGTTGCTGTATGGCAATAAATCAAAATTCATGATATGGTTCTTTTTCTTCGAGATATAGATCTTCTCACAGACATCTAATTCTGGTTTCACGTCCTGATCACAGAAATGATGGCAATCTGCTTAGTTTTTATTTATTTTTTTTCTTTTTACAATATAATTTGTTTTGGGTCGCTTTAACAGCATGGTCATATCGCGACCTATTAAATTGTACATAAAATAGTTATAATACAAAATGGTTACATTTATACTTCACAATAAATGAAAAAGTTTACATTGTCTTATAAATATTATAGTATTTTTAATTGAGTAAGTCACTGAAGTCTCGGACATTGCACCAGTGTGTTGATTGATTCTGGATCTTTGCTAATGTGTCAGTTCTAATTTTCGGAGAGGCACGAAGCAGTTTGATGTTGATGAGTTGTTGGTGTATCTAATGACGTCTTGATCACTGATGGGCTGCAATGTGACGGTACCCAGTGAAGTATGTGTAGGACTTGAGTGTAAATTACATATTCTGTCTGATTGGCAGTTTCAATGATGTACTGCAAAAGCTTTACAGGAGAAAATGGAATAATATTTGGGTGGTGTGTAGAGCAAAGTGTGGGTAGGATATATAACAGCATCCATCATTTGTTGTTGATCCATCCGTGAAGATTTCCATATGACTGTCTCGTAGAGCGTTGTACGTTTGTTTGCAGATGAAATTAGGTGTTTTAGTTTTTGTGTAATAAGGAAGTTGATTGTTGGCCGCAGAAGGTGTCTTTGTTTCATGAATATTTGCCATTTTAATACCTACTTCTTTGCTGTACTCTGACCTTGATGACGAGCTCATTGGGAAGATTACAAGCTATCTTAATTGAATAGGACACACTTAATATATTTCTGTGTATGCTTCCATCTGTACACTTACTATATAGGCACCCAGAACTAGTCTTAGGGCAGTGTTGTACGGTATGCAGTGGTATAATTGCTGCTCCATATTCTAGCCTTGTAAGCATTTAGCAAAACAGTTAAATCTATTTGCTTGTATTTTATGTTCCTTTATTGGTCTCCAAACTTCCTATGTAAACTAGATTACAGTCCAAGAGCATTTCATTTCATGAATTCCCTTTTGTTTGTTTGCATAGCAACTTGTGAATGCTGTAAGGTTGATAGACCAGCATCCTCAACATAGCAAAGTCCCCCCCCCCCCCGTAAGCGACTCAATATTAATGTTTGTACTCACCAGCAGTGGGCCAGGAATGTCGCTCTTGCACACTTCGTCCAATGGGATACCAAACTTGACTCTGAAAACACAAGCACAGCTGTAGTGATGTTCTCTTCCAGGAAACAGACACATGACAAAAGTAAGAGTACGTACTTCTCCAGTCTGCGAGGGTACGGTACAGAAGGATGGCCACATGACGTCACCACGTTACTGAAAGTGGCTGCCCTTCGGTGCATCCTTTCAGCCCAACTTGTCATTCTCTGACAGCACCTGACCCACCACCAGCACGACGACAACTGCTACTCTGAAACAAAAACATGTGATAAGCCAATTCTTAACTTTATTATTTGCATTCCAACCAACTCATTACAACATTAATTATAATAATTATGTACGCTTCACGAGTAATCAAGCCCTTGGCATTCTTAACTAAGTGAATCAAATAACTGGGTCTTTATCCCAATATATATTATTAATAGGTGGGTGGGGCAGAGCATCATGATCTAGGAAGAGTGCCATCTTGTCTGGTATTTTCTATGCAACTGGCCCAGTTGGCTCCTGGGAAGATCTAATGTTTTCTGTGCAGTCCGCCGTCAGATGCAGTCAGTTGGCTCCTGGGAAGATCTAATGTTTTCTGTGCAGTCCGCCGTCAGATGCAGTCAGTTGACTCCTGGGAATATCTAATGTTTTCTGTGAAGTCTGTCATCAGATGCAGTCAGTTGGCTCCTGGGAAGATCTTGTTTTCTGTGCAGTCTTTAATCAGATGTAGCCAGTTGGCTCTTGGGAAGATCTAATGCTTTCTGTGCAGTCTGTAATCAGATGCAGTCAGCTGGCTCCTTGGAAGATCTAATGTTTTCTGTGCAGTCTGTCATTAGATGCAGCTGGAGCAGTTGGCTCCTGGGAAGATCCAATGTTTTCTATGCAGTCTGTCATCAGATGCAACTGGCCCAGTTGGTCCCTGGCAATGTAGTGTTTTCTATGCAGTCGGTCATCAGATGCAACTGAGCCATATGGCTCCTGGGAAGATCCCATGTTTTCTGTGCAGTCTGTCATAAGATGTGCAGTAGGGTAGTTGGTTCCTGGCAAGACCTAATGCTTTCTGTGCAGTCTGTCATCAGATGTGCACTGGGGTAGTTGGTTCCTGGCAAGATCTAATGCTTTCTGTGCAGTCTGAAATCAGATGTGCACTGGGGCAGTTGGTTCCTGGCAAGATCTAATGCTTTCTGTGCAGTCTGTCATCAGATGCAGCCAGTTGGCTCCTGGAAAGATCTAATGTTTTCTGTGCAGTCCATCATCATATGAAACTGCGGTAGTTGGCTCTTGGGAAAATGTAATGTTTTCTAAGCAGTCCGTCATCAGAATCAGCTGGAGCAGTTGGCTCCTGGGAAGATCTAATGTTTTCTGTGCAGTCTGTCATCAGATGCAACTGGACCAGTTGGATCCTTGGAAGATCTAGGGTTTTCTGTGCAGTCTGTCATCAGATGCAACTGGAGCAGTTGGCTCCTGGGAAGATCTAATGTTTTCTGTGCAGTCTGTCATCAGATGCAGCTAAAGCAGTTGGCTTCTGGGAAGATCTAATGTTTTCTGCACAGTCTGTCATCAGATGCAGCTGGAGCAGTTGGCTCCTGGGAAGATCTAATGTTTTCTGTGCAGTCTGTCATCAGATGTAGCTGGAGCAGTTGGCTCTCGGGAAGATCTAATGTTTTCTGTGCAGTCTGTTATCAGATGCAGCTGGAGCAGTTGGCTCCTGGGAAGATCTAATGTTTTCTGTGCAGTCTGTCATCAGATGCAGCTGGAGCAGTTGGCTCCTGAGAAGATCTAATGTTTTCTGTGCAGTCTGTCATCAGATGCAGCTGGAGCAGTTGGCTCCTGGGAAGATCTAATGTTTTCTGTGCAGTCTGTCATCAGATGCAGCTGGAGCAGTTGGCTCCCGGGAAGATCTAATGTTTTCTGTGCAGTCTGTCACAACAACTGCAGTAATATGATAGCATATGCGGATGACAAGATTTTAATTAGAGAAGGAAACTCCCGAAACAAACTGGAAATCAAAGGAAACAATTTAATAGAAACCTTAAACCAAGGGTACACAGAAGCGAAAATGAAATTTTCTCCACAAAAATCTGCAATTCTGTTAATAAAAGGTACCCTAAACAGAAATCCAGTAATAAGAATTTTGGGTAATAGTATAAAAAGATGTCTTGTTATGAGATATTTATAATTAAAATTAGATGAAAAAAGAAATTTTAAAGAGCATGTTAATTTCGTAGGATTTAAAGCTGAAAACTTTCTAATGAAATTATCTAGAATTGTTCAGTCCAAATTTAAAATACCACTATCGACCATCAGCTGCTATCTTACCAGTATTTTCGCATCCATTATAAATTATGGAGCTGTTGTTTGGGCAGACAAATCCAATAAAAGTTCTATTAAATTATTACTTAGAAGATCCCAAAGAAAAGTTCTACTACGTTTTACAGGTGCGACGTCCACAACCCCAACTTTGAACAACAAATTGTTGGATACAACTGTCAAACTAAATTAGATATTAAGAACAGATTAATACAAGAATGGGAAGAGACTGAAACAGGCACAAGAACGTTTTCATTTTTCAACAGCATTAAAGAACGGTTAAAAATAAACCATATAAATGCCTCAAAAGCACTAATTCACTATTTATCAGGTCATTATCCATATTATACTTACTGGAAGAAAATAAATAAAATACTGAATGAAAATTGTGAAATTTGAAATGTTCCGGGAATTCTGGAGCAGGTATTGTTTGAATGTAGTAAAAACTCACAAGAGTTACGGAAAGAGAGAGAAGCAATTAGAGGTTGTTTTATAAACAAAATTTTAAGAAATAAAGATTTATACACCCATTTGGAACAACTAGCAAATAAAGTAAGTAATAAGGGTTGGGAGGAAATGATTATTCCAATACATCAGAGAAATGTTCAATTGAATCTAGAGAGATCACATCAAATGAGGTTAAGACCCAGAAATATTTTACAAGTAGCCGATTTAGATGTAATAAATACCCTTGAAGGGCATAGTTAATTATTAGCTGAGAGAGGGGAATTGGATGGCATGCAGAGAGATATTTAGCGGCCCTTGCAAAACCCAAAAGAAAAGATACTGGAATGAGAATAATAATTAATAACAAGCGCACTTATTATTCCATATAATTAGAGGAGGAGAAGAAGAAATAGAGAGCAGGTAAATAGACATTTGGGGAAAGAGGCGATGAAGCAGAAGAATATCATATGCGGTGGAACATGTAGGTTAGATGAAGATGGCGTTCCTGGGAAGAAGGTAGAAGATGCAGTATTTGGGACGAAGTGGGAAATGGGGGATTGGGATGAAGTGAGAAAATGGGGGACTGGGACGAAGTGAGAAAATGGGGTTCCCAGGAAGAAGTGAGAAATTGTACTGGGATGAAGTGAGAAGATGGGGTTCCCAGGAAGAAGTGAGAAGGACTGGGATGAAGTGAGAAGATGGAGTTCCCAGGAAGAAGTGAGGAAATGTACTGGGATGAAGTGAGAAGATGTAATTGAGATATGAGAAGAATAGTGAGGATGTATACTATTAATATTAACTACCAAATAATGATACACAAATTTGTATAGGAGTGAAGTGAAATAAAAAGTTATAGTTATAGTTACCGGCGGCTATAGCTAGGGTAGTGCAGTTGAATATTAACTTATAATAAATAACTGGATACCACTTATTCTAATTACTGGATACCAGTAATTTAAAATTATTATATTTAAATTTTAAATGTTTAATTAAACCCTATATTTGAATTAAATTTAAACATTTTAAAAGATTTTAATTAAATTATAAAATTTTATATTATGCTTTGAATTTTGGATTTAATGTAAATTTAAATAGAATATAAATTTACATTGCATACATATAGTTTCGAAATTTTTAAATAATATAATTATTTAATTTTACAATTGTGGGATTTTCATATAATTGGAAATATACATAAATTTAAGTTTTAGATAATTTAAATAAATATAAATATAAAGTTAAAAATAATTATAATTCGGTATTTTTGGTAAGGTTTTTGACGTAATATTTTTTTTTTAACTTTATAAATAAAACATTAATTATATGTATAAAATTTTAAGTAATAATATAATAATAGTAAGAGTAATATAATTAAATTCCTTAATAGAATAGTAATTAAAATAATATAATGGTTTTTAAATTAAAAAAGGTGTATAATATAAATAAATAATATATAATAAATTTTAATTAATAATAATAGTATAAGTAAAATTATACATTAAAATTAATTCAAAGTATTAATCACATTGAAATTGTATCAATTACATAATAACACACAGTTCAATTGCCAGTAATTATGATTTAAATTGGTATTTATAAACATTTTAGGCTACTTCAAAATCTTCTCGGGCTTCTAGCCAGGTAATAACTTGGCTTGACACCAACGTTTCGAAGAAGTGCATCTTCCTCGTCTTCAGGGTGAACTGATGGTTTGAGCTTGCGGAGACTGGTATTTATAAGAGCTGGGATGAAGCTAAAATCTGATTGGTTCGCGAGATATTATGGCCTGGTATTTAAGATGACTGAGACATGGGCACGGACTTCGTAGAAAACTATTTATAGCAGTTAATTCGGCTAATGTTTTGTGTTTGAGCACGCACCTGCTAGAAAATAAGTCTTGGAAGACTGCAGGTACAGGATTAGGTGTTAAGGCTCTTTATCATCGGTGTCCATGCTGAACTTAATTGTAGGCCAGAATCGCGATTTAGATTATTTGTTTCAGATGAGATGGCTAAAGCTTCTTTTACTCTCCTTTCCCAGTAATTCGAACACTTTGCCACTATCTTGGTGTTAGTAAAGTTAGCTCTGTGGCTCTGTTCTATACAGTGTTCAGCCAGTCCAGATTTTTCGGGTTGCATAAGCCTTATTGATCTTTGGTGTTCAGAAACGCGTGTGGCAATAGTGCGTCCTGTTTGGCCAATGTACGCTGCGCTGCATTCGCAAGGAATGTGGTAGACACCAGGTACTCTGAGAGCTAAATTATAAAGACCAAAGATCAATAAGGCTTATGCAACCCGAAAAATCTGGACTGGCTGAACACTGTATAGAACAGAGCCACAGAGCTAACTTTACTAACACCAAGATAGTGGCAAAGTGTTCGAATTACTGGGAAAGGAGAGTAAAAGAAGCTTTAGCCATCTCATCTGAAACAAATAATCTAAATCGCGATTCTGGCCTACAATTAAGTTCAGCATGGACACCGATGATAAAGAGCCTTAACACCTAATCCTGTACCTGCAGTCTTCCAAGACTTATTTTCTAGCAGGTGCGTGCTCAAACACAAAACATTAGCCGAATTAACTGCTATAAATAGTTTTCTACGAAGTCCGTGCCCATGTCTCAGTCATCTTAAATACCAGGCCATAATATCTCGCGAACCAATCAGATGTTAGCTTCATCCCAGCTCTTATAAATACCAGTCTCCGCAAGCTCAAACCATCAGTTCACCCTGAAGACGAGGAAGATGCACTTCTTCGAAACGTTGGTGTCAAGCCAAGTTATTACCTGGCTAGAAGCCCGAGAAGATTTTGAATTAACACGTCGCCAGGAAAGCTATAGTTCTTATTTTATTTTAGGCTACGTTAGGAGAATTTTATATGTGTCAATTTAAGTTGTATATTTAAATTTGTAACTGGTATAAGTAGTAATAAATGTAAAAAGTTTGGGAATTTTGCCCTGGTTTAAGTAATTAGTTACCAGGGTTTAGTGTTCAGATTTGATTTTATTTTATTTGTGCAGTTTGTCATCAGATACAACTGGAGCAGTAGGCTCCTGGGAAGATGTAGTGTTTTCCGTGCAGTCTGTCATCAGATGCAACTGGAGCAGTAGGCTCCTGAGAAGATGTAGTGTTTTCCGTGCAGTCTGTCATCAGATGCAACTGGAGCAGTAGGCTCCTGAGAAGATGTAGTGTTTTCTGTGCAGTCTGTCATCAGATGCAACTGGAGCAGTAGGCTCCTGAGAAGATGTAGTGTTTTCCGTGCAGTCTGTCATCAGATGCAACTGGAGCAGTAGGCTCCTGGGAAGATGTAGTGTTTTCTGTGCAGACTGTCATCAGATGCAACTGGGCCAGTTAGCTCCTGGGTAGATGTAGTGTTTTCTATGCAGACCGTCATCCGATGCAAATGGGCCAGTTAGCTCCTGGGCAGAAGTAGTGTTTTCTGTGCAGACCGTCATCAGATGCAATTGAGCCAGTTAGCTCCTCGGTAGATGTAGTGTTTTTTGTGCAAACTGTCATCAGGTGCAACTGGGCCAGTTATCTCCTGGGTAGAAGTAGTGTTTTCTGTGCAGATTGTCATCAGATGGCTCTGGGCCAGTTAGCTCCTGGGTAGATGTAGTGTTTTCTGTGCAGACCGTCCTGAGATGAACTGGGCCAGTTAGCTCCTGGGTAGATGTAGTGCTTTCTGTCTAGACTGTCATCAGATGCAACTGGAGCAGTAAGCTCCTGCGAAAATGTACTGTTTTCTGTGCAGTCTGACATCAGATGCAACTGGGCAGTTAGCTCCTGGGTAGATGTAGTGTTTTCTGTGCAGACTGTCATCAGATGCAACTGGAGCAGTAGGCTCCAAGGTAGATGTAGTGTTTTCTGTGCAGACTGTCATCACATGCAACTTTGCCAGCTAGCTCCTGGGTAGATGTAGTGTTTTCTGTGCACTCTGTCATCAGATGCAACTGGGTCAGTTCGCTCCTGGGAAGATGTAGTGTTTTCTGTGCAGTCTGTCATCAGATGCAGTCAGTTATCTCCTGGGAAAAACTAATGTTTTCTGTGCAGTCCGTCATCAGATGCAGTCAGTTGGCTCCTGGGAAGATCTAATGTTTTCTGTGCAGTCTGTCATCACATGCAGTTAGTTATCTCCTGGGGAGATGTAGTGTTTTCTGTGCAGTCTGTCATTACATGCAACTGGAGTAGTATGCTCCTCGGAAGATGTAGTGTTTTCTGTGCAGTCTGTCATCTGATGCAACTGGAGTAGTTGGCTCCTGGAAAGATATAATGTTTTCTACAGTCTGTCATCAGATGCAATTGGGCCAGTTGGCTCCTGGGATGTTCTTATGTTTTCTGTGCAGTCTGTCATCACATGCAGTCAGTTGTCTCCTGGAGAGATGTAGTGCTCTCTGTACAGTCTGTCATCAGATGCAACTAGAGCAGTAGGCTCCTGGGATAATGTAGTGTTTTCTGTGCAGTCTGTAATCAGATGCAACTGGGCAGTTAGCTCCTGGGTAGATGTAGTGTTTTCTGTGCAGACCGTCAAGAGAGGCACCTGGGTCAGTTAGATTCTGCGTAGATGTAGTGTTTTCTGTGCAGTCTGTCATCAGATGCAAGTGGAGCAGTAGGCTCCAGGGAATATGTAGTGTTTTGTGTGCAGTCTGTCATCAGATGCAACTGGAGCAGTAGGCTCCTGGGAAGATGTACTGTTTTCTGTACAGTGTCTCATCAGATGCAACTGGAGCAGTAGGCTCCTATGAAGATGTAGTGTTTTGTGTGCAGTCTGTCATCAGATGCAACAGGAGCAGTAGGCTCCTGGGAAGATGTTGTGTTTTCTGTGCAGTCTGTCATCAGATGCAACTGGAGCAGTAGGTACCTGGGAAGAGCTAATGTTTTCTCTACAGTCTTACATCAGATGCAACTGGAGCAGTAGGCCCCAAGGTAGATGTAGCGTTTTCTGTGCAGACTGTCATCAGATGCAACTGGGCCAGTTAGCTCCTGGGTAGATGTAGTGTTTTCTGTGCAGCCTGTCATCAGATGAACTTAAGCAGTAGGCTCCTGGGAAGATGTAGTGTTTTCTGTGCAGTCTGTCATCAGATGCAAATGGAGCAGTAGGCTCCTGGGAAGATATAGTGTTTTCTGTGCAGTCTGTCATCAGATGCAGACAGTTTTCTCCTGGGAAGAGCTAATGTTTTCTCTACAATTTGTCATGAGATGACATTGGGCCAGTTAGTTCCTGGGTAGATGTAGTGTTTTGTGTACAGTCTGTCATCAGATGCAACAGGAGCAGTAGGCTCCTGGGTAGAAGTATTGTTTTCTGTGCAGTCTTTCATCAGATGCAACTGGAGCAGTAGGCTCTTGGGAAGATGTAGTGTTTTCTGTGCAGTAGGTCAATAGATGACACTGGGCCAGTTAGCTCCTGGGTAGATGTAGTGTTTTCTGTGCAGTCTGTCATCAGATGCAACTGGGCCACTTAGCTCCTGGGCAGATGTAGTGTTTTCTGTGCAGACTGTCATCAGATGCAACTGGGCCAGTTAGCTCCTGGGTAGATGTAGTGTTTTCTGTGCAGACTGTCATCAGATGCAACTGGAGCAGGAGGCTCCTGGGAAGATGTAGTGCATTCCGTGCAGTCTGTCATCAGATGCAACTGGAGCAGTAGGCTTCTGGGAAGAATTAGTGTTTTCTGTGCAGTCTGTCATCACATGGAAAGAGGCCAGTTAGCTCCTAGGCAGATGTACTGTTTTCTGTGGAGTCTGCCATCAGATGCAGTCAGTTGGCTCCTGGAGAGATGTAGTGCTTTCTGTGCAGTCTGTCATCAGATGCAACTGGAGCAGTAGGCTCTTGGGAAGATGTAGTGTTTTCTGTGCAGACTGTCATCAGATGCAACTGGAGCAGTAGGCTCCTGGGTACATGTAGTGTTTTCTGTGCAGTCTATCATCAGATGCAACTGGAGCAGTAGGATCCTGGGAAGATGTAGTGTTTTCTATGCAGACTGTCATCAGATGCAACTGGAGCAGTAATCTCCAAGGTAAATAAATGTAGTGTTTTCTGTGCAGACCGTCATCAGATGCAAATGGGCCAGTTAGCTCCTCGGTATATGTAGTGTTTTCTTTGCAGACTGTCATCAGATGCAATTGGGCCAGTTAGCTCCTGGGTAGATGTAGTGTTTTCTGTGCAGCCTGTCATCAGATGCAACTTAAGCAGTAGGCACCTGGGAAGGTGTGCTTTCTGTGCAGTCTGTCATCAGATGCAAATGGAGCAGTAGCCTCCTGGGAAGATGTAGTGTTTCCTGTGCAGTCTGTCATCAGATGCAACTGGACCAGTAGTTTCCTGGGAAGAGCTAAAATTTTCTCTACAATTTGTCATGAGATGCAACATGGCCAGTTAGTTCTTGGGTAGATGTAGTGTTTTCTGTGCAGTCTGTCATCAGATGCAACTGGGCCAGCTAGCTCCTGGGTAGATGTAGTGTTTTCTGTGCAGTCTGTCATCAGATGCAACTGGGTCAGTTCGCTCCTGGGAAGATGTAGTGTTTTCTGTGCAGTCTGTCATCAGGTGCAGACAGTTTTCTCCTGGGAAAAACTAATGTTTTCTGTGCAGTCCGTCATCAGATGAAGTCAGTTGGCTCCTGGGAAGATCTAATGTTTTCTGTGCAGTCTGTCATCACATGCAGTTCGTTGGCTCCTGGAGAGATGTAGTGTTTTCTGTGCAGTCTGTCATTACAAGCAACTGGAGTAGTATGCTCCTGGGAAGATGTAGTGTTTTCTGTGCAGTCTGTTATCTGATGCAACTGGGGTAGTTGGCTCCTGGAAAGATCTAATGTTTTCTGTGCAGTCTGTCATCAGATGCAATTGTGCCAGTTGGCTCCTGGGATGTTCTTATGTTTTCTGTGCAGTCTGTCATCAGATGCAGTCAGTTGACTCCTGGAGAGATGTAGTGCTCTCTGTGCAGTCTGTCATCAGATGCAAATGGGGTAGTTGGCTCCTGGGTAGTTGTAGTGTTTTCTGTGCAGTCTGTCATCAGATGCAACTGGAGCAGTTGGCTCCTGGGTAGTTGTAGTGTTTTCTGTGCAGACTGTCATCAGATGCAACTGGGCAGTTAGCCCCTGGGTAGATGCAGTGTTGTCTGTGATGTCTGTCATCAGATGCAACTAGAGTAGTAGGCTCCTGGGTAGATGTAGTGTTTTCTGTGCAGTCTGTCATCAGTTAAAACTGGAGCAGTAGGCTCCTGGGAAGATGTAGTGTTTTGTGTGCAGTCTGTCATCAGATGCAACTGGAGCAGTAGGCTCCTGGGTAGAATTATTGTTTTCTGTGCAGTCTTTCATCATATGCAACTGGAGCAGTAGGATCTTGGGAAGATGTAGTTTTTTCTGTGCAGTCTGTCAATAGATGACACTGGGCCTGTTAGCTCCTGAGAAGATATAGTGTTTTCTGTGCAGTCAGTCATCAGATGTAACTGGGCCAGTTACCTCCTGGGTAGATGTAGTGTTTTCTGTGCAGTCTGTCATCAGATGCAACTGGGTCACTTCGCTCCTGTGAAGATGTTATGTATTCTGTGCAGTGTGTCATCTGATGCAACTGCGGAAGTTAGCTCCTGGGAAGATCTAATGTTTTCGGTGCAATGTGTCATCAGATGCAACCAGACCATTTGGCTCCTGGCAAGACCTAATGCTTTCTGTGCAGTCTGTCATCAGATGTGCACTGGAGCAGTTGGTTCCTGGCAAGATCTAATGCTTTCTGTCAGTCTGTCATCAGATGCAGCCAGTTGGTTCCTGGAAAGATCTAATGTTTCTTGTGCAGTCCGTCATCATATGAAACTGCAGTAGTTGGCCTTTGGGAAAATGTAGTGTTTTCTAAGCAGTCCGTCATGAGATCCAGCTGGAGCAGTTGGCTCCTGGGAAGATCTAATGTTTTCTGTGCAGTCTGTCATCAGATGCAGCTGGAGCAGTTGGCTCCCGGGAAGATCTAATGTTTTCTGTGCAGTCTGTCACAACAACTGCAGTAATATGATAGCATATGCGGATGACATGATTTTAGTTAGGGAAGGAAACTCCCAAAACAAACTGGAAATCAAAGGACACAATTTGATGGAAACCTTAAACCAAGGGTACACAAAAGTGAAAATGAAATTTTCTCCACAAAAATCTGCAATTCTATTAATAAAAGGTACCCTAAACAGAAATCCAGTAATAAGAATTTTGGGTAATAGTATAAAAAGATGTTTTGTTATGAGATATTTATAATTAAAATTACATGAAAAAAGAAATTTTAAAGATCATGTTTATTTCGTAAGATTTAAAGCTGGAAACTTTCTAATGAAATTATCTAGAATTGTTCAGTCCAAATTTAAAATACCACTATCGACCATCAGCTGCTATCTTACCAGTATTTTCGCATCCATTATAAATTATGGAGCTGTTGTTTGGGCAGACAAATCCAATAAAAGTTCTATTAAATTATTACTTAGAAGATCCCAAAGAAAAGTTCTACTACGTTTTACAGGTGCGATGTCCACAACCCCAACTTTGTCCAATTGATTTAATACTTTTTATGAGAGGAGCTTAGTACTCGTTAATGTAGCAAAATTATATTAAAGTACAACAAATTGTTGGTTACAACTGTCAAACTAAATTAGATATTAAGAACAGATTAATACAAGAATGGGAAGAGACTGAAACAGGCACAAGAACATTTTCATTTTTCAACAGCATTAAAGAACGGTTAAAAATAAACCATATAAATGCCTCAAAAGCACTAATTCACTATTTATCGGGTCATGGTCCATATTATACTTACTGGAAGAAAATAAATGAAATACTGAATGAAAACTGTGAAATTTGAAATGTTCCGGGAATTCTGGAACATGTATTGTTTGAATGTAGTAAAAACTCACAAGAGTTACGGAAGGAGTGAGAAGCACTTAGAGGTTGTTTTATAAACAAAATTTTAAGAAATAAAGATTTATATACCATTTGGAACAACTAGCAAATAAAGTAAGTAATAAGGGTTGAGAGGAAATGATTATTCCAATACATCAGAGAAATGTTCAATTGAATCTAGAGAGGTCACATCAAATGAGTTTAAGACCCAGAAATATTTTACAAGTAGCCGATTTAGATGTAATAAATACCCTTGAAGGGCATAGTTAATTATTAGCTGAGAGAGGGGAATTGGATGGCACGCAGAGAGATATTTAGCGGCCCTTGCAAAACCCAAAAGAAAAGATACTGGAATGAGAATAATAATTAATAACAAGCGCACTTATTATTCCATATAATTAGAGGAGGAGAAGAAGAAATAGAAGGCAGGTAAATAGACATTAGGGGAAAGTGGCGATGAAGCAGAAGATCATATGCGGTGGAAGATGTAGGTTAGATGAAGATGGCGTTCGTGGGAAGAAGGTTGAAGATGCAGTATTTGGGACGAAGTGGGAAATGGGGGATTGGGATGAAGTGAGAAAATGGGGGACTGGGACGAAGTGAGAAAATGGGGTACCCAGGAAGAAGTGAGAAAATGGGGGACTGGGACGAAGTGAGAAAATGGGGGACTGGGACGAAGTGAGAAAATGGGGGACTGGGACGAAGTGAGAAGATGGGGTTCCCAGGAAGAAGTGAGAAAATGGACTGGGGCGAAGTGAGCAAATGGGGGACTGGGACGAAGTGAGAAGATGGGGTTCCCAGGAAGAAGTGAGAAAATGAGGTTCCCAGGAAGAAGTGAAAAAATGGACTGGGAGGAAGTGAGAAGATGAGGTTTCCAGGAAGAAGTGAGAAAATGGGGTTCCCAGGAAGAAGCGAGAAAATGGACTGGGACGAAGTGAGAAAATGGGGTTCCCAGGAAGAAGTGAGAAATGTGGGACTGGGACGAAGTTAGAAGATGGGGTTTCCAGGAAGAAGTGAGAAATGGGGGACTGGGATGAAGTGAGAAGATGGGGTTCCCAGGAAGAAGTGAGAAAATGAACTGGGACGAAGTGAGCAAATCGGGGACTGGGATGAAGTGAGAAGATGGGGTTCCCAGGAAGAAGTGAGAAGATGGACTGGGACAAAGTGAGAAGATGGAGGACTGGGATGAAGTGAGAAGATGGGGTTTCCAGGAAGAAGTGAGAAAATGGACTGGGACGAAGTGAGAAGATGGGGGACTGGGATGAAGTGAGAAGATGGGGTTTCCAGGAAGAAGTGAGAAAATGGACTGGGACGAAGTGAGAAGATGGGGTTCCCAGGAAGAAGTGAGAAAATGGACTGGGACGAAGTGAGCAAATCGGGGACTGGGACGAAGTGAGAAGATGGGGTTCCCAGGAAGAAGTGAGAAAATGGGGTTCCCAGGATGAAGTGAGAAAATGGACTTGGACGAAGTGAGCAAATCCGGCACTAGGACGAAGTGAGAAGATGGGGTTCCCAGGACAAAGTGAGAAGAATGGGTTTCCAGAAACAAGTGAGAAGATGGACTGGGACAAAGTGAGTAGGTGGGGGACTGGGATGAAGTGAGAAGATGGACTGGGACGAAGTGAGAAGATGGGGTTTCCAGGAAGAAGTGAAAAAATGGACTGGGACAAAGTGATAAGATGGGGTTCCCAGGAAAAAGTGAGAAAATGGACTGGGACGAAGTGAGAAGATGGGCTCCCAGGAAGAAGTGAGAAAATGGACTGGGACGAAGTGAGAAGATGGGGTTTCCAGGAAGAAGTGTGAAGATGGACTGGGACGAAGTGAGAAGATGGGGTTCCCTGGAAGAAGTCAGAACATGGACTGGGACGAACTGAGAAGCTGGGGTTTCCAGGAAGAAGTGAGAACATGGACTGGGACGAAGTGAGAAGATGGGGTTCCCAGGAAGAAGTGAGAAAATGGACTGCGACGAAGTGAGAAGATGGGGTTCCCAGGAAGAAGTGAGAAAATGGACTGGGACAAAGTGAGAAGATGGAGTTCCCAGGAAGAAGTGAGAAAATGGACTGGGACGAAGTGAGAAGATGGGGTTTCCAGGAAGAAGTGAGAAGATGGACTGGGACGAAATGAAAAGATGGGGTTCCCAGGAAGAAGTGAGAAAATGGACTAGGACAAGTGAGAAGATGGGGTTCCAGGAAGAAGTGAGAAAATGGACTGGGACGAAGTGAGAAGATGGGGGACTGGGATGAAGTGAGAAGATGGGGTTTCCAGGAAGAAGTGAGAAAATGGACTGGGATGAAGTGAGAAGATGGACTGGGATGAAGTGAGAAGATGGGGTTCCCAGGAAGAAGTGAGAAAATGGACTGGGAAGAAGTGAGAAGATGGGGGACTGGGATGAAGTGAGAAGATGGGGGACTGGGATGAAGTGAGAAGATGGGGTTCCCAGGAAGAAGTGAGAAGATGGACTGGGATGAAGTGAGAAGATGGGGTTTTCCGGAAGAAGTGAGAAAATGGACTGGGATGAAGTGGGAAGATGGGGTTTTCAGGAAGAAGTGAGAAAATGGACTGGGAAGAAGTGAGAAAATGGGGTTCCCAGGAAGAAGTGAGAAAATGGACTGGGAAGACGTGAGAAGATGGGGGACTGGGATGAAGTGAGTAGATGGGGGACTGTGATGAAGTGAGAAGATGGGGTTCCCCGGAAGAAGTGAGAAGATGGGGGACTGGGATGAAGTGAGAAGATGGGGTTCCCAGGAAGAAGTGAGAAAATGGACTGGGATGAAGTGAGAAGATGGGGTTCCCAGGAAGAAGTGAAAAAATGTACTGGGATGAAGTGAGAAAATGTAATTAAGTGTGATATGAGAAGAATAGTGAGGATGTATACTATTAATATTAACTACCAAATAATGATACACAAATTTGTATAGGAGTGAAATGAAATAAAAAGTTATAGTTATAGAAGAATACAATAAGTGACTTTTAAAGAATTATGTTGAATATTGAATGTTGATAATTAAAAGATAGAAACTATTAATAGAATTGGGTACCAACACTTATGTCGGCGGTTACCGGCGGCTATAGCGAGGGTAGTACAGTTGAATTTTAACTTATAATAAATAACTGCATACCACTTATTCTAATTACTGGATACCAGTAATTTATAATTATTATATTTAAATTTTAAATGTTTAAATAAACCCTATATTTGAATTAAATTTAAAAATTTTAAAAGATTTTAATTAAATTATAAAATTTTAAATTATGCTTTGAATTTTGGATTTAATGTAAATTTAAATAGAATATAAATTCACATTGAATATGTATGGTTTTGAAATTTTTAAATAATATAACTATTTAATTTTAAAATTGTGGGATTTTCATATAATTTGAAATAATCATAATATTAAGTTTTAGATAATTTAAATAAATATAAATATAAAGTTAAAAATAATTATAATTCGGTATTTTTTGTAAGGTTTTTGAATATATTTTTTTTAAACTTTATAAATAAAACAGTAATTATATGTATAAAATTTTAAGTAATAATATATTAATAGTAAGAGTAGTATATTTAAATAGCTTAATAGAATAGTAATTAAAATAATATAATGTTTTTAAATTCAAATGTGTATAATATAAATAAATAATATATAATAAACTTTAATTAATAATAATAGTATAAGTAAAATTATGCATTAAAAGTAAATACAAATTATTAATCAAATTGAAATTGTATCAATTAAATATTAACACACAGTTCAACTGTCAATAATTATGATTTTCATTTGTATTTATAAACATTTTAGGCTAAGTTAGGTGAAGTTTATATGTGTCAATTTAAGTTGTATATTTAAATTTGTAATTGATATAAGTAGTAATAAATGTATAAAGTTTGGGAATTTTACCCTGGTTTAAGTAATTAGTTACCAGGGTTTAATGTACAGATTTGAGTTGATTTTATTTCTGCAGTTTGTCATCAGATGCAACTGGAGCAGTAGGCTCCTGGGAAGTTGTGGTGTTTTCTGTGCAGTCTGTCATCAGATGCAACTGGAGCAGTTGGCTCCTGGGTAGATGTAGTGTTTTCTGTGCAGTCTGTCATCAGATGCAACTGGAGCAGTAGGCTACTGGGAAGATGTGGTGTTTTCTGTGCAGTCTGTCATCAGATGCAACTGGAGCAGTAGGCTCCTGGGTAGATGTAGTGTTTTCTGTGCAGTCTGTCATCAGATGCAACTGGAGCAGTAGGCTCCTGGGAAGATGTTGTGTTTTCTGTGCAGTTTGTCATCAGATGCAACTGGAGCAGTAGGCTACTGGGAAGATGTGGTGTTTTCTGTGCAGTCTGTCATCAGATGCAACTGGAGCAGTAGGCTACTGGGAAGATGTAGTGTTTTCTGTGCAGACCGTCATCAGATGCAACTGGAGCAGTAGGCTACTGGGAAGATGTAGTGTTTTCTGTGCAGTTTGTCATCAGATGCAACTGGAGCAGTAAGCTACTGGAAAGATGTGGTGTTTTCTGTGCAGTCTGTCATCAGATGCAACTGGAGCAGTAGGCTACTGGGAAGATGTAGTGTTTTCTGTGCAGTTTGTCATCAGATGCAACTGGAGCAGTAGGCTCCTGGGTAGATGTGGTGTTTTCTGTGCAGTCTGTCATCAGATGCAACTGGGTCAGTTTGCTCCTGGGAAGATGTAGTGTTTTCTGTGCAGTGTGTCATCTGATGCAACTGGGGTAGTTAGCTCCTGGGAAGATCTAATGTTTTTGGTGCAATGTGTCAGATGCAACTGGGCCAGTTGGTTCCTGGGAAGATCTAATGTTTTCTGTGCAGTCTGTCATCAGATGCAGTCAGTTGGCTCCTGGAGTAATGTAGTGTTTTCTGTGCAGTTTGTCATCAGATACAACTGGAGCAGTAGGCTCCTGGGAAGATGTAGTGTTTTCTGTGCAGTCTGTCATCTGATGCAACTGGTGTAGTTGGCTCCTGGAAAGATCTAATGTTTTCGGTGCAATGTGTCATCAGATGCAACTGGGCCAGTCGGCTCCTGGGAAGATCTAATGTTTTCTGTGCAGTCTGTCATCAGATGCAGTCAGTTTTCTCCTGGGAAGAACTAATGTTTTCTGTGCAGTCTGTCATCAGATGCAGTCAGTTGGCTCCTGGGAAGATCTAATGTTTTCTGTGCAGTCTGTCATCAGATGCAGTCAGTTGGCTCCTGGAGAGATGTATTGCTTTCTGTGCAGTCTGTCATCAGATGCAACTGGAGTAGTAGGCTCCTGGGAAGATGTAGTGTTTTCTGTGCAGTCTGTCATTAGATGCAACTGGAGCATTAGGCTCCTGGGAAGATGTAGTGTTTTCTGTGCAGTCTGTCATCTGATGTAACTGGGGTAGTTGGCTCCTGGAAAGATCTAATGTTTTCTGTGCAGTCTGTCATCAGATGCAATTGGGTCAGTTGGCTCCTGGGAAGTTCTAATGTTTTCTGTGCAGTCTGTCATCAGATACAGTCAGTTGGCTCCTGGAGAGATGTATTGCTTTCTGTGCAGTCTGTCATCAGATGCAACTGGAGTAGTAGGCTCCTGGGATAATGTAGCGTTTTCTGTGCAGTCTGTCGTCAGATGCAAATGGGGTAGTTGGCTCCTTGGAGATGTAGTGTTTTCTGTGCTGCCCAGCATTGACCATGGTGCCGGGAGTTGTGGTGTCCTAGCTGGACTGAGTTCAAGTCCAGTATCTCTTTTGCAATTTGTCATGGTGCTTGTCCATAAAAAGTGGTCAGATGATAAAATGGGTGTGATCTCTTCAACTGTGCATCCTGTTTGTCCAACATACACACTCACATGGAATTCTATTGGGACCTTGAGCAACAGTGGGTCTCAGGTATTGCTGGGCATGTTAAAATATGTTTTAATGTTAGATTTGGCAAAAAAGGATGAAATCTTGCTAGAAGGTCTTACTTAACCAGTCATCCCTACCCTGGAACAAGGTCCATCATGTTGATGTTCTAATCTGTAACAATGTGAGATATAGATATTGAATATTGTCCTCATCTGCTTGATGACTTTTGTCTTCTGATTGAGTGTATGGCTTTCTTGTATACTAGCACGTCCACAAAGGGAAGAGAGCCGTTCCACAAAGGCAGCCAACTTTTCTCCATATATCTGAAAAATGTGTCAGTCCAGTAAAATGTGTTCAAGGCTCCAATGTCTGAATAGCTTGGTTTATAAGCTGTAGTGAGTCTTCTAGAGGCACGTGTCAAAACTCATCTACAGTGTTCTCAGAGTCCAACTTTAGAGTTGAAATCTTGGGAGACGAGCCCACCAGAGGACTCAGTTGTACCTAAGTGAGGCCGTCTACAAGAATATGAAAGCCTTAAACCTCGCTCATTGAACCAACTACTAGCAGGACACAAAAAGACAATTGAGACCATCACAAAAATAATAACTCTCAACTTAATTAAAAAAACTTTGTATTAATTATTTTTTCTCAAAAAATATTGCTACAAAAAAGCTCAAAATGTTGAAGAGGGAAATCTTCCTGAAGCAGCCTTGGGTGAAAACTCTAAATGCCCTTCCTATGTTATATGATGGTACTGCTACAAACAAACCTTTACTTCTTCCAACTGGTTACAATCACATGTGTGTTTACTTTCACAGCAATTCTGTGTCTGACTGCCTCTGTGGTCAGCGAGCTGATTTCTCACCCGCAGGTCCCAAGTTCGATTCCTGACTGTGGCAAGGAATTTGTCTTTAACCAGAATTATTCCCTATCCCCCACAGGGTCTGGATGTATGTATGTATGTATGAGTGAATGTGTGTGTGTGTGTGTGTGTGTGAGTGTGTGTGTGTGTGTGTGTGTGTGTGAGGAAAATAAAATGATTTAAACCTACAGACAAGTTGTTTCAAGTACAAAGCCCCCAATATCACCTTAGACGTTAAAGGGGGCTATATAAATGAAATAATAAAAACTTCTGTTTCTGCTACAACTGTCAAGGCTTTTCTCTCCTTTTTACTTTCTCTACCAAGTATGTACATAGTAGCTAAAGAAAGTAATATATCCCACCCAAAACTGTGATTTCCCAGAAATATACATTTTGAGGTCCCCCAACTCTGAAAAAGGTCCATGTGAATGTGTGTATCAGTGTCTATGGAAAGCATAGCTCAAAAGCAAAAAGACTTAAATATCAGTCGACTAAGGGTCTGTTTACTGTGCAATGCCACAAATCCATACCAACTATAGAAAATGAGCAGATGGTGCCAAGGGAACACAATCAGTTAATAGCCACAAGATGGCAGTAGTAGTGCTCTGTTTTTCTTCCCCATTCAATGATATGGTAACACACCAGTTTATCAAGAAAATGAATGAACTCAACAATGAAAATCAAATACATTTTTATCTATCAATTCTTTACTATCGTTTAAAATAAAGAAACAAAAACATATTTATTTAGCGGTAGATGGTCATAGTACTGCTCTAATTATGGAGTAAAAAATGCAACATAGCAGTGAAAATCAAATATATTTTAATGTATTTCATTCCCTTTGTCGCATTGTTTAAATAAAGAAATAAAAAAGTACTTATTTCTTGTATAAAGTATATTTTTGTTATTGAATTCCTTAAAATTAACAAGTTAAAAAGTATACAAATGAACCAATAATCCTTGGAATCTGAAAATGGTGGAGAAATGATGGAGCCCAGACAATATACTGTTTTAGGTTAATCACATATTGCAGATGGTTATGTGGTACGAGAACTAGCTAAAGGTGATTTTAATAGAAAAATGAAGATACCATCACCCAGCAAGTGCAGCACTCTTAATAAATTTAATCAAGTAATATTTTGGACTAAATGGAGAAATTTAACACACAAAACTACTAGTAAATCAAAATTATATTATTATATTACTATTTGCACATCTAACCATTTCCCGACTTCCCTATGGGTGGGCTGCCATTGTGCCATTTTTTTGCCTTCCTAATGTAATTCATTATCTATTTCACTATTTATCTGCAACACTATAGAAGCGCTGCCAATACTGTTATTATGCCAACAGCATCCTTGCTTTCCCACACTGTTATTGCATATGTCATCCTTTCCACACTAACCTAAGGGTGCACTGCATTCCGTCCTTTTTGCAATACCAACTATATATGCTCCATTACGCACAACATTGTCATTTCATATGCAAAGGTTGGCTGTCTGATGTTATGTGGCCAACATTACCTACCAAACTTGGTGTTTATAAAAGGATGTGACATGAAGATTTTCAAGAAAATCCCCCAACTACCCATTACAAGCAAAAAGTTTGAAAATTTTGTTTTTCTCAAAAATGGCTTAAACAATTTTGAATAAAATAAAATGTACATTTTTTTAATTTTCCGGGCATAGCATCTGAATCTGGATGAGTTTTGCATAAGTTAAACTGTAAGAGATACACAAAAAAATGTAGATTTCGTTCAAATTGTCAGATACGTTTTTCTTGAGCCAGAACTTTCAAAGCATGCGGGTAGCACGGATTACTTATACTTTTGTTATGCAGCACATAGTGTATGTACTCTGTCCAAAAATTTAGTACACAGATTTTTTGAGGTCCTCTGAATCAGAAAAAAATTTAAACAACAGTGTCTGTGAACACCTTACCTCAAATACGAATATTAAAGTTGAGCATTTTCCAAGATATAAGAAGATTTTATATAATGATTCAGCATCTCATTAAAAAACACAATTTATGTCAAATACACCTTTATTTATTTATTCTAGAGTTAACGCTTCCAAGATATTCCTTTTATTGGTTTAAATTTTCCAGTTCTTAAAAACTTTTCTCTTTTTATTTTATTTATTTCTATTTCTTTCTCTGCACACACAATGTACATAGTAAGGAAGGTATTGCATTCCACTCAAACATTTGATGTCATGATTTCACCAGAAATACATGTTTTGCAAAAAACAACAAAAAATTTTAGAAAAAGGTTTGTGTGTTTATGAGTAGCATAACCAAAAAATGAAAAATACCAACAAGTTGAGTTTGTTTGAAGGTTACGACGTGTAAGGTCCAACAATGCTAAAGGGAGAGCATTTCCAGCATCTTACATTTGGGGGTCCAAGCAGGATGGCTGGCTACAGTAACAACAAATGTGTTCCATTCATATGACTTTCTCTACATCTCTGCAACACATTATTGTTAAAAAGCTTATGCTTCTATCTACTTCATGACAACTGAAATGGTCTTCCATAAAGTGAGTAGAAGGGAAATAAGAAAATACGCTAGGGTAAAGTGATAAAAGCTGGTTCTATGCATTGCCAAGAGTTGACAAATTCCTATATATGAAGAGTATTTTAAAACTGAAACCAATAACAAGGGACATCTAAACTGTGTGTTTCAACGACATCTACATTTTTGGTGCAGTAAGTTGTTGCTATCTCGTACGGTTTAGTAGCTATGGAAAATAAAGAGGTCTTCTCAGGCTATTCCTAGAAACTTCAACATACACATTTTATTTCTATATCTTTAATATATAGTATTTTAATCAAAATCGTTAAGAACCAATTTTGAGAAAATCAACATTTTCAGAAATGTTTCCAAGCAGAGGGGAGGATTTTCTTGAAAATCTTCATGTTCCATGCTTGGGAGATACCAAACTTGGTATTTAACAGTATTTTAGTTTTTAAGCTATGCTGTCCAAAGACACATATATTTGTGGTAGAATCTTAGTATTGATACAATACCCTTTGTAGAAAGTAATAATTTGAGATCAGGATCTCAGGCCACAGCATTTGACAAAGGATGAGACAGTATTTTCATTCATACTCAAAATTTTGAGTTTCACCAGAGAGCAATGCCCTTCTTCAACTTATACAAACACATCTGTGCATGGATGGACCATTTTTGTTGTAGCTTCACAGTTGGTAACCTTGATTACTCAATGCTATCAAAATATCAACAGCTGGTGAATGTCAAGAAGACAGAGTTTTATGCTCTTATTCAACATTTTGGCTGCCAATCACGATCTAATCCTGATGTCATTTTTACTTTCTCTACACAAGGTATTGCACTCCACCCAAAAATTTAATACTGAGATTTCACCAGAAATAAATGCTTTAGGGTCCCCTGTATCAAAAAAAAAGGTATTTTTAGAAAAAGGTCTGTGTGTGTCCCCCCGTGTATCTGTGAACATGATAACTCAGAAACGAAAAGTTGGTAAAATACCAAACTTGGTATTTACGTTTAGTATCTTCTAGAGATGCGGCGCAGAGAATTTGAAAAAAAAAAATCCCCCCACCCCAAACTACCCTTTACATGGCAAAAATTTCGGAAATTTTTATTTTCTCAAAAATGGCTCTAACGATTTTGATTAAAATTTTGTATATTAAAAATATTCACCTGACAAATAAAATGAATATTTTGAATTTTCTGGGAATAGCCTCTGAAGCCTACTTTATTCTGGATGAATTTTATGGAATTTTGCATAACTGCTAAACCATAAGAGATGGACAAATATTTATCACACAAAAATTTAGAGCACATTAAAACACACAATTTATGTTATATACATTTTTTTTTTTTTTGTGGAATTGATCATTTTTAAGATATTCCTTGTTTTTTGTCTCAGCTTTGAAAAACTTATGCTTTTGTCATGCAGGAATTTGTCAACCTGTGTCCATACAAACAAAGGAATTTCAATCACATAGCAACCAGCTTTTGACTATCACTTTAACCTATGCTACTCCCTTATTTTGCTTCTAGTTACAAGGAAGCAAGTAATATTTATTATATATTACTATTTCTGCTAATTTTTTCTGGATTAGCATGAAGTAAGTAGAAGCATAAGCTTTTTAACAAGGTCATGGCATTACCTTCAAAACATAAAACTTCTAGGATAGTCCTGATAAGTGGCATTGCCCTGTACATCAATACAACAGTCGAGTGGGTTCGAAACCAATACCGCTGCTCACAAAGTACAAAATTAATAAATAAGACAGCAAGTTGTTTAGTTTATTCGCTGTGGTCAGACTATATTCAGCAAACACAGTGCTGCACTTGCATAAGTGTATCAGACACACACTTCCACAACTTACATTTTAGTGCAATATTCAACACAAGTTTTCAAACAGAGATCACTGTTACATTCAAGCAAGGTTATAACATCAAACAAAAACAGATAGCTCACCATGAAAATTCTTATGTGACTTTCTCTACATCTCTGCAACAAACTATTGCTTTTTTCTATTTATTTCGTGCTAATCGAGAAAAAATTAGCAGAAATAGTCTTATTACTTGCTTCTTTGTAAGTAGAAGGGAAATAAGGGAGTAGCATAGGTTAAAGTGATAGTCAAAAGCTGATTGCTATGTGACTGAAGTTCCTTTGTTTCTATGGACAGGAGTTGACATATAGGAGAGTTCCTGTATAAGAAAAATATAAGTTTTTCAAAGCTGAAACCAATAACAAGGAGTATCTCAAAAACGATCAACTCCACGAAAAAAATGTATATTGCATAAATTGTGTGTTTTAATGCGCTCTACACCTTATGTACGGCAAGTTTTTGCCCATCTCTTATGGTTTAGCAGTTATGCAAAATTTTGTAAAATTCATCCAGAATAAAGTAGTCTTCAGAGGCTATTTTCAGAAAATTCAAGATATACTTTTTATTTGTCAGGTGGATATTGTTAACATACAATATTTTAATCAAAATCGTCATTTATGAGAGAGTCAAAATTTTCAAAAAGTTCCATATAAAGGGTAGTTTGGGGTGGGGGATTTTTCTCAAAATCTTTGTGTCGCATCACTGGAAGATACTAAACATAAGTACCAAGTTTGGTATTTTACCAACTTTTCATTTTTGAGTTATCATGTATACCCACATCCCCACACGCACACACACACATACATACGTTTTTCTGAAAATACTTTTTTTTGATACAGGGGACCCTAAAACATATATTTCCAGTGAAATCTGTATATTGAATTTTTGGGTGCATTACAATACCTTCTCTATACACTGTGTACATAGTTTGTGTAGAGAAAGTAAAAATCACTTAAACCTGGCAACACTCAGTTTGAGACAGTATTTTCATCACAGAACACAAATACCAAGCTTCTGCTGAGAACACCAGATGTCTCCATTTCAACTGAAAAAGAGGGCAAATGCCCTTCAAACACGTTTTGTAAATTTCATTTTAAGTGAGGTGACTCATACTACTATCCTTGAATGTGAGTTATTTCAACTGATGCATGTAACGATGATGCCATTAGTTGTTCACATTCTGACAAACAAGTATATGTCAACATCATGATGAAAACTCACTTTCCAACAACAATAATATTCAGAAAATTCAACATACACATTTTACTTGGCAAGTAAATATCTTAACCAAAATCATTAGAGCCATTTTGGAGAAAATCAGAATTTTCACAATTTTTTTCCATATAAAGCATAGTTTGGGGTGGGGGTCTTCTTGAAAATCTTTGTGTTGTATCATTGGAAGATAACCAAACTTTAATACCAAGTTTGGTATTTAGTAGTCTATTCGTTTTGAAGTTATGCTGTCCACAGACATACAAACGCAGACCTTTCTCCAAAAATGTTTTTTTTTTTTTTATTCTTTGGGGAACCAAAATATGCATTTCTGGTGAAATCCTAAGTATTGAATTTTGGGTGCAATACGATACCTTCCCTACACTATGTACATAGTAGTGTAGAGAAAGTAAAAATACAGATCTTGTTAAAATACACAATTTATGTGTCAAATCCATTTTCGAGATATTCATGGTTATTCGTTTAAATTTTTCAGTCCTTAAACTTCACGTAAACAGCAACTTGTCATTTGTTTTATTCCTGATCATGTAAAGAGAACCACATTTCAAAGATCAAGAAAGAAATACGCCTTCTAACAGCAGTTAATAAAAGAATGGAATAGTTTGAATATTGCTTTTAATGAACTTAAATGTCTCCCAAAGGAAACCTGACAGTCAACAAGTTGATGATCAAGGTATTTGGTTTCTTCCTTGAGCAAAGTCACAGTGAAACCCTGATGGAGTACTGCCGTGGAAGTCTGCACACACATGTCTAATGATCAAGGTATTTGGTTTCTTCCTTGAGCCAAGTTACAGTGAAACCCTGATGTAGTACTGCCGTGGAAGTCTGCACACACATGTCTAATGATCAAGGTATTTGGTTTCTTCCTTGAGCAAAGTCACAGTGAAACCCTGATGGAGTACTGCCGTGGAAGTCTGCACACACATGTCTAATGATCAAGGTATTTTCACAATTTTCTGAGCTTTAAGCCAAGCTACTGACTAGTTGTATTCTAAATTCTAATCATTACATCTGTCTAATCTTAGAAATGATGTGCTCAAGATTTAATTTGACAATGAGTCAATTAATTGCTGGAAGGACTAGTTTTCACACATCGACTAATTCCTTGTGGTGAAGCTGGCGATGGTGTATCCTTCTGTTCCTATTTTAAAGATGAAGATGCGTTTCCATGTGGCTCTTCTACATTGTGGGTTTTTGTCCAAAAGTGGGTGGCAACAAGGAATTATCAGTGTCTGGAAACTAGTCCTTCCAACAAAAATCGACAAATGATTATAACAACACTGTTTACAAACTTCCACAATGTGCTCAAGAATTGTTGCATTCAGCACACTCAGATGTCAGTGCACCATTTGTTCCATGTCTATCGTCATTGACTGATGACATTCTGGATCTTGTTTCAGAGTCACAAAATGTTATGATTATCATCAAGTTAATATAACTGTAGACATTATCTTTGTTGTGTACAATAGAAGCCCATTAGCTGTTTTAACACGTGACAAAACCTGCAGGTTCATGGAAACATATCTGCACATTTCAGGCATCTGCACCACTTAATTATTAAAGAAATTAATGTCAAAGGAAGATGAGCCAGCACATTTTTCAAACTATTATGTGTGACAGTAATACAACAATGATCATGTCTTGTACACTAAACAACTTTTGTGATTTCTTAAATTTAAAATACAACTTCTTTTTACTGAAGAGAGTGTTTACTTTGGCTCATTTTGTTTAATTCAGACAAGCCAGAGCCCCAGTTAGACCACATTAATCAAATTGCAGTCGAGAAGAGAAAATATGAGCTTCAGTTCGATGTATTACAAGAAACGAGTGATTTTGAATTTTCAGACCTTGATGAAAGAGTTTGTGACATAATGTAAGAGAGGAGGATATATATTCTAGCTTCAGTGATGAGAATGCTTCAGATAACAACAGACCTCATACACACATAATGCATTTATGGAGGTGTAACCTGACAACGAATACAATATGAATCAGCCATTCAGCTATGCAATAACACAAGTGCTAAATTGTAATCTACGTTACATTTGTATCATATTGCTTTATACCGTTTTCAATAATAGTGTGTGTTTTTCATGACTTTTTTTTCAGTTTCAGGTAACATGAAGTCCTTTTTTATATTTTAAAAAAATGAAACACCAGACCAAAACAGTATATTATTTTAGTAAAGAAATATCCATACTTTCATTTAATTAGCCTGAACTTTCTGTGTAGTCAGGTTTTGTATGCCTAATTATTGATTATTTTGGGATTTTTCATTTTATTTTCAATTTTTTAAAAACATTAAAGAGATATCCCATGCATATATACACAGTACTATGTCATTTGGTAGTACTAATTTTTTTACTAATAGCTTAAAATCCTTCCAGCTGGCACTGGAAGGTTAGAGCTTGCACTACTCCAGTCTTTACAAATCAAAATACGCATCACATTATTATTTCCGAGGACAACCTTCGCACACAAGTTGTAACAAGATGCAATGTCTGTAATTGAGCACATTTTGCTGTAAGGAACGTATCAAATCCTGTCACTTTCATTTAATTATTCCAAATTACATCTCAATGAGGTATTTCTATCATTTGGTTCACCTTCCAGGTTTTAGTTGAGGCCTCGTCAATATCATCACAAGGTGGAAACAAAACCACCGACCCCTCGTTAGTGGCAGTAGCTGATAATAAACATACAGATGCATGGCAAGTGCAAGCCATTCTTACTCTGTTGCCAGACTGTGCAATTATCTCTGTTACGTTTCAACATAGATGAACTTGTTCTTGGAAACACCATACTCATTATATCTTACCCAAACTGAGCTCTGCATCTTTTAATTCAGCTTATAAATAAGAACAAACTAAAAACAGATTATTTTCATTCATTGATGATGACCTATGGAATATTATTTTGGGGAAATTCAGCAAATACCAAAAAACTGTTCATTATGTAAAACAAAAAATTAAAAAAACAAAAAAAGTATAATGGCAAGGGAAAACAATCAACTCGCTACAAACTGCTTTTCAAAATGTTTGGAATTTTAGCCTGTAAATATATTGCAGCCATAATGTCATTTGTAATAAATAACCAGAAAAGTTGACAGGTATTCATAACAAAGAGACATAGACCAACAGAAAGGAGTTTACTACAAAGGAATAGTTTTGTTTAATTCACTTCCCTCTTCTATAAAAGAATTTTTTTTTTGCTTCATTTGTATAGCCCCCTTTAACATTAATGGTCATATCTGGGGCTTTCACTTGTGAAACTATAGGTTCAGAACATTAGGTTAAACTTTATATTACTAAACACACACACATTCACTCTCACATTCATACTTCCAGACTCTGTGGGGGATAGGGAATAATTCCAGTTAAAGAAAAATTCCCCGCCCCAGCCGGGAATCGAACCCGGGACCTCCGGGTGAGAAGTCAGCCCGCTGACCACTCGACCACGGAGGCAGTCTATAAAAGAATTGTAAAACAAGTTTAGATCAGAATTAAAAAGATACCTTATTGCTCACACCCTCTATATAGAGGATTTCATTCAGTCAAAAAATACTGCTGTAAATATAATAAATATGAAGGTAATTATGCAGAACTTTGGCCGCTCTAAAAATTGATAAAAAAGTGTGATTGATTGACTTTGTATTTCTGATGATGATTTCAAAGGTTTTATTTGTCAGAAAAGCATTATAGACAAATTTGTGTGCATATTGGAATGGTGGTATTTTGCGAATGACAGATATTTACCAAATAATTATATATAAATGATAAATGGTTTTATAATGTTCTGAAATATATTTCTGCGCCAAGTACTACCACAATAGAAAATTAGAAGCATAAATTGATATACACACACTAACCTTAAAGGCTTCGAACCTAACCTCACACTAAATTTGAAAACCACCAGTCCCAGTGGTTTCACCTACAGAAACAGTTAAAATACTCCTCCACCAGCTACTACAGTCACACTAACCAGTGAATTATTCCTACGGGTTCTCACAACACGGTAATCCTGTCAAGAGCGACATATGATGTTATTGCAAACAAATAGATATAATGTCTTCCGCTAGTGTTGAAACCAAGTTTTTCATTATAAATCCAGTATTTCAGCATATACCTACAAATTATAAACCATTTATTATTTATATACTTGTTTATACATAATTATTTAGTAAATGTCAATCATATACGCAAAATACCAACCGTTCTAGCATGCTCACAAATTTGTCTATAGTAAAAAAAGGTAGCTTTTCCAACAAATAAAACATTTGAAATCGTCATCATCAATACAAAGTCAATCAATTGCACTTAGTTTTATTCAATGTTTAGAGCGGCCAAAGTTCTACATAATAACCAATATGAATTTTCTGTGTACAAGTATGTTTTTAGAAACAGACTGTAATTGTAAAACTGACACTGAAAATTCATTGTCAGAGTTATTATTTGTAATTAAATGTATTAATAAGTATAAAAATAAATGTAATTGTTGACATGATGTACATCCTCGAGTCTAACCTCAAAACAGGATCTACAGATTGCAATGTTATGTATGTATTAATCAACATATTTGGATTTCCCTAAGTCTTACCCTCTCTGCTTGGGTATCAGTCATCCTTAGCACTTACAAAAGTTTCTTAGTAGAAGTTATATAAAAATGAATCATAGTGGATAAAGAAAGTCAAGTAAATTAACACAGTATTATATCTACCCTATATATATATTTTTTTTTTTACCTAAGTATAGCCCTAGGTATCAGCCTAAAAATGTTTCCAATATATACTAATAATAATATATATTAGAAAGCTAAAACAAACCTTTATCGCATTCTGCCTTTGTTCATAATTAACCTGTTTAAAAACAAAACCAGCAAAGCAGCACATGCTGCCGTTATTCTGATCATTAAAGTACTGATGACATATGTGCACTGTGTAACAATACAAAACATATTGTATACCTCACTGCTACTGTAGCGAAGTCGCATTATACGCTAGCTAAACACTCTTCTCGTTGTCATAATCCGAAAATATAACTGATGGAGTATACCATCTGTTCCATCAATAAAGAGTTAAAATGTTCTTTATTGAACTTCAAGTATAATTCGTTATTATACTACACATCTTTTATTATAATTACGTACTTCCTCGCTGCAAATAGGCTTAATTTATTGAAAATAACCTCTCGTTAAATACGCTAACACCAATTACACCTGCACGAAAATCCTGTTACCTTGCCTTTCTTTCCAAAACTTATATTAAGACTATGTAAAATAAATATACATACATAATTCAAAAAGTATATCTTACATTAAAACAGAGCTCATTACATTTTGGCAACTTAATTTGGTACAAATATGCTCCAGATTGACTGTCAAAGACCTGCACTTGTTTACTTTAGTTATACTTACGGACAATATTCATTTGTAGAATAGCTACAGATGAAACATTCGTATTATACGCATATTTTAAATAATATTTCATTACAGCATTCACCAATACTAAAGTAAAACCATCTCAATGTTCTAAATAACCACACCTTTCCTTTCATATTTCAAATAAAAAATCAATATGGCTTCCGACGATACTGCAACTGGTGGTTGCATTATACACTAAATGCAATAAACAATCGCCACGCGTAATCTTTGATCAATGCATGCTATATCCAACCCAAGCTAACTAGAAAGTAGACTCCATATTGGGGTCTTAGGGTCGAATAGGGCGCTTTTCCAAACCTTTTTGCACGGGTGCTGTTAGAACTTGCATCGATAATATAACCAACTTCTATATCGACCGAGCATGCGATACAGTACCCGCTGGTATTCAACCCAACAATCGTTTACCGAAGTCCGTTCTCACGCACCAATGAATAGTTTACCGAACATTTCCAAATATCTGATTTAACGTCGTTGTGCGCGAGATGTGACTTAGCTAATTCCTGAAAAGAAAATGATCGGCAAGAAAAAATTTGAACTGGCCTCTGCTGTATAGAACAGGCTAGATTCTTTAACGTTTAATAATCCGATGAGAAGCACAGCATTTATATGAATTTGGGATTGTGCAGTACTACATGTTTCATCCTTTCATTAAGTAGAATTAAAATCCTGTTTGTTGTATGAGCACAGCAATTATAATTTCACATTGAATTAAGTGGAGGAAAACTGGAAGGGATGCCAATAAGGTTAAATGTAATGCAATTTTTTTGTACATAGCAAGTTAATAACAATATTTAAAAATTCCATTACAAAACTAGTGTAAAAAGCAGCATAGATGCACCATAAAAATTCCAAATGAAGATATAATAACAACAATGTACAAAAACACAGCACTATCCATCTCAAGAAGAAAACAAAAGTGCTATGTTAATGCTTGTATTAATGAATAAAGTTTTGAACACCCTTTCGATGTATACACATATACATTTTTTTATTTAAGATTACAAAATTTCCTCAGAGAGGGACCCCAAATTTGAAATTCTCTCCTATAGCAGCACCTTTAACGTTTGCACATGAGACGATGTCAGCAACTAGTGGCAAATTTTATCAATCATACTATTTGTGCATTCTTGTAATAACTTTGGTTAAACTATGTATTGCTCACAAGTTTAGAAAAAGCAAATTATTACAATTAGAAAAACATAATGAAAATAAGAAAGAGTAAAAATCTACTTGTCTAGGAATGCTGGACTCTTCAGTTTCTGAGACCAATGGTAATCCACAAAGAAAACACTCAAGTTTTAGAAACAAAATTTAAAACACCAATTATATGACAAATGTCCATATGCATGGTATTCTAGTGAAGCATCTTTTTGAGTAGATATGATACTTTATTTTGGTAACAGTTTAAGCATTACTTCAGCTAAGTTGCAGGACTCGACTAAGTACAGCATTACACTCTCGAAGTGCCAAGAGTGAGGCATTTGCAATTGCGTTTAACGATTTTTAACTGCCACAGTTTCATTTCAATGCACACATAACAATAAAGTTGATATGACCCTTATAGTTTGTTAATTAGGAATGGCAAGCAATGAAAAGGAGCACTATTATATCAGTGCCCTTCATATATATTGACTTTATATGAATTAGGAGAATGCAATTATAAGTAAAACAGAAGAATGCCCATTCCAGACAATAATACAGGAGTTGAACATTAAGGTAATAACAATGGTCACAATAGCATTGTAATACTTTATTTTCAATTATTTTCGGAAGCTATATGCAACAACAGCTGTGTGTATAATTTGTGCAGTTTCATCTCAGAATACATATAAAAGATGTGTTAAATTAATTATTCAAAGAATAATATCAGGACAACAATGGAGTAGAAACACATGATTATGAAAATGTTTAGTTTCATACTACCAATTAATAGCTGTAAAGTAAATGCAACAATTCCTTGTTTTATATTTATAAACAATTATTTAAAATTGTGTAGTGTTTACAAACACAGACGTTCTGCATAGCACAATTACTAATTTTACTGTGATATATTCATAGATATACCAAAAGATTCTTTAAGCATTTTATTTCAGATTATGTTATATTTATGTCAATTGATGCATAAGTTTGACCTACTTTGTACATTTTGTTTGGCTATTTTGAAGAATATATTCCATGCATCCTGGACTTTTGTTTTTAAAAGTTAGTAGTTTTTACCTCAATGAAAACAAGACACAAAACATCATGTTTACGCTAAAAAAGTGCAGGGGTAAATTTAATACAACTGAAAATGTAAAACTGCTGGGAATAAATATTGACAATAATCTTTCTTGGAACACACACATTGACTTCGTCTGTAGTAAACTATCCCGTACAGTATTTATGCTAGCTAACTTGAACAAATTAGTGCCAAAAGAATATGTAAGGGCGGCCTATTTTTCCTTTTTCCAAAGTATATATAGATATGGTTTAATACTATGGGGTAGCAGTTCCAGGATTTCTGAGGTATTTATTATTCAAAAAAAAGTTGTGAGAATGTTAACTTCTTCCCACAGAAAAGAGCATTGCAAACCTCTTTTTAAGATTGCTGAAATTCCCACAATTGCTAACTTATATGTATATGATGTTTTAGTTTATATTAAAGAAAATGTAGATATGCACACAAAAAGAAATGAAATACATACATATCATACAAGAAATAATAACAAAATAGAAATGCCTTTTCAGAGACTCCAGAAAACAGCCAAATTTTATAAAACCATAGGAATTCAATTATGTAACAGCTTGCCCATTGAAATAATAAACTACAGTTTAAATAGATTTAAAGACAGAATGTATAAATGGCTGATAGAATACCCATGCTATAGTTTACAGGAATGTCAGAATGAATTGTGTCGGATGTCTTGTACATAGTCTATAAGTATATAGTTTCTAAGCTCTATTTAGGATATAGGACAAAGTCTATTGTAATTACCTAATGACGGATAATAAATTATTATTATCAAGCCTACAATGACAAGGATCAAGATAAGAAGGAATATGTCAGGTCGTACCTATAACGCTTAAAATGAAAGTAACAATAACAAGGATATGCAACATGTTCCCTTTTCAGTTCAAACACCACATCAAGTACCTTATTCCTGCATTCGTATTTGTGCCATGTGTTGCATAACGATGAAAGCACTAAACAGAATTTATGTATTTATAGCAATATTTTTATGAGAATAAGCCGAAGGCTGTGACATACTTTATCATTGCCACAGAGGTATTTAGATGTGATGAAGTTACAAAACATGTGTCACTGCATGATAAAACAAACTTTGTAACAAATTATTTCCAAGCAACTCAACGCAAGGTACTAATTAGCTAGCCACATTATTACAAACATTTATCACTGACTGATAAAGCAAATCTTGCAACAATTCACATCCAAGCAACTTGCCCCTTAGTACTAATTAGCTAGCCATATTATTAGAAACACAAAAATTCATATCCAAGCAACTCGCCCCTTAGTACTAATTAGCTAGCTATATTATTAGAAACACAAAAATTCATATCCAAGCAACTCGCCCCATGGTACTAATTAGCTAGCTATATTATTAGAAACACAGAAATTCATATCCAAGCAACTCGCCCCATGGTACTAATCAGCTAGCTATATTATTAGAAACACAGAAATTCATATCCAAGCAACTCGCCCCATGGTACTAATTAGCTAGCTATATTATTAGAAACACAAAAATTCATATCCAAGCAACTCGCCCCTTAGTGCTAATTAGCTAGCTATATTATTAGAAACACAAAAATTCATATCCAAGCAACTCGCCCCATGGTACTAATTAGCTAGCTATATTATTAGAAACACAAAAATTCATATCCAAGCAACTCGCCCCTTAGTGCTAATTAGCTAGCTATATTATTAGAAACACAAAAATTCATATCCAAGCAACTCGCCCCATGGTACTAATTAGCTAGCTATATTATTAGAAACACAAAATTTCATATCCAAGCAACTCGCCCCTTAGTGCTAATTAGCTAGCTATATTATTAGAAACACAAAAATTCATATCCAAGCAACTCGCCCCATGGTACTAATTAGCTAGCTATATTATTAGAAACACAAAAATTCATATCCAAACAACGCGCCCCATGGTACTAATCAGCTAGCTATATTATTAGAAACACAAAAATTCATATCCAAGCAACTTGCCCCTTGGTACTAATTAGCTAGCCATATTATTAGAAACACAAAAATTCATATCCAAGCAACTCGCCCCATGGTACTAATTAGCTAGCTATATTATTAGAAACACAAAAATTCATATCCAAGCAACTCGCCCCATGGTACTAATTGGCTAGCTATATTATTAGAAACACAAAAATTCATATCCAAGCAACTCGCCCCATGGTACTAATTAGCTAGCTATATTGTTAGAAACACAAAAATTCATATCCAAGCAACTCGCCCCATGGTACTAATTAGCTAGCTATATTATTAGAAACACAAAAATTCATATCCAAGCAACTGCCACATGGTACTAATCAGCTAGCTATATTATTAGAAACACAAAAATTCATATCCAAGCAACTCGCCCAAAAATATTAATTAGCTAGCCATATTATTAGAAACACAAAAATTCATATCCAAGCAACTCGCCCAAAAATATTAATTAGCTAGCCATATTATTAGAAACACAAAAATTCATATCCAAGCAACTGCCCCATGGTGCTAATTAGCTAGCTATATTATTAGAAACACAAAAATTCATATCCAAGCAACTCGCCCCATGGTACTAATCAGCTAGCTATATTATTAGAAACACAAAAATTCATATCCAAGCAACTGCCCCATGGTACTAATTAGCTAGCTATATTATTAGAAACACAAAAATTCATATCCAAGCAACTCGCCCCATGGTACTAATTAGCTAGCCATATTATTAGAAACACAAAAATTCATATCCAAGCAACTGCCCCATGGTACTAATTAGCTGGCTATATTATTAGAAACACAAAAATTCATATCCAAGCAACTCGCCCCATGGTACTAATTAGCTGGCTATATTATTAGAAACACAAAAATTCATATCCAAGCAACTCGCCCCATGGTACTAATTAGCTAGCCATATTATTAGAAACACAAAAATTCATATCCAAGCAACTGCCCCATGGTGCTAATTAGCTAGCCATATTATTAGAAACACAAAAATTCATATCCAAGCAACTGCCCCATGGTGCTAATTAGCTAGCCATATTATTAGAAACACAAAAATTCATATCCAAGCAACTGCCCCATGGTGCTAATTAGTTAGCTATATTATTAGAAACACAAAAATTCATATCCAAGCAACTGCCCCATGGTGCTAATTAGCTAGCCATATTATTAGAAACACAAAAATTCATATCAAGCAACTCGCCCCTTAGTACTAATTAGCTAGCTATATTATTAGAAACACAAAAATTCATATCCAAGCAACTCGCCCCATGGTACTAATTAGCTAGCCATATTATTAGAAACACAAAAATTCATATCCAAGCAACTGCCACATGGTACTAATTAGCTAGCTATATTATTAGAAACAAAAAAATTCATATCCAAGCAACTCGCCCCATGGTACTAATTAGCTAGCTATATTATTAGAAACAAAAAAATTCATATCCAAGCAACTCGCCCCATGGTACTAATTAGCTAGCTATATTATTAGAAACACAAAAATTCATATCCAAGCAACTCGCCCCATGGTACTAATTAGCTAGCTATATTATTATAAACAAAAAAATTCATATCCAAGCAACTCGCCCCTTAGTGCTAATTAGTTAGCTATATTATTAGAAACACAAAAATTCATATCCAAGCAACTGCCCCATGGTGCTAATTAGCTAGCCATATTATCAGAAACACAAAAATTCATATCAAGCAACTCGCCCCTTAGTACTAATTAGCTAGCTATATTATTAGAAACCTAAAAATTCATATCCAAGAAACTCGCCCAAAAATATTAATTAGCTAGCTATATTATTAGAAACATAAAAATTCATATTCAAGCAAGCCCCATGGTGCTAATTAGCTAGCCATATTATCAGAAACACAAAAATTCATATCAAGCAACTCGCCCCTTAGTACTAATTAGCTAGCTATATTATTAGAAACCTAAAAATTCATATCCAAGAAACTCGCCCAAAAATATTAATTAGCTAGCTATATTATTAGAAACATAAAAATTCATATTCAAGCAAGCCCCATGGTACTAATTAGCTAGCTATATTATTAGAAACATAAAAATTCATATTCAAGCAAGCCCCATAGTACTAATTAGCTAGCTATATTATTAGAAACATAAAAATTCATATTCAAGCAACTCGCCCCTTAGTACTAATTAGCTAGCTATATTATTAGAAACATAAAAATTCATTACCACGCAACTGCCCCATAGTACTAATTAGCTAGGCATATTATTAGAAACACAAAAATTCACATCCGAGCAACTCGCTCAAAAGTATTAATTAGCTTGTCACATTATAACAAACATTTGTCACTGCTTGATAAAGGAAAAAAGTTGTAAAAATTTGTAACCAAGCAACTCACCCTAAGGTATTAATAGGTAGCAAGATTATTATTGGGCAGACATGGTTCCTATGACATGATACAGCTAAATTTATTTGCTGATTGTTATATTACATCAGAAACAAAGCAATGCTATTGAAATGAAAAGAAATAAAAATAATTCATTAAAGTGAGTTTACCAACATTTCCACCACAACTTAACATATCTATATGCCAATAATATAGAGTTCATTTTCTCCTTCGGTTTCATTAATGTTATTCTGCCTAAAGAAATTAAGGAAACAAATTAAGTAATCGTCGCTTAACAATTCACCTCACTTATTCTATATTAATGTTTTTCCAATGTAGATAACGTATGCTGAAGCAAAACAAACAACACAAAGTTGTTTTCTTTATTTGTGATACTATTTCCTCTCAATTTGTCAATTAACAGCATATAACCATTTAAGAACCACAGAGGTTTACAAATTGATGCCCAAAATGTGTGCAGCCAAATTAAAACAGCCCAGACTGATGGTTTTAAAAGCAACCCCATATTATAAATATATTGCATGTAAAAGAATCTCTGCCTGATGAAATTCTGGCACACAGGTGGTACTGGTATCCTGGCAATTGATACCAACATTGACAAAAGACTAACTATTTAAAAACATTATTTTTGTCAAATGCATTAGGCTACCCTAAAACAAATGACAGAAAACAGTACAAATATGTTTATATATCATTCATCAGCATTTCATGATTTAGTTTACTTAATGCAAGAAAAGTATTGTAAATATAAATAATACTGTGCATTGAATGTAAACTTATACAAGATTGTACCGAAATTTAATTACAAGTTGGCTGAGGTAAACAATTAATTAGTCATAAGATTCTGCAATGCAGTATATGGTTAGTGTAAGTTAATTAACGATGTCTGGTAAACACTCCAGGAAAAATTCCTTATTCGTCCCTGCAACAGAACAACCTCAAAAGGCATGTTTTTCTTTCAGAAGACTTTGTGCATTTTACAGTAATGAAATTGCAACCACGTTAATTTTTTTTTGAAATTCAAAGAATGTCATCAAGATGACCTACATTATACTAAGAAACAGACCGTTGTTTCATTGTAATTGTAATTTATTAGCAGCCTATAGACTCTTTTCGAGTATCGGGCATTGTCAGTTTATATTAAACAAAATTAGTCTACATAAATTATAAAAATACATTAATATATACAGGATGTTTGGTTTAACAAAGTATTAATATAGTCTACATAAATTATTTTAAAAATTCATTGATATCATACACAGGATTGTTCAGTAAATATGTCTTGAGACATTGTTTAAATTTAACAGTATTTTCATTTTTTACATATGCAGGGAGTCGATTATACATGTGTACTCCTATTATATAGGGATCTTTATTTACAGATTTTACATTGTAGCTGGTATAATGTAAGTCAAGTTTGCATCTAGTATCATGGTTATGTATTTCACTATTTAGTTTTGGTTTTTTCTGTATATGTATAGAGATACTACAATAAACATCTTTTCTCTTTTAAAAACTTCCCTGCATGATTCTCGACTCCCCATTTTAAATATAGTTCTGATACATTTCTTTTGTAGCACTAGAACCCTTTGCGTATGCATTTTATTACAACCCCCACATAATGCAATACCATATTGGATATGTGAATAAATTAACCCATAGTATATAAGTTTTAGAACCTCAACATTACAAGTTTTTGCAAATTCCCTCATTAAATACAAACCTTTACTTATTTTTTTACAAAGGTCATCGATATGATTAGTCCAGGACATGAGTTTATCTACTTGCATTCCTAAAAATTTGTGAGAATCAGATTCCTGTATTGCAACATTTCCAAAGTTAATATGAAATAATGCATCTTTTTTCTTCTTGCTTAACTCAAATTTAATTATATTTGTTTTGTCAGAGTTATTATTGAGGTTGAAAGATTTAAAATATGTGTTTATTCTTAGCGATTCATTGGTGGCTAATGATTTCAAGCCAAGATCATTGTTTGCTTTACATATAATAGTGGTGTCATCTGCATAGCTTATAATTTTACAGTTAGGTGTCGAATACATATCATTTAAATATAAAATAAAGAATAGTGGTCCAAGTACTGAGCCTTGGGGTACACCGTATTTAACTATTTCAGCACTTGATTTAAATTTTGTTCTTTTTTCCCCTTGTTTGAAACTTATTTCTGTGTATTGTACACGACCTTTTAGATACAACAAAATTAATCTATTGGTAACCCCTCTAATACCGTACTTTTCTAAGATTAATAATAATGTATCGTGTTGGACTCAGTCAAACGCCTTAGATAGATAAAAAATATGCCTACAGTTTTCTTTTTTTCATTTAGATTACTTAAGATGTTGTGAGTAAAGTCTATTAGGGCCGTGGTGGTTGATCTTTTAGCCCGAAAGCCATGCTGAAAATCATTTAAAATATCATATTTTTCAAAGAAATCCATAATTCTCTTCAATAGTATTTTTTCAAACAACTTAGCTATTACCGAGGTAAGGGTTATAGGTCTATAGTTTTGCATGTTACTTTTGTCTCAGTTACGTAATGTGTGAATAAACGGAATTAATTGAAACGTGGTCCTATCTTTATAACTTGATTTCAATATTTTCCTTTATTTACTCCACACTACAATATACCTATATAAATGACAATTGGTACCACTACACCATTATTTACTTCCGTTGAACGCTAGTAGAAAGAGACATCTATTGACATCAGTACAAGATAATTTTGGTGTGCAGCGCTCAAAATGTGCTTTTCGTATGAACTTTTAGGGAACCTCGACTCGTCACCAGAAATTACTAAAAAGTAAGCTAATATTGTACTACTAAAAGGCAGACGGTCCAATAACCAGACGTGAACAACTTCAATCGGGCCAACAGCAGATGGTAGCACAGTGCTATTTATCGGCTTTGTTTGTAAAAGAATTGAATATTGTAAAACGATAAAGAAAATTCTAATGATAATTTTTATAATTTAGAATGCTATAAAATTAGCAACTTTATTTATCAATATTTCTCAATTTCGTTTGTGGTTCAAACGCCAGAACAATAACACGTGTAATCCTGAAACCTGCGACTTTTAGTAGAAATAAAAATAAGAATGTGCATGGAATGTGCGCACCGCCGTTAACAACGCCCCTCCCATTGGGAGAGATCTATCGAAACTTCACTAACATAGGTAAATAAAAATAAACATCAGCGGAGCAGAAGAAAGGATGCTGCTCCTGAGAGTGCAACCGCTCGAGGAGCCTATCTAGCTCTACCTCCCTTCCACCAACACTCAAAACCTCAACTTGTACCTCATTCCTGTGGTTAAACCTTTACCAGGGTAGGTACGCAGCAATAACACCTAGGCTCACCACGAGCCTATCACTCGCTCGCACGCACGCACGGGTTCCCCGCAAGGCTTGTAGGCACCCCCCAGTAACAACGGCTTTAAACCAGCCAACAGTGTAATAGCTGAGCAAAGCATCCCCCCCCCTTCTCATTGGGCGAGGTCTATCAAAATTCACCAACATAATTAATAATAAAAAATAAACACCAGCGGAGCAGAAGAAAGGATATTGCTCCTGAGAATGCAACCGCTCGCGGAACCTATCTAGCGCTACCTCCTTACCACCAACACCTAAAACCTCAACCTTCACCTCTTTCCTGTGGTTAAACCCTTACCAGGGTAATGCCAGGGAAGGTACACAGCAACAACACATAGGCTCACCACGAGCCTACCAGACTTGCACGCACGCACATGTAAGAAAAGTTCTCACAACAAAATTAATTCTGAAAGTTTCGACTCTCAATATGAGGTTGATTCACACATTTATCGTAATTATCTCAAATTACAATTAAGAACATCGACTCTCAATATGAGGTTGATTCACACATTTATCGTAATTATCTCAAATTACAATTAAGAACATTGTACTCTCAATATGAGGTTGATTCACACATTTATCGTAATTATCTCAAATTACAATTAAGAACATCGACTCTCAATATGAGGTTGATTCACACATTTATCGTAATTATCTCAACTTACAATTAAGAACATTGTACTCTCAATATGAGGTTGATTCACACATTTATCGTAATTATCTCAAATTACAATTAAGAACATGGACTCTCAATATGAGGTTGATTCACACATTTATCGTAATTATCTCAAATTACAATTAAGAACATGGACTCTCAATATGAGGTTGATTCACACATTTATCGTAATTATCTCAAATTACAATTAAGAACATTGTACTCTCAGATATTTATGGCACTAACCATCTTGCATGATTGCTTCCAGGATTTATTACAACATTGTAATCACCTATCTGGATTTACGGCGAGAGACATTACAATCGCAAAACCTCTTTTTTTCAATTACGATACCAAGCTCTCTAAGAGGCCGCGCCGTGGCCGAGTGATTAGACCACTCGCCTCTCACCCAAGCGACCGCATGTGAGATTTGTGGTGGACAAAGCGGCGCTGGGGCGGGTTTTCTCCGGGTTCTCCGGTTTCCCCCGCCATTTCATTCCACCGGTGCTCCATCATTATTCATGTATCATCAGTGTCACCGCCTGCGGTGCCATAAGTAGTTAAAGCGGGCGTTAAACACTACCAAAAAAAAGCTCTCTAAAATGCTACGCCCTTTAATTCAATTGTGGAAATGTGGAAACAGATACTCAATAATTAACGGTCTAACAGCACTGTATTGCCCTTCTCCAGGGCCCATGCTTCTATATACTTATATATATATATATATATATATATATATATATATATATATATATATATATATTTTTTTTTTTTTTTTTTTTTTGTTAAGTTTAACGTCGTATTGGACGATGAATGAAGTTGGTGAAATGCTCAAATGATCTCGGGGTCCAGGGAGCTTAATTGTTTTTTTGTTTTGTTTTTGTATGCTCATGGTGTTATAAATTGCAATGTATTATAGACTGTTAGAAAATGCTTGTGGAAAATGGTTATTTTTAGCAACATTAGTTCCAATAGCAAGCAAAGAGCGTTTTAATGCAATTAGATATTTACAATTACCTAGCATATGCAACAGAGACCGTGCTAGTGCTGGTATTTCGACAGCAAGCGCCACTAGCAGCAAGAGCGGGGAAGTTTTTTATTGATACTGTTTAACGCCCACTTTTACTACTCTGGCAGCGCAGACGAATACACTGGAGCACCGACAATATGCGATGGCGGGGGGAAAGCGGACAACTCGGAGAAAACCATCCCTTCGTCGCTTTGCAGCCACAAATCCCACATGCGTTTGTCGATTACTATATGCAATAGTTCGCCTTCGTTTTGAGTAGACGTAGAAATAAAATGGCGTTTTATTTAACTGCTATGGTTCTCAGCGTCCCATTCTATACTGGGCGTGAAATACAGCTTAATTTTGCTCAGAGGCCTCTCTATCAGGCTTGAGGTTCTTTTACGTGCCTTAAATCTACGACCAACGACTTTACTTCCCTTCCGAAGGAAACCATGCTAAGGGTATGTGAAGTTAGTATGGTAACCATTACTCCACGGAGGGCAACTGTAGACCTAGAGAATTTGAGATGTGGCTACTGAGACTAATTTGCGATCGAGTGAGGTATGCGTTGGATTTCCAAATATAAAATGGGATTCGTCATATTTCCATCTTAGAAAATAAAAACAAACAACATATATTTGGCATGAAAAAAATATTAGGAGAGGTATCTTGTGTCAAGCAGCAACCTTATTTTCTTAAAATCAAAGCTAGCTTTCTCAATTATTTATTTTTTAGTTGCGAGAGACAGAGTATGTTTAAAAAATCTGACGTGTACCATTCACATGACTTTCTCCATATCCCTGCAACCAATTATTCTTAAAAAGCTTATACTTCTATTAACTTCATGATAATCAGTAAAACATTAAGCAGAAATAGCCATATTACGTGCTTCCTTGTAAGTAGAGGTGAAATAAGGGAGTATCATAGGTTAAAGTGATACTCAAAAGCTGGTTGCTATGTCACTGAAGTTCCTTTCTTTGTATGGACAGCAGTTGACAAATTCCTGTATGAGAAATGTATAAGTTTTTCATAGCAGAAACCAAAATAAAGGAATGCCACAAAAGCAACGAACTCCACGAAAAAAATGTATATAACATAAATTGTGTGTTTTAACGTGCTCTACATTTTTTGTGTAGTAAGTTTTTGTTCATCTCTTACGGTTTAGCAGTTATTCAAAATTTAGTAAAATTCATCCAGCATAAACTACTCTTCAGAGGCTATTCTCAGAAAATTCAAGATATACATTTTATTTGGCAGGTAAATATTTTTAATATACGAAATTTTAATTAAAATCGTTAGAGCCATTTTTGAGAAAATCAAAATTTTCGAAAAAAGTTCCATGTAAAGGGTAGTTGGGGGTTGGGGGATTTTTCGTAAAATCTTCGTGTCGCATCCCTGGAAGATACTAAACTTAAATATCAAGTTTGGTATTTTACCTACTTTTCGTTTTTGAGTTATCGTGTTCACAGACTCACGGACACACACACACACACACACACACACACACACACACACGGACCTTTTTTCGAAAATGTTTTTTTTTAGATAAAGGGGACCCTAAAACATATTTCCGGTGAAATCTCGGTATCGAATTTTTTGGTGGAGTGCAATACATTCTCTATACACTATGTACCTATAGAGAAAGTAATAAAAATATATATTGTTCATAACAGTATTATAGTACTACAGGGATGTTATTTTCAGATGGGAGTCACAGAACCTTGTGTTATTTGTGCTACTTCATTAATGTAGGAAGAGATTCATCAAAAACAACAATGGGAAATCCCAGAAGCTCTATATTCTAAAGGCCAGATTGATCAGGAAATGTTTCATGATAAAGTGACATCAAGCTAGAAACTTGATATTGCATTTCAGACAAGGGAGCAATCAGCTTGTTCTTCGTTCGAAAACGAGACAAAAGAATTGTTGCAGGAGGACAGTTTGTATGTATAACTACAACAAAAGAGAGGTAATTATTGTTACTCTTGCTAGAACCACAATCACTAGCTTCAAGTTTTACTACCGCATCCGCATTGGATGTAACTCCCGGGAGAAATTGCTATCAGAGTGCACTGCTTGCGACTCGTACAGATCCTATACCTCGTTCATTAAGCTTGCACTTAAAATGCATGTGTTATATCAGTTTGCTCTATAGAATCTGGTACCTATGTACCTTCCTTTCTTAATTCAGAAATGAAAGACTTTTACAGTTTCTCCTACCTATATGAGAGATTCCCATTAACACCAAGGATATTAATAACATGCTAAATAATTCTAGATTCTGTACTCAATCTCTAGGATGCAGATCATGTCAACATTTACATTTGTTCATACATTTATTTCCAAATAATAACTCTGAATAAGAATTTTCAGAGCTGTCAGTTTTCTATAATTTTCAATTACATGTCTGTTTCCGAAAGCCTACTCGTGCACTTGCATTCTTAGAATATTCATGTTTATTATATTTATTACCAATGTTTTCTGATTGAATGAAATCCTCTTCTTTATAGAAGGTGTAAGTATCTTTTTTAATTCGGGTCTAAACTTGTTTTACAATTCTTTTATGGGAGAGGGAAGTGAATTAAACAAAACCATTCCTTTGTAGTAAACCCCTTTTTGGAATGTTGGCCTATGTAAGTCTCTTTGTTATGAATATCTGTACTTTTTGTCAAATTTTCTGAGATATTTATTACAAATGACAATATATTCACATGCTAATGGTAAAATCCTAAACATTTTGAAAAGTGGCTTCCAGCGAGTTGATCGTATTTCCCCTGTCATTCTTATTACCTTTTTTGCATAGTAAACACTTTTTGGCATTTACTGAATTTCCCCAAAATTTTATTCCATATGTCATCAATAAATGAAAATGTGAATAATAATACTAATAAATAATAATAATAATAATAATAATAATAATAATAATAATAATAATAATAATAATAATAATAATAATGTGTTTTAGAATGTTCTTATTTATAAGCTGAATTAAAACATGCAGAGCTCAGTTTAGGTAAGATATAATCAAACGGTGTTTCCAATTCATGTTACAATCAATCATTAGACCCGGGAATTTTGTATTACAGGCTTCTGCAATCTGATTATTTTCAGTTTTATCTTTAGGTCGGTGATGTTTTTATGCTTTGTGCAAAAATTAATGTAGTTAATTTCTTCAAAGTTGATGTGAATTTTGTTTGTTTCAAACCAATTATTTAGTGTGTTGAAGATTTTATTAGATGAATCTGGGAGCTGACTGACATTGTGTTTTTAATTAAAAAACTTGCAACAATAACTGGATAGGCATTGTTGTTTATTACTGCAGGTAAATCAATTATATACACTAAAAATAATAAGTGATCCAGAATAGAACCTTGTGGGACACCATACTTTATTTCAGACCATTTAGAATATGCATTACTATTATTTGAAGTATTTATTATAACCTTTTGTTTTTGTTTTCGATAAGTAAGATATAAAACATTGATACCCTTTGCCCCTTATACCATTGTGTGATAATTTTGATAGAGGTGTTTCATGGTTAACGCAGTCAAATGTCTTTGATACATTACAGAATATTCCTAGTGTGTTAAGTCTGCCATCCAATGACTTGAGAACCTCATTTGTTAACTTGAAAATGGCACCGCAGGTTGATATTCTCTTCCTGAATCCAAACTGCTCTTTTGTTAAAATATTATACTTATCTAGATGGTGATAAATTCTTTTAAACATGATTTTTTCCAAGGATTTTCGAAAAAGCTGTAAGTAAAGATGCTGGTCTATAGTTTGACATTTCTGAGATTTGCCATTTCTTGTATAATGGCTTAACGGCTGAATATTTTAATGTCTGGAAATGTTCTTGTTAACATGGATATGTTACATATATGACTTAAAAGTTTGCAAATAATGTCGGCACATATTTTTAATGTTTCTGTGCTTATTTCATCGTATCCTCATGAATTCTTGCTTTTATGTTTGACTAAATGGTAAAGAAATGTGCGCTCATCATAGTTATAAGCCGGCCAGGGCGAATGCAGTCCTGCACTGGGAGCGGAGAGCAGGCGAACTAATGCAATGTCGCAACACGACTTTACGCTATGAAATGCTGTACAGTCCGGTTTACCTCACTTGCACGCCGCTAGTATTCAGTGATAGTGATGGAACGCAAAGCGTGTTATTTATAATGTTCTTAAGTTGTTAGAAACAGAAGAACGGTCATGAAATATTTACTTCAAATGTTACTGCTTGGGGACGAGCAAAATTACATAACCTCACAAACCGCTTGCAAATAAAGTATTTTTGCATGAAATGGACGAGCGTGTCCATAGAAGATAGGAGAAAATAACAGGAGCAATATGAGGTTAAAAAGAAATCCCTACGCTGCGAAAATGGTTGGACTTCTGCAAGAAGGACATTAATTCTTTTGGATATAAAGATACACTTAGGAAAATGTTGAAATTTAAAAAGAGTAAAGGTAAACGGAGTTCTGAGAGAATGCTGTGAAGTAATGGCTCAAGGAGCATAATTTCTTATAATGATATTGGATTAATAAAACAGATGACTGAAAAAATTCGGTTCAGAAAGTGGAAAATATTCAAGAAACATGGTGAAATAGAGATGCCCTAATGGAAGAAGAATTCGACAGCAATGATGAAGAAACGACCACGGTAAGAGAGGGAGATATCACGTAATAATTCCAAGCACTCGAGAAGGTGAAAGAGATGTAATGGATTGAGTATTGTCTGTCCAGCCGTAGTTCACCGGAAATGTAAACAAAACCAACAGGTTGCAATGGTTCTAATTGGTTGCTGAACGTTTCACCACTTTTCTCTATAAAAATAGTTCCTCTTAATTTGCTGGAAGAAGTACACAAACATCGTGTAAGACTATACACTGTTGTCAAAATAACATAGTAAGAGTTGTTAATAAACGGAAATTGGTTGAATTCCCTTATGCAACAATGTCCATGTGTTGTGCCTTTTATAACGGACGATTTTCAGTTACCACGTGGAGAGTGTAGTGTAAGCAATGGCGGAGGCCTGTGAAAACTTCTCAAAAGTGGAGAGAAAAGAATTGCTAATGTATATTATACGTTTTGTGAAAAATACCTTACTTTTGCATTAAACAATAATCTCAGCTTAATTGTAGAATTTACAGGTGTTTCCCAAAACAGCGAGCAAAGCTTTTAAATTATCCAAGGTGCGACATCTATTGCAAACAAGTGACACCTGAAAATGCAGTAAATGTATATCACACATTGTTCGGGAAGAGCAAACAAGTGAGATTTGGAAGCAATGGTGGACATGTCGTTGACCGACTAATTATCATCGATCTCGGTGCGACAGTTCGAGTGCAAATGACGAGTATCTTGAAGGAGTGCAACCACTTCCATCTTCAGATTAGCTCTCCTGGGCAAGTCACTGCATTTAAGAAATATGCAACATATGGTTGTCCATTTGTGAGTGCTTAACTGTTGGAGTGAAGCACCTATGCAATACACCAACAAACTCAAAACAACATGTCTGGATTTTGTAATTTTACGGGAGAATTTTACTTTTCATATTGAATAATGACTCTCCTACCTATTTCATTGTGTTTAATTATATATTTCATAGAGATAATCCCTATCTGAGTAGTCATTTCTTTTCCTATCAAACGTAGGTACGCGGTTTTACAATTGTGCAGCAGACGAATGCAGCCTAGCACCACGTGCTGTGAGCACGTGCGTTCGCGGAAGAATACATTCTAGTTTGTTTACATCGCCGGTGAAATTAGGCACGTATTTCATTACTTACGATATGAATACATACACGAGGGAAATGTCATCATGAACTAAAGCTCCCGCTTTCCCAACTGGACTGTACAGGCAGGTTGTTACACGTAAAAGTGGCGCTCCCCGATACAGGACTGTGCTCGCTTATTCCTCTTTGTGAAAATTATGGATTTCTTTAGTAACCGTGGCAGGTCTGGTCAAACATATTTGTAATTAATACTTATTCTAAAACCTCTGCAAAATTACAGTTATAATGATGCGTAATTGTTGTTTCTTGAATTATTCTTTCGCTATAATGTATGTATGTATGTATACACACACACAAAGAAAACACTATACGAGTTTCTTTGTGTGTAAAATATTACCTTATTAGTACGTGGGTCGGCTGTTAAGTCCCGGGCCTCTCAATGAAAACAGCATTTAATTCTTCTTCTTTCTTTCTCAATATAATCTCCAGAAAGACTAATACATTTGTCATGTCGGTGTTCTACTTTAATTAAACCATCTCTGTAGTGCGATTTATCAAGGTCCTCAAAATAGCTGTTCAGCGCATCAATGACCTCGTTGCTGTGAAATCTTCGTGCTGCAAGAAATTTTTCGAGGTTTGGGAACAGGTGGTAGGCACTGCGTGCTAGATCTGGCGAATAGGGTGGATGTTCAACCAATTCCTACTTTAATTCGCACAGTTTTACCATTGCAATGACCTCGTTGCTGTGAAATCTTCGTGCTGCCAGAAATTTTTCGAGGTTTGGGAACAGGTGGTAGGCACTGCGTGCTAGATCTGGTGAATAGGGCGGATGTTCAACCAATTCCTACTTTAATTCGCACAGTTTTACCATTGCTATGATTGAACGATGGGCCGGAGCATTGTCGTGATGAAACAAGATTTTTTTCTTCTTCTAAATGAGCTCTTTTTCTTTTCACCTCATCACTCAAACGTTGCAGTACGCTTGCGTAGTAGTCACCAGTAATACTTTTGCCCTATTCCAAGTAATCAATAAAAACAATTCCTTGTGCATCCCAGAAAACACTCGATATAACCTTGTTAGCTGACAAAATTGACTTTGCCTTTTTTGAGGTTGCTTCACCTGACGCAATTCACAGTTTTTACTGTGATTTACTTTCTGGAGTGTAGGGATGTATCAAAGTTTCATCTATGGTAATAAAAAAAGTAAATGGCGTGTTATTTATTGACGCTCTTTAACTACTGTGGTTCCTAGCGTCCCATTCTAAATCGGCGTGCAAGACCGCTTAATTTTGCTCAGAGGCCTCTCTAGCAGGCTTGAGGTTCTTTTACGTGCCATAAATCTACACACGAGACCAAAGGCTTTACTTCCCTTTCGAAGGAAGCCATGCTGAGGATTTTTACACCCGAAAAAATCCATTGTCCTCCGCCAGGTTTGAACCTACGACCTTGGGTATATGAAGTTAGCATGGTAACCATTACACCACGGAGGGCGACTAATCCATGGTAATAAACAGTCTCAAAATTCACTGGGGTTTTTACATTCTTAACAGAAACAGTTTTTCTTTGCAACTTTTGATCAGGCGTCAACAAACGCGGCACAGACCTTGTAAAAGCCCAAAACTTACTTAAAATATTACCTGCATGTTCTTTTGATATGTTTACAGCCTCTGCTATCTCAAACAACTTTAATCTGTGGTCTTCCACTACTAAACGATGCATTTTTTCAATGATCTCTGGAGTTGTCACTTCTACAGGTGTCCAGAGCGAGGCTCATCACTAGTGCTCGTGCGTCCCATTTTAAACTGTGCAACCCACCTTTTAATCATTAAATATGAAGGGGCCGAGTCTTTCATTTCCTCCTTGATTTCTTTAGGTGTTAAGTCTTTCAAATGGAAGCATTTAATCACTGCTCGTTTTTCCAAATCTTACATTTTCGTGAAAACTCTAAAGTTGTCTTGTTTAAAATGTTGTCATTGGAAAACTAAACTAGTTGCGCCATATCTGCGTGAGGCCAGGGACTCATCAGCAGACCTGAGTACCTAGGTTTATGTGATATATTGATGTAAATGTTTTTTTCTGTAATTTAAAAAGTCTTTTCATATTTGATTTTGTCCTGCATCACAGATTTCTTCCCATGTGGAAATATGACATGATAATTATTTGCAATTCCTTTTGTTCTAAAAGACTGAGCAATATATTCTGTGATAGGCTTATTTTCCCACGAATATAATGAATGTATTTCCGACCGCTTTAACTTTCGGTCCATTGCGAAGCGAAATACGACATGAGATTATATATATATATATATATATATATATATATATATATATATATATATATATATATAAATAATATCAAGCTCTGTATTTACATTGAGGCGCAGGAGAAGGCAATGGCACGTGTCTATGAAATCCAGGATTCTGTTTGACAAAAAGAAAATTATTTGTTTGTTGATGATACTGTCAATTGTCAGCGCCGCCAGTAAATCTACTGTCGCTTTGAAGCACACTTGGAAACCATCGGTCTGGGTCGAATTTATGGTTGTCATACGTCATCTCCATGCCCTCATTTCCAGATTCATATAGAAATGTTACTCGACGAGTTTGTTTGGTGGCTTCTAGGTCTAATCTCCCTACCTAATAATAATGTATACGTTATTGAGCACAAGAAAAGCTCAACTATTAGAGACGAATTTCCAACGGCAGCATTTAAGTACAACCACCTTGGCAACTGAAACGAGTCAAGTCAGGAAATCGACACATTTGTGCTTGGGAAAGATTTTGATTGATTAACACTGCTTCACTACACAACTGAGAGTGGAGCAGTTGAAGTGTACGTTTGTGGCATTTGTAATGCTTTTAACTGGCTCGTATTTCAATCGTAACTTGAGCTCGGCGCGACGACGACTAGAAAAATATAATATTGTTAGATGAAAGGTTAAATCCTTTAGAGTTTGCGGCCAGAGAGTTGCATTTCCGTACTTTCAAGTCGAAGCAGTTCTAGGAGATTTCGCCATTGTGCTACAAACCTGCACGGAGCGAACATGTCCGGGTAAAAAGGGACTTTGGTAACCTTAGCCGGGTTTCCACCCGCGACCTTACTAGCTCAGCTATCATGTGTGTCACCGTGCAACCTGGATCCCTAGCTCAAAGACTTGCCGTCCATCTGAGCGCTTCAGTGAAGGGAACGGCAATAATGGCCGCACTCCACGCCAGAGATGCGGCAACCACCAAGACGTGTTCCCCTCTGGTTTTGGGGAACAACAAGAACGGCGAACGAGCTCCAGGAAGGTGGAAGTCGTTAACAAAAAGGGTCATTTCCCCTTATAACGGACTGACGACTTGCTGGTGCCCAATGTTTCTCAACTTTGGACCTAAAATCGGGGTATGGCCTTAGATCCTACAGATAAGGAGAAGACCGATTCTCGACTGGAAATTTGCTGTTATGCCCTTTGGCCTGTGCAATGCGCCTATGGAATTAGGGTTGACCGACGTCTGCCTGCTCTATTTGGATCATATCGTCGTGGTTTGTACCTTCGAAGAACATCTCGAAAGCTTACCAAGCTACTGTAAAGGCTGCAGGCAGCAAACTTGAATGTGAAGAATTGCCAACCCTGTGTAAGGAAGGGAAGTAACTATACCTGGTGCGGATAAGGTTCACCCAAATACAAACTGGGCTTGTGCAGCTCTACCACCGGTTCAGATGTTTCATCGCGAAATCCCTCACCCGCCTTGCATGTGTCTGAAGAGGCAGAGATAGAGAGAGAACCGGGCACTAAGGTCAGCAATCTGCAATGCTGATATTTTAGGATTTCCACAACCTGGTGGTCACTTATTGTGGTACCGATGCCGGCGTTCTATCACAGATCCAAGATGACCAAGAAGGGGCAATTGCTTACTACAGCAAGGCGCTCTCCAAAGTATAAAAGAACTACTGCATTACCCGGCGAGAACTTCTGGCAGTGGTACCGTCGCTGGAGCACTTTCTAGTGCTTGTTTGGTCAGCCATTCCACCTGAAGACTGATCACTCCGCCCTCACCTGGCTTCAAGAGCCTGGAGGGGTAGACGGCCTGTTGGGTCCAGAGACTGCAAGAATACAGCTTTGCATCAGAACATCGGAAAGGAAGGAGCCACACCAATCTAGACGACCCTGTCCAGAGGAGTGCGGCCACTGCACTAAGGTTGAAGACGAGCATGCCGCAGCTGTCCGTGTTATTTCAGCGGTGCCTGCAGGGTTGAGACCTGGGGCCATTCCTGGGAGAAGGTACTAGGCCGACCTGGGAGGATATCGCACCAAGGAGTACTGTGTACAAATTCTATTGGGCCCATCATTGGGGATCAAGGACGGGATGCTGTTCAGAGTATGGCAGTCATCTGATGGAAAGACCCAAAGAGAGCAGCTGATCCTCTCTCGGAGTAAGGTCGCGGAAGTCCTGGATGAAGTACACGCTGGGTCTTCGGGAGGACATTTGGGTCCCGATCGAACCACCAATAAGCTCTGACAATGTTACTACTGGCTAACACAGCCGGCAGATGCTGAAAAATGATGCCGCGGCCCATAGACCAGGAGCCGGGGTCGCATGCAGCAGTATAACGCAGGGAAACCCTTTGATCGCATAGCCAACAACGTAGCTGGGCCATTCTCTGTGTCCAACAGAGGCAACAGGTATCTGATTGCTTCATCAAGTGTACGCCATCCCTAACCAAGAGGGCAAGTTATTCGCGAACTGTGGGGTACCAATGGAGCTACACAGTGGCAGGGCACCAACTTTGAATCCAGCCTCATGAGGGAAACACTGGTGTGCACATCTCAGGTCAGACGACACATCAAGAGTACAGAGGAACAATCACCACAGAGACTGGGATGCAACTTTTCTCGCTGTTCAACCCACGACACGGTCACATCTATCATGCGACCTCCTGTAGCAGAACACCCAGCAGTCGACGTGAGATGGTGCGTCAATGACTCCAGGTAGTGAGTGATCGGATGAAGACCGGAAGGCCAATAGCCGAGGTTTCTAGCAAGATGATCTGGTGTGGCTACGCTGCCCCAAGCTGTACCTCGTGGTGAAGAGGATGTGCCGCAACCAGAGAGGCTTGTGTTCCCTTCCGTTGTGCTCCCCTTCTAGGATAGGAAGGTGTTGGTTGTGGTCTTTCATTCAAAACTCTTGCACTTTCCCCCCAAGTTCTTCCACATCCTCCTTCACTCTTTTTCATTGATTTTGGTAGAGTGTTCTGTTTTCATCATAGACAAATAATTTTTCATCTTCCCCCCTGTAGTTTCCATAATAGCCTTCATTTATACTTTTACACCCTTATATTTGGTCTTCATTTGTTATTTCAGTTCCCATCTTCTACATTGGCTTGTTAGTCCCACTTCTGACACCAGTGTAATAAATATCTTTATTGACTTAAAAATTGGTTAAAGTCTTTAATCCATTCGTGTTTTATTTACCAGCTACATAGTAACACTTCAGTCACCACAACAACTCCTAGCTTGCAAATTTTCCCTCCTTTTATGACGTCACAGAACTTTCGGGAAAATTGTGAATGAGTCTAGCATATATCATGTTACAAGGTTGCTGACATACCACTTCCATGTTTACCAAGTGCTACAGTCCTGTCGACTCGAGGCAAACAGGTACAGGTTTACTGATAACAAACCCATTTGTTTTCATGACAAGAACTCCCTCTAAGACAGGGTTACCAACTTTCAATGCTTCAGATATGAATATGTACATCTTTGGTAATTGATAAAATAATTATAGAATTAACATTATATAACAACAATCTCCTTAACTTGGCTAATTATAATCACAAGAGGTCAAGAATTATTTGTAATGGTGAATAGCAACAGACATGTTGGTAATGTGGTACTACTTGAATGCGCTGAAAACTAGACATTTATTAAAAAGATGAAAGTTTCCTTGCAGGCATCGATGGCTTGCATATTGTGTTGTCAGCATTATAAATAGACATTTGTGACACTCAAGCACATTCTGTCGCTTTGTTCATCAACAACCTCCTGCTTTCATTTTACAATACACTTCATGTATAAAAGTTATTTATCATGTGATTTACCAGCAACTACATTTGACTACTACTTCAAAATAGTTTCACATTTTTATTCAACATCACTGTTGTAAATTGGTAAAACAAAATATTTATGGAAATTAGTTTGTAAGAAACACATATTTGATGGAACTAAAACACAATATTTATGTGTATGGTACACTTGTTATACAACAGAAAGAAAATTTAAAACAAAATTTCTGATGTATTACACTCACATGACTAGCATAAACAGAAAGAAAATTTAAAACAAAATTTCTTATGTATTACACTCACATGACTTTCTCTACAAACACACTCCTTACAAAAGATTATTCTTCTTTCTACACAATGCTAATTGAGATAAACATTAACAGAATGTTCTTATTACTTAGTTCCTTATAAGTAGAAGGCAACTAAAGGAATGTGCTATGCTAAAGTGATAGTCAAATGTTTAAAAAGCTGTCATTATGCACGTCATTGAAATTGGTTTCTTTGCTTGGCCAGGAGTAGAACAAATGGGAACTGGACACTTCCTGTCTGAGAAAACTATAAGTATTTTAAAACTGAAACCATAACAAGGAATATCTTGGAAACAGTCAACTCTACAACAAGAATGCATATGATATAAATTGTGTGTTTTAATGAGATCTAAATTTTTTGTGTAGTAAGTATTTGTCTATCTCTTACGGTTTAAATGTTATGCAAAATTCTGAAAAAACCAACCAGAATAAAGTGCTCTTCAGAGGCTATTCCCAGAAAGTTCAAAACTTACATTTTATTTGTTGTGAATAACTCTAATATACAGTATTTTAATCAAAATTGTTAAGAGGCATTTTTGAGAAATACAAAAGTTTCAAACATTTTCCCAAGTAAAAGGTAGTTTAGGGAGTGGGGATTTTCTTGAAAATCTTTGTGTTGTGTCCTTGGAAGATGATAAACTTGAATACCAAGTTTGGTATCTAATGGTCTTTTAGTTTTTTTTTTTTGTAGTGTTTACTGCAATAGCACTGCAGGCGATGACACATGAAGATGGAGCCCTGGTGGAATGAGATGGCGGGGAAACCGGAGAAAACCCGCCCGTGCCGCTTTGTCCTAAAAATCTCACATGCAGTCACTTGGGATCGAACCTGGGCCGTCTAGGTGAGAGGCGAGTGGTCTGACCACTCAGCGTTTTTTAGCTATTCTATCCACAGGCACACACATGGACCTTTTTTCTAAAAATGCTTTTTTTGGATTCAGGGGCTCTCAAAACATATCTTGGTACAATACAATATCTTCTCTATACACTATGTTTATAGTAGATAAAGTAAAAAAGCAAATATTTAAGGAAGTGTGTATATTGTAGGATGTGAACAGCAATGAAACAGTTTATTGTGAATCATGTCACTTTATTACATAGAGTAAACTGAAGTATACAGAAAATGCTGCCTCTCCTCTACATAATATTGGGGTTAAAGACATTTAACATTGGAAGCCATTTCAACATCCAGCAAGTGATGTTTTTCTTTTTGGGCTGCAGGGGTTTGCTTATCACTATCTTTATGAAATGTCTTTCTTATCACTATTATCGTTCATATTTTTGAGTTTTACCATTCCTCAGTTGTTTAGTTTAGAGCATTCAGCATTAAAGAAATTGTTGTCATGGTTTTGAGGGCTTAGCCTCTCTGTATAGGGGCCACCATTTGTGGCTAACTTTCTCGGAAAAAGTATTTTTCTTTATTTTCATAAGAGAAATCATAGAAAGTTGATTAATGTCTTATTTGAGGATCAAGAACCTGTTAAACTTGATATTTGTTTAGAAGTTAAATACACTATAAGCTATAAAGCTGGTTCTGTTATAACAACATAATGCAGAAAAAGTTTCCTCACCACATTTCCTGTGTAAATGTCATAAATAAGGCAATACAAGGAACAGGCTTACTCTGTTCAGATGCAAATGTCGTCAGTTATTTTGAAAGTAGTAGCTACATTATGTTTGAATTTTGCACTATTTTAGAGAATGTTAAATAATACAGCTTAATAAACTGGAAGTGATATGCCCGCATGTCTTCTCTCTGGTGCTGGATTCATGAACTTCTCTTCTAATGGGCCACATTTTTCATGTGAGTTTTTGAGTTGCCCATGGCTGGTAAGTGAATCTTCTGGCACTTTGCAACTTGTGTGTGAAGAATCTAATTCCATCCGACCAAACAGAAAAAATCCAAATGCACAAAAACCATTATTTGGGGACAATTTTAGCAAAACCCAACACACGCTTCTTTTTTTAAATGCAGGTTTTGACGTATTCTGGTCAATTGTAATGAGAGGAAAAGAATGCACTTTTCATAAGACCACAAAACTCAACATTGATCAACATAGAGCGATTTCACAAAACTCAACTTTGGGGAGGTAAAGACTGTCATATCTATGATTTAAAGTCGATGGCAAAAGATAAATTGCTGTTTAAAATGACAAAGGTGAGAAAGAGCTTGTTTTTGTACACCAAGAGAAGGTGACGGCTGTAACGTCAGCAACAAGAAAAACTCATATCGTGAACAAGATAGTGTCTTACCTCCATTATGATTCGGAAAAGCGCAGAGTTCTAAAAGATTCTGACTACGGGATGGCTTATGATATGGAACCTTTGCATTCAGATTTTGTTCTTTCAATTTTCACTGATTTTGGGTACTGCAAAAAAATAAAAGTTTAATCCTGGTTGGTATCTAATGTTGAGCAGTTGGCAGTGAAGCCATTCGCTCTCTTGCATTCTAGTATTTTGATGTCATATTATCATGTTGACTAAAGGTTGGGCAGCGCAGTTTAATCCTACATTGAAGTTTTTCTGTATACAATAATTAATTTTGAACAAATTAGGGCTAAATTAACCAATTCTCAATTCAGCATTGTTATAAAACACATGTTAATGATTTTGATAAGGTTTTTGGCATAATTAAACATTTTAAGTTATATGCATTTCAAAAAATGAATATGTTGAGTTTTGTAAAATTCTTAAGTTTTGTCATTTATTTTCCAAATAAAAGTGGTTGTACTGCCTATTAATAAATGCATCTCAAAAAGAGAAACAATACAATTTTTTTTTTCTGGAGTTACAATATCAAAAGCCTCAGAATAAATTGAAGAAAAATCTGATGTGTACCATTCACATGACCTTCTCTACATCTCTGCAACAAATTATTCTTAAAAAGCTTATACTACAATTTACTTCATGCTAATCAGAAAAAAATAGCAGAAATAGTCTTATTACATGCTTCCTTGTAAGTAGAAGCGAAATAAGGGAGTAGCATAGGTTAAAGTGATAGTCAAAAGCTGGTTCCTATGTCACTGAAGTTCCTTTGTTTATATGGACAGCAGTTGATAAGTTCCTGTATGAGAAATGTATAAGTTTTTTTCATAGCAGAAACCAAAAACAAGGAATGTCTCAAAAACGATGAACTCCGTGAAAAAAATGTATATAACATAAATTGTGTGTTTTAACGTGCTCTACATTTTTGTGTAGTAAGTTTTTGTCCATCTCTTACGCTTTAGCAGTTATTCAAAATTCCGTAAAATTCATCCAGAATAAAGTAATCTTCAGAGGCTATGATCCGAAAATTCTAGATATACATTTTATTTGTCAAGTAAATACTTTTAGTATACAAAATTTTAATCAAAATCATTAGAGCCATTTTTGAGAAAATCAAAATTTTTGAAAAAAGTTCCATGTAAAGGGTAGTTGGAGGTGAGGGGATTTTTCTCAAAATGTTCGTGTCACATCCCTGGAAGATACTAAACTTAAATACCAAGTTTGGTGCTTTACTGACTTCGTTTTTGAGTTATCGTGTTCACAGATATACACACACACACAGACCTTTTTCCGAAAATGTACATAGTGCATGTAAAGAAAGTAAAATTGTTCATCTGACGGGTCGAACTTGGCACCTTTCGGTTAAGAAGTCAGAGCTATCTGGTTGAACACAGACAGGCAGTCTACATACATTTTTTGGACGAAATTTTAACTAAATTACTTTAAGAACTTTTATTGAAGAGATAAAAATTAATAAATGGTATATTTCAACATAGTGTCCATAGACTGAATGTTAACGACACCGTATTAATCTACTTGGAGAAAAGAATACACTCAAAAATCCAAATATGCTACTTTTGGTGGTGGTGGTTCTCCAGATATGATTGATTGTCTAATGCTCCCCTTGGAGAAATCTTGGGTACAGTTCCTTGCAAAAAATCTTGTTGATCTTACCATTACATTTTCCTGGATGTCTTAATCTTCCACCCGATAGTTCTTGTAGTTTTTTATGTATTTGAACTAAAAAAAAAAAAGGGTTGGTAATGAATTAATGTCGAGAGATTGAAGAGGAACGCAGCAGGTTTGCTGTGATTGGATGTAAATGAACTGGCTGATGTTGAAGAAACGCGGGTTACTTGTTTGCATATACTTTGGTAGTTTGGAACACACAGTATATGAACAATCAAATAGTTGCTATTCTAAATTTGCAGGATTGCAGTTCAGATAATGCCTTAGTTTTACAGATGCAAAATACCACACACATATAAAAGGAACATTTCTGTAGAGTATTACTACACATAATGGCAGCACCTATTATACTACCAAATATGTTTTATATAATATGACGGCTACAGTGTATAACATAATTACACATTATTACCAACATGAATTCTGTGCTGAAAATAAAAAAGTAACTTGAGGTCATTAACTATCACTTCGAGGATCTAAGGTGTTACAGGTTTTCATGACCTTGAAAGTTGGTGATACAGTCAACTTCACTTCAAGCTAGTTAACGATAAAAAAAATCTGATGTGTTCCATTCACATGACTTTCTCTACATCTCTGCAACAAATTGTAGTTAAAAAGCTTATGCTACTATTTACTTCATGCTAATTAGCAGAAATATTCTTATTACTTGCTTCCTTGTAAGTGGAAGCGAAATAACATAGTTCCATAGGTTAAAATGATAGGCAAAAGCTGGTTGCTATGTAACTGAAGTTCCTTTGTTTGTACGGACAGGAGTTAAGAAATTCCTGCATTTCAAAGCTAAAACGAAAAACCAGGAATATTTTAAAAATGATCAACTCCACGAAAAAAATGTATATGACATAAATTGTGTGTTTTATCGTGAGCTACATTTTCTGTGTAGTATGTTTTCCCCCATCTCTTACGGTTTAGCAATTATGCACAATTCCGTAAAATTCATCCAGAATAAAGTAGTCTTCAGGGACTATTCCCAGAAAATTCGAGACATACATTTTATTTGTCAGGTAAGTATATTTAATATACAATATTTTAATCAAAATTGTTAGAGCCATTTTTAATATAAAAATTTTCAAAATTTTGTCCATGTAAAGGGTAGTTTGGGGTGGGGGAATTTTCTTGAAAATCTTCGTGTTGCATCCTTGGAAGATACCAAACTTAAATACCAAATTTGGGCTTTAACGGTCTTTTTGTTTTTGAGCTATGCTGCCCACAGAAACACACACACATACACAGACACAGACAGACAGACACACATAGACATTTTTCTAAAAATGCTTTTTTTATATTCAGGGAGTCTCAAAACATGTATTTCTGGTGACATCTCGGTATCAAGTTTTTGGGTACAATGCAATACCTTCTCTATACACTATGTACATAGTTTGTATAGAGAAGGTAAAAATGTCTCCTGTAAAATTTTTAAAATGTTTGTTGAGTTTTGTTAAAACAATCCTCCTCAATGAATGTCTGCGCCCATTTATTGCTGGATACTTCTACAAAGTCGCAAATTGACAGCCATGCAGTGCACATTTATTTATTAAAAATAATAAAACACTGTACACTAAAACCTAACAGCCTGTGATGAGGAAAGACATTTCATAATTGTCACAACAAAGAGTTAAATATGCAACCAAAAGATATGTTGGCGCAGCCCTTGCTGGTTTATCTTTGGCTTATTAACAGCTGGTTGGTGTATAAGAACTTCATGACTAGTACAACAAAATTTCTCTCTTTCTAAAAATATTTCTAAATCTAATAAAACAAGAACTGTTCAATAAATTTGGGAAATTTTATAATATATACATTAGAGTATTTTATGTTTATTTATGTCTTTGAGACAAAATGTAAATATAATACAAAAATCAAACAGGGGGGGGGGTATAATTTGTACTTCTTAGCAATAAAAATGGTAATGATGATTATAAAATATTACAAATAGAAATGAATGTTTGTGCGTACAATACACCATGTTACCTCTTTGCAACACACCAAAAGGGATTTCTAAACTACTTTCTCTTTCCCTTGTGTCAATGTTGCAGCAATTTCAGAACACACACACACACACCACTTGTAATACTGTAGGGGTGAAAAATGATCAAGAATATCACTGCAGTATGAGAGTATCCTAACAATAGTTGCGCAATGCAGTTTCAGTAATTGCTGCTCCAGAAGATTCCTTTCTCCCCTCTGCTTGGTATAAGGTTAGAGTGGATAGTAACCCAGTTGTAATTGTGTACGACTATATATATACCAGAGGACTCTGCTTGCAGCTACTTGTCAAGCCAATATCACATGCCTAGCTGACTGCTCCTTACACAACCCACGCTACCTTGTCTAGGATTCAACATCTTTTGTACTTCTTCAGCTAGCTTGCAAAAACACAAAAACCCAGATTTTGAAACCAGTTTACACATTTTCTATTTAGATATAATAAAGTTTATATCTCTAAAACTGCTTGTTCTTAGCTTAAACATTTATTACTTACTTTCTTTCTTTTACAAAAAAATCTGATGTGTTCCATTCACATGACTTTCTCTACATCACCAATTATTGTTAAACAGCTTATTCTTCTATTTACTTTATATAATCGAGATAAACATTAGCAGAAATCGTCTTTAATTACTTGCTTCCTTGTAAGTAGAAGGGAAATATGGAAGTACCCTAGTCTAAAACGATAGTCCAATCTTTTAAATGCTGGTTACCATGTGGTTGAAATCCATTTCTATACATGGCCAGAAGTTTACAAATTTCCATTTAAGAAAAGTTTAAGAATTTAAATCTGAAGCATATAACAAGGAATATATCAGAAATGATCAACCCCATGAAAAAAACATATATGACATAAATTGTGTGTTTTAACGAGATCTACATTTTTTGTGCTGTAAATGTTTGTCTCTCTTACAGTTTAACCATTATGCAAAATTCTGTAAACTCATCCAGAATAAAGAGGTCTTCAGATGCTACTCTCACAAAATTCAACTTATACATTTTATTTGCCAGGTAAATATCTTTAATATAAGGGTATTTTAATCAAAATCGTTTTTGAAGAAATCTAAGTTTTTGAAATTTTTTCCATGTAAAGGGTAGTTTGGGGTGGGGGAATTTTTCTCAAAATATTGGTGTTGCATCCTTGGAAGATACTAAATTTAAATACCAAGTTTGGTATTTTGCGGACTTTTCGTATTTGAGTTATGTTCAGTTACAAACACACACACAGACCTTTTTCTAAAAATGCTATTTTTAGATACATACTCTCTATACACTATGTACATAGTACATGTAGAAAAAGTAAAAATGACTCCATGTTCAGCAGTATATCAGATAATACTATGAAGGAATGAGCTATAATGCACTAAATACCATCCGAGCTATATCTGATACAGTAAGTTCTAGTACCCAGCTTCAAGCATGGATGTAAAAATCCTAATGTGGGTTCCTTTGGAAGGGAAGTAAAGCAAGTGTTTATTTGCAAGTAAAATAAGCTCATACCTGTCAGTTTTAGGTCCACAAGTTGTTCAATGTACAATGAGTTGACCGCTATCACTCTGCAACAAACTGTTAGCAGAGGCGAGGATCAAATTTGGGCTGTCAGTAAATATCTAATGTAAAGAACTGCTAAAATGTACACTGTGATTTTAATTGAAGAAATTATAACTGTTTGTTACTTGAAAGTGCTTTTAAAAGTGCCAACTTGCTATTTCCTTAAATGTTTAAAATGTACATTTTTCAATCATAAACAGAATTATGTATATCTTGAAATGCTTCTCCCCGTATCAGCTGGCGCGATGTTGGCTTCACATGCACCATCTATATATATAGCTATAGGTGACATAGTGTAGCATGTAACAAATAAAGTATCTTTTGCAGCAACAGTGCTGTACTGGTGTCAGAAGTGGGATGGAACAATTACTTCAACAATTATTAACATGTGAACTATGAAATATGGCTTGGAGAAGATACAGATAAAAATGGAATCCTGGAATACATTGTAGCTAATATTGGTTAAATCCCAAAAACCAAGAGACCCTGTTATCTCACTATGGCCCAAATACATACACTAATGGTGCCACTTACTCATACATTTAATTTTTCCATTTGTTTTTGTATATTTTGGTGCATATATTATTATTTGCTTTCTTGTGCATGTACTGTGTGACTGACAGGACTGACAAAGATGGTAACATGGGTCTGTATTGCGAAAGTGTCATCTTCATTGCTTAGGGTCTGATCATCTCCAACACCCACCTTATTTCCCTAAAGTTGACTGCAGTGTGAGCTACAGGGCTCCAGTTTGATACTACTGAGTCAAAAACGTCCGAACCAGCTGCAGGTGTTTTTTCTCGACGCTCGTTGCTATTTGCCACTATTACAGAAAGGCGTGCAAGAAACCGTACAACATTTTTAAAACTACTTTTAAAGGCTTTACTTACCAATGTTACCACATACTTTTTTGGTACCTCTTTAGGAAACTGTCCATCACTCGCCGTAGTTGAGAAATGCTGGTGGATATTTTGTTTTAATGTTTGCAAGGTGTGGGTATAGCAGCTGTGTGTTATCATGTTTCCGTGTGCGCAGTGCTTTGGATGGTTTTGGGTCTCAATTTTTTTTTGAGTGAACAATTCATGCCTATACATGCATGAATACAATTTGGCCTCCCCCCTTTTTTTTTTTTTCAGAGAATTAACAGACGGGGATTGTGATTTTACCTTTTTTCAACAAGACTCTGTAAGAGCTCATATAGCCAATTGAAAGTGTGTTTCAGGACACTCTGGGGTAACAAAGTATAAAGACATATGAGATTTAACTTTTGAGAGAGATTGTACTTATAATCACATCTGTCTAATGCAGTTAGTTATTCTTCAAGTAGGCATGTGTAAGTTTTCTGACAGATTGTGACGATGACTTGGCAACAGGATATCTCCATATTGTGACAAATTTTACCCTCAAAAATTATTAATTTTCTGGTAGTAATCTTTCATTCCATGGTCGGTGAGGTGCTTGTTTGCTACTGATCTGGTAGTGAACAAAACCATTTTGTGTGAACCTGCTTGCTGAGGCCATCAACTTGCACACCGAGAGGATGCAATACCTCACATCATGCCCCCAGGTCGAAGGATAAGGTCACCTCATCATCATTATCTCTCTCATAGCATCTTATTTCAAGTAGGGTATTTGTCCTGCTAAGTGTGCTACAATTATAAAACCTGATACCCACGCTTCTCTGTCCCAAAAGGAAAAACCCCGTCTCCATTACAATACCAGTACTAAATTGTAGCTGACCAATATTTTTCATCTGGTCCCAATTCTGCCAAAACCAACAGATGCAGGTAACAGACATGCTCCACCACTGAATGAGGTAAATAGTGGATATCATTAATATACTCTTCCTGGGACAACTCCCCATTGTAATACATATACTGCTCCATGTGGTTATGGTGAACCAGTGTTTGGCTTGTTGAATGGAAGACCCTAAGGAATGAAGATGAAGTTAAATATAAGATTGTAATAACTGAAGCAGAATCTTCAAGGAGAGAATACTCTTAGACTTCTGAGCAGAGCAGCAAGTGCGCTGGCAAGGTTCTCTGCTTGTTGGACCAACTCTGTGTTCTGTGCAAGAGCACAGGATAACGTGAGTCGAAATGCTGTGGCCACATCTTGTACCTTCCTCACCAGGTTGCGCGTCTGCAGAGGAGCAGTAGTGTGTGAGGTGGCATCTGCTGCCAACTCTGTGAGATGGTGCAGGTGGCGCAGACATGTTGCCACGTGCGCTGGCAGTTCGTGTCGTTGAGCTGCACTCTTCACCAACAACTTGCTGGCAGTGACCAGCTGTCGGGCCTCGTCTGTTAGAGCTTCCTTGGCTGCTTGGAAGCGTATCTCGTCCATGTGGACACCTCCCCCAGCCGTCTGAGCCTCGGAACACTGCATCACGACCTGCTCCAGACGCTCCAGCAAGCCAATCATCATCGCCTCGGACTTGATACACAGCATCTCCCAGTCGGACGTTAACACATGGCCATTCTGTGAACATGCAAATGTAATCTAGGAGAGGTACACAGATATATATGGGAGGTGTACACGTGCAACACTGATCTAGCAGAGGAACAGATATATATGGGAGGTGTACATGTGCAACACTGATCTAGGAGAGGAACACAGATATATATGGGAGGTGTACATGTGCAACACTGATCTAGCAGAGGAACAGATATATATATGGGAGGTGTACATGTGCAACACTGATCTAGCAGAGGGACAGATATATATGGGAGGTGTACATGTGCAACACTGATCTAGCAGAGGAACAGATATATATGGGAGGTGTACATGTGCAACACTGATCTAGCAGAGGAACAGATATATATATGGGAGGTGTACATGTGCAACACTGATCTAGCAGAGGGACAGATATATATTGGAGGTGTACATGTGCAACACTGATCTAGCAGAGGAACAGATATATATGGGAGGTGTACATGTGCAACACTGATCTAGCAGAGGAACAGATATATATGGGAGGTGTACATGTGCAACACTGATCTAGCAGAGGAACAGATATATATGGGAGGTGTACATGTGCAACACTGATCTAGCAGAGGAACACAGATATATATGGGAGGTGTACACCTGCAACACTGATCTAGCAGAGGGACACAGATATATATGGGAGGTGTACATGTAGAGGAACACAAGATATATATGGGAGGTGTACACGTGCAACACTGATCTAGGAGAGGAACACAAGATATATATGGGAGGTGTACACGTGCAACACTGATCTAGGAGAGGAACACAGATATATACGGGAGGTGTACACCTGCAACACTGATCTAGCAGAGGGACACAGATATATATGGGAGGTGTACACGTGCAACACTGATCTAGCAGAGGAACACAGATATATACGGGAGGTGTACACGTGCAACATTGATCTAGGAGAGGAACAGATATATATGGGAGGTGTACACGTGTATAACTGATCTAGCAGAGGAACAGATATATATGGGAGGTGTACATGTGCAACACTGATCTAGGAGAGGAACACAGATATATACGGGAGGTGTACACGTGTAAAACTGATCTAGCAGAGGAACAGATATATATGGGAGGTGTACATGTGCAACATTGATCTAGGAGAGGAACACAGATATATACGGGAGGTGTACACGTGTAAAACTGATCTAGCAGAGGAACAGATATATATGGGAGGTGTACATGTGCAACACTGATCTAGCAGAGGAACAGATATATATGAGAGGTGTACACGTGCAACACTGATCTAGGAGAGGAACACAGATATATATGGGAGGTGTACACGTGCAACACTGATCTAGCAGAGGAACAGATATATATGGGAGGTGTACATGTGCAACACTGATCTAGGAGAGGAACACAAGATATATATGTGAGGTGTACACGTGCAACACTGATCTAGGAGAGGAACACAGATATATACGGGAGGTGTACACCTGCAACACTGATCTAGGACAGGAACACAGATATATATGGGAGGTGTACACGTGCAACACTGATCTAGCAGAGGAACACAGATATATACGGGAGGTGTACACCTGGAACACTGATCTAGGACAGGAACACAGATATATATGGGAGGTGTACACGTGCAACACTGATCTAGCAGAGGAACACAGATATATACGGGAGGTGTACACGTGCAACATTGATCTAGGAGAGGAACACAGATATATACGGGAGGTGTACACGTGTAAAACTGATCTAGTAGAGGAACACACACACACACATATATATATATATATATATATATATATATATATATATATATATCTATGGGAGGTGCACACGTGCAACACTGATCTAGCAGAGGAACACAGATATATACGGGAGGTGTACACGTGCAACACTGATCTAGCAGAGGAACACAGATATATACGGGAGGTCTACATGTGCAACACTGATCTAGGAGAGGAACACAGATATATACGGGAGGTCTACATGTGCAACACTGATCTAGGAGAGGAACACAGATACATATGGGAGGTGTACACGTGCAACACTGATCTAGGAGAGGAACACAGATATATATGGGAGGTGTACACGTGCAACACTGATCTAGCAGAGGAACACATATATATACGGGAGATGTGCACATGCAACACTGATCTAGGAGAGGAACACAGATATATATGGGAGGTGTACACGTGCAACACTGATCTAGGAGAGGAACACAGATATATATGGGAGGTGTACACGTGCAACACTGATCTAGCAGAGGAACACAGATATATACGGGAGGTGTACACGTGCAACACTGATCTAGCAGAGGAACACAGATATATACGGGAGGTCTACACGTGCAACACTGATCTAGCAGAGGAACACAGATATATACGGGAGGTCTACACGTGCAACACTGAACTAGCAGAGGAACACAGATATATACGGGAGATGTGCACATGCAACACTGATCTAGGAGAGGAACACAGATATATACGGGAGATGTGCACATGCAACACTGATCTAGGAGAGGAACACAGATATATACGGGAGGTCTACACGTGCAACACTGATCTAGCAGAGGAACACAGATATATACGGGAGATGTGCACATGCAACACTGATCTAGGAGAGGAACACAGATATATATGGGAGGTGTACATGTGCAACACTGATCTAGGAGAGGAACACAGATATATATGGGAGGTGTACACGTGTAACACTGATCTAGGAGAGGAACACAGATATATACGGGAGGTGTACACGTGCAACACTGATCTAGCAGAGGAACACAGATATATACGGGAGGTCTACACGTGCAACACTGATCTAGCAGAGGAACACAGATATATACGGGAGGTCTACACGTGCAACACTGAACTAGCAGAGGAACACAGATATATACGGGAGGTCTACACGTGCAACACTGATCTAGGAGAGGAACACAGATATATCGGGAGGTTTACACGTGCAAGACTGATCTAGGAGAGGAACACAGATATATATGGGAGGTGTACATGTGCAACACTGATCTAGGAGAGGAACACAGATATATACGGGAGGTGTACACGTGCAACACTGATCTAGGAGAGGAACACAGATATATCGGGAGGTTTACACGTGCAAGACTGATCTAGGAGAGGAACACAGATATATATGGGAGGTGTACATGTGCAACACTGATCTAGGAGAGGAACACAGATATATATGGGAGGTGTACACGTGCAACACTGATCTAGGAGAGGAACACAGATATATCGGGAGGTTTACACGTGCAAGACTGATCTAGGAGAGGAACACAGATATATATGGGAGGTGTACATGTGCAACACTGATCTAGGAGAGGAACACAGATATATACGGGAGATGTGCATGTGCAACACTGATCTAGGAGAGGAACACAGATATATATGGGAGGTGTACATGTGCAACACTGATCTAGGAGAGGAACACAGATATATACGGGAGATGTGCACGTGCAACACTATCTAGGAGAGGACACAGATATATATGGGAGCTGTACACGTGCAACACTGATCTAGGAGAGGAACACAGATATATTAGGGAGGTGTACATGTGCAACACTGATCTAGCAGAGGGACAGAGATATATACGGGAGGTGTACACGTGCAACACTGATCTAGGAGAGGAACAGAGATGTATACGGGGGATGTACATGTGCAACACTGATCTAGTAGAGGAACACAGATATATATAGGAGGTGTACATGTGTAACACTGATCTAGGAGAGGAACACAGATATATATGGGAGGTGTACGTGCAACACTGATCTAGGAGAGGAACACAGATACATATGGGAGGTGTACACGTGCAACACTGATCTAGGAGAGGAACACAGATATATATGGGAGGTGTACGTGCAACACTGATCTAGGAGAGGAACACAGATATATATGGGAGATGTGCACATGCAACACTGATCTAGGAGAGGAACACAGATATACATGGGAGGTGTACACGTGCAACACGGATCTAGGAGAGGAACACAGATATATATGGGAGATGTGCACATGCAACACTGATCTAGGAGAGGAACACAGATATATATGGGAGGTGTACATGTAGAGGAACACAGATATATATGGGAGATGTGCACATGCAACACTGATCTAGGAGAGGAACACAGATATACATGGGAGGTGATATTTAGTACACAACAATATGCTTGCCAATGTTTAAGTTATCTCAGCAACCATTTCAACATAATGAGGCAATGCCTTTACTGTTTACTCATGAAAAATACAATACTTCTCTTCATTACAAGCAAATTATGATATTTTTAATAAAGCTTTTAAATTTTATTGAAAAATAGTTTTTAAATTTAAAAAAATAACAAATAATTTTACATACAAATTTTTTCCTTAAAATAAAGCCAATTTAGATGCAAATAAGTGGTAAAATTTCAGCCCTTACTCTGGATTAATTTCCGAGATAATGGGGCATTTGTATAAACAATCTTACTTATTCACAAATTGCTTTCAAACATAACATAACTTTCTAAACACAAGTTTGCAGTGTTTCAAAACTCTCACTAGAAGGAAATATGAGTGGGATGCCAATGTGTAATTAGCTAAAGTAAAACTTTTCAATATAAAACAAGCTGATGTGTTCAAATCACATGACTTTCTGTATATCTCTGCAACAAATTATTGTTAAAAAGCTTCTTTACTTCATGCTAATCAAGAAAAAATTAGCAGGCACACACACAGACACACATGGACCTTTTTCCAGAAATACTTATTTTGGATTCAGGGGGACCCAAAACATATATTTCTGGTGAAATCTCAGTATTGAGTTTTTCGGTACAATACAATACCTTCTCTATGTACTATGTACATAGTATGTGTAGAGAAACTAAAAAATATTTTTTAAGACTAATATTTACAAATCTATTGATATTTTACCAAGTGAATGTACCAGAATGTTTTAAAAAACTACTACACAACATTATTTTCAATAATATTTTTATATTAGCGTATTTCAATGACAGTTTTTACCAAACTATTTATGTGCAATTAAACCATGAAATTGCCATTTTGAATTTCCTTTAACACATAAGTGTTTATACTAATAGTATTCTGATAAATTTCAGGAGTGTAATGTGTTTCATACATGGCATAACCTGCGTTCATGTGACTCACACAATCAATGCTAATAATTTATACCGCTGCTGTGATTTCTTCTCAAAAGACAAATGTTCACTTCAGTGTATCAAAAGGGCCTATCACACAATTTCCCTTAATTCCTCATGTTTGTAAGAGCAATGGAAATACAAATGCTTACATGTATTTGTTTAACAAAACTAAATAATGTGAGTATTTTGAAATTGAATCAGACACTACTCTACATAGGTTGAAGTTTCCATTGTTCCAGTCCCCCACATAAACAATCATAGGGAATAACATCCGTTCCAAAAACATACTGAATTTTCCTCATCAACATAACTTTAGAAAATAGTGCAGAGGGGGGATACAAATACAAATATTTAAACTTATATACCTCGCACACTGTACATATTGATAAAATTAATAAAATAACAATATAGGTACTATATTTATGGAATTACTTAAGATCAAGTTTTTTTCCAAAATATTCACATCGAGAACCTTGGATGGTCAAGTTGCAAGTGTGGCCTGGGGTTAGCTGTTATGAACCTAGTTTCATTGCCAACATTAAAATAAAAGTAGAGGATTGTTTCACCTGAGAAAGCGAGACAGAGAGGTAAGTAGGTCATACGGTATATTGTTCATGTTTTCATATACAACCAGTGGTTTTGTTTGTAAATAAGCTCTCTCAAAACCAGGAACCTTTGTGTAACAATTACACTGCCATCTAAAAATCTGATGTGTTCCATTCACATGACTTTCTCTACATCTCTGCAACAAATTATTGTTAAAAAGTTTATGCTTCTATTTACTTTGTGCTATTCGAGAAAAAATTAGCAGAAATAGTCTTATTACTTGCTTCCTTGTAAGTAGAAGGGAAATAAGGGAGTAGCATAGGTTAAAGTGATAGTCAAAAGCTGGTTGCTATGTGAATGAAGTTCCTTTGTTTGTATGGACACGAGTTGTCAAATTCCTGTATGAGAAAAATATAAGTTTTTTAAAATGGAAACCAAAAACAAGGAACATCTCAAAAACGACCAACTCCATGAAAAAAATGCATATTACATAAATTGTGTGTTTTAACGTGCTCTACATTTTTGTTCATCTCTTATGGTTTAGCACTTATGGAAAATTCCGTAAAATTGATCCAGAATAAAGTAGTCTTCAGAGGCTTTTCCCAGAAAATTAAAAATGTACATTCTGTCAGGAAAATATCTTTAATATATGATATTTTAATCAAAATCTTTAAGAGCCATTTTTTAGAAAATCAAAATTTTCGAAAAAAGTTTCATGTAAAGGGTAGTTTGGGGTGGGGGGATATTTCTCAAAATCTTTATGACGCATGGTATTTTACTGACTTTTCGTTTTTAAGCTATGCTGTGTACACACACGCATGCACGCACACACACGGACCATTTTGTAAAAGTTCTTTTTTTGGATTCACGGGGACCCAAAACATGTATTTCCGGTGAAATCTTGCTATTGAATTTTTGGGTGGAATGCAATAGGTACCTTCTCTATACACTATGTACCTAGTATGTGTAGAGAATACAATTCTTGAAAATTAGTTTATAATGGGTTTCGTAAATTGATACACAATTTTGAGTTAGTATAAGCAAGTGATCTATAAGCTTTACATATATTTTAAAACAATTTCTGTTTAGGATGTTTTAATGTACAGTTTATTCCTTGTCTGTCTCAGAGCATATGGACTGCATGTTCTACTTTCTCTGTTTCATAACAGTAGAGAAAGTAATGCATGCCAACATTTCACTGGAAATACATGTTTTGGGGTCACCAGAAAAACTTCAGCAGCTTCCAAGGATGCAACTAGGAAACATCTTCCACCAAAACTACCCTTTATATTCAACATTTTTTGATTAAAATAAACATATTTACATGCAAATAAAATGTATATTGTTGGGAATAACCTCTGAAATTTTCTTCATTTTGCATAACTTGTTAAAGAATACTTACAACACAATTTGGAAGCTACAAAATATGTTCTTGTACAATTCAGACGTTATTTGTTTACCTGAGAGGGTTTCTTGTCGCTGCGTGGTGGTAGGACTGGAGGAGCTTCAGGCTGCAGTGACTTGGGTGGTCTAGCAGGTGGTTGTATATCAGATGTGTCTCGGTACTTGCCACAACAAGAGAATCCTCCCCTCTTCCTGTCCACGGTCGCATACTCGATGATGCACGCCCTCTCCTCGTTAAGTAGATCGTTATCCTGCAAGTTACCTCTCATCTTCATCTTCTTTATTGACTAAACAATTCTGTCTTTATATATTACATTCCTTCTAATATGCGATTCATAGAAGCATTACAAACAAGGCATTTTGTTCTTTGATCAGCCAATTTTGAAAAAATAAAGATTTTTTGTTCCAAATTGGATGTGTAATTCCACAAGAATGTACAAAGATAATAGTTTGTTGCTTGTAAAGTAACGTATTTCTACAGTTTTGGTATAGCAATTACGGGACTCAACACAGTTTCTAAATAATTAATAATTTAAGAGCATTAAAGGAATATTCCGAGCAGCCTTTTCATATATGAAGTACCTCGGCAATGTGCATTGAGTTTGGTCAGGGATCTGAACCAGCTTCTATCGCTTGCAAACACGGCGCGGGGTGGGAGTGCAACTGGCCTACACTCGCACACTCCTAGTGAGGCATGTTTGTGCAAGTGACACTTGCAGTGTTGCCAACTTGTCTGTATACTAAGCTCTGTACGAAAAGATACAAAATGTGTTGCAAATACCAGTTTAAATTAATGTAATGCTTTCACCCAGTATATATCTGATTTTTAAAATAAAAACAGAGAAATCAACATTTGCTGATAAGGCTATGAAACCAGAATTAGATGCCTGGGAGAAGATCTATATCATAGATCCAGCACCAGATGCCTCCACATCATTGATGCCATTTGGTCACAATGTTTTATGTTACAAAATACAATACTTACAAGGGGCGTGCCCCCAGCAGGTGGTGGTGGTATAATGAAGGATGAGATTTCCTCGGGTGTGAGTTCAACAGATGGCGCAGCTTCCTGTGTTGGTGGTGGTACTGTTACTGTAGCAAGGAAGGCCTCAAAGTCCAAATTCAGATCCACACCTGTCACTTCTGACTGATTCTCATTCAACTCCACTGCCAGCAGGTTGTCTGAGACAAGTGACGTACAGACGTCAATACTCTCTTCTCTTCCAAAAATACATTACATGGGTGAAAAACAAAATAATATTAAAACCTTACAGCACAGCTCTTCACTAAAATAGCAAATTACTTTGGTCTGGTGTCTTTTTTTATATATGTATATATGATAAAAATAAATTATTTAACCTTTTTATCTCAAAAAAGCACCTCTGCCTGTCAAAATGGCATTTTTTTTATTTATGGGCGCTCTTTAACTGCTGCGGTTTTCACTGCCCCATTCTATATTGGGCTTGAAAGACCGCTTAATTTTGCTTAGAGGCCTCTCAATCAGGCTTGAGGTTCTTTTACGTGCCATAAATCTACGACACGGGACCAACGGCTTTACTTCCCTTCCGAAGGAAGCCATGCTAAGGATTTTTACGCCCGAAAAAATCCGTTGTCCTCTGCCGGGTTTGAGCCCGCGACCTTGGGTATATGAAGTTAGCATGGTAACCATTACACCACGGAGGGCCTCATTAAGCAAGTATAGAGGTTAGGCCACTTTCTTGTCCCAAATGACAGCATGTGTCATCACCAGACATTTTAAAAGTACTTTCATACTGAGAGCAATATTTGTGGAGTTGGTTTTAACACTGTGGCACTGGGCCAGTAAACTATTTTACTTACATTATTTTAAGTCAATACTGATAACAAATTGAATAAGTAATTACTTACAGTCCAGACATTACTCATAAGTTATTACTTTTACTTGTTGAGTAATTACTAGTTTTTCCAGCAAATACATTGAGTGATTACTTGTTGAGTTAAGTATTCGCTGTTGAAACATGTTCCGGCAAAAATCCCAAGTAAGTGTTGTTTAATGTAATTAATCAACTCCTTACCAAATAAATTTGCTGCAGCATTTTTACCCAAACACCAGGTAAAGAACGGATATTAGCCCCAGTGATTTAGAAAGGTTTCTGAAAGTGTAAACCTCTTAACACACTGGTATAGGTGGAGCATTAACTTCACATCACAAAATGAGTTTTTTTTTATGCTATTTAGTTAATCCAATTGCAGGAGATTTTGGTATTTACCATTCCATGATATGCAGTGAAGCAAAGCAAAATGATCTTCTCACTTCAGTTATTGGAGCACTTGTACATACTGCTATATGCTCCTCCTTCATTTGTTTATCAGTTTATACTGAATATTTTCCAGGGCATTACTGATCAGTAAAAGTAAACTGTTATTCGATTAAAAATCAGTCTTAACTTTCATTGTCAAGTAATTATTGACTTTTGTTCAACTGGCCCACTTTCATTTATGAGGCAATACTTTTGAAAGACACTGTATTCATTTTCAACAAAAAGAGGTTGTGAGTTTGGGTAAGTTACCTATATAAGATGGGGGGGGGGGGGGGAAGAAGACGAATATTAAGTAACTTCAAGCTCCATGGACCCTCACATCACTTCAGAATCATTTTCAACAAAAAGAGGTTGAGAGTTTGGGTAAGTTACCTATATAAGATGGGGGGGGGGGAAGGAGACGAATATTAAGTAACTTCAAGCTCCATGGACCCTCACATCACTTCAGAATCATTTCACTACTTTCATTCACTGTCTGATAGGACCAACCAGGTTAAAGGACATTTAAAAAATTGAAAATGAAAGTGATGGCTTTCACAAAATTAATAAGTGATGTAGTGTTAAAAACCAACTCCACAAATATACCTGTTTATTAAAGCAGATGCTGAATGAGGCAACTTGTCCTTGTATAAACATTTAGGAAAGTATTCATCACATTGAGAAATGCATGTGAGTGTTTGTCTTGTCAGGGGACCAACACACACTTTAACTTCTTATTGAATTACTGCAGCTGTTGTAGAATCTTGTTGAAAAAACACAAAATTGTATTCACAGTCGTCAATTGTTGGGTCGACAGCCCTACAACTTTCTCCACTCATACATCCAGTTTTACTTTCTCTACACGTACTAGTGTATAGAAGTGATGTAATGCACTAAAAAATTTCATACCGAGATTTCACCACAAATATCATGTTTAGAAAAAGTGCGAGTGTGCCTGTGCGTGCGAATGTTTGTGTGTGTGTGTGTTTTTGTGTCTGGGCAGCATAGCTCAAAAATGAAAAGACTGTTAAATACCAAACTTGATATTTAAGTTTGATATCATCCAAAGATGAGACACAAAGATTTTCAAGAAAATCCACTCACCCCGAACTACCTTTTACATGGAAAAAATTTCGAAAATTTTGATTGTCTCAAAAATGGCTCTAATGATTTTAAGCAAAATCTCTAAATTTTTAAAATATTTACATGACAAATAAAATGTGTATCTTCAACTTTCTGGGAATAGCCTATGAAGACATGCTTATTCTGGATGTATTTTGTGAGATTTTGTATAATTGGTAAACCGTAAGAGATAGGCAAAAACTTACCTAACAAACAATGTAGATCTCTTTAAAACACACAATTTATGTTATACACTTTTTTTCGTGGAGTTGATCATCTTTGACATATTCCTTGTTTTTGGTTTCAGCTTTGAAAAATGTATACTTTTCTCATACGCGAACTTGTCAACTTCAGTCACATAGCAACCAGCTTTTAAAATATTTGACTATCGATTTTACTATTGAAATAAGATACTCCCTTATTTCTGTAATAGGACCCTTTCTGCTAATTTATCTCAATTAACATTAAGTAAATAGAAGAAAAAGCTTCTTAAGAATAGTTTATTGCAGAGATTAAGAGAAAATCATGTGAATGGATCACATCAGATTTTTTCTAATGAGAATGCTGATAGGCGTGAAATGAAACACAGAAAATCTGCCAGATATGGCGTGACCTTGGTGCTAATGTACACCATTTCGCCCAGGTTGAGAAAGGTTTTGAGAAATCTTATTGAGAATGCAAGACGACATCAATATTTTGGGAAACCATAGTCTTGTATTGAGATAAATACAGGCAGAGATGTGCAAGTGAAAACAACCATGGCTAGAAGACACATCTTCAGTTCTTAACATTTTGCTCGTCTACTAACAGAAAGGTAAGTCTGGTACATAACATAAATATCACTATTAGCTGAGTGACTTACTTCATTTAACATGAACAAGAAGAAGCAAAAACACTTTCTCCATTTACATTTACAGAATAAACCTCAGTTAAATATGTTGGCATTCTATTGGACACATTGCTAACTCAAGGCTCATCAAACTTTATCCAAGATTGACCTGGCCTGCTCCATTCTCAGCTCTTACATGGCCCACTGAAGTGCAAGTTGTACAAAATAAGTTTCTCCGCAGAGCTACAAACCTCCAACAGAACACAATATAAAGACATTCTTCAACAAATTAAGCAACATTACTGGTACTCAAGCATATCACACAAAAGACCAAAAAGAAAATTACCACAACATTTCTTAGCCAGTGACACAGAGGACTCCTCTTTATAATTCTTTATCAATTTGATAATCATGTACTTTCAGTTTTTTTTTAATACTTTATTGTCACATTTATATTAGTAACAACTATTTCTGTTTATGTTGATGTATTCAATCTTTTGTTATCTATGGGCTGCCAACGTACCTAGAAGTGCGTCCATCTCTCCTTCTTCCAACGGAGACTGGTCAGCAAACGGCGTTGGTGGCATGCTGAGTTGTGACGGCAGCATGTGAACGCCATCCTGCAACACCAGCATTTCTCTCATTCTCTGCCATAAAATGGCCTCTGTTCACAAATATTTTGTTTACCTACCTCGTCAGGAGTAATGGGGGGTGGTATCATTGTGAGGTCGATGATGTCAGGGTCCAGGTAGAGAGTCCCCTCGGCGAAGTTGTAAGGTAGCGTGTTGTCCTCCTGAAGTCGCTTCAATAGATCCTACAACACCACACCATCAGTTTCAACATAGTACCTGGCTACATTATAACGTTATTATTTGGTAACAATACCAACCTGGATGTTGTGATCGTTTGGATGAAAGCCAACAGGCAGAAGGTTGTCAGGACTGTGTAGCCCAAAACTTGACCCACTGTGCTTCAGCATGCCTGTCAAATACATAGACAACAGTTAACACTTTCTTATTGCATCAAGAGTTTGAAAAAATCTGCATAAAGCTGCTTACACTCCATTTATTCAAAGTTCGAAAAACTCTCCCTTGGTTTCGGAATTTTTCAGAGCATTATTTTTATCCTGAACTTCACCATCAGTTCACAAAAATTGAGGAAAATGCAGCATTTTAACATTTAAGAACACCAAATGTAACAAACTGATCACCACCTTCAAGGACTTCAACTGTATAAGCTACACTTAGCGTTACCGCAAAGGTTAGGCTACGCTCTTTGGGATAATTTGCGCGCAAATTTCCTGCCGATCTTAAGCGGAAAAATGAGCAGGAAAACGCTTACGCTAAAGAAAAAATTAGATCATCTTTGTAAAAAGCAGAATAAAAATAGACCAATCAGACACAAGAGACCTCCCGAAAAACCATATTATAAACTTATCCAAAAACGAAACTTTCAACAAATCTCAGTTAGCCATTCTCAACAAAGGCCTAAAAACGTGTGTAGATTATTGTAAAAAACCAGAAAACTTAGTAGCAGATATAGAAATAGCCACTAGCCACCTAAAAGAAATTGACCAAAAAGCAATTAAGAAACAACGTGAACCAATTTTGAATGAAGTACATACAAGAATAAAAAGAAAAAATCCTCAACAAAAAATCATAAAATCCTTAACTCAAAAACCAGTTGTTTACACAAAATCAGACAAAGGCAACCAAATAGTGATACTGGACCAAGAAGACTACAACCAAAGAATAGAATCCTTGCTAAACAATCCGGAATATCGAGAAATATCCAATCCACTAAATAAAAGTATAAAGATTTTACAAGAAACTTTAGCAAATTGCAAAACCATAACAGAAAAAGAGAAATCCAAATTAAAGCCAGATTTACCAACCTTAACCAGACTGTATGCCCTACCAAAAACACACAAACCTGGCAACAAAATGAGACCCATAGTAGATAATATCAATGCACCCACATATAAACTCTCCAAATGCCTCACACAAAAATTCAACTCCTTCCCAAAATTCAATAGTAAAAGTGTATCAAATTCATTGGACCTGATTAATCACCTGAAAGATTTCAGTGTTTCACCTAAAGATAAGATAGTATCCTTTGATGTCACCTCCCTATTCCCCAGCATACCCATAGGCAAACTACAAAAACCTCTGAAAACTTGGCTACAAAGCATAAACATACCAACAGAAGAAATAAAAGATCTTGTCCAGTTAACCAATTTATGTGTAAAACAGAACCACTTCACATTCCAGAATAAATGCTACCAACAAACAACAGGACTTGCAATGGGGAATCCTCTATCACCATTTCTAGCCGACCTATACATGAGTAATTTTGAAATACACATTACTGACTCATTTCCACATATATACAAAAAATGGTATAGGTATGTAGATGACATCATTGTCATAGTTCCAGAAAAACTCGTAAACGATGCACTCAAACTTCTTAACTTGCAAAACAAGTCCATTCAGTTCACTATTGAGACCGAACAGGAAGGAGCCCTGCAATTCCTAGACATCAGAATAATAAGAACAAAAGAACATAGCCTGACATTTGGAATATATAGGAAATCCACCAATACAGATAACCACATCAAGTTTGACAGCTACAACCCTACAACACACAAATATGCAGTCCTGAACAGCTTAACATACAGACTAGTACACATTCCAATGGAGAAGAATGAATACCAACAGATACTCCAAACAGCTACCAACAACGGTTTCCAAAAAAGTGCAGTTGACAAAAGAATACATAAATACAAAAAACTGAATCGCATAACACACACAACCACCTTACAGAACTCCAGTGACCAACCTCAATTCAGAAAATTCACTTATCATTCTTGGGCAGACAACAAACTTCAGAAAATATTCAGGAAATATAACATCACCTTAGCTCCAAAAAGCAACTACATCATTCAGAAACTGCTGTGCAGAAATTTAAAAGATCCTATCCCTGCAGGCAAAAAACCGGGAATTTATGAAATTAAATGCTCAGACTGTAATCTGGTGTATATCAGAAGGACAAAGAGAAGTTTGGAGACCAGATTAAAGGAACACATGAGAAACCTAAAATACAAACAAATAGAAAAATCAGCAGTTGCCTATCATTTTTGGACATCAGGCCACGAAATCACACCAAATATAAAACTATTAAAACCAGCTTATAAACCCACAGAATTAGACGTCTGGGAGAAGATCTACATCATGAAGAAAAAGAGCCATATCATGAATTTTGATTTGCCACCTTACAGCAACCTCTGGAAGTTCATAGATCCAGCAACAGATGCCTCCACAATTAATACACCACCACCCCCATCGTTGTCGCCAACGAAGAAAGATTTAGTCGGAATTAAGGGTTGAAAATGGGAACAACTGTTACCCGAAACCGGTCCCCAGTAAGTAAAAATAAGTGATGTTTGTGTTACAAAATCCGACTCATTCTTTTGTTTTTTATTTAATCACATCACTGTCACAAGCTTCTATGCATATTTGCAAGTTTTGAACAAATGCTCTATTTTTATTTCAGGCTCAGAATGATCTGTTCTTCCAATACTTGGCCCATTAACTACTAATTTTGTGGCCTAGCACTTGCCCCATGCTGTACCTGTGACCCTCAATATTATTGTCTTACCTGATGGAGAGGGACGATGTGATGGACTGTTTGTTGGCGTACTCATAGAGTCTGTGTCACTCTCAGACGGTTCTGTGTCACCCATATCGATGTTCCTTACTGCATCGTTCACAGCCTCCGTCAGCAGCTTCTGTCCCTGTGTAAAAGTCACAACATCACTGATAAACAGCCTCTCAGCTGTTGGGGATGCAAACTTCTAACACTTCATTCAGTGCCGGAATTTCAAAATAAAAGAAATATAAAACAAAAGCAAAATGACAAATTTGCTGTACCACAGAAAACCACAACAGTGTGCAAAATATAAAATGCATCCCAAAAAACAGACAGCAAATAGCTGAAGTAATTAAGTGCACAACTCCAAGACGATCAACACTTCACTGCTTAACAAAACTTACTGCACAGCCATATACAAGGTAACTCCACCATAGTTAGTGCGGTATCATATTACACGTTTCAATAGTAAATAAAAATCTGAAGTATTGCATTCTCTACATATTCCGAAAACATACCATTCTTACAAAAGCTTATTCTTCTATCTACTTCATGCTAATCAAGATAAACATTTACAGAAATTGTCTTATTACTTGCTTCCTAGTAAGTAGAAGGGAATACACTAGGATAAAGTGATAGTCAAATGTGTTTTGCATAAACAAGACTAAAATAAAAGTAACTGTAACAATAAATTCCCTTTTCAGAAAAGTTGAAACATTTTAAAATTGAAAACAATAACAAGTAATATCTCAGAAATGGTTAACTCTATAAAAAAAGTTAATATGTCATAAATTTTGTATTTTATCAAAATCAACATATTTTTGTAGTATGTTTTTGTCTATGTCTTATGGTTATGAATAACAAAAAGGGGTTCAGAGGTTATTCCCAGAAGGACATACATTTCATTTGTCATTCAAATATCTTTAGGGTCGTCTCCTTAGTGCGGTCTGGGGTTCACTCAGCCTCGGCAGGTCCCCCAATTGAGAAGTAGCAGCAGGAGGGACTCATCACGTCTCACCCTTGGGGACTGTTGTGCCATGCACTTATGTTTATGGTATTCTAATGAAAATTCTTAGAGCCATTTTTGGGAACATTTTTAAAACTTTTTTCACGTAAAGATTTTCATGAACATTTGGTAATTAACAGACTTTTCAATTTGAGTTCCTAAATATACAGATTTTGCATATATACATATAGGGGATTTTAAAACATGCATTTGCAACAAAATACTGGTGTTGAATTTTTGGATGGAATGTATACAACATTTGGTACCTGAGTAAGGAGCAGCAGAGAGTCACTGTGTTTCAGTTGTCCACTTGGTGGGGCATCCAAGTCAATCTCCTCTCTCTCCTGCTGAGTGAGATACTGCTCCGAGTTCTGTACCAGCTCCTGCATCTCTGCAACCCTGCGCAGCACCTGACCAGTACAAGTCATCTTTTAATTGTCACTACAAGCTATCATACACTACTTTTACACAATTCCCATTGTTTCAGTTGCTGTCTTGCAGAACGACAACATTCTATACAAAGGAGTTGTAATTCAGATGATATCGATACAGACTACTTGAATGAGTTCGTCAAAGTTGTTACACTACTTTAGTGTGTTCTCCCTAACATGTTGTGACAGGGACCTTCTTTGCCATACAGAACAGCAAGAAATCACATGGTGCCACATCAGGACTGTAGAGTGGGTGAATCACTCCTTAGTCCTGACTTTCGACACTTTTACTGTTGCCAAGGGTACACTTATGGAGAAGAAAGACGCAACCAGCAGTCATTGCTCTCTTGACCATGGTCAAACCAATATAACCATGTTTCATTATCTGACTTTCCAAACTTAAATCTATGCAGCATTTTTGGCAACAGTCATCTTGAAGAAATGTTTGCTTACATCAGGATGGTTGAAACAGTTGCTAAACTAGCTTAATGTCTTGGATATTCCTAATCATTGTTGTTTTTGTTGGTGTGCCAGTTTTCTTTTCATCTTTAAGAAAAGATGTTAAATTCTCCAAACCAGTGACACGTCAAACACTGCATTTCATTAAGTCACACAAAAATGCTCTGTGTCTACTAGCATTGCATAACGAATCACACTCTCATTACACAGGTGGAGTGTGATCGTTGTCGTATATCAACAGAGAAACGTGCAGCACAAAACCAAATGTGGAAGCATGCTCACTGGACAGAACCATTACCAATAGCACAAGCTGTTCCCAAACGTCACAACACCTGTACATCAGGTCTTAAGATCACAACAATGAATGGAGGAAGTCAGGCATGATTTAATGCTCATCTACAAGATCCAGGTTGTGAACAAAGTTGCCCCATCCCTGACCTGAGGTGCAGCAAGACAAGTTACCTCTTCATTCTTTGCCTCTACGAACGCCAGGTCATTTTCCAGCATCTCCATGGACATGACATTCTGAACATCAAAACCAAGTTTGTTTGTGACAGCGCTCAGCTCCAACAGACGTTGTGCGACAGCCTCTCTCGTCTTGTCACTGTTCAGCATTCCCGACCTGCAAAAGTAACGAAACGTCTTGCTTTTACTCAACATGTTCTAACCTAATATAATTAACTTTACTTTTATCATGCAAGTTTGAAAACACTGTTGTTATAATCATTTAATTTGACATGAGTCAGTTAATGACACATTTTGAAGTACTCAATGTCCAGTTGAAACGAGTCCTTCTGGCAAAAACCCCAAGTGTTGTTAGTGTAATTAATGATTAACTTTGGGCACTTGTATCTGCTAGAATTGTCAGTTAATGACATGTTTTGAAGTACTCGATGTCCAGTTGAAACGAGTCCTTCTGGCAAAAATCCCAAGTGTTCTTAGTGTAATTATTTAAATGATTAACTTTGGGCACTTGTATCTGCTAGAATTGTCAGTTTTAACAACCAATTCCTTAATCTCTCCTCTCAAATGTTTAACAAATTGCTGGTATTGCATTCAACCCAATTATCAAATATCAAGATTTCATCAAAAGCACATGCTTTAGTTTTGCCTACAACAAAAAATCTTGTGTTACACTCACATGAATTTCTCTACATCTCTGTAACAAATTATTATTAATAAGCTTACTCTTCTATCCACATTATGCTAATCAAGACAAATATTAGCAAAAATTCTCCTTATTACTTGGCTCCTCGTAAGTAGAAGGGAGAAAATCTAATGTGTTACATTCACATGATGTCCTCTAGCTCTTCAGTCAACAAATCTTATCTACATCATACTAATCAAAATAAACATAAACAGAATTAGTCTTATTACTAGCTTCCTTGTAAGTAGAAAGGAAATAAGAAAATGCACAGGCTAAAGCGATAGTCTCGTCCTTTAAAAGCTGGTCACTATATGAAGCAATTAAAATTCCAATTTCCAGGAGTAAACAAACGAGAAACAAAAAAAACATGTCTTACTGTTTGAGAAAAGTTTAAGTGCTAAAATTGAAACTAATAATCCCGAATACCCCAAAAACGTTTAACACTCTACAATTAAAATGTATATGACATAAATTGCATGTTTTAATCACATCTACATTTTTTGTGTAGTAACATTTTTTTATATCTCTTACAGTTTGCCAGTTTTACAAAAGTCATCCAGAATAAAGAGGTCTTCAGAGGCTATTCCCACAAAATTCAACATATATGTTTCATCTGTCACAAAAATATCTTAAACATACAGTATTTTAATCAAAATTGTTAGAGCCATATTTGAGAAAATCCAAATTTTAAAAAAATGTTCAATGTAAAGGGTAGTTAGGGTTGGGAGGATTTTCTTGAAAATCTTTGTGTCGCATCCTTGCAAGATACCACTCTTAAGTACCAAGTTTGATATTTAACGGTCTTTTTGTTATTGAGCTATTGTGCCCACAGACAAAGACACACACACATGGACATTTTTCTAAAAATGCTTTTCTTTGGATTCAGGGGGTCTCAAATCATACATTTTTGGTGAAATCTCAGTATTGAATTTTTTGGGTGGAATACAATACCTTCTCTATACACTATGTACATAGTACGTGCAGAAAAAGTAAAAAAGCATTCTTAGGAGTGAGTGAGTGAGTGCCTATTTTGTATGTGTCTATATGATTGACATTTATATTTTAATCCAAAGTATTTAGAGCTATTATGACAAATGACTCACATGTTGTTCATGTTGGTGTCAACAGCGGTCCTGTTGCTATCAGATGAACACACATGGCCGTTGACCTTTGTCTGCAACATGACACACATGTACATTATAACGTACCTGTACACACTTGCTACTCAGTATACTTGGCACACAGTGACACTTACGTTAGTGACAGGCAAGTACGGGGGGGGCAGAGAGAAGCTCACATATCTCTTGTTACTGTCCACGGCCGAGTAACTCCACTTGGCTGCCACTACCTCATGCTGCGAATGGTATGGTGGCGCTGAAACATCGTCAAGGAAACACCATTCACAATGCAATCGTAAGCCCAACGGAAGAAGTTGGCATGGCTTTCTAGATAACGAAATTACATGCAAGTATATTCCAAGCACTCCTGAATAACATAACCAACAACACCACATCACAAAATTCACTCAACCTTTTACAAATAAATACTAACAAGTGACGTCACAAACATAGAGACTTCAGAACGTGATAAAGCTACACATTTAATGAATGAGAACCAAGACGCAGATGATAGTTACATCCATTAAATCAAAGGAGACTGTCATAACTCTTGAGGGAGATTAGAGATGGCGCAGCAAATAGAAGAGCATGCATGTATAGCAGGCCTTGTAAAATCTTGTAGAGCGATCGTTTGTTATTGAATTCATAGACAATACATAGAGAAAAGAAGCAGAATTTCATCTCTTTACATGCAAAGCAAGGATAAAGTATGGAGTTTGTAAACTCTTGCGTGTTTCTATGTGAATGTAGCATAACAGCTGTATCCTCCTTTTTGTGTACCTTCTCTAGCACAGATGCAGAATACAGTGAGTGTTAGTAATGCTTGAGCGCCATACAAATTTTGTAATCAATGCAATTATAGTGCTATTCTATATATTGTACAATAAATAACCATATGAAGATAAACCGATAATGAACAACGAGGCCCGGGTGTTTCGGTAGCTGAAGTGCCAAGAAACCCAGAGTTTTTACGGCTACTTTGAGTTGTTATTTACAGTACAGCAATTAAAAGTATTGGGACAATCTAAAAGTATGGTATTTAAGGATTTCTCAACAAGTAAGAAAATAGATAACTTCCGAATTGATATTTTAAATTTACAACAAGTATCAAATATGGGTTTGATTCCACAACTTCATTTGTATCCTGAATTTCAGCTTCAGTTCACAGAAATCGAGGAAAATGCAGCATTTTAACATTTAAGAGCACAAACGTAACAAACAATCACCACCTTCGAGGAAAATGGCACCTCTACTCGAGGGCAACCAATATTACTTAATCTCCTAAATTTCCTAATAGTTGACTAAAGCAAATACAGATGGCAGCACAAATCAGACAACTAAACGATAACTGATGTATGTTCTTTGCCGCATAGCCCAAGACCGAGTTAAGGTCATGGTATTGCATTAAAAGCGTTAGAAATACCTGCCCGAGCTAAGCTCAGGCATGGGTCTCATGAATATTTCGTACGGCCTGAGCTATGCTCAGGCATGGGTCTCATGAACATTTCGCATGGCCCAAGCTATGCTCAGGCATGGGTCTTGTGAACATTTCGCACGGCCCGAGCTATGCTCAGGCATGGGTCTCATGAACATTTTTTCATGGCCCGAGCTATGCTCAGGCATGGGTCTCATGAACATTTTTCATGGCCCGAGCTATTCTCAGGCATGGGTCTCATGAACATTTTTCATGGCCCGAGCTATATTCAGGCATGGGTCTCCTTTGAACATTTCTCATGGCCCGAGCTATGCTCAGGCATGGGTCTCATGAACATTTTCCATGGCCCGAGCTATGCTCAGGCATGGGTCTCGTGAACATTTCGCACGGCCCGAGCTATGCTCAGGCATGGGTCTCATGAATGCTGTGCTCAGGCATGGGTCTCATGAGCATTTTGCACAGCCTGAGCTATTCTCAGGCATGGGTCTCATGAACATTTCGCATGGCCCGATCTATGCTCAGGCATGAGTCTCATGAACATTTTGCACGGCCTGAGCTATGCTCAGGCATGGTTCTCATGAACATTTAGCACGGTGAGCTATGCTCAGGCATGGGTCTCATGAACATTTTGCATGGCCCGAGCTATGCTCAGGCATGGGTCTGATGAACATTTTTCATGGCCTGAGCTATGCTCAGGCATGGGTCTCATGAACATTTTTCATGGCCCGAGCTATTCTCAGGCATGGGTCTCATGAACATTTTTCATGGCCCGAGCTATTCTCAGGCATGGGTCTCATGAACATTTTTCATGGCCCGAGCTATATTCAGGCATGGGTCTCCTTTGAACATTTCTCATGGCCCGAGCTATGCTCAGGCATGGGTCTCATGAACATTTTCCACGGCCCGAGCTATGCTCAGGCATGGGTCTCATGAACATTTTTCATGGCCCAAGCTATGCTCAGGCATGGGTCTCATGAACATTTTCCATGGCCCGAGCTATGCTCAGGCATGGGTCTCATGAACATTTTTCACAGCCCGAGCAATGCTCAGGCATGGGTCTCATGAACATTTTTCATGGCCCGAGCTATTCCCAGGCATGGGTCTCATGAACATTTTTCATGGCCTGAGCTATGCTCAGGCATGGGTCTCATGGACATTTCGCATGGCCCGAGCTATGCTCAGGCATGGGTCTCATGAACATTTTTCATGGCCGAGCTATGCTCAGGCATGGATCTCATGAACATTTTTCACGGTCCGAGCTATGCTCAAGCATGGGTCTCATGAACATTTCGCATGGCCCAAGCTATGCTCAGGCATGGATCTCATGAACATTTCGCACGGCCCCAGCTATGCTGAGGCATGGGTCTCATGAACATTTTGCTCCAGTGTGTTAATGTTGCAGTTCAAATAATATGTTAACTTGTTATTACTTTTTGAAAACCTAACTAGGGAGTTATTTTTTCTTTACATTGTCAATTTTCAAGATATTACAACAGCCATTGAGAAAAGCCTTGCAAGCTTTTGTAGGCATATATGAAATGAAATAATTACTCTTGTGAAATGGGACAGAGCTTGTGTCAAAAGCTATCTGTGCCAAGTTTGGTTGAAATCAGTGCAACAATGTAGAAGCCTATAAAAACATACATACAAATATTGACTTGTATACAGAGTGATTCAAAAATACTTTTAAATACTTTGGGGTCAGGTTCCTTGCGTCAAAACAAGAAAAAACGTTCACATAAACTCTTGTTTCCTTCTCAATTTATTGAGGTTCAAATGCTGATACCAAAAACATATTAAAGTGACACATTATTCTATTTTTGACCTTGTCAGCTTGTTCCACACACATGTACTCATCGAAACACGGAATGTCAAATACTACCAGTCGGTGTTGCATGATTTTGCAGACTTCCAAGACACCTACATTTCTTCATCCGAGATGTCTGCCGTATAAACCAGTGGTTTAAGGTGCCCCCAAAACATTGCTGTAAGGGGAACATGCAGGCCATGGAACTAGTCCACTTCTACCTATCCACTTGTCATGCTAGATGCCAGCCAGTGCATCTCGAACAATGTGCTAGAGTCACATCATGCAGAGGCACATTTTCTAATAAGACAGCACTTGTAAGGGAATGTATTACACATCTGATAAACAAGTAGCCATGGCAGCACAAGGCCATGGGTCAAAGCCTTCTATGAATGAATACATAAACAAATGAAGTTGATGGGTTGGACCCAGAAAGCCATTGAAGATGACTTTCATTAATAAACTGATAACACAAAAACAAAGTATTTTCTTTATTGTGATGTGAGGAGCAACTTACCAGCATCATCATTCCACGTCAAGTTCTGGTCTTGCTCCACGGGCAGTTTCTCTGCCGTCAGCAGTCTGTAGTAACCTCGCAACACCAACACAAACTCCTCTGCATCTCTGTCCTCCATGTTTAGCACCAAGTCCTGTAAATACATCTCCTGTTGATCTAGTCAAGTCACAACCATTTGCAAGCACCTCAGCTATACTATGTTCACAGAGAGCATCACTTGTTTGAAACTGAAAACATTGTTCCTCTCATTTTGATAATAAAATGGATGAATTAAAATTCATGGCCGGTGTTACGGTCACTAATAGAGAACAAAACCAGACTTGTAGGCCATGGTCCACTGGGCTTCTCCCCATGTTTCCCAGATGTCTGCGGCAAGTATTTTCAATGATGTATACATCTCTCAATAGCGACATAGATGCTTGCTGCAGACACAGGCAAAACGTCTGGGATACAAGGGGAGAAGCCCAGTGGACCACGGCCAACAAGCCTGTTTTGTTTTCTATTAGTGATCAAAATGGATACAGAAAATGTTGCAGCTGTATCTTTTATCTATTCTATGTACCCAGTATCAGAATACAGAATTAAAACTGAACTGAAACAATTGTATCATGGTTTGCCCACAATACACTAATTATTATAAAAAAAGATAAAGCAGTAGCAACAAGTTTTTGGTATAAAAGTAATACTTTTCCAGATTTTCAGTTCAATGCTTCAAATACTAGACATATGGTTAAATCAATTCTTGGAGCAACATTATGCAATAAAACATTAAAAATGTCAGTAGATGTGAATACAGTCCAAGTAGCAGCACATTTTGCATATTACGAACCCTTTTATTCAACTCAAAACATGTTTGGAAAGGTTTTCAGAATGCAAAAGAGAGTTATATGAATAATAGTTAACCAACCAGCATATGGTAAACAACTTAAAAGTATGACTCTTCCATATATGAGGGTTATCTGTAAAGTAAATTACACTATTTTTTAAAAAAACAGTGAAAGCTACACCCAATAACAATTTTTTAATGCAGTGTCCCATCAGAAGTTGCTGCACTTGTTTCCTTCTTTTTCTCAGCACCTGGTTCTTGTTTCTCCCTCCCTCAACTGTGTTGCGCACACTCTCAAGCGAACTTATTTCAACAAAATTGCTGCACTTGTCCCCTTCTTTTTCTCAGCACCAGGTTCTTGTTTCTCCCTCCCTCAACTGTGTTGCGCACACTCTCAAGCGAACTTATTTCAACAAAATTGCTGCACTTGTCCCCTTCTTTTTCTCAGCACCAGGTTCTTGTTTCTCCCTCCCTCAACTGTGTTGCGCACACTCTCAAGTGAACTTATTTCAACAAAATTGCTGCACTTGTCCCCTTCTTTTTCTCAGAACCAGGTTCTTGTTTCTCAACTGTGTTGCGCACACTCTCAAGTGAACTTATTTCAACAAAATTGCTGCACTTGTCCACTTCTTTTTCTCAGCACCAGGTTCTTGTTTCTCCCTCCCTCAACTGTGTTGCGCACACTCTCAAGTGAACTTATTTCAACAAAATTGCTGCACTTGTCCCCTTCTTTTTCTCAGCACCAGGTTCTTGTTTCTCAACTGTGTTGCGCACACTCTCACGTGAACTTATTTCAACAAAATTGCGTAAAACACTCATCGGTGTCAACAAGCCTTCAAATCTCTTCATTGCTCGTTGTTCTCCCTTCAATGAAAGACAAGTCTTGACATAACACGTTTGTTTGTTGCCATCAAAAAATGGATTAGAGCAATCTGTGGTACGAGTCCATTGTTACTGCTGTTTTAATGACCAAGCAGTAAAGGAAGTTTCCCATCTACTGCTTCAATTTAAGAAAATGGTGTAATTTAACAACAATTTTAATGAAAGCTTGTTTTGGAACAGTGAATATGTATTAATAGAATATTTAAACTGAGTTGGGTTTGTAACACTTAACTATCACTAGCGTCCAGTCCAGTTTCGGCGCCATGTGGGCTTCATTGTCGATGGTTTCCAACTGAATTTCCACAGAGCGCTCTATGTTGAGGTGTGACAGTCCCTGGTGGCTGAGTGACCAACGTCCACAATATATTTTGTGAATGGTTTTTGGTTTTTAATGATATGGATTTTCTTCCAGACGTCAAGCTCTGCTGCAGGTTTTATAAGATGTATGTTATTTCATGGTTACTAGACCAAAAGTGGTGTGCAACAGCTGACTTGTCACTTTGTTTCTATTTTACTGCTCTCAAGTCTTGTTCCAAGGTGCCTTTTTGTTTCACCAATTTGTTGCAATCTGTGCAATTTATTCTGCAGATTCCTGATTTTTGTGTTCTGAGATTTGGTCTTTTTGGTTGTTGCAGAGCATTTTTGGTAAGCTGAACTTATTTTGGGGGGCAAGTGCGATTTTATGATTTTTTAATATTCTTTGAAACCTGTAGTAGTGTAGTTTTGGATGATAAGTAAACTTTTTGAAGCAAGGCTTATCTATTGGTGGTTTCTGTGATTAATTTCCATTCTTTGAATTTTTTGGTTAAAGCCATTGTTTTTTGCTGTAGATTGTATTGTTAATGGTGTGTACTCTATGTTACTTTCTCAGATCTAGCAATTGTCTGCTAAGATGTGTGGGAATGTTTGCAGGTAGCTGTACTTTGTTGAAGGTCGAGTAACTCTGATCAAATTTCTGTTTTAGCCAGCAGGAACGGGTACACGATGCTCTTCAGGTGGAGATTTTCTTAATTAGATCCTTTATTTTTTTATTGATGTTTGGAGGAATTTAGTGACAGTGACGGTCAAATTATATGTTTTATTAATTTGTTGAGTTGGTTATCAAATCAAAGTTCCACCAAAAAAGAGTTAAACTTTCTGAACCAAGGGTTAAAAACGTGTGTGGACTACTCAGACCAAGTAGAGGATTATATTGCAGACATCCAAATCGCCACAAAAAACTTTAAGGAAGAAGATAAAATTATAATAAAAAGTAAATGTTCAAAAATAGTTGATCAGATTAAAAATGAAAAGAAATCCAAATGCAATAGCCAAATATTAAAATCGTTAAAAGACAAACCAGTCATATACACTAAAACAGACAAAGGGAACAACATGGTAATTTTGGACAAAACAGAATGGAAAATTGATTACAGGATGACCAATACATCACAGTGGAAACCAACCCACTAAACTCTTGCATCCAGACATTAAACAAAGCAGTAAAAGAAAGTAAAATCATCAAAAAAGCAGGGTCATATAAAATAAAAGTAGACAATCCAACATTACCCAGAATTTATGGCCTACCAAAAATTCACAAAACAGGAAAAACAATGAGACCAATCACCAGTAGTATTGATTCTCCAACATATAAATTAGCAAAATGGTTATTGAATAAATTTGATTCGTTTCCAAAATTTGAAAGTTCCAATCTAGCAAACTCTTTGGAATTAGTTGAAAAAATCAAAGATCTAAAAATAGACACAGAAGACACATTAGTTTCATTTGATGTTACAGCACTATACCCTAGCATTCCAACACAAAAACTGCAAGACCTATTAAAAAACTGGCTAAATACAGCAGAAATAGAACCAGCAGAAGTAGAAGATTACATACAACTAACAAGTTTGTGCATTGAAGAAAAATACTTCACCTTCAATAGTAAATATTACAGGCAAAAATCAGGACTCTCCATGGGCAACCCTCTATCTCCATTTTTGGCAAATTTATTTATGAGCAAATTTGAAACGCACATGAAGAAAGCATTCCCATAGATTTTCAAAGTGTGGTACCGATATGTTGACGACATATTTGCAATAGTACCAAGTAGACATTTAGATGATGCCATAAAATTATTAAACATACAGGAAAAAACAATAAAATTCACAATGGAAACAGAAAGCAATGGAGAACTGCCATTCTTAGACCTAAGAATCATCAGAAACGACACAAAAGTAAACTTTGGAATCTACAGAAAACCAACTCAATCAGAAAATTACATTAAAAATGAAAGCTACAACCCATTACCACACAAACATGCAATAATAAACAGCCTCACACATAGATTAGTAAATGTACCTATGAGCGCAACCGAATTCAACAAAGAGTTAAAAACCATAATCCAAACAGCAGAACAAAATGGATACAGCAAGAACCTTGTGTACAAGAAACTAAACAAAGCAAAGCAGAAAAAAACCATAAAAGAAATAACTACCCTAACAGCAGGAAAAAACAATATCAACACATTCAAAAAATTCACTTACCACCCCCGAGCATTTAGAAAATTCAAAAAAATCTTCAAAGAACAAGACATCACCCTAGCTCCAATAAACAGATTTTCTGTCATAAAATTACTGAATTCAAAAATAAAAGATGAAATTCCACCAGAAAATAGGTCAGGAATATATCAAATTAAATGCATAAATTGTGAAAAGTTCTACTTAGGACAAAGCAAAAGAAGTTTAAAAATCAGATCCAGAGAGCACTTTAGAAACCTAAAATTGAAACAAGAAGATAAATCAGCAGTAGCATTTCACTTTTGGAAAGAAAACCACAATCTAGATCCAAATCCAAAATTGCTTAAAACCATGTGAACTCACAACCTGGGAAAACGTCCTCATATGGAAAAACAAAGATCGGCTAATAAACTTTGAAATCCCGCCAGTAGACAGACAGCTTAGTTAAGAAGTTCATCATTTTGCCACCAGAGAAGAGTGTATAATGAAAGCATAGGCTTTTGAAACTAGTCCCTCATAATAACAATGTAAGTGACGTAGTGTTAAAAAAGCAACACAACAAATTAATAAAACATATAGATCCTTTATGCTTAAGCTGGCACATTTTGATGTGAACTTGTGCACTAACAAAAAACACATATTGAAGTTTGAGGAGGTTAGTCAACATAGAACACCCTGTGAGTGTTGCAGCTAGTGTAACAACTTGACCCAAACGCTATTGTGTATAAACATTCCTTCTTCACCTATAACAACTTGCTGCAGCTACACAAAGTAACATGTTTTGTGTGTTCTTTCCCTGTGCCCAAGAAAAAGTGCTCCTCAACAAATTTTGCAAATGTACAAATAAGTTTGCGATTCAGTTCCTTTTCGTAACACAAATATCATTTAGTAATTAGTTATTGGGACAATTTTCAACCCCAAACTCTGACTAAATCTAGCTTCATCAGCACCCAGTTCAAAATGGGAACTAGTGTCAGTAAGTAATGCTTTATTAGATATATTGCTACTTTAATAAATTACTCAATAAAAGAAGGTAGTTTCCCTGATAAGCTTCATCCTATCTACAAAAGTGGTAATAAAATGGATGAGACTTAACTATAGGCCCATTACTTTAATATCGGTTTTTCCAAAACTATTTGAAAAAGTGCTGCAAAAACAAATAGTATGTTTCTTAAATGAAAATAGCATAATAACAAATACCCAGCATGAATTTTGGAAAGGATTCTCAACTATTACTGCAACTTGGATAGGTAGAGTCAGACTGAAAAATTCAATGCCAGTTCCTAGAGATCAGTGGTTCAAATCCCAGCTATGGCATTAAATTTTTCAGTCTGACTCTACCTATCCAACTCCTGTCCTACACACGGCTAGAGACCAGGAGATCCATGGTTCAAATCCCGACTATGACACTGGATTTTTCAGTGTGACTACCTACACATGACTAGAGACCAGTAGTTCGAACACTTTGCCACTACTGGGAAAGGAGAGTAAAAGAAGCTTTAGCCATCTCATCTGAAACAAATAATCTAAATCGTGATTCTAGCCTACAACCGATGTAAAACAGCCTTCCCACCTAATCCTCTACCTGCAGTCTTCCAAGACTTATTTTCTAGCAGGTGCAGGCTCAAACACAAAGCATTAGCCGTATAACTGCTATAAATAGTTTTCTACGAAGTCCGTGCCCATGTCTCAGTCATCTTAAATACCAGGCCATAATATCACGCGAACCAATCAGATGCTAGCTTCATCCCAGCTCTTATAAATACCAGTCTCCGCAAGCTCAATCCATCAGTTCACCCTGAAGACGAGGAAGATGCACTTCTTCGAAACATTGGTATCAAGCCACGTTTTTACCTGGTTAGAAGCCCGAGAAGATTTTGAATTAATATGTCGCCAGGAAAGCTTCAGTTCTTATTTCAAATAAAGCTTATTCAATAAGACACTCAAGCGTCCTCAAGGATCTGTTTTAGGACCATTGCTTTTTACTTGCTCTATATGCACTATGTACATAGTGTATAGAGAAGGTATTGCACTCCACCCAAAAATTCGATACTGAGATTTCACTAGAAATATATGTTTTAGGGTCCCCTTTAACTAAAAAAAGCATTTTCGGAAAAGGGTCCGCAGGTGTGTTTGCGTGCATGCGTGTGTGTCTGTGAACACGATAACTCAAAAACAAAAAGATTTTGAGAACAATCCCCCCACCCCCAACTACCCTTTATATGGAACTTTTTTTCGAAAATTTATATTTTTTCAAAAATGGCTCTAACGATTTTGATTAAAATATCGTACATTAAAGCTATTTACCTGACAAATAAAATGTATATTTTGAATTTTCTGGGAATAGCCTCTGATGAGTGCTTTATTCTGGATGAATTTTACGGAATTTTGAATAACAGCTAAACTGTAAGAGATGGACAAAAACTTACAACACGAAAAATGTAGAGCACGTTAAAACACACAATTTATGTTATATACATTTTTTTCATGGAGTTCATCGTTTTCAAGACATTCCTTATTTTTGGTTCAAGCTTTGAAAAACACTTTTCTCATACAGGGATTTGTCAAATCCTGTCCATACAAACAAAGGAACTTCATTGACATAGCAACCAGCTTTTGACTATCACTTTAACCTATGGTAGTCCCTTATTTCGCTTCTACTTACAAGGAAGCAAGTAATAAGACTATTTTTGCTAATTTTTTCTGATTAGCATGAAGAAAATAGAAGTATAAGCTTTTTAAGAATAATTTGTTGCAGGGATATAGAGAGAGTCATGTGAATGGTACACATCAGATTTTTATTATATATGTAAATGAATTGGCAGAATCCACTGAGCTAAAAGACACATCATCTGTAAGGGCAGAAACTTGATACATCTAGATGATCAAATTACTCAGAATCTTTCTCAGATTTCAAATTGCTTGTCCAACAGTTTTTTTAAAACTAAATGTTAAAAAAAAAGCTAAGGGAATGGAGGAGAACACAGAAAAAAGTGGCATCTGGGTTGGAGAAGATGCGAGCAGACTTGAACACAATGGAGACAAATTGAAATGGCTTACTGTCACCTGTGCAACCCAAACCGAAGCTACAGGTGTAACAATGCATTAGCTAATGAAAATATGAACTCACCTTGTCATCAGAAATGCTGACTCGTACACACCGAGACAGTTCATCCTCGCGTTTTACAGTGACTAGATTCAAACGTTCGATGTCAGCAAGAGGGACAGGCACGCTATTTCTGAGGCCCTCTATCTGACTGATGCCAAACTTGGGACTGACCAGAATCACTCGCTCCACATTACTGTCCCTCATGTTGGTGGAGAAGCACTTGGCCCCGTACGATGGCAGTTCACTGATGATGTTCAGGTAGTACAACTTGGCTTGTAAGCTGGTCAGACTCTTCTGACCAGTTGGTGACAGGTTGTGGTTCAGCTTGAGGAAGTGACCAATAAGCTTCCTGAGTTCCTTGCGCTTCATAGTGTTCATTAGCGACACTGGCACAAACCTCTCCAAGCCAAACTCCCTCCTGTAATATACATTTAACAGCTGTTGAGAAGTCCAACTGGATGGACTTCCATTGTTAGCAGTTCAAAATTCATCAAGTAGTCTTTATGTTTTATAATCAACATCCAATCCTGCTGTGTTGTGTGTTGGTATTTGATAAACAGATAATCAACAGGGCAATGGTATCACCAAACAAATCAACAGAAAAATAACAAAATTGAAAAAACAAAAGCATATCAAAGCTACTAGTAAACTTACCTAACAGAAAATCAAATTTGTCTCTCACCCGAATACTTACTATTTCAAAAACCACACCATTTGCTTGGCTCCACAAAATAAACACAGCATAGAAAACATACTCTGCAACAATTTAAAGAACTCAATACGACACAACAAAAAAGCAGGAAATTATCAATCAATTGCACAGAATGTGAAAAACTCTATATAGGAAACACGAAAAGAAATTTGGAAATCAGATTGGTGCAGTTTTACACCACTTTTGGACAGTTGCATGTGCATTTTAAAACGTAAACACTGTCTGATGAATTTTGAACTGCTGCCACACCAACAATGAGTTAGATTTCTCAACAGCTCTTGAAACTGGTCAGGTACATTATTTTGGTGGTGTTGTTACATAAGACTATTGCGCAGGATCCTATATCAGATGCAGCTAGGGGATTTTCCAAACTTCATAAGTCTGGTTCGTACTTTGATCTTGATCAAGTCTTGTGTAAAACAACTCATAATGCATCATTTATTAAACTGTGCTTCACTACCAATACATCATCATCATCATTCTCATGCTTCTTTGTAAAAGTGAACAACAAAAATTAACTTATGGAAAAAAGAAAAGTCACAATATAAATTCTTTGTAAACAAAAAATTACGTCCAATAAAATGCATCTGTATACTAAAATAAACATATCATATCTCTGGCCGCATTGTGGTTGGACCTCTCGCCTCTCACCAAGGCAGCCCAGGTTCTCCAGTCAGCTCTGACATTGCATTCCATTTACCATCAGTGTCATAGTAGTAAAAGTGGGTGTTAAACACTATCAAACAAAACATTTCCCCCATGTACCCACTCTCCTTTCTCTCTCCCTCATAAGCTCCTACTGAGAAGTAAATGTGCCCTCCTCCACTTAAAGCCTACACATACTCCCTCTGCAGACCTGTATGCCAGCCTCGTGAGGTCCCCAATTGAGGAGTAAATGTGCCCTCCTCCACTTAAAGCCTACACATACTACTTCTGGAGACCTGTATGTCAGCCTCGTGAGGTCCCCAATTGAGGAGTAAATGTGCCCTACTCCACATAAAGCCTACACATACTCCCTCTGGAGACCTGTATGCCAGCCTCGTGAGGTCCCCAATTGAGGAGTAATTGTGCCCTCCTCCACTTAAACCCTACACATACTCCCTCTGGAGACCTGTATGTCAGCCTCGTGAAGTCCCCAATTCAGGAGTAAATGTACCCTACTCCACTAAAACCCTACACATACTCCCTCTGGAGACTATATATCAGCCTCGTGAAGTCCCCAATTGAGGAGTAAATGTGGCCTACTCCACTTAAAGCCTACACATACACCCTCTGGAGACCTGTATGTCAGCCTCGTGAGGTCACCAATTGAGGAGTAAATGTGCCCTCCTCCACTTAAAGCCTACACATACTCCCTCTGGAGATTATATATCAGCCTCGTGAAGTCCCCAATTGAGGAGTAAATGTGGCCTACTCCACTTAAAGCCTATACATACTCCCTCTGGCGACCTGTATGTCACCCTCGTGAGGTTGCCAATTGAGGAGTAAATGTGCCCTCCTCCACTTAAATCCTACACATACTCCCTCTGGAGACATGTATGTCAGCCTCGTGAGGTCCTCAATTGAGGAGTAAATGTGCCCTCCTCCACTTAAATCCTACACATACTCCCTCTGGAGACATGTATGTCACCCTCGTGAGGTCCTCAATTGAGGAGTAAATGTGCCCTACTCCACTTAAAGCCTACGTATACTCCTTCTGGAGACCTGTATGTCAGCCTCGTGAAGTCCCCAATTGAGGAGTAAATGTGCCCTAGTCCACTTACAGCCTACACATACTCCCTCTGGAGACCTGTATGTCAGCCTCGTGAAGTCCCCAATTGAGGAGTAAATGTGCCATACTCCACATAAAGCCTGCACATACTCCCTCTGGCGACCTGTATGTCACCCTCGTGAGGTCCCCAATTGAGGAGTAAATGTGCCCTACTCCACTTAAAGCCTGCACATACTCCCTCTGGCGACCTGTATGTCACCCTCGTGAGGTCCCCAATTGAGGAGTAAATGTGCCCTCCTCCACTTAAAGCCTACACATACTCCCTCTGGAGACCTGTATGTCAGCCTCGTGAGCTCCCCAATTGAGGAGTAAATGTGCCCTACTCAACTTAAACCCTACACATACTCCTTCTGGAGACCTGTATGTCACCCTCGTGAGGTCCCCAATTGAGGAGTAAATGTGCCCTCCTCCACTTAAAGCCTACACATACTCCCTCTGGAGACCTGTACGTCACCCTCGTGAAGTCCCCAATTCAGGAGTAAATGTACCCTACTCCACTAAAACCCTACACATACTCCCTCTGGAGACCTGTATGTCACCCTCGTGAGGTCCCCAATTAAGGAGTAAATGTACCCTACTCCACTAAAACCCTACACATACTCCCTCTGGCGACCTGTATGTCACCCTCGTGAAGTCCCCAATTCAGGAGTAAATGTACCCTACTCCACTAAAACCCTACACATACTCCCTCTGGCGACCTGTATGTCACCCTCGTGAAGTCCCCAATTCAGGAGTAAATGTACCCTACTCCACTAAAACCCTACACATACTCCCTCTGGCGACCTGTATGTCACCCTCGTGAGGTCCCCAATTGAGGAGTAAATGTGCCCTAGTCCACTTAAAGCCTATACATACTCCCTCTGGCGACCTGTATGTCAGCCTCGTGAGGTCCCCAATTGAGGAGTAAATGTGCCCTACTGCACTTAAACCCTATACATACTCCCTCTGGAGACCTGTATGCCAGCCTCGTGAGGTCCCCAATTAAGGAGTAAATGTGCCCTCCTCCACTTAAAGCCTACACATACTACTTCTGGAGACCTGTATGTCAGCCTCGTGAGGTCCCCAATTGAGGAGTAAATGTGCCCTACTGCACTTAAACCCTATACATACTCCCTCTGGAGACCTGTATGCCAGCCTCGTGAGGTCCCCAATTAAGGAGTAAATGTGCCCTCCTCCACTTAAAGCCTACACATACTACTTCTGGAGACCTGTATGTCAGCCTCGTGAGGTCCCCAATTGAGGAGTAAATGTGCCCTACTCCACTTAAAGCCTACACATACTCCCTCTGGCGACCTGTATGTCACCCTCGTGAGGTCACCAATTGAGGAGTAAATGTGCCCTACTCCACTTAAAGCCTACACATACTCCCTCTGGCGACCTGTATGTCACCCTCGTGAGGTCACCAATTGAGGAGTAAATGTGCCCTCCTCCACTTAAAGCCTACACATACTCCCTCTGGCGACCTGTATGTCACCCTCGTGAGGTCCCCAATTGAGGAGTAAATGTGCCCTACTGCACTTAAACCCTATACATACTCCCTCTGGAGACCTGTATGTCAGCCTCGTGAAGTACCCAATTGAGGAGTAAATGTGGCCTACTCCACTTAAAGCCTACACATACTCCCTCTGGAGACCTGTATGTCACCCTCGTGAGGTCCCCAATTGAGGAGTAAATGTGCCCTACTGCACTTAAACCCTATACATACTCCCTCTGGAGACCTGTATGTCAGCCTCGTGAAGTACCCAATTGAGGAGTAAATGTGGCCTACTCCACTTAAAGCCTATACATACTCCCTCTGGAGACCTGTATGTCACCCTCGTGAGGTCCCCAATTGAGGAGTAAATGTGCCCTACTCCACTTAAAGCCTACACATACTCCCTCTGGAGACCTGTATGTCAGCCTCGTGAGGTTCCCAATTGAGGAGTAAATGTGCCCTACTCCACTTAAAGACCACACATACTCCCTCTGGAGACCTGTATGTCACCCTCGTGAGGTCCCCAATTGAGGAGTAAATGTGCCCTACTCCACTCAAAGCCTACACATACTCCCTCTGGAGACCTGTATGTCACCTTCCTGAGGTCCCTAATTGAGGAGTAAATGTGCCCTACTCTACTTAAAGACTACACATACTCCCTCTGGAGACCTGTATGTCAGGCTCGTGAGGATCCCAATTGAGGAATAAATGTGCCCTACTCCACTTAAAGACTACACATACTCCCTCTGGAGACCTGTATGTCAGCCTCGTGAGGTTCCCAATTGAGGAGTAAATGTGCCCTACTCCACTTAAACCCTACACATACTCCCTCTGGAGACATGTACGTCAGCCTCGTGAAGTACCCAATTGAGGAGTAAATGTGCCCTACTCCACTTAAAGCCTACACATACTCCCTCTGGAGACCTGTATGGTACCCTCGTGAGGTCCCCAATTGAGGAGTAAATGTGCCCTACTCCACTTAAAGCCTACACATACTCCCTCTGGAGACCTGTATGCCAAGGTGCCCAATTGAGGAGTAAATGTGCCCTACTCCACTTAAAACCTACACATACTCCCTCTGGAGACCTGTATGTCAGCCCTGTGAGGTCCCCAATTGAGAAGTAAATGTGCCCTACTCCACTTAAAACCTACACATACTCCCTCTGGAGACCTGTATGTCAGCCCTGTGAGGTCCCCAATTGAGGAGTAAATGTGCCCTACTCCACTTAAAGCCTACACATACTCCCTCTGGAGACTTGTACGTCAGCCTCGTCAGAAGCAGCGGCTCCGGGCGGGAAGGGCTGATCATGTCTCACCCCAGTCATGGAGTCTTTGGGCCGAGATGTGAGATGTAACGGCTGGTCCCTCGTGGACTGTAGTGAAGTCTATCTCCCTCTCTCTCCTTCCCACACCTCTCCCCTTTCTCTACAATGCTTTTCTGTTGGTGTGTGAGGACCTTAAGAATACATCTGCTTGTATGTGTGGTCACTTACTCAATTGCCTTCACAGTGACTTTTCCCTGCATGTTGTTGGAGATGGCGTGCTGATGTATGTGCAGGGCTGCCAACCTCAGAGCTATGTCATACTTCAGTTCCGGAGCATACCTCTCCTGAACCACATCGTTACAACACTATAACACAACAAACAGTGTAATTACATGTTGCACATTAGCATAACAATGGTGACAGTGTCTGTCAGTGCTCACCTGCATATAGAGGTACTCAAACGCCACCAGATCTCTCTGCGCCAACTCACATGCATCCTTAGGCACAAAAGCAACCCTGAAGAGACAGCGCAAGTTGTGGGATCCAGGACGTGCAGCTATCTGTCAAGACAATAGAGGTACACCTTTACCAGTCAGTTCGATACTCCAAACAGACACACAATAAGGGATAACTCACCCTTGTCAGAGACTCTTGGGGGTCAAGAAGAGTCAGTTTGTTCCTGCGCAGACTCTTCACGTGCTCCACCACCAACGAGAAGTGCTCCATCGCCTTGATACACAGTTTCTGTTGTAGCGACTCCATCACGTCTCGCACCAACGTAGTCGAGTCATACTTGAAGGATTTTGTTTGTCCATTTTCCAAGAACACCTTCAGAACATTCGGCATGAAGGGAACAGAAGAGTCCCCCATGGAGAAGGCTGAGGGCTGCGCAAACAAAAACATTATCAAAGAAATAATACATACTTGCTAGGAAGGGAACAGAAGAGTCCCCCATGGAGAAGGCTGATGGCTGCGCAAACAAAAACATTATCACAGAAATAATACATACTTGCTATGAAGGGAACAGAACAGTCCCCCATGGAGAAGGCTGAGGGCTGCGCAAACAGAAACATTATCACAATAATAATACATACTTGCTAGGAAGGGAACAGAACAGTCCCCCATGGAGAAGACTGATGGCTGCGCAAACAGAAACATTATCACAATAATAATACATACTTGCTAGGAAGGGAACAGAACAGTCCCCCATGGAGAAGGCTGAGGGCTGCGCAAACAGAAACATTATCACAATAATAATACATACTTGCTAGGAAGGGAACAGAACAGTCCCCCATGGAGAAGACTGATGGCTGCGCAAACAGAAACATTATCACAATAATAATACATACTTGCTAGGAAGGGAACAGAACAGTCCCCCATGGAGAAGGCTGAGGGCTGCGCAAACAGAAACATTATCACAATAATAATACATACTTGCTAGGAAGGGAACAGAACAGTCCCCCATGGAGAAGACTGATGGCTGCGCAAACAAAAACATTATCACAGAAATAATACATACTTGCTAGGAAGGGAACATAACAGTCCCCCATGGAGAAGACTGATGGCTGCGCAAAGAGAAACATAATACAGAAATAATACATACTTGCTAGGAAGGGAACAGAACAGTCCCCATGGAGAAGACTGATAGCTGCGCAAACAAAAACATTATCACAGAAATAATACATACTTGCTAGGAAGGAACAGAACAGTCCCCCATGGAGAAGACTGATGGCTGCGCAAACAAAAACATTATCACAGAAATAATACATACTTGCTAGGAAGGGAACATAACAGTCCCCCATGGAGAAGACTGATGGCTGCGCAAACAAAAACATTATCACAGAAATAATACATACTTGCTAGGAAGGGAACAGAACAGTCCCCCATGGAGAAGGCTGATGGCTGTGTAAACAAAAACATCACAGATATAATACATACTTGCTAGGAAGGAAACACCAGCCCACCCCCTGACACTTTGATCAACATATACAATAACGTGTGTCCGCGGCACAGTAAAAAGTGAGCATCCAAAATGACGTGGAATTCTATCTCTTGCGATTCTTATTCCTTCGGAAGAGAAGTAAAGCCATGGGTCCCCTGTCATAGATTTATGGCATGTAAAAGAACATCAAGCCAGATAGAGAGGCCTCTGAGCAAAATTAAGTGGTCTTTCACGCCCAGTATAGAATGGGACGATGAGAACCATAGCAGTTAAAGAGCGTCCATAAATAAAATGCCATTTTATTTTTTTTTGCAACAAAATTACTTTATTATTTAAAAAGCGGAAGTCAATTACTAATCCTGCTGCATTTCTAAATCATCAGTGCATGTTTAGTAGCCAGGGATGCCTAGGAAGTCGCAGTCGACCTCACTCAACTACCAATAGTCTCCAAGTGCCCTTTTTCCTTGCTTCTTTATAATCAACCAAGAACACTTGTTTACCTCAAAAAAATCGTTTATCAAATGAAAGCACATAGAATTATTATATTGCAGTGATTGCAACCTCCATATGCAACAAGAAAATAACAAATACACAAAATGGAAACGGCAACATGAGGTATTGCCTCAAAGCCAAGGAGACTGCTGCTGTCGAGGCACAACAGACAGTTTGTTACAGTTGAAAACTTGGCCTCCAACCTGAACTGCGACATGTTACTGCCACATTCATTTCCAAAACAAAAAACAAACGAGTTTTCATTGTACAAATGTTTCTACATGTTACTGAGCTCTTCTCGTACACTACAATATTTACCAGAGATGCTGTTTTGGAACATATAACCATTAGTATATGATAAAACAATAATGTGAATATTATAAGTACATTATTGGCAGCTAAAACGAGAAGAACCAATATCTGCTTGTTACTGTATGCAACACAATCTTTTCTTTTTCTCAGCATTGGGAGTTATAAGGTAATGCCTATCTTCACTGAGCAATTGATTCAAGAGTCGTCACCTTTGAGTGCCAATCTGATACCATTTTAACTCTTTCCAGTGGGAAAACCTGCATCATATTTTCTACAGAAAGGTTTTCAGGACCTTAAGTGCTAAATTAGCTCCAAATTTAATTTCTGAAGCCAGTGTTTGTTTATTGTAGTTGAAGCATGGTGTCGTCTAGCCGAAGGCTATGAACTGAAGACAAAATATCAGCTTCACTTTACAATGTATTAGAAGAAAGAGACTGATTTTGAATTTTCAGATCTTGTTGAAACAGTTTTTGAAATTGATGTAAGAAACGAAGTATATATTCCAGCTTCAGTGATGAAATTGCATCCATTAACAATGGATCTCGTACACATGCAAATAATCTGTTTACTTATTAAAATGTATTTACGGAAGTGTAACCAGACGACAAATATCAACCATACAACAACACAAATGCTAAATTGTGATCTACATTATATTTGTATCCTATTGGTTTATACTGTTTTCATTAATAGTAGTATCATGCTTATCTGTGACTTTTTTTTCAGTTTCTGGTTAGGTGGATTCATTTTTTGTAATTTAAAAATAAAACACCACTCCAAAGCAGGATGCTCTTTTAGTAAAGAAATATCTATACTTTCATATAATTGGCCTGAACTTTCTGTTTAGTGAGGTTCTATATGTCTAATTATTGATTATTTTGGGATTTTTAATTTTATTTTCAATTTTTTAAAAATTTTTAAGAGATTTTTCCATACATATAATACATATTATGCAGTATAAAAGTCTGTATTGTGGCACAGTATTTTGATATTTGGGCTGGCAGTACAACAACATCACAAGCATTTCAACTGCTAGGCTCTCCTCTCGCACAACGGAGAGACCGCCACCTTAATATTTTCTGAAAGCAACTTTCAAACTTTGCAGTAAATGACCAAGGTTTTGTGTGTTTCTAGTTGTTACCAGACGGATGTATCCTCATCAATACAAAATGTTATCCATCATCAAAGTTGCCCTTGTCACATTCTCTTCCCTCTCTGCTCATTATGTCAATTAGATCAAAAATGTGCTACACTTTAAATTTATATCAAAATAAGAATAAATGTTCATATAAACACACATTGTTGGGGTTCAAAATGCTCATAACCAAAAAAATTTTAAAGTGATACATTACTCTATTATGAAGTTGTGCCACACAAACATTTCTTACCTCCTCCTCTTGCATGTAGATACACATGAAATGTCAAATACTCCCAGTTGTATGATTTTACAGGCTTACATGCAGATTAACAGTTTCTTCATTTGGGATGTCTGGTGCACAAACTAATGGATTAAGGTGCCCCAAAATATTGAGGTCAGGGGAACGTGCAGGCCATGGAACTGGTCCACCTCTACCTATCCACTTGTCATGCTAGATACCAGCCAGTGCATCTTGAACAATGTGCTGGAGCCCCATCATGCAGAGGCATATTTTCTAACAAGACAACACTTGTAAGGGAATATATTACACAAATGTTAACAAGTAGCCATGGGTCAAAACCTTCTATCAACGAGTGTGTAAGCAAATGAAGTTATTAGGTTCGATCTGGAAAGCAGTTAAAGATGACTTTCATTAATAAACTGATAGCACGAAAACAAAGTGTTTTAGAGCATATCTTTATATGAAACTATTTTCTTCTTTTGATGTCAGAAATCCATCCCCAAACATTTGTAAAAGTATTTTTGAATTATCCCATATATATATATGAGCTAGTTTAAATGAAAGATTTACTTACAGGAAAAAGTGGAGAGCCATTGACAACAACACCTTCAGCAAAACGTACTCGAGATGGGTTAGATTTGAGCTTTGCTTTCTTCGCTGCACTCAGCAATGCAGACTTGCGCGTTGACTGTAACACAAAACAAAGGTTTGTTCATATCTCTGTCAACTTGCTCCAGTACTTCAACTACCTAAATCTACACAAAACAACAAATGGTTTATCTGACCCAGCAGCAAATCTTCACCAGTCAATTTTCATGATTTTTTAAACAAGTATTCTTCTCATTTAACTTTCTCTACATGTGCTATGTACATAGTGTATAGAGAAGGTATTGTATTGTACCCAAAAATTCAATACTGACATTTCACCCAAAATACATGATTTAGGGTCCCCTGTATCAAAAAAAGCATTTTTGTGTGTGCGTGCTGGCGCAGGTGCGTGTGTGTGTGAACATGATAACTCAAAAACGAAAAGTTGGTAAAATACTAAACTTGATATTTAAGTTTAGTATCTTCTAGGGATGCAACAAGTAGATCTTGAGAAAAATTCCCCTACTCTAAACTACCCTTTACATGGGAAAAATTTCTAAAATTTTTATTTTTTCAAAAATAACTTTTAAAGATTTTCATTAAATTACTGTGTATTGAAGATATTTATATGGCAAACAAAATGAATATCTTGAATTTTCTGGGAATAGCCTCTAAAGACCTCTTTATTCTGATTGAATTTTGTATAACTGGTAAACTGTAAGAGACAGACAAAAAATGTAGATCAAGCTAAAACACACAATTTATGTCACATACATTTTTTTCATGGAATTGACCATTTCTGAGATATTCCTTATTATTTATTTCAGTTTTAAAATACAAAAAACTTTTCTCAATGGAAAATTGTAAATTCCTGGTCCTGCATAGAAATGGATTTTAACCACATGGCAACAGTTTTTAAAAGATTTGACTATCGCTTTAGCCTAGTGTATGCTGTTATTTGCCTTCTACTAACAAGGAAGCAAATAATTTCAAAAATTTGTGGTAATGTTTATCTTGATTATCATAAAGTAGATGGAAGAATAAGTTTTTTTAACAAATGTAGAGAAAGTCATGTGAGTGGAAGACATCAGATTTGTTGTTTTAGTTTAACAGAGTAGGCTATATTGGTGAGGCTGTTTGCTTTGTTACGGATCTTAACCTATGGCAGGGGTACATGTGTTGCAATACTTGAATCAGACTTCCTCGTTCCACTCTGTCACGTGCCTAAGAAAACAGCACCAGTCATGGGATGTGCTGCTTGTGAAACCTGGCCAGGAGACGCAATCTTCTGTCCTGGCATTGACAATCACCTCAGAGACCATCTTGTTTCTCTCTTTAACCTATGGCAGGGGTACATGTGTTGCAATACTTGAATCAGACTTCCTCGTTCCACTCTGTCACGTGCCTAATAAACAGTACCAGTCATGGGATGTGCTGCTTGTGAAACCTGGCCAGGAGATGCAATCTTCTGTCCTGGCATTGACAATTACCTTGTTTCTCTCTTTAACAGATACAAGGCCCTTAACAATCTCACTATCATGGCTGCTTTACTAATGATGATAATACAGTGACATTTTTTTTAATTGTTTCATTTGTATAGGCCTCTTTAACTTGTACGGTCATCAGGGGCTTTGACCTGAGAAACAATTGCTGGACTTTGGTTTTATACTATTGAGACTTTGCCCCAGCCAGGAATTGAAGTGAATGAGAACACAAGCACAAAGAATGTTGAATGTTGTTAGAGCAGCCGTCATTACAATAAAATAAAACAAACGCAAGGTCACATTATTGCAATGATGAAGACCTCGCCTCCACACATTCTACTGCTGCCTGTCTGCTTCTAAAGCATCATTTCATTTTCTTGTGGGGAGTATGGAGGATGCTCCAGTGGCAGCACTGTCATGTATCACAATAGGATTTACAATGCACAGCTGGTCTTCCAGAAAGTAAGTGCAATACGCACCTTCAGCAACTGAATCAGTGATAAGAGCACCGTCAAAATCACAAGCAACAATGAATATCATTCTGGTCTTCCCTTCCTCTACAAAATGCCACTGTTACTTCTTCCAACCTGAATTTTAATAAAGCACATTTCTTTATATTTACTAAACATATTTACAATTAAACTTACTAAATAAATAAAATCATTGCCTTCAAACTCACAGCTAACAAACATTAGATGCTCTTCTGTTTCACTGTTATCATAATGACACCAAATGCTGGCAGTGTTGCCACTAATTTTTAATGACCCATGTAAATAATAATATCAATAAAATGATATAATATTTTAATATTCTGTATTACACAATATCTTAATATATAAAAGTATTAGTAAATAAAAATACATTAATAGATGGAAAAATTAAACAGATTATTTAATATAGGACAATTATAGTAATACAAGAATTATGAAAATATTAAAATAAAAAACCAGCATTGTAGTTTTCTCTTGTTAATGTTTAGTTTATTTTTGGTTAGAAGTTACCTGTAGAATAATGTTATAAAAAAATTGTAGATATAAATAGTTTTTTAATTGCTATACAATACTATATAAACTAGATGCGAGCAAGAAAATGTGCAGTAATATTGTAACATGCAATACAAAAGTGCAGTAATGAAAAAGATGAAGAATTTGTCAGAAAGAGTCTTACATTGTCGAGAGGCGGCTGACACACTGTAAGTCTGACGATTTCTTTACACGACCTCACGAGATGAATCACATGATCACGAGGAGCCTTCTTTACATCTTCACCGTTGATGTTGAGTATTTGGTCGCCAGGCTGGAGCTTGTTTTCGCTGGGGCCTCCCTCAGTCACAAACCTGCACCAACAAGTCTTCCTTGTTACAACTGATTAGCCCTTTGTAGGGTAATGTTGGTATAATTGTATCACAACTGTTGAGATATTCCTTCTTTTTGGTTTCAGCTTTAAAAGACATACTTTTCTCATGTCAACTCGTGTCCATACAAAGAAAGGAACTTCAGTCACATAGCAACCATCACTTTAACCTATGGTACTCCCTTATTTCCCTTCTACTTACAAGGAAGCAAGTAATAAGACTGTCTGCTAATGTTTATCTCGATTAGCATGGAGTAAATAGAAGCATGAGCTTTTTAACAATAATTTGTTGGAGAGATGTAGAGAAAGTCATGTGAATGGGTCACTTCAGATTTTTTTATTCTTATTCTATATAGCTGTGTTTAACTTCTAAGGTCATATCAGGGGCTTTGTTTTACAATTGGTTATGTTCAGTAATTATACAGTTAAAGACTCATATTTCCAGATAAGGTTAAATAAAATGGCCCCGGGATCTTTAGGATGAGAAGCCAGAACCTGTACACTGGACTGCAGAGGCAGTCTATGAAGAAGCATTTCAAATCTTTCAAAACAATGCACTTTTTTGTGATATTAATTGTTTGATATATTTAAGTCTGGCTCACTTTTGTTGTGAACATGGAAAGAGAATAGAATTTCTAGACAAGCATATTGGAAATAGATCTTAAAAATATCACTTCAATTTGATTCAGTATTTCCTTGTACTTTCACAAAATGTGAATTATCATTAAGAATAGTTTGTGGACACTATATGAAAATAATCTGAGGTGTTCTATTTACATGACTTTCTCTATTTATTCTGTAACAAACTATATTTACAAAAAGTTTATTCTTTTAACTACTTCATGCTAATCAAGATAAACATTAACAGAAATTGTCTTATTACTTACTTCCTTTAAGTAGAAGGGAATACATTAGGATGAAGTGATAGTCAAATGTTTTGAAATGTGGTTGCTATATGGTTAAAATTTGGTTCTCTTTGCATGGCCAGGAGTAAAACAAAAGAAATAAAATGAATGAAAAATTCTTCAAAATTAAAACCAATAACAAGGAGAAAAAAGATGTGTTTGATATAAATTATATGTTTTAACAAGATGTACATTATTTGTGTATCTCTTACAGTTATACAAAAGCTATACAGAATAAAAAGTACTTCAGAGACTATTCTCAGAAAACTCAATAGACACAGTTTATTTTTCATGTAAATATCTTTAATATACATAATGTTAACCAAAATCCTTATAGCAATTTTTAAGAAAATCAAACCTTTTGAATTTTAGTTTGAAGTGGGAGAATTCTTGTCTTTGGAAGTTCCTCAACTTAATTATTAAGTGACTCTGTCTCTCACACACATCTGGATCTGTTTCTAAAAAACTGTATATTTTCATTTTGGTGTATTTCCACTACCTACTATATACAGAAGAGGAAATAAAAATAAATGTGGATCTAAAAGAGGAAAGGAACAATGCTATGAGAATGAACAACAATATATTGTAAGTTAAAGCAGCTTCTGCTAACATGTGCAAGTTTGGGTGCAATGTCATATGCTAGGAGAGCATTTCTGTACCATAATTTTTTTTTTTTTCTTTTAAAGTCAGTTTAGGGGATAGAGAATGCCTTAAAAGACTGCATCATCCGTTTTCGGATCTTTGTCCTTCACAATTCACCATTTATTGATGGTATGTAGAGATTAGAAGAGGAAGACCAAGCTACAGCAACAATCAATGAAAATGTGGTGAAAGCAGATCACTGTTCCACATATGGGCAAATACAAAATAATGGCATTGGGTTGGCAGCGGCAAACACGATCTGAAAGAAAACTTGGTGTTAGGAAGCTCTGAAGATGCTGGATCTCCCGCCACCTCACAAAAGCAGAAACAATCATGTATGTGCAACGTTGCCAGGAAGTTATTAAAAAATTCAATGGAGGAAGATTCAAAAACATATTTAACATTGTAACAGGTGACAAAAACTGGTTTTACCAGTCTGGATCTTCCAGGAGAAGATTCCCCAACAAAAGTGAAGCAAACAAGAAGATCTGTTTCTTCTGCTTGCAGGACCAAATGGTACACCATAAAATATCTGCCAGTGGAATTTATAGCACCATGACAATGTCTCTATACAAGAAACAACCCAATATCTGCAGCAGCCAGATACTGTTGAGGTCAATGATTTGAGTCATCTGAAACCACAGCACCTGCTTACAAGGAAATCCCTGAGCGAGAGTTCCAAGACACACTACAGATAAATGTTGACCTTGTCTAAGCAGCAATCCTTATGATGTTATGGATTTCTGCTGCCTGTTTGGAAGCAGATGCTCAACAGTTTCAGTATTTATTTAAGGTAAGGACTCCAGCGACTCTCAGATCTCTTACCTCCCCAAAGAAGAAGGGCGTTTAGCATTTGAGCAGATGTAAATGTTTGTCCATTCTCACCTGACAATAACGGGCTTCTCGCTGCCTGCCACGAAGCCAAAGCCCAACTCAGGATGCCGTGAGAGCTCCACCAGTCTCGGCTGCGGAGGTTCCTCTGTCCAGTCCTTGCGAGGATCCTCATAGGTCGTCGTCTTGTTGATGTGACTGAAATACACAAGTTTTACACTCAAGTTGCCAGTTTGGTTGGCGCTACGTGACTCATGCAACAACAAATTTGTGCAACTACTGACAGAAAGACAAGAAGAAGCATGCCAGAGTGAGGAAACACTACCTTGGTCGGTGAAGGAGAAGGTGACGAAACACATTGTTCTGATTGGCGCAAGGTTGACGCTTGACGCCATCTACTCTAGACATCAGCAAGTGCGTGCGGCCAATACCTACGCCATCACACCATTACACTCACTCACCACCCTTCTTCATTTAACATTAAACATCATGCTACTTATACACTTTATTCCTCTCACTACAAAGATTGAACAAGAAGAAGAAGAAGTCTCCCTATAACACTGAAACATGAAGCAACACAAAGGTACACTAGGCTACATTCTATCCTGATGTTATCGTGCAACACAACACGGCCAACTTTGATCTGCACGTCTTCATTTTCATGTTCCAATAACTCACACTTCATGCAATAGAGTCTAGCTCTACAGTACTTGTTACAAAACCTGGCTGCCCGTGTCACCTTCCCTGTCTGTCAGTCATACTTTGTTCTCATCCACAGTGTCTACATCATCTTGTAGGGATCAAACTAAATTTCCTGACGTGCGTGTTCCAACTGTTTGTTTGCTTGTAAATAAATTCAGGGAGACGGGATCAATTTGTGACAGGATAAGAAACTTATGTGTGCTTATGAGGCACAAATTAGACAAAATCAGAGAAACGTTAGAATGGTCACCTCGAAAATCTCTTGTGCACCTTGCACAAGAAAGTGACATTTTGAAAGCTTCAGCATGGAAAACAACAAAACTTTCCAAACACAAACCATACAAGCTTACTGTTGTCCAACATCTCCTGTGATAAGGTACATATGTTTTGAGATTTTATTTGACGTCCACGCAAGTGTACAGTACGTGACTGTGTACCTGCGGCCAAGTTTTGTAGCATACTTACTGTAGATTTAAAATATGTGTTGGTAGTATTGTCTGTTAACATCTGCATTTCAAGTTTATTTAATTTTTGTTTCTCAGGTTGTCACAAGTCGCCCATTAGAGTGTGAGAGCTGTAAACATGTGGTGATGTTTGTTCTGTGTTTACCATGATGTTTTTGGTTACTGTACATCACAGAATGCCATCAATTGCATCATATTTATTTTAACTTCAAAATTTAAGGAATTTTAAAATGGAAAGTTCAAAATTTGGAATTTAACATAATATAAAATGAAAACTTGAAAAGCAAGAGCAAAATTAGGATTTCACAATATATTGAGTGTCAAGATTGAACCCAAAGTTGAAATTGAAAATTAAAAAATTTGAATTTGATAACTGAATTTTTTTAACACAGAATGACTGAAGTTACATCCTTAGAAGACACTCTGACATGACGACGAAGGGAAAGCTGACAACAGTTTTTGCTATACCTTATAGTAAAAAGCTGCCTAATGTTAAGTATTAGTTAATTAGATGGAGTTTTTGTTTTAATTATCATAGTAAAAAGCTCTTAGAAATGGTGGTAAAGTGTTACCTGAGGACATAAAAACTGCTAACGGAAACTTCTTTAAATAGGAGATATGTAATAAAAACTACACTGTAGAGAATAAGAGGAATTGGGATATACGTAGCATTTAACATGATTAAAGTCACTACTCAATATTTAATATAGCATTGCTATCATTGTGCGTAAGTATAATGCTATATGTTGTTATCACGCAATAGAGACACGTTCCTCTCAGAGATCTGGGGGCTTCCCAGGCATGCTCTATTGGGTTCATATCCGGCCCTCAGCTGCATTATTGTCCTATAAGGTGCAGTGTGGACCAACTGCACCTCTGCACATTCACAGTACTGCCGTCAAAGGCGCAAAGATCTGTACGTCCACAGCTGCCCAGCACGATGTTGCTGGGATGAAACCGGGTTCCATCTGTAAACAGGACGTTCCTCAAGGTGCAATGTTGATGTTGCTGACTCCATTGTAACGGGACCGTATGTGTATTCGAGTGAGTGGGACACATGCTGCCTCAAAACTTGAACTGTCTCCGGGCATCCTCCGTTGATGGTCAAATATTGGTGGTGTTGTGACCTCTGAGCAACCATATACAGGGATCCTGTTTCTTGGAACCATTGCCAAAGCCTGGAAATGACACTTTATGGCACATTAGGGCCCCAGGGACTGTGCTTTGTGTGTGACCTACCTCAAAAGAGGGTCCAGTTGACGTCTTTGTGGCTCATTAGGGCCCAAGGGACTGTAGTTTGTCTGAGACCTGCCTCAAAAGAGGGTCCTGTTGACATCTTTGTGCCACATTAGGGCCCAAGGGACTGTGCTTTGTGTGACCTACCTCAAAAGAGGGTCCAGTTGATGACTTTGTGGCACATTAGGGCCCAAGGGACTGTGCTTTGTGTGTGACCTACCTCAAAAGAGGGTCCAGTTGACGTCTTTGTGGCTCATTAGGGCCCAAGGGACTGTAGTTTGTCTGAGACCTGCCTCAAAAGAGGGTCCTGTTGACATCTTTGTGCCACATTAGGGCCCAAGTGACTGTGCTTTGTGTGACCTACCTCAAAAGAGGGTCCAGTTGATGACTTTGTGGCACATTAGGGCCCAAGAGACTGTGCTTTGTGTGTGACCTACCTCAAAAGAGGGTCCAGTTGACGTCTTTGTGGCTCATTAGGGCCCAAGGGACTGTAGTTTGTGTGTGACCTGCCTCAAAAGACAGTCCAGTTGACGTCTTTGTGGCACATTAGGGCCCAAGGGACTGTAATTTGTGTGTGACCTGCCTCAAAAGAGGGTCCTGTTGACGTCTTTGTGGCACATTAGGGTCCAAGAGACTGGTTTGTGTGCGACCTGCCTCAAAAGAGGGTCCAGTTGACGTCTTTGTGGCACATTAGGGCCCAAGAGGCTGTGCTTTGTGTGTGACCTGCCTCAAAAGAGGGTCCAGTTGACATCTTTGTGGCACATTAGGGCCCAAGGGACTGTAGTTTGTGTGTGACCTACCTCAAAAGAGGGTCCAGTTGACATCTTTGTGGCACATTAGGGCCCAAGGGACTGTAGTTTGTGTGCGACCTGCCTCAAAAGAGGGTCCAGTTGATGTCTTTGTGGCACATTAGGGCCCAAGAGACTGTGCTTTGTGTGTGACCTGCCTCAAAAGAGGGTCCAGTTGACATCTTTGTGGCACATTAGGGCCCAAGGGACTGTAGTTTGTGTGAGACCTGCCTCAAAAGAGGGTCCTGTTGACATCTTTGTGGCACATTAGAGCCCAAGGGACTGTGCTTTGTGTGTGACCTGCCTCAAAAGAGGGTCCAGTTGACATCTTTGTGGCACATTAGAGCCCAAGGGACTGTAGTTTGTGTGTGACCTGCCTCAAAAGAGGGTCCAGTTGACATCTTTGTGGCACATTAGAGCCCAAGGGACTGTGCTTTGTGTGACCTACCTCAAAAGAGGGTCCAGTTGACATCTTTGTGGCACATTAGAGCCCAAGGGACTGTGCTTTGTGTGTGACCTGCCTCAAAAGTGGGTCCAGTTGATGACTTTGTGGCACATTAGGGCCCAAGGGACTGTAGTTTGTCTGAGACCTGTCTCAAAAGTGGGTCCAGTTGACGTCTTTGTGGCACATTAGAGCCCAAGGGACTGTAGTTTGTGTGAGACCTGCCTCAAAAGTGGGTCCAGTTGACGTCTTTGTGGCACATTAGAGCCCAAGGGACTGTAGTTTGTGTGAGACCTGCCTCAAAAGTGGGTCCAGTTGACGTCTTTGTGGCACATTAGAGCCCAAGGGACAGTAGTTTGTCTGAGACCTGCCTCAAAAGTGGGTCCAGTTGACGTCTTTGTGGCACATTAGAGCCCAAGGGACTGTGCTTTGTGTGTGACCTGCCTCAAAAGTGGGTCCAGTTGACGTCTTTGTGGCACATTAGAGCCCAAGGGACAGTAGTTTGTCTGAGACCTGCCTCAAAAGTGGGTCCAGTTGATGACTTTGTGGCACATTAGAGCCCAAGGGACTGTGCTTTGTGTGTGACCTGCCTCAAAAGTGGGTCCAGTTGATGACTTTGTGGCACATTAGAGCCCAAGGGACTGTGCTTTGTCTGAGACCTGCCTCAAAAGTGGGTCCAGTTGATGACTTTGTGGCACATTAGAGCCCAAGGGACTGTGCTTTGTGTGTGACCTGCCTCAAAAGTGGGTCCAGTTGACGTCTTTGTGGCACATTAGAGCCCAAGGGACTGTAGTTTGTCTGAGACCTGCCTCAAAAGTGGGTCCAGTTGACGTCTTTGTGGCACATTAGAGCCCAAGGGACTGTGCTTTGTGTGAGACCTGCCTCAAAAGAGGGTCCTGTTGACATCTTTGTGGCACATTAGAGCCCAAGGGACTGTAGTTTGTCTGAGACCTGTCTCAAAAGTGGGTCCAGTTGACGTCTTTGTGGCACATTAGAGCCCAAGGGACTGTAGTTTGTCTGAGACCTGTCTCAAAAGTGGGTCCAGTTGACGTCTTTGTGGCACATTAGAGCCCAAGGGACTGTAGTTTGTCTGAGACCTGTCTCAAAAGTGGGTCCAGTTGACGTCTTTGTGGCACATTAGAGCCCAAGGGACTGTAGTTTGTCTGAGACCTGTCTCAAAAGTGGGTCCTGTTGACATCTTTGTGGCACATTAGAGCCCAAGGGACTGTAGTTTGTCTGAGACCTGCCTCAAAAGTGGGTCCAGTTGACGTCTTTGTGGCACATTAGAGCCCAAGGGACTGTAGTTTGTCTGAGACCTGCCTCAAAAGTGGGTCCTGTTGACATCTTTGTGGCACATTAGGGCCCAAGGGACTGGTTTGTGTGCGACTTGCCTCAAAAGAGGGTCCAGTTGACGTCTTTGTGGCACATTAGGGCCCAAGGGACTGGTTTGTGTGCGACTTGCCTCAAAAGAGGGTCCAGTTGACATCTTTGTGGCACATTAGGGCCCAAGGGACTGTAGTTTGTGTGAGACCTGCCTCAAAAGAGGGTCCTGTTGACATCTTTGTGGCACATTAGGGCCCAAGGGACTGTAGTTTGTCTGAGACCTGCCTCAAAAGTGGGTCCAGTTGACGTCTTTGTGGCACATTAGAGCCCAAGGGACTGTGCTTTGTGTGTGACCTGCCTCAAAAGTGGGTCCAGTTGACGTCTTTGTGGCATCTCTGTTTACAATGGGTCTGCTGCTTACCTATCAGAGACCACTGTGACAACATTTATCAGTTCTCTGTTTTACTTTTGGACACTAGTGTAGTTGACTATGCTATAAGCTTGTGAGTTACATTCACGTCGTACTGATTGAAACTGCCTTCTCATCACAAACTCCATATACTCCAGCTGACGTCAGCATAGTAACAGAATTACATTTACAACCTAACAGTCATATTGATGTAGTTTATCTCCCAGCCCCTCAATAGTAAACAATGAGTCTAATCCTCACTGACACACAACAAATAACAGCTCGTATATTTTATAGCAGTTAGGCTTAAAGCACTCGTATGCTTTTTAAACACAGTCCTACATTGGTCAAACTAAAAGAAACATAAAAACAACACCTCACAAATATTAAACAAAAACAAGAAGACATATTGGAAGAAGTTTGGTATTTTTGCAAAGAGCAACACACCATAAATAGAAGTCCAAAATATCACAGGAAAACAGAATTAAAAGTTTGGTAGCACATTTACAAGAACCGTGTTTTCAATTTTGAAATCCCACTAAGTGACCAACTGATGCAGTGATTCATCAAACCACAAACAATGCAGGCAGTCGACTAAACATGTCTACCAATACTCAGTAATTAATTTCAATTGGAGTATTTTTACAGGAGTTATTGAATTGTGCTAAGGTAACAGAGCTCAGGCACTGCTGTGTTGCTAGGATGGGTCACATGATTTTCTACAACTTTTAAGTCAGTTTAGGGAAGAGAGAATACAATGTACATTTGCCCTTATCAATGGTCTGCAGAATTTAGAACAGAGTGTCCAGTTTCATCTCTGCAGCAGTCTCAACTCGTCCCATTTAACTTTTCTCTATTGTCAAAATAAAAGACAAAATTCTAAATTAATGATTTCAATCGCCTGAAACTGGTTACAAAGAACAGATGTGTTAGATATTTCAAAAATAGTTTCCAAGTGTGGGACTCATACAATGCAATGGAGAATACTTTGAAAACATTTATTAAAAGCTTTTTATCATCTTATTCCTATCATTCTCAAAACTTTCATCATACTGTTCTTGTGACAATAATAACACTTGTATGTTATTATTATCATTCTCATCATCACCATCCATCATCATCATCATCCTCACCATCACCATTATTATTATCATTATTATTATTATTATTATAATCATCATTATTGTCATCACTATCATAGTCATCATCTTTATTATTATTATTATTATTATTATTATTATTATCATTATCGTTAATATTAATATATCACCATTCCCATTATTATCATTATGATTATTATTATTATTATTATTATTATTATCATCATTATCATTGTCATCATCTTTATTATCATTATTATCATGACCATTACCATTATTATGATAATTATTATCATCATCATCATCACTATCACCATAACTATTATTATCTCTATCAACATTAACCATGTGGCATCTGAATACATAATTAAAACCTTCTCCCCACACACACCCTCTGGCCACAGAATCTTCATCCCATCATTTACGAATCTTGCAATTGTAGAATGATTTGTTTGTTCTAACACCTTGCAATAGATTAGAAATGGTTTTGGTGGACTTTTAGAATCGAGTTTTCCTACTACTAAATTTGCTATGTCATCTGTAGTTTCATCGATGGCAAACCAAATACAGGAATCTCCAATTTCATTTAGTATATGAACAACTGCTTCTTCATAACACACATGAAGATACTTTTTCCTCAGAGTAGATTCGTCAGGGATAACCTTCTTGCAATATTTTTCTATAAAGGAGTGAAATTGAGGAATTTGAAGTTTATGCCATGGAATATTAGCTGCAACCATTGTACTGCACAGGTCTTTAAAAAAATTATTCCAGGATAGTTCCCATTGCATTTGTGTCAACAGAACTTGCTTTCTAAAAGACTGTAGGTGTTTGTTGCGTATGTGAAGAGCACTCTTGATATGTTGTTCCAATTGAGATTTCATGGAACAGCCAATCCTTTTACCGCATGCTTCCATCAGTTGTGAGGCACTATCTAATTTCACCCATGAATTAAACTTACACGATAGTGAGGAATAACCTTGGTGCCATTTTACTAAGACTTGCAACAAACTAACTGCAGTCTTATCGCCTCACTATATTTTGATGGTTTTCACTTTGTTTCCTCACAGCTGTTATATTACAAGAAACTAACTGAATTCTTATAGCCTCGCTATATGTTTATGGTTGTCACGTTGTTTCCTCGCAGCTGTTATCTTACAAGAAACTAACTGCATTCTTATCGCCTCGCTATATGTTTATGGTTGTCACGTTGTTTCCTCGCAGCTGTTATCTTACAAAAAACTAACTGCAGTCTTATCGCCTCGCTATATTTTGATGGTTGTCACTTTGTTTCCTCGCAACTGTTATCTTACAAGAAACTAACTGCATTCTTATCGCCTCACTATATTTTGATGGTTGTCACTTTGTTTCCATGCAGCTATTATCTTACTAACTGCAGTCTTATCGCCTGTTGATGGTTGTCACTTTGTTTCCTCACATCTATTATCTTACAAGAAACTAACTGCAGTCTTATCGCCTGTTGGTGATTGTCACTTTGTTTCCTCGCAGCTGTTATCTTACAAGAAACTAAGTGCAGTCTTATCACCTGTTGATGGTTGTCACTTTGTTTCCTCACAGCTATTATCTTACAAGAAACTAACTGCAGTCTTATCGCCTGTTGATGGTTGTCACTTTGTTTCCTCACAGCTGCTATCTTACATGAAACTAACTGCAGTCTTATCACCTGTTGATGGTTGTCACTTTGTTTCCTCACAGCTGTTATCTTACAAGAAACTAACTGCAGTCTTATCACCTCACTATATTTTGATGGTTGTCACTTTGCTTCCTCACAGCTATTATCTTACAAGAAACTAACTGCAGTCTTATCGCCTGTTGATGGTTGTCACTTTGTTTCCTCGCAACTTTTATCATACAAAAAACTAACTGCATTCTTATCGCCTCACTATATTTTGATGGTTGTCACTTTGTTTCATCGCAGCTGTTATCTTACAAGAAACTAACTACATTCTTATCGCCTCACTATATTTTGATGGTTGTCACTTTGTTTCCTCGCAGCTGTTATCTTACAAGAAACTAACTGCATTCTTATCGCCAGTTGATGGTTATCACTTTGTTTCCTCGCAGCTGTTATATTACAAGAAACTAACTGCAGTCTTATCGCCTGTTGATGGTTGCCACTTTGTTTCCTCGCAGCTGTTATATTACAAGAAACTAACTGCAGTCTTATCGCCTCGCTATATTTTGATGGTTGTCACTTTGTTCCTCGCAGCTGTTATCTTACAAGAAACTAACTGCAGTCTTATCGCCTGTTGATGGTTGTCACTTTGTTTCCTCGCAGCTGTTATCTTACAAGAAACTTACTGCAGTCTTATCGCCTGTTGATGGTTGTCACTTTGTTTCCTTGCAACTGTTATCTTACAAGAAACTAAGTGTATTCTTATCGCCTCACTATATTTTGATGGTTGTCACTTTGTTTCCTCGCAGCTGTTATCTTACAAGAAACTAACTGCAGTCTTATCGCCTCTTGATGGTTGTCACTTTGTTTCCCCGCAGTTGTTATCTTACAAGAAACTAACTGCAGTCTTATCGCCTGTTGATGGTTGTCACTTTGTATCCTCGCAGCTGTTATCTTACAAGAAACTAACTGCAGTCTTATCGCCTGTTGATGGTTATCACTTTGTTACCTCACAGCTGTTAGCTTACAAGAGACTAACTGCAGTCTTGTCACCTCACTATATTTTGATGGTTGTCACTTTGTTTCCTCACAGCTATTATCTTACAAGAAACTAACTGCAATCTTATCGCCAGTTGATGGTTGTCACTTTGTATCCTCGCAGCTGTTATCTTACAAGAAACTAACTGCAGTCTTATCGCCTGTTGATGGTTATCACTTTGTTTCCTCACAGCTGTTAGCTTACAAGAGACTAACTGCAGTCTTGTCACCTCACTATATTTTGATGGTTGTCACTTTGTTTCCTCACAGCTATTATCTTACAAGAAACTAACTGCAATCTTATCGCCAGTTGATGGTTGTCACTTTGTTTCCTCGCAGCTGTTATCTTACAAGAAACTAACTGCATTCTTATCGCCTGTTTATGGGTGTCACGTTGTTTCCTCGCAGCTGTTATCTTACAAGAAACTAACTGCAGTCTTATCGCCTCACTATATTTTGATGGTTGTCACTTTGTTTCCTCGCAACTGTTATCTTACAAGAAACTAACTGCAGTCTTATCGCCTCACTATATTTTGATGGTTGTCACTTTGTTTCCTCGCAGCTGTAATCTTACAAGAAACTAACTGCAGTCTTATTGCCTCACTATAACTTGATGGTTGTCACTTTGTTTCCTCGCAGCTGTTATCTTACAAGAAACTAACTGCAGTCTTATCGCCTCGCTATATTTTGATGGTGTCACTTTGTTTCACGCAGCTGTTATCTTAGAAGAAACTAACTGCAGTCTTATCGCCTCACTATATTTTGATGGTTGTCACTTTGTTTCACGCAGCTGTTATCTTACAAGAAACTAACTGCATTCTTATCGCCTCACTATATTTTGATGGTTGTCACTTTGTTTCACGCAGCTGTTATCTTACAAGATACTAACTGCAGTCTTATCGCCTCACTATATTTTGATGGTTGTCACTTTGGTCCTCGCAGCTGTTATCTTACAAGAAACTAACTGCAGTCTTATCGCCTCACTATATTTTGATGGTTGTCACTTTGTTTCACGTAGCTGTTATCTTACAAGAAACTAACTGCAGTCTTATCGCCTGTTGATGGTTGTCAATTTGTTTCCTCACAGCTGTTATCTTACAAGAAACTAACTGCAGTCTTATCGCCTGTTGATGGTTGTCACTTTGTTTCCTCACAGCTGTTATCTTACAAGAAACTAACTGCAGTCTTATCGCCTCACTATATTTTGATGGTTGTCACTTTGTTTCCTCGCAACTGTTATCTTACAAGAATCTAACTTTATTCTTATCGCCTCACGTTATTTTGATGGTTGTCACTTTGTTTAAACGCACCTGTTATCTTACAAGAAACTAACTGCAGTCTTATCGCCTGTTGGTGGTTGTCACTTTGTTTCCTCGCAGTTGTTATCTTACAAGAAACTAACTGCAGTCTTATCGACTGTTGATGGTTGTCACTTTGTTTCCTCGCAGTTATCTTACAAGAAACTAACTGCAGTCTTATCGCCAGTTGGTGGTTGTCACTTTGTTTCCTCGCAGTTGTTATCTTACAAGAAACTAACTGCAGTCTTATCGCCTGTTGATGGTTGTCACTTTGTTTCCTTACAGCTGTTATCTTACAAGAAACTAACTGCAGTCTTATTGCCTCGCTATATTTTGATGGTTGTCACTTTGTTTCCTCGCAGTTGTTATATTACAAGAAACTAACTGCAGTCTTATTGCCGCGCTATATTTTGATGGTTGTCACTTTGTTTCCTCGCAGTTGTTATCTTACAAGAAACTAAATGCAGTCTTATTGCCTCGCTATATATTGATGGTTTTCACTTTGTTTCCTCGCAGTTGTTATCTTACAAGAAACTAACTGCAGTCTTATTGCCTCGCTATATTTTGATGGTTGTCACTTTGTTTCCTCGCAGTTGTTATGTTACAACAAACTAACTGCAGTCTTATCGCCTGTTGGTGGTTGTCACTTTGTTTCCTCACAGCTGATATCTTACAAGAAACTAACTGCAGTCTTATCGCCTCACTATATTTTGATGGTTGTCATTTTTGTTTCCTCGCAGCTGTTATCTTACAAGAAACTAACTGCAGTCTTATCACCAGTTGATGGTTGTCACTTTGTTTCCTCACAGCTGTTATCTTACAAGAAACTAACTGCAGTCTTATCGGCTGTTGATGGTTGTCACTTTGTTTCCTCGCAGCTGTTATCTTACAAGAAACTAACTACAGTCTTATCGCCTGTGGATGGTTGTCACTTTGTTTCCTCACAGCTGTAATCTTACAAGAAACTAACTGCAGTCTTATCGCCTCCCTATATTTTGATAGTTGTCACTTTGTTTCCTCACAGCCGTCATCTTACAAGAAACTAACTGCAGTCTTATCGCCTCGCTATATTTTGATGGCTATCACTTTGTTTCCTCGCAGCTGTTATCTTACAAGAAACTAACTGCAGTCTTATCGCCTCGCTATATTTTGATGGTTGTCACTTTGTTTCCTCACAGCTGTTATCTTACAAGAAACTAACTGCAGTCTTATCGCCGCACTATATTTTGACGGTTGTCACTTTGTTTCCTCACAGCTGTTATCTTACAAGAAACTATCTGCAGTCTTATCGCCTGTTGATGGTTGTCACCTTGTTTCCTCGCAGCTGTTATCTTACAAGAAACTAACTGCAGTCTTATCGCCTGTTGATGGTTGTCACCTTGTTTCCTCACAGCTGTTATCTTACAAGAAACTAACTGCAGTCTTATCGCCTCGCTATATTTTGATGGCTGTCACTTTGTTTCCTCACAGCTGTTATCTTACAAGAAACTAACTGCAGTCTTATCACCTCACTATATTTTGATGGTTGTCACTTTGTTTCCTCACAGCTGTTATCTCACAAGAAACTAACTGCAATCTTATCGCCTGTTGATGGTTGTCACTTTGTTTCCTCGCAACTGTTATCTTACAAGAAACTAACTGCAGTCTTATTGCCTCACTATATTTTGATGGTTGTCACTTTGTTTCCTCGCACTTGTTATATTACAAGAAACTAACTGCAGTCTTATCGCCTCACTATATTTTGATGGTTGTCACTTTGTTTCCTCGCAGTTGTTATATTGCAAGAAACTAACTGCAGTCTTATTGCCTCACTATATTTTGATGGTTGTCACTTTGTTTCCTCGCAGTTGTTATCTTACAAGAAACTAACTGCAGTCTTATCGCCTCACTAAATTTTGATGGTTGTCACTTTCTTTCCTCACCGCTGTTATCTTACAAGAAACTAACTGCAGTCTTATCGCCTGTTGATGGTTGTCACTTTGTTTCCTCGCAACTGTTATCTTACAAGAAACTATCTGCATTCTTATCGCCTCCCTATATTTTGATGGTTGTCACTTTGTTTCCTTGCAACTTTAATTATACAAAAAACTAACTGCAGTCTTATCGCCTCACAATATTTTGATGGTTGTCACTTTGTTTCCTCGCAGCTGTTATCTTACAAGAAACTAAGTGTATTCTTATCGCCTCACTATATTTTGATGGTTGTCACTTTGTTTCCTCACAGCTGTTATCTTACAAGAAACTAACTGCAGTCTTATCGCCTGTTGATGGTTGTCACTTTGTTTCCTCGCAGCTGTTATCTTACAAGAAACTAACTGCAGTCTTATCGCCTGTTGATGGTTGTCACTTTGTTTCCTCGCAGCTGTTATCTTACAAGAAACTAACTGCATTCTTATCGCCAGTTGATGGTTATCACTTTGTTTCCTCGCAGCTGTTATATTACAAGAAACTAACGGCATTCTTATCTGCTCGCTATATGTTTATGGTTGTCACGTTGTTTCCTCGCAGCTGTTATCTTACATGAAACTAACGGCAGTCTTATCACCTGTTGATGGTTGGCACTTTGTTTCCCCGCAGCTGTTATCTTACAAGAAACTAACTGCAGTCTTATCACCTCACTATATTTTGATGGTTGTCACTTTGTTTCCTCGCAGCTGTTATCTCACAAGAAACTAACTGCAGTCTTATCGCCTCACTATATTTTGATGGTTGTCACTTTGTTTCCTCGCAGCTGTTATCTTACAAGAAACTAACTGCAGTCTTATCGCCTCGCTATATTTTGATGGTTGTCACTTTGTTTCCTCGCAGTTATTATATTACAAGACACTAACTGCAGTCTTATAGCCTATTGATGGTTGTCACTTTGTTTCCTCACAGCTGTTATCTTACAGGAAACTAACTGCAGTCTTATCGCCTGTTGATGGTTGTCACTTTGTTTCCTCACAGCTGTTATATTACAAGAAACTAACTGCAGTCTTATCGCCAGTTGATGGTTCTCACTTTGTTTCCTCACAGCTGTTATCTTACAGGAAACTAACTGCAGTCTTATCGCCTCACTATATTTTGATGGTTGTCACTTTGTTTCCTCGCAGTTGTTATATTACAAGAAACTAACTGCAGTCTTATCGCCTGTTGATGGTTGTCACTTTGTTTCCTCACAGCTGTTATCTTACAGGAAACTAACTGCAGTCTTATCGCCTGTTGATGGTTGTCACTTTGTTTCCTCAAAGCTGTTTCATTACAAGAAACTAACTGTAGTCTTATCCCCTCGCTATATTTTGATGGTTGTCACTTTGTTTCCTCGCAGTTGTTATATTACAAGAAACTAACTGCAGTCTTATCACCCTTGATGGTTATCACTTTGTTTCCTCACAGCTGTTATTTTACAGGAAACTAACTGCAGTCTTATCGCCTTACTATATTTTGATGGTTGTCACTTTGTTTCCTCGCAGTTGTTATATTGCAAGAAACTAACTGCAGTCTTATCGCCTCGCTATATTTTGATGGTTGTCACTTTGTTTCCTCGCAGTTGTTATATTACAAGAAACTAACTGCAGTCTTATCGCCTCACTAAATTTTTATGGTTGTCACTTTGTTTCCTCACCGCTGTTATCTTACAAGAAACTAACTGCAGTCTTATCGCCTGTTGATGGTTGTCACTTTGTTTCCTTACAGCTGCTATCTTACAAGAAACTAACTGCAGTCTTATCACCAGTTGATGGTTGTCACTTTGTTTCCACACAGCTGTTACCTTACAAGAAACTAACTGCAGTCTTATCGCCTCACAATATTTTGATGGTTGTCACTTTGTTTCCTCACAGCTGTTATCTTACAAGAAACTAACTGCAGTCTTATCGCCTGTTGATGGTTGTCACTTTGTTTCCTCGCAGCTGTTATCTTACAAGAAACTAACTACAGTCTTATCGCCTGTTGATGGTTGTCACTTTGTTTCCTCACAGCCGTCATCTTACAAGAAACTAACTGCAGTCTTATCGCCTCGCTATATTTTGATGGCTGTCACTTTGTTTCCTCGCAGCTGTTATCTTACAAGAAACTAACTGCAGTCTTATCGCCTCGCTATATTTTGATGATTGTCACTTTGTTTCCTCACAGCTGTTATCTTACAAGAAACTAACTGCAGTCTTATCACCGCACTATATTTTGACGGTTGTCACTTTGTTTCCTCACAGCTGTTATCTTACAAGAAACTAACTGCAGTCTTATCGCCTGTTGATGGTTGTCACTTTGTTTCCTCGCTGCTGTTATCTTACAAGAAACTAACTGCAGTCTTATCGCCTGTTGATGGTTGTCACTTTGTTTCCTCACAGCTGTTATCTTACAAGAAACTAACTGCAGTCTTATCGCCTCACTATATTTTGATGGTTGTCACTTTGTTTCCTCACAGCTGTTATCTTACAAGAAACTAACTGCAGTCTTATCGCCTCACTATATTTTGATGGTTGTCACTTTGTTTCCTCACAGCTGTTATCTTACAAGAAACTAACTGCAATCTTATCGCCTGTTGATGGTTGTCACTTTGTTTCCTCGCAACTGTTATCTTACAAGAAACTAACTGCAGTCTTATTGCCTCACTATATTTTGATGGTTGTCACTTTGTTTCCTCGCAACTGTTATATTACAAGAAACTAACTGCATTCTTATCGCCTCGCTATATGTTTATGGTTGTCACGTTGTTTCCCCGCAGCTGTTAGCTTACAAGAAACTAACTGCAGTCTTATCGCCTCACTATATTTTGATGGTTGTCACTTTGTTTCCTCGCAGCTGTTATCTTACAAGAAACTAACTGCAGTCTTATCGCCTCACTATATTTTGTTGGTTGTCACTTTGTTTCCTCGCAGCTGTTATCTTACAAGAAACTAACGGCATTCTTATCGGCTCGCTATATGTTTATGGTTGTCACGTTGTTTCCTCGCAGCTGTTATCTTACAAGAAACTAACTGCAGTCTTATCGCCTGTTGATGGTTGTCACTTTGTTTCCTTGCAACTGTTATCTTACAAGAAACTAAGTGTATTCTTATCGCCTCACTATATTTTGATGGTTGTCACTTTGTTTCCTCACAGCTGTTATCTCACAAGAAACTAACTGCAGTCTTATCGCCTCACTATATTTTGATGGTTGTCACTTTGTTTCCTCGCAGCTGTTATCTTACAAGAAACTAATTGCAGTCTTATCGCCTCGCTATATTTTGATGGTTGTCACTTTGTTTCCTCGCAGTTATTATATTACAAGACACTAACTGCAGTCTTATAGCCTATTGATGGTTGTCACTTTGTTTCCTCACAGCTGTTATCTTACAGGAAACTAACTGCAGTCTTATCGCCTGTTGATGGTTGTCACTTTGTTTCCTCACAGCTGTTATATTACAAGAAACTAACTGCAGTCTTATCGCCAGTTGATGGTTCTCACTTTGTTTCCTCACAGCTGTTATCTTACAGGAAACTAACTGCAGTCTTATCGCCTCACTATATTTTGATGGTTGTCACTTTGTTTCCTCGCAGTTGTTATATTACAAGAAACTAACTGCAGTCTTATCGCCTGTTGATGGTAATCACTTTGTTTCCTCACAGCTGTTATCTTACAGGAAACTAACTGCAGTCTTATCGCCTGTTGATGGTTGTCACTTTGTTTCCTCGCAGCTGTTATCTTACAAGAAACTAACTGCAGTCTTATCGCCTGTTGATGGTTGTCACTTTGTTTCCTCGCAGCTGTTATCTTACAAGAAACTAACTGCATTCTTATCGCCAGTTGATGGTTATCACTTTGTTTCCTCGCAGCTGTTATATTACAAGAAACTAACGGCATTCTTATCTGCTCGCTATATGTTTATGGTTGTCACGTTGTTTCCTCGCAGCTGTTATCTTACATGAAACTAACGGCAGTCTTATCACCTGTTGATGGTTGGCACTTTGTTTCCCCGCAGCTGTTATCTTACAAGAAACTAACTGCAGTCTTATCACCTCACTATATTTTGATGGTTGTCACTTTGTTTCCTCGCAGCTGTTATCTCACAAGAAACTAACTGCAGTCTTATCGCCTCACTATATTTTGATGGTTGTCACTTTGTTTCCTCGCAGCTGTTATCTTACAAGAAACTAACTGCAGTCTTATCGCCTCGCTATATTTTGATGGTTGTCACTTTGTTTCCTCGCAGTTATTATATTACAAGACACTAACTGCAGTCTTATAGCCTATTGATGGTTGTCACTTTGTTTCCTCACAGCTGTTATCTTACAGGAAACTAACTGCAGTCTTATCGCCTGTTGATGGTTGTCACTTTGTTTCCTCACAGCTGTTATATTACAAGAAACTAACTGCAGTCTTATCGCCAGTTGATGGTTCTCACTTTGTTTCCTCACAGCTGTTATCTTACAGGAAACTAACTGCAGTCTTATCGCCTCACTATATTTTGATGGTTGTCACTTTGTTTCCTCGCAGTTGTTATATTACAAGAAACTAACTGCAGTCTTATCGCCTGTTGATGGTTGTCACTTTGTTTCCTCACAGCTGTTATCTTACAGGAAACTAACTGCAGTCTTATCGCCTGTTGATGGTTGTCACTTTGTTTCCTCAAAGCTGTTTCATTACAAGAAACTAACTGTAGTCTTATCCCCTCGCTATATTTTGATGGTTGTCACTTTGTTTCCTCGCAGTTGTTATATTACAAGAAACTAACTGCAGTCTTATCACCCTTGATGGTTATCACTTTGTTTCCTCACAGCTGTTATTTTACAGGAAACTAACTGCAGTCTTATCGCCTTAGTATATTTTGATGGTTGTCACTTTGTTTCCTCGCAGTTGTTATATTACAAGAAACTAACTGCAGTCTTATCGCCTCACTAAATTTTTATGGTTGTCACTTTGTTTCCTCACCGCTGTTATCTTACAAGAAACTAACTGCAGTCTTATCGCCTGTTGATGGTTGTCACTTTGTTTCCTTACAGCTGCTATCTTACAAGAAACTAACTGCAGTCTTATCACCAGTTGATGGTTGTCACTTTGTTTCCACACAGCTGTTACCTTACAAGAAACAAACTGCAGTCTTATCGCCTCACAATATTTTGATGGTTGTCACTTTGTTTCCTCACAGCTGTTATCTTACAAGAAACTAACTGCAGTCTTATCGCCTGTTGATGGTTGTCACTTTGTTTCCTCGCAGCTGTTATCTTACAAGAAACTAACTACAGTCTTATCGCCTGTTGATGGTTGTCACTTTGTTTCCTCACAGCCGTCATCTTACAAGAAACTAACTGCAGTCTTATCGCCTCGCTATATTTTGATGGCTGTCACTTTGTTTCCTCGCAGCTGTTATCTTACAAGAAACTAACTGCAGTCTTATCGCCTCGCTATATTTTGATGATTGTCACTTTGTTTCCTCACAGCTGTTATCTTACAAGAAACTAACTGCAGTCTTATCACCGCACTATATTTTGACGGTTGTCACTTTGTTTCCTCACAGCTGTTATCTTACAAGAAACTAACTGCAGTCTTATCGCCTGTTGATGGTTGTCACTTTGTTTCCTCGCTGCTGTTATCTTACAAGAAACTAACTGCAGTCTTATCGCCTGTTGATGGTTGTCACTTTGTTTCCTCACAGCTGTTATCTTACAAGAAACTAACTGCAGTCTTATCGCCTCACTATATTTTGATGGTTGTCACTTTGTTTCCTCACAGCTGTTATCTTACAAGAAACTAACTGCAGTCTTATCGCCTCACTATATTTTGATGGTTGTCACTTTGTTTCCTCACAGCTGTTATCTTACAAGAAACTAACTGCAATCTTATCGCCTGTTGATGGTTGTCACTTTGTTTCCTCGCAACTGTTATCTTACAAGAAACTAACTGCAGTCTTATTGCCTCACTATATTTTGATGGTTGTCACTTTGTTTCCTCGCAACTGTTATATTACAAGAAACTAACTGCATTCTTATCGCCTCGCTATATGTTTATGGTTGTCACGTTGTTTCCCCGCAGCTGTTAGCTTACAAGAAACTAACTGCAGTCTTATCGCCTCACTATATTTTGATGGTTGTCACTTTGTTTCCTCGCAGCTGTTATCTTACAAGAAACTAACTGCAGTCTTATCGCCTCACTATATTTTGTTGGTTGTCACTTTGTTTCCTCGCAGCTGTTATCTTACAAGAAACTAACGGCATTCTTATCGGCTCGCTATATGTTTATGGTTGTCACGTTGTTTCCTCGCAGCTGTTATCTTACAAGAAACTAACTGCAGTCTTATCGTCTGTTGATGGTTGTCACTTTGTTTCCTTGCAACTGTTATCTTACAAGAAACTAAGTGTATTCTTATCGCCTCACTATATTTTGATGGTTGTCACTTTGTTTCCTCACAGCTGTTATCTCACAAGAAACTAACTGCAGTCTTATCGCCTCACTATATTTTGATGGTTGTCACTTTGTTTCCTCGCAGCTGTTATCTTACAAGAAACTAACTGCAGTCTTATCGCCTCGCTATATTTTGATGGTTGTCACTTTGTTTCCTCGCAGTTATTATATTACAAGACACTAACTGCAGTCTTATAGCCTATTGATGGTTGTCACTTTGTTTCCTCACAGCTGTTATCTTACAGGAAACTAACTGCAGTCTTATCGCCTGTTGATGGTTGTCACTTTGTTTCCTCACAGCTGTTATATTACAAGAAACTAACTGCAGTCTTATCGCCAGTTGATGGTTCTCACTTTGTTTCCTCACAGCTGTTATCTTACAGGAAACTAACTGCAGTCTTATCGCCTCACTATATTTTGATGGTTGTCACTTTGTTTCCTCGCAGTTGTTATATTACAAGAAACTAACTGCAGTCTTATCGCCTGTTGATGGTTGTCACTTTGTTTCCTCACAGCTGTTATCTTACAGGAAACTAACTGCAGTCTTATCGCCTGTTGATGGTTGTCACTTTGTTTCCTCAAAGCTGTTTCATTACAAGAAACTAACTGTAGTCTTATCCCCTCGCTATATATTGATGGTTGTCACTTTGTTTCCTCGCAGTTGTTATATTACAAGAAACTAACTGCAGTCTTATCACCCTTGATGGTTATCACTTTGTTTCCTCACAGCTGTTATTTTACAGGAAACTAACTGCAGTCTTATCGCCTTACTATATTTTGATGGTTGTCACTTTGTTTCCTCGCAGTTGTTATATTGCAAGAAACTAACTGCAGTCTTATCGCCTCGCTATATTTTGATGGTTGTCACTTTGTTTCCTCGCAGTTGTTATATTACAAGAAACTAACTGCAGTCTTATCGCCTCACTAAATTTTTATGGTTGTCACTTTGTTTCCTCACCGCTGTTATCTTACAAGAAACTAACTGCAGTCTTATCGCCTGTTGATGGTTGTCACTTTGTTTCCTTACAGCTGCTATCTTACAAGAAACTAACTGCAGTCTTATCACCAGTTGATGGTTGTCACTTTGTTTCCACACAGCTGTTACCTTACAAGAAACTAACTGCAGTCTTATCGCCTCACAATATTTTGATGGTTGTCACTTTGTTTCCTCACAGCTGTTATCTTACAAGAAACTAACTGCAGTCTTATCGCCTGTTGATGGTTGTCACTTTGTTTCCTCGCAGCTGTTATCTTACAAGAAACTAACTACAGTCTTATCGCCTGTTGATGGTTGTCACTTTGTTTCCTCACAGCCGTCATCTTACAAGAAACTAACTGCAGTCTTATCGCCTCGCTATATTTTGATGGCTGTCACTTTGTTTCCTCGCAGCTGTTATCTTACAAGAAACTAACTGCAGTCTTATCGCCTCGCTATATTTTGATGATTGTCACTTTGTTTCCTCACAGCTGTTATCTTACAAGAAACTAACTGCAGTCTTATCACCGCACTATATTTTGACGGTTGTCACTTTGTTTCCTCACAGCTGTTATCTTACAAGAAACTAACTGCAGTCTTATCGCCTGTTGATGGTTGTCACTTTGTTTCCTCGCAGCTGTTATCTTACAAGAAACTAACTGCAGTCTTATCGCCTGTTGATGGTTGTCACTTTGTTTCCTCACAGCTGTTATCTTACAAGAAACTAACTGCAGTCTTATCGCCTCACTATATTTTGATGGTTGTCACTTTGTTTCCTCACAGCTGTTATCTTACAAGAAACTAACTGCAGTCTTATCGCCTCGCTATATTTTGATGGCTGTCACTTTGTTTCCTCACAGCTGTTATCTTACAAGAAACTAACTGCAGTCTTATCACCTCACTATATTTTGATGGTTGTCACTTTGTTTCCTCACAGCTGTTATCTTACAAGAAACTAACTGCAATCTTATCGCCTGTTGATGGTTGTCACTTTGTTTCCTCGCAACTGTTATCTTACAAGAAACTAACTGCAGTCTTATTGCCTCACTATATTTTGATGGTTGTCACTTTGTTTCCTCGCAACTGTTATATTACAAGAAACTAACTGCATTCTTATCGCCTCGCTATATGTTTATGGTTGTCACGTTGTTTCCCCGCAGCTGTTAGCTTACAAGAAACTAACTGCAGTCTTATCGCCTCACTATATTTTGATGGTTGTCACTTTGTTTCCTCGCAGCTGTTATCTTACAAGAAACTAACTGCAGTCTTATCGCCTCACTATATTTTGTTGGTTGTCACTTTGTTTCCTCGCAGCTGTTATCTTACAAGAAACTAACGGCATTCTTATCGGCTCGCTATATGTTTATGGTTGTCACGTTGTTTCCTCGCAGCTGTTATCTTACAAGAAACTAACTGCAGTCTTATCGCCTGTTGATGGTTGTCACTTTGTTTCCTTGCAACTGTTATCTTACAAGAAACTAAGTGTATTCTTATCGCCTCACTATATTTTGATGGTTGTCACTTTGTTTCCTCACAGCTGTTATCTTACAAGAAACTAACTGCAGTCTTATCGCCTCGCTATATTTTGATGGTTGTCACTTTGTTTCCTCGCAGCTGTTATCTTACAAGAAACTAACGGCAGTCTTATCGCCTGTTGATGGTTGGCACTTTGTTTCCCCGCAGCTGTTATCTTACAAGAAACTAACTGCAGTCTTATTGCCTCACTATATTTTGATGGTTGTCACTTTGTTTCCTTGCAACTGTTATCTTACAAGAAACTAAGTGTATTCTTATCGCCTCACTATATTTTGATGGTTGTCACTTTGTTTCCTTGCAACTGTTATCTTACAAGAAACTAACTGCAGTCTTATCGCCTCTCTATATTTTGATGGTTGTTACTTTGTTTCCTCGCAGCTGTCATCTTACAAGAAACTAACTGCAGTCTTATCGCCTCGCTATATTTTGATGGTTGTCACTTTGTTTCCTCACAACTGTTATTTTACAAGAAACTAACTGCAGTCTTATCGCCTCGCTATATTTTGATGGTTGTCACTTTGTTTCCTCGCAACTGTTATTTTACAAGAAACTAACTGCAGTCTTATCGCCTCGCTATATTTTGATGGTTGTCACTTTGTTTCCTCGCAACTGTTATTTTACAAGAAACTAACTGCAGTCTTATTGCCTCGCTATATTTTGATGGTTGTCCCTTTGTTTCCTTGTAGTTGTTATACTATAAGATGCTGACTACCGCAACAATGGTAACAATCAATTTCTCTAGTCCTTGTAAATGCCGAAAGCACTCCGAGAAACGTCACACTGGAGGTCAACATTGTCGAGCAGCTCCTGCTTTGATATAAACTGACAACAATCAGAATGAGGTGAACCGGTTATTATCGCATTCTAAATTTAATTTGCACCCTATTTCCAGATTGATTTTTGTTGCTTTCAGCAAAAGATTTGAAAACAGTAGTTTATAATGTGACTACAATATTTTTTAAAAAATAATAAAATTATAACGAAATCCAAAAAATATTACGCAACATTGTTAAAATATGTAGAAACGTGCAAAATATGTAAAAAGATGTAAAATAGAAATTTGTAAGGGAGTTCCAAATGACATAATTCACCAACGCTTTTACTTTTCATTGAAATATTATGCAGGATTTAAAATATGTAATTACATAAAAATCCAAGCTGTAATTATTATTATTATCGTTAATACATTATCCTCATAAGCATTATTATTATTGTCTCTATCGTTATCATTAATATTATCATAACCATTATCATTAATATCACCATTATTATCATTATTACTAGCATTATCATCATTATTATGATGCAATATCTTTGCATGTTAAATTTAGATTTATTACATTACTGCTTGCTATCACTTTTTTATAAAAACTGCTGTTGAGAATTTATGGGCCTATTTCGGACGTCAGTCAACGAGTAACAGTTCTTCAGTTCTGTTTTAATACTACTCACGTGTTAAGGTCACATCATCATTCATAAATTTACTTACAATCGAGTTTTTTGGTATTAGTTGTAAACAAGAGATGGCAGCAGCAGTAATTAGAAACATTTTGCTTTTTACACACATCACTTCAATTGTAAATATAATACATTTTTACTACACTACTCAATTAAAGTACTATTAAGTATGAGTATTATAGTGACGTGACGTAACATTGTTCATACTCGTTACTAATAACAAAAGCAATCTACAGTTAAGTATTGAATTTGCATGAATTAGTAAGAGCATGTTTTGGAAATACTGTTGCACTGAAATAACAATGAATGCTTGTACACCTAGGTGCAGGTGATGAGGAGCGAATATCCTCGTGATGGTCAATATTATCAGCAACATCACTACTTCTTCTACTGAATGTACAGAAAAATTGTGTAGGGTTCTTAAGTGCTGAAAAACATTATAACGTTTTTAAGATGAAAGAGCTGTCTTCCACTCAACAGTCAGTTGCCTGCTACTATGACAACTAAAGCGACAGATGTAACACAGTCATAAGCTAATGTAACAGGTTTCATGCCTTTCTAGATTTGTAAATTACATGTCGATATCTTCCAAGTTTCAAATTCAATAACAATACCATATAAGAAAATACACTAAATCTTTTACAAATAAATAAAGAAGTTCTAAAAATCAAATTTATGTAAATTGTGATGACCACAATATTGCAAACATGGAAAGTGCCTTACAATTTGTGAGAGATGTTGGATACATGTTTAAATCAAAGGAGACTGCCATTATATCTTGAATGACCATAATATGTGTATAACACAATCTTGCAATGCTGTTGAATAACAGGTAGTGCATAGACGACAGAATAATACAGAACTTTGAAAACTGCTACATTCTATAGCACTGATGGAGACCTCCAAGTTCCCTCATTTAGTGCTTTGTGCAAGGCTCTAATTTATAAGTAGTGTTGTAGCTCAGTCACAGTGCACACCAGCTTTCCCATCCAACTGAAACAACATAGTCAGCTCTGTGCAGACTCTCCATCTTGTAGTGAAGACATGAACCCTAGATGGTGGTGTTGGCGGTGGCCCTGAGGAATGAAGCACATCTTGGTCCTGTATTAAGTTGCATCACTGTGTCACCTTGTAGTGAAGACATGTACCCTAGATGGTGGTGGCCTCCCTGAGGAATGAAGCACATCTTGGTCCTGTATTAAGTTGCATCACTGTGTCACCTTATAGTGAAGATATGTACCCTAGATGGTGGTGGTGGCCCTGAGGAATGAAGCACATCTTGGTCCTGTATTAAGTTGCATCACTGTGTCACCTTGTAGTGAAGACATGTACCCTAGATGGTGGTGGTGGCCCTGAGGAATGAAGCACATCTTGGTCCTGTATTAAGTTGCATCACTGTGTCACCTTGTAGTGAAGACATGTACCCTAGATGGTGGTGTTGGCGGTGGCCCTGAGGAATGAAGCACATCTTGGTCCTGTATTAAGTTGCATCACTGTGTCACCTTGTAGTGAAGACATGTACCCTAGATGGTGGTGGTGGCCCTGAGGAATGAAGCACATCTTGGTCCTGTATTAAGTTGCATCACTGTGTCACCTTGTAGTGAAGACATGTACCCTAGATGGTGGTGGCCTCCCTGAGGAATGAAGCACATCTTGGTCCTGTATTAAGTTGCATCACTGTGTCACCTTATAGTGAAGATATGTACCCTAGATGGTGGTGGTGGCCCTGAGGAATGAAGCACATCTTGGTCCTGTATTAAGTTGCATCACTGTGTCACCTTGTAGTGAAGACATGTACCCTAGATGGTGGTGTTGGCGGTGGCCCTGAGGAATGAAGCACATCTTGGTCCTGTATTAAGTTGCATCACTGTGTCACCTTGTAGTGAAGACATGTACCCTAGATGGTGGTGGCCCTGAGGAATGAAGCACATCTTGGTCCTGTATTAAGTTGCATCACTGTGTCACCTTGTAGTGAAGACATGTACCCTAGATGGTGGTGGCCCTGAGGAATGAAGGACATCTTGGCCCTGTATTAAGTTGCGTCACTGTGTCACCTTGTAGTGAAGACATGTACCCTAGATGGTGGTGGCCTCCCTGAGGAGGAAGCACATCTTGGTCCTGTATTAAGTTGCGTCACTGTGTCACCTTGTAGTGAAGATATGTACCCTAGATGGTGGTGGTGGCGGCCCTGAGGAGGAAGCACATCTTGGTCCTGTATTAAGTTGCATCACTGTGTCACCATGTAGTGAAGACAAGAACCCTAGATGGTGGTGGTGGCCCTGAGGAATGAAGCAGATTTTGGTCCTGTATTAGGTTGCATCACTGTGTCACCTTGTAGTGAAGACATGTACCCTAGATGGTGGTGGCCTCCCTGAGGAATGAAGCACATCTTGGTCCTGTATTAAGTTGCGTCACTGTGTCACCTTGTAGTGAAGACATGTACCCTAGATGGTGGTGGCGGCCCTGAGGAATGAAGCACATCTTGGTCCTGTATTAAGTTGCGTCACTGTGTCACCTTGTAGTGAAGACATGTACCCTAGATGGTGGTGTTGGCGGTGGCCCTGAGGAATGAAGCACATCTTGGTCCTGTATTAAGTTGCGTCACTGTGTCACCTTGTAGTGAAGACATGTACCCTAGATGGTGGTGGTGGCGGTGGCCCTGAGGAATGAAGCACATCTTGGTCCTGTATTAGGTTGCATCACTGTGTCACCTTGTAGTGAAGACATGTACCCTAGATGGTGGTGTTGGCGGTGGCCCTGAGGAATGAAGCACATCTTGGTCCTGTATTAAGTTGCGTCACTGTGTCACCTTGTAGTGAAGACATGTACCCTAGATGGTGGTGGTGGTGGCCCTGAGGAATGAAGCACATCTTGGTCCTGTATTAAGTTGCGTCACTGTGTCACCTTGTAGTGAAGACATGTACCCTAGATGGTGGTGGTGGCCCTGAGGAGGAAGCACATCTTGGTCCTGTATTAAGTTGCATCACTGTGTCACCTTGTAGTGAAGACATGTACCCTAGATGGTGGTGGTGGCCCTGAGGAATGAAGCACATCTTGGTCCTGTATTAGGTTGCATAACTGTGTCACCTTGTAGTGAAGACATGTACCCTAGATGGTGGTGGTGGCCCTGAGGAATGAAGCACATCTTGGCCCTGTATTAAGTTGCATCACTGTGTCACCATGTAGTGAAGACATGTACCCTAGATGGTGGTGGTAGCCCTGAGGAATGAAGCACATCTTGGCCCTGTATTAAGTTGCATCACTGTGTCACCTTGTAGTGAAGACAAGTACCCTAGATGGTGGTGGCCCTGAGGAGGAAGCACATCTTGGTCCTGTATTAGGTTGCATCACTGTGTCACCTTGTAGTGAAGACAAGTACCCTAGATGGTGGTGGCGGCCCTGAGGAATGAAGCACATCTTGGTCCTGTATTAGGTTGCATCACTGTGTCACCTTGTAGTGAAGACATGTACCCTAGATGGTGGTGGTGGCGGTGGCCCTGAGGAATGAAGCACATCTTGGTCCTGTATTAAGTTGCATCACTGTGTCACCTTGTAGTGAAGACATGTACCCTAGATGGTGGTGGCCTCCCTGAGGAATGAAGCACATCTTGGTCCTGTATTAAGTTGCGTCACTGTGTCACCTTGTAGTGAAGACATGTACCCTAGATGGTGGTGGTGGCGGTGGCCCTGAGGAATGAAGCACATCGTGGTCCTGTATTAGGTTTCATCACTGTGTCACCTTGTAGTGAAGACATGTACCCTAGATGGTGGTGGTGGTGGCCCTGAGGAATGAAGCACATCTTGGTCCTGTATTAGGTTGCATCACTGTGTCACCTTGTAGTGAAGACATGTACCCTAGATGGTGGTGGTGGCCCTGAGGAATGAAGCACATCTTGGTCCTGTATTAGGTTGCATCACTGTGTCACCTTGTAGTGAAGACATGTACCCTAGATGGTGGTGGTGGTGGCCCTGAGGAATGAAGCACATCTTGGCCCTGTATTAAGTTGCGTCACTGTGTCACCATGTAGTGAAGACATGTACCCTAGATGGTGGTGGTGGTGGCCCTGAGGAATGAAGCACATCTTGGTCCTGTATTAAGTTGCGTCACTGTGTCACCTTGTAGTGAAGACATGTACCCTAGATGGTGGTGGTGGCCCTGAGGAGGAAGCACATCTTGGTCCTGTATTAAGTTGCATCACTGTGTCACCTTGTAGTGAAGACATGTACCCTAGATGGTGGTGGTGGCCCTGAGGAATGAAGCACATCTTGGTCCTGTATTAGGTTGCATAACTGTGTCACCTTGTAGTGAAGACATGTACCCTAGATGGTGGTGGTGGCCCTGAGGAATGAAGCACATCTTGGCCCTGTATTAAGTTGCGTCACTGTGTCACCATGTAGTGAAGACATGTACCCTAGATGGTGGTGGTAGCCCTGAGGAATGAAGCACATCTTGGCCCTGTATTAAGTTGCATCACTGTGTCACCTTGTAGTGAAGACAAGTACCCTAGATGGTGGTGGCCCTGAGGAGGAAGCACATCTTGGTCCTGTATTAGGTTGCATCACTGTGTCACCTTGTAGTGAAGACAAGTACCCTAGATGGTGGTGGCGGCCCTGAGGAATGAAGCACATCTTGGTCCTGTATTAGGTTGCATCACTGTGTCACCTTGTAGTGAAGACATGTACCCTAGATGGTGGTGGCGGCCCTGAGGAATGAAGCACATCTTGGACCTGTATTAGGTTGCATCACTGTGTCACCTTGTAGTGAAGACATGTACCCTAGATGGTGGTGGTGGCGGTGGCCCTGAGGAATGAAGCACATCTTGGTCCTGTATTAAGTTGCATCACTGTGTCACCTTGTAGTGAAGACATGTACCCTAGATGGTGGTGGCCTCCCTGAGGAATGAAGCACATCTTGGTCCTGTATTAAGTTGCGTCACTGTGTCACCTTGTAGTGAAGACATGTACCCTAGATGGTGGTGGTGGCGGTGGCCCTGAGGAATGAAGCATATCGTGGTCCTGTATTAGGTTGCATCACTGTGTCACCTTGTAGTGAAGACATGTACCCTAGATGGTGGTGGTGGTGGCCCTGAGGAATGAAGCACATCTTGGTCCTGTATTAGGTTGCATCACTGTGTCACCTTGTAGTGAAGACATGTACCCTAGATGGTGGTGGTGGCCCTGAGGAATGAAGCACATCTTGGTCCTGTATTAGGTTGCATCACTGTGTCACCTTGTAGTGAAGACATGTACCCTAGATGGTGGTGGTGGTGGCCCTGAGGAATGAAGCACATCTTGGCCCTGTATTAAGTTGCGTCACTGTGTCACCATGTAGTGAAGACATGTACCCTAGATGGTGGTGGTGGCCCTGAGGAATGAAGCACATCTTGGTCCTGTATTAAGTTGCATCACTGTGTCACCTTGTAGTGAAGACATGTACCCTAGATGGTGGTGGTGGCCCTGAGGAGGAAGCACATCTTGGTCCTGTATTAAGTTGCATCACTGTGTCACCTTGTAGTGAAGACATGTACCCTAGATGGTGGTGGTGGCCCTGAGGAATGAAGCACATCTTGGTCCTGTATTAAGTTGCATCACTGTGTCACCTTGTAGTGAAGACATGTACCCTAGATGGTGGTGTTGGCGGTGGCCCTGAGGAATGAAGCACATCGTGGTCCTGTATTAGGTTGCATCACTGTGTCACCTTGTAGTGAAGACATGTACCCTAGATGGTGGTGGTGGTGGCCCTGAGGAATGAAGCACATCTTGGTCCTGTATTAGGTTGCATCACTGTGTCACCTTGTAGTGAAGACAAGTACCCTAGATGGTGGTGGCGGCCCTGAGGAATGAAGCACATCTTGGTCCTGTATTAGGTTGCATCACTGTGTCACCTTGTAGTGAAGACAAGTACCCTAGATGGTGGTGGCGGCCCTGAGGAATGAAGCACATCTTGGTCCTGTATTAGGTTGCATCACTGTGTCACCTTGTAGTGAAGACATGTACCCTAGATGGTGGTGGTGGCCCTGAGGAGGAAGCACATCTTGGTCCTGTATTAGGTTGCATCACTGTGTCACCTTGTAGTGAAGACATGTACCCTAGATGGTGGTGGCCCTGAGGAGGAAGCACATCTTGGTCCTGTATTAGGTTGCATCACTGTGTCACCTTGTAGTGAAGACAAGTACCCTAGATGGTGGTGGTGGCCCTGAGGAATGAAGCACATCTTGGTCCTGTATTAGGTTGCATCACTGTGTCACCTTGTAGTGAAGACATGTACCCTAGATGGTGGTGGCCTCCCTGAGGAATGAAGCACATCTTGGTCCTGTATTAAGTTGCATCACTGTGTCACCTTGTAGTGAAGACAAGTACCCTAGATGGTGGTGGTGGCCCTGAGGAGGAAGCACATCTTGGTCCTGTATTAAGTTGCGTCACTGTGTCACCTTGTAGTGAAGACAAGTACCCTAGATGGTGGTGGCCTCCCTGAGGAATGAAGGACATCTTGGCCCTGTATTAAGTTGCGTCACTGTGTCACCATGTAGTGAAGACAAGAACCCTAGATGGTGGTGGTGGCCCTGAGGAGGAAGCACATCTTGGTCCTGTATTAAGTTGCATCACTGTGTCACCTTGTAGTGAAGACAAGTACCCTAGATGGTGGTGGCGGCCCTGAGGAATGAAGCACATCTTGGTCCTGTATTAGGTTGCATCACTGTGTCACCTTGTAGTGAAGACATGTACCCTAGATGGTGGTGGTGGCGGTGGCCCTGAGGAATGAAGCACATCTTGGTCCTGTATTAAGTTGCATCACTGTGTCACCTTGTAGTGAAGACATGTACCCTAGATGGTGGTGGTGGTGGCCCTGAGGAATGAAGCACATCTTGGTCCTGTATTAAGTTGCATCACTGTGTCACCTTGTAGTGAAGACATGTACCCTAGATGGTGGTGGTGGTGGCCCTGAGGAATGAAGCACATCTTGGTCCTGTATTAAGTTGCGTCACTGTGTCACCTTGTAGTGAAGACATGTACCCTAGATGGTGGTGGTGGCGGTGGCCCTGAGGAATGAAGCACATCTTGGTCCTGTATTAAGTTGCGTCACTGTGTCACCTTGTAGTGAAGACATGTACCCTAGATGGTGGTGGTGGTGGCCCTGAGGAATGAAGCACATCTTGGTCCTCTATTAAGTTGCGTCACTGTGTCACCATGTAGTGAAGACATGTACCCTAGATGGTGGTGGCGGCCCTGAGGAATGAAGCACATCTTGGACCTGTATTAGGTTGCATCACTGTGTCACCTTGTAGTGAAGACATGTACCCTAGATGGTGGTGGTGGCGGTGGCCCTGAGGAATGAAGCACATCTTGGTCCTGTATTAAGTTGCGTCACTGTGTCACCTTGTAGTGAAGACATGTACCCTAGATGGTGGTGGCCTCCCTGAGGAATGAAGCACATCTTGGTCCTGTATTAAGTTGCGTCACTGTGTCACCTTGTAGTGAAGACATGTACCCTAGATGGTGGTGGTGGTGGCCCTGAGGAATGAAGCACATCTTGGCCCTGTATTAAGTTGCGTCACTGTGTCACCATGTAGTGAAGACATGTACCCTAGATGGTGGTGGTGGCCCTGAGGAATGAAGCACATCTTGGTCCTGTATTAAGTTGCATCACTGTGTCACCTTGTAGTGAAGACATGTACCCTAGATGGTGGTGGTGGCCCTGAGGAATGAAGCACATCTTGGCCCTGTATTAAGTTGCATCACTGTGTCACCTTGTAGTGAAGACATGTACCCTAGATGGTGGTGGTGGTGGCCCTGAGGAATGAAGCACATCTTGGTCCTCTATTAAGTTGCGTCACTGTGTCACCATGTAGTGAAGACATGTACCCTAGATGGTGGTGGTGGCCCTGAGGAGGAAGCACATCTTGGTCCTGTATTAAGTTGCATCACTGTGTCAGCTTGTAGTGAAGACATGTACCCTAGATGGTGGTGGTGGCCCTGAGGAATGAAGCACATCTTGGTCCTGTATTAAGTTGCGTCACTGTGTCACCATGTAGTGAAGACATGTACCCTAGATGGTGGTGGCGGCCCTGAGGAGGAAGCACATCTTGGTCCTGTATTAAGTTGCATCACTGTGTCACCTTGTAGTGAAGACATGTACCCTAGATGGTGGTGGCCTCCCTGAGGAATGAAGCACATCTTGGTCCTGTATTAAGTTGCGTCACTGTGTCACCATGTAGTGAAGACATGTACCCTAGATGGTGGTGGTGGTGGCCCTGAGGAATGAAGCACATCTTGGCCCTGTATTAAGTTGCGTCACTGTGTCACCTTGTAGTGAAGACATGTACCCTAGATGGTGGTGGTGGCCCTGAGGAATGAAGCACATCTTGGTCCTGTATTAGGTTGCATCACTGTGTCACCTTGTAGTGAAGACAAGTACCCTAGATGGTGGTGGTGGCGGTGGCCCTGAGGAATGAAGCACATCTTGGTCCTGTATTAAGTTGCATCACTGTGTCACCTTGTAGTGAAGACAAGTACCCTAGATGGTGGTGGTGGCGGTGGCCCTGAGGAATGAAGCACATCTTGGTCCTGTATTAAGTTGCATCACTGTGCAGCTAATTGCTCTACACCTGTCTATTACTCGAGGAGGGCAGCTGAAGTGTGTTAGTTAGTCAGAAACATTCAATGAACCACACCTCTGGTGGTCTGTTTCCAGTTGTTTTAATCCCATAGCAAACTATTTCCCAGTAAATCACAAGCATATTTAACCAGTAACAAGTGTTGCTGCATTAGGAGATCTCAAGCAAGAACATTTCACTTTGTCATTTCGTGTAACTTAAACTGTGTTTAATGCAAACCATGAACCACAGTTGATCACCCAATCTCACAAAAGAGGAGACATTTGATGGAGCAAGTTCCAAAAAATATTTAACATTTTTGAGCGGTCTTCCAAGGACAGGATTCCCAACAAATGATGGCACTTCCAGTTGGCTGTCACAAGCATCCTAACACAGGCCTAGCTTAAATTTTCTCGAACCACAATGCACTAGAAACAACACAATTTATGTAGGAGCAGCCCACATCTGCCACCATGCTACTTTTTTCTATTCCACAAAATAGAACATCTATGGTCAACCAATAACATTGCATTTACACTTGAATTGCTTCACTAAGTAATAAATTACCTGGACATGTTTCGAATTGCCAACATCATCAACAGATGATGTTGGCAACATACGCCTTCGAAACATGTCCAGGTAATTTATTACTATGTAAAGCAATTCAAGTGTAAATTTGACTCATTTTATAACCAATGTCTAATTATGCTTCACTGGGTACCAATTCCAGTATTTTGATCCGAGACACAATCATGATTATACTTCAAAATAAGGACATTATCATTACAAGTTGCTTCCCTACATCTAGAAATATACAGCAAAGAACATTTACTTTAATCATGGAAGTTTGAAAACTGTTGTTCTATTCATTTAATTTGACAATCAGTTGATTAATTGCACAAAACAACACTTACTGGCGATTTTCGGCAGAAGGACTAGTTTCCTCCAATTTCCACCAGACATTGACTAATTTCTTGTGATGTTGTCAGTACTGTCTCCTATGGTGGTGGTTCAATGAACTTACCAAATGTAACTATCTCTGGAATATCGAAATTGAAAACCCTGTTGCTATTTTTTTTAAGATGAACATATGTTCCCATGTGGACAGCTCCTGTTTTACAAATTTTGATTCTAAATTTATATTGTATTTTTGTTTAATGAATTAGGCTCAAATACCAAAGAAGTCATCCCAGCAAAGAAATAATCAAGCACATACAAATGGAATGGAATTGTTGTAACCAGATCTATATAGAGAAAACAAAAGGAAACACTTCGATAACATGAATCACAAGCAGTTGGAAAAAATCAGCAGTTGCCACCACCCACTTTTGAACAAAACACCACAATGTAAATTGAGCTGGCCATATGGGAACACATCTTCACTGTTTCAAATTTCACATTCCAGAGAAAGATGCATTTAGCAACTTCCTTGAACCACAACCGACAACATCGCCACCAACAATTAGTCAATGTCCAGTTGAAAGTTAAACAAACAAGTACCTTAAACCATGTTTTCCAGTATAATTCATTGACTCATTGTCAAATTAAACATCATTCAGTTCGGGAAGGCTCTCACAATTGTCTAAACTCAAAATGATTAGTATCTTCTCCTTACAGCCAGCTGTTACACCGGAGCATAAATTTGTAACGTTAAATTGTCAGCATTTCCTGTTTGTTGCCACAGTCAGCAAACGTGTGAGTAAAGCAAGCCAGCTGCTACACTGGCGCATAAAGTTGTAACGTTAAATTGTCAGCATTTCCTGTTTGTTGGCACAGTCAGCAAACGTGTGTGTACAGCAAGCCAGCTGTTACACTGGAGCATAAAGTTGTAAGTTAAACTGTCAGCATTTCCTGTTTGTTGGCACAATCAGCAAACGTGCGAGTGAAACAAGCCAGCTGTTACACTGGAGCATAAAGTTGTAACGTTAAACTGTCAGCATTTCCATTTTGTTGGCACAGTCAGCAAACGTGCGAGTGAAACAAGCCAGCAGTTACACTGGAGCATAAAGTTGTAACGTTAAACTGTCAGCATTTCCTGTTTGTTGGCACAGTCAGCAAACGTGTGAGTACAGCAAGCCAGCTGTTACACTGGAGCATAAAGCTGTAACGTTAAATTGTCAGCATTTCCTGTTTGTTGGCACAGTCAGCAAACGTATGAGTACAGCAAGCCAGCTGTTACACTGGAGCATAAAGTTGTAAGTTAAACTGTCAGCATTTCCTGTTTGTTGGCACAATCAGCAAACGTGCGAGTGAAACAAGCCAGCTGTTACACTGGAGCATAAAGTTGTAACGTTAAACTGTCAGCATTTCCTGTTTGTTGGCACAATCAGCAAACGTGTGAGTACAGCAAGCCAGCTGTTACACTGGAGCATAAAGCTGTAACGTTAAATTGTCAGCATTTCCTGTTTGTTGGCACAGTCAGCAAACGTATGAGTACAGCAAGCCAGCTCTTACTATGGAGCATAAAGCTGTAACGTTAAATTGTCAGCATTTCCTGTTTGTTGGCACAGTCAGCAAACGTGTGAGTACAGCAAGCCAGCTGTTACACTGGAGCATAAAGCTGTAATGTTAAATTGTCAGCATTTCCTGTTTGTTGGCACAGTCAGCAAACGTGTGTGTACAGCAAACCAGCTGTTATACTGGAGCATAAAGCTGTAACGTTAAATTGTCAGCATTTCCTGTTTGTTGGCACAGTCAGCAAACGTATGAGTAGAGCAAGCCAGCTGTTACACTGGAGCATAAAGTTGTAAGTTAAACTGTCAGCATTTCCTGTTTGTTGGCACAGTCAGCAAACGTGTGAGTACAGCAAGCCAGCTGTTATACTGGAGCATAAAGCTGTAACGTTAAATTGTCAGCATTTCCTGATTGTTGGCACAGTCAGCTTACGTGTGAGTACAGCAAGCCAGCTGTTATACTGGACCATAAAGTTGTAACGTTAAACTGTCAGCATTTCCTGTTTTTTGGCACAGTCAGCAAACGTGTGAGTAGAGCAAGCCAGCTGTTACACTGGAGCATAAAGTTGTAAGTTAAACTGTCAGCATTTCCTGTTTGTTGGCACAGTCAGCAAACGTGTGAGTACAGCAAGCCAGCTGTTATACTGGAGCATAAAGCTGTAACGTTAAATTGTCAGCATTTCCTGTTTGTTGGCACAGTCAGCTTACGTGTGAGTACAGCAAGCCAGCTGTTATACTGGAGCATAAAGTTGTAAGTTTAAACTGTCAGCATTTCCTGTTTGTTGGCACAGTCAGCAAACGTGTGAGTACAGCAAGCCAGCTGTTATACTGGAGCATAAAGTTGTAACGTTAAACTGTCAGCATTTCCTGTTTGTTGGCACAGTCAGCAAATGTGCGAGTAAAGCAAGCCAAATGTTATACTGGAGCATAAAGTTGTAACATTAAACTGTCAGCATTTCCTGTTTGTTGGCACAGTCTTAAAAACGTGCGAGTAAAGCAAGCCAGCTGTTACACTGGCGCATAAAGTTGTAACGTTCAACTGTCAGCATTTCCTGTTTGTTGGCACAGTCAGCAAACGTGTGAGTAGAGCAAGCCAGCTGTTATACTAGAGCATAAAGCTGTAACGTTATACTGTCAGCATTTCCTGTTCGTTGGCACAGTCAGTAAACGTGCGAGTAAAGCAAGCCAGCTGTTACACTGGCACATAGAGTTGTAACGTTATACTGTCAGCATTTCCTGTTTGTTGGCACAGTCAGCAAAAGTATGAGTAGAGCAAGCCAGCTGCTACACTGGCACATAGAGTTGTAAAGTTATACTGTCAGCATTTCCTGTTTGTTGGCACAGTCAGCAAACGTATGAGTAGAGAGAGCCAGCTGTTATACTGGAGCATAAAGTTGTAAGTTAAACTGTCAGCATTTCCTGTTTGTTGGCACAGTCAGCAAACCTGTGAGTAGAGAGAGCCAGCTGTTATACTGGAGCATAAAGTTGTAAGTTAAACTGTCAGCATTTCCTGTTTGTTGGCACAGTCAGCAAACGTGTGAGTACAGCAAGCCAGCTGTTACATTGGCGCATAAAGTTGCAACGTTCAACTGTCAGCATTTCCTGTTTGGTGGCACAGTCAGCAAAAGTATGAGTAGAGCAAGCCAGCTGTTACACTGGAGCATAAAGTTGTAACGTTAAACTGTCAGCATTTCCTGTTTGTTGGCACAGTCAGCAAACGTGTGAGTACAGCAAGCCAGCTGTTACACTGGAGCATAAAGTTGTAACGTTAAACTGTCAGCATTTCCTGTTTGTTGGCACAGTCAGCAAACGTGCGAGTAAAGCATGCCAGCTGCTACACTGGCACATAAAGTTGTAACCTCCAATAGTCAAAATTTCCTGTCTGTTGGCACAGTCAGCAAAGGTGTGAGTAGAGCATGCCAGCTGTTATACTGGAGCATAGAGTTGTAACATTACACTGCCAGCATTTCCTGTTTGTTGGCACAGTCATCAAAAGTGTGATTAAAGCATGCTAGCTGTTACACTAGAGCATTGAATTATAACCTTAAATAGTCAGAAAACCTGTTGTTGGCACAGTCAGCAAAAGTGTGAGTAGAGCAGTCAGCTGTTATACTGGCACATAGAGTTGTAATGTTTAGCCTCCAGCATTTCCTGTTTGTTGACACAGTCAGCGAAAGTGAGAGTAGAGCACGCCAGCTGTTACATTGGCGCATATAGTTTTAACCTTAAACTGTCAGCATTTCCTGTTTGTTGGCACAGTCAGCAAAAGTGTGAGTAGAGCAAGTCAGCTGTTATACTGGCGCATAGAGTTGTAAAGTTTAACAGTCAGCATTTCCTGTTTGTTGGCACAGTCATCAAAAGTGTGAGTAGAGCCAGCCAGCTGTTACACTGGAGCATAGAGGTGTAACCTTAAACTGTCAGCATTTCCTGTTTTTTTTTGGCAGTCATCAAAAATGTGAGTAGAGCACGCCAGCTGTTATACAAAAGCATAGAGGTGTAACCTTAAATTGTCAGCATTTCCTGTTTGTTGGCACAGTCAGCAAACGTATGAGTACAGCAAGCCAGCTCTTACTATGGAGCATAAAGCTGTAACGTTAAATTGTCAGCATTTCCTGTTTGTTGGCACAGTCAGCAAACGTGTGAGTACAGCAAGCCAGCTGTTACACTGGAGCATAAAGCTGTAATGTTAAATTGTCAGCATTTCCTGTTTGTTGGCACAGTCAGCAAACGTGTGTGTACAGCAAGCCAGCTGTTATACTGGAGCATAAAGCCGTAACGTTAAATTGTCAGCATTTCCTGTTTGTTGGCACAGTCAGCAAACGTATGAGTAGAGCAAGCCAGCTGTTACACTGGAGCATAAAGTTGTAAGTTAAACTGTCAGCATTTCCTGTTTGTTGGCACAGTCAGCAAACGTGTGAGTACAGCAAGCCAGCTGTTATACTGGAGCATAAAGCTGTAACGTTAAATTGTCAGCATTTCCTGATTGTTGGCACAGTCAGCTTACGTGTGAGTACAGCAAGCCAGCTGTTATACTGGACCATAAAGTTGTAACGTTAAACTGTCAGCATTTCCTGTTTTTTGGCACAGTCAGCAAACGTGTGAGTAGAGCAAGCCAGCTGTTACACTGGAGCATAAAGGTGTAAGTTAAACTGTCAGCATTTCCTGTTTGTTGGCACAGTCAGCAAACGTGTGAGTACAGCAAGCCAGCTGTTATACTGGAGCATAAAGCTGTAACGTTAAATTGTCAGCATTTCCTGTTTGTTGGCACAGTCAGCTTACGTGTGAGTACAGCAAGCCAGCTGTTATACTGGAGCATAAAGTTGTAAGGTTAAACTGTCAGCATTTCCTGTTTGTTGGCACAGTCAGCAAACGTGTGAGTACAGCAATCCAGCTGTTATACTGGAGCATAAAGTTGTAACGTTAAACTGTCAGCATTTCCTGTTTGTTGGCACAGTCAGCAAATGTGCGAGTAAAGCAAGCCAAATGTTATACTGGAGCATAAAGTTGTAACATTAAACTGTCAGCATTTCCTGTTTGTTGGCACAGTCTTAAAAACGTGCGGGTAAAGCAAGCCAGCTGTTACACTGGCGCATAAAGTTGTAACGTTCAACTGTCAGCATTTCCTGTTTGTTGGCACAGTCAGCAAACGTGTGAGTAGATCAAGCCAGCTGTTATACTAGAGCATAAAGCTGTAACGTTATACTGTCAGCATTTCCTGTTCGTTGGCACAGTCAGTAAACGTGCGAGTAAAGCAAGCCAGCTGTTACACTGGCACATAGAGTTGTAACGTTATACTGTCAGCATTTCCTGTTTGTTGGCACAGTCAGCAAAAGTATGAGTAGAGCAAGCCAGCTGTTACACTGGAGCATAAAGTTGTAACGTTAAACTGTCAGCATTTCCTGTTTGTTGGCACAGTCAGCAAACGTGTGAGTACAGCAAGCCAGCTGTTACACTGGAGCATAAAGTTGTAACGTTAAACTGTCAGCATTTCCTGCTTGTTGGCACAGTCAGCAAACGTGCGAGTAAAGCATGCCAGCTGCTACACTGGCACATAAAGTTGTAACCTCCAATAGTCAAAATTTCCTGTCTGTTGGCACAGTCAGCAAAGGTGTGAGTAGAGCATGCCAGCTGTTATACTGGAGCATAGAGTTGTAACATTATACTGCCAGCATTTCCTGTTTGTTGGCACAGTCATCAAAAGTGTGATTAAAGCATGCTAGCTGTTACACTAGAGCATTGAATTATAACCTTAAATAGTCAGCAAACCTGTTTGTTGGCACAGTCAGCAAAAGTGTGAGTAGAGCAGTCAGCTGTTATACTGGCACATAGAGTTGTAATGTTTAGCCTCCAGCATTTCCTGTTTGTTGACACAGTCAGCGAAAGTGAGAGTAGAGCACGCCAGCTGTTACATTGGCACATATAGTTTTAACCTTAAACTGTCAGCATTTCCTGTTTGTTGGCACAGTCAGCAAAAGTGTGAGTAGAGCAAGTCAGCTGTTATACTGGCGCATAGAGTTGTAAAGTTTAACAGTCAGCATTTCCTGTTTGTTGGCACAGTCATCAAAAGTGTGAGTAGAGCCAGCCAGCTGTTACACTGGAGCATAGAGGTGTAACCTTAAACTGTCAGCATTTCCTGTTTTTTTTTGGCAGTCATCAAAAATGTGAGTAGAGCACGCCAGCTGTTATACAAGAGCATAGAGGTGTAACCTTAAACTGTCAGCATTTGCTGTTTATTGGCACAGTCAGCAAAAGTGTGACTAGAGCAAATCAGCTGTTATACTGGAGCATAGAGTTGTAACCTTTAACAGTCAGTATTTCCTGTTTGTTGGCACAGTCAGCAAAAGTGTGAGTAGAGCAAGCCAGCTGTTATACTGGAGCATAGAGTTGTAATCTTAACTTTCAGCATTTCCTGTTTGTTGGCACACTCAGCAAAAGTGTGAGTAGAGCAAGCCATGTGCTTCATGGAGCATAGAGTGGTAACGTTAAACCGTCAGCAAAAGTGTGAGTAGAGCAAACCAGCTCTTACATTGGCGCATAAAGTTGTAGCGTTAAACAGAAAGCATTTTCTGTTTGTTGGCACAGACAGCAAAACTGTGAGTGAGCAAGTCAGCTGTTACACTGGTGCATATAGTTGTAACATTAAATAGTCAGCATTTCCTGTCTGTTGGCACAGTCAGCAAAAGTGTGAGTAGAGCAAGCCACCTGTTATGCTGAAACATAGTTATAACGTTAAACAGTCAGCATTTCCTGTTTGTTGGCACAGTCTGCCTAAGTGTGAGTAGAGCACGCCAGCAGTTACACTGGAGCATAGAGTTGTAACGTTAAACAGTCAGCATTTTCTGTTTGTTGCAGCACAATCAGCAAAGTGTGAGTAGAGCACACCAGCTGTTACACTGGAGCATAAAGTTGTAATGTTAAACTGTCAGCATTTCAAGTTTGTTGCCACAGTCAGCAAAACTGTGAGTAGAGCACGCCAGTTGTTACACTGGATCATAGAGTTGTAACCTTTAACTGGCAGCATTTCCTGTTTGTTGGCACAGTCAGCAAAAGTGTGAGTAGAGCAAGCCAGCTGTTATACTGGAGCTTAAAGTTGTAACCTTACACAGGTCAGCATTTCCTGTTAGTTGGCACAGTCAGCAAACGTGTGAGTACAGCAAGCCAGCTGTTACACTGGTGCATATAGTTGTAACGTTAAACAGTCAGCGTTTCCTGTTTGTTGGCACAGACAGCAAAAGTGTGAGTAGAGCAGGTCAGCTGTTATACTGGAGCATAGAGTTTTAACGTTAAACTGTCAGAGTTTCCTGTTTGTTGGCACAGACAGCAATAGTGTGAGTAGAGCAAGCCAGCTGTTACACTAGAGCATATAGTTGTAACCTTAAATAGTCATCATTTCCTGTTTGTTGGCACAGTCAGCAAACGTGTGTGTACAGCAAGCCAGCTGTTACACTGGAGCATAAAGTTGTAAGTTAAAATGTCAGCATTTCCTGTTTGTTGGCACAATCAGCAAACGTGCGAGTGAAACAAGCCAGCTGTTACACTGGAGCATAAAGTTGTAACGTTAAACTGTCAGCATTTCCTGTTTGTTGGCACAGTCAGCAAACGTGTGAGTACAGCAAGCTAGCTGTTACACTAGAGCATATAGTTGTAACCTTAAATAGTCAGCATTTTCTGTTTGTTGGCACAGTCAGCAAACGTGTGAGTAAAGCAAGCCAGCTGTTACACTGGCGCATAAAGTTGTAAGTTAAACTGTCACCATTTCCTGTTTGTTGGCACAATCAGCAAACGTGCGAATGAAACAAGCCAGCAGTTACACTGGAGCATAAAGTTGTAACGTTAAATTGTCAGCATTTCCTGTTTGTTGGCACAGTCAGCAAACGTGTGTGTACAGCTTGCCAGCTTTTACACTGGAGCATAAAGTTGTAAGTTAAACTGTCACCATTTCCTGTTTGTTGGCACAATCAGCAAACGTGCGAATGAAACAAGCCAGCAGTTACACTGGAGCATAAAGTTGTAACGTTAAACTGTCAGCATTTCCTGTTTGTTGGCACAGTCAGCAAACGTGTGAGTACAGCAAGCCAGCTGTTACACTGGAGCATAAAGCTGTAACGTTAAATTGTCAGCATTTCCTGTTTGTTGGCACAGTCAGCAAACGTATGAGTACAGCAAGCCAGCTGTTACACCGGAGCATAAAGTTGTAAGTTAAACTGTCAGCATTTCCTGTTTGTTGGCACAATCAGCAAACGTGCGAGTGAAACAAGCCAGCTGTTACACTGGAGCATAAAGTTGTAACGTTAAACTGTCAGCATTTCCTGTTTGTTGGCACAATCAGCAAACGTGTGAGTACAGCAAGCCAGCTGTTACACTGGAGCATAAAGCTGTAACGTTAAATTGTCAGCATTTCCTGTTTGTTGGCACAGTCAGCAAACGTATGAGTACAGAAAGCCAGCTGTTACTATGGAGCATAAAGCTGTAACGTTAAATTGTCAGCATTTCCTGTTTGTTGGCACAGTCAGCAAACGTATGAGTACAGAGAGCCAGCTGTTACACTGGAGCATAAGGCTGTAATGTTAAATTGTCAGCATTTCCTGTTTGTTGGCACAGTCAGCAAACGTGTGTGTACAGCAAGCCAGCTGTTATACTGGAGCATAAAGCTGTAACGTTAAATTGTCAGCATTTGCTGTTTGTTGGCACATTCAGCAAACGTGTGTGTACAGCTTGCCAGCTGTTACACTGGAGCATAAAGTTGTAAGTTAAACTGTCAGCATTTCCTGTTTGTTAGCACAATCAGCAAACGTGCGAGTGAAACAGCCAGCAGTTACACTGGAGCATAAAGTTGTAACGTTAAACTGTCAGCATTTCCTGTTTGTTGGCACAGTCAGCAAACGTGTGAGTACAGCAAGCCAGCTGTTACACTGGAGCATAAAGCTGTAACGTTAAATTGTCAGCATTTCCTGTTTGTTGGCACAGTCAGCAAACGTATGAGTACAGCAAGCCAGCTGTTACACCGGAGCATAAAGTTGTAAGTTAAACTGTCAGCATTTCCTGTTTGTTGGCACAATCAGCAAACGTGCGAGTGAAACAAGCCAGCTGTTACACTGGAGCATAAAGTTGTAACGTTAAACTGTCAGCATTTCCTGTTTGTTGGCACAATCAGCAAACGTGTGAGTACAGCAAGCCAGCTGTTACACTGGAGCATAAAGCTGTAACGTTAAATTGTCAGCATTTCCTGTTTGTTGGCACAGTCAGCAAACGTATGAGTACAGCAAGCCAGCAGTTACTATGGAGCATAAAGCTGTAACGTTAAATTGTCAGCATTTCCTGTTTGTTGGCACAGTCAGCAAACGTATGAGTACAGAGAGCTAGCTGTTACACTGGAGCATAAGGCTGTAATGTTAAATTGTCAGCATTTCCTGTTTGTTGGCACAGTCAGCAAACGTGTGTGTACAGCAAGCCAGCTGTTATACTGGAGCATAAAGCTGTAACGTTAAATTGTCAGCATTTCCTGTTTGTTGGCACAGTCAGCAAACGTATGAGTAGAGCAAGCCAGCTGTTACAATGGAGCATAAAGTTGTAAGTTAAACTGTCAGCATTTCCTGTTTGTTGACACAGTCAGCAAACGTGTGAGTACAGAAAGCCAGCTGTTATACTGGAGCATAAAGCTGTAACGTTAAATTGTCAGCATTTCCTGATTGTTGGCACAGTCAGCTTACGTGTGAGTACAGCAAGCCAGCTGTTATACTGGAGCATAAAGTTGTAATGTTAAACTGTCAGCATTTCCAGTTTTTTGGCACAGTCAGCAAACGTGTGAGTAGAGCAAGCCAGCTGTTACACTGGAGCATAAAGTTGTAAGTTAAACTGTCAGCATTTCCTGTTTGTTGGCACAGTCAGCAAACGTGTGAGTACAGCAAGCCAGCTGTTATACTGGAGCATAAAGCTGTAACGTTAAATTGTCAGCATTTCCTGTTTGTTGGCACAGTCAGCTTACGTGTGAGTACAGCAAGCCAGCTGTTATACTGGAGCATAAAGTTGTAACGTTAAACTGTCAGCATTTCCTGTTTGTTGGCACAGTCAGCAAACCTGTGAGTAGAGAGAGCCAGCTGTTATACTGGAGCATAAAGTTGTAAGTTAAACTGTCAGCATTTCCTGTTTGTTGGCACAGTCAGCAAACGTGTGAGTACAGCAAGCCAGCTGTTACATTGGCGCATAAAGTTGCAACGTTCAACTGTCAGCATTTCCTGTTTGGTGGCATAGTCAGCAAAAGTATGAGTAGAGCAAGCCAGCTGTTACACTGGAGCATAAAGTTGTAACGTTAAACTGTCAGCATTTCCTGTTTGTTGGCACAGTCAGCAAACGTGTGACTACAGCAAGCCAGCTGTTACACTGGAGCATAAAGTTGTAACGTTAAACTGTCAGCATTTCCTGTTTGTTGGCACAGTCAGCAAACGTGCGAGTAAAGCATGCCAGCTGCTACACTGGCACATAAAGTTGTAACCTCCAATAGTCAAAATTTCCTGTCTGTTGGCACAGTCAGCAAATGTGTGAGTAGAGCATGCCAGCTGTTATACTGGAGCATAGAGTTGTAACATTACACTGCCAGCATTTCCTGTTTGTTGGCACAGTCATCAAAAGTGTGATTAAAGCATGCTAGCTGTTACACTAGAGCATTGAATTATAACCTTAAATAGTCAGCAAACCTGTTTGTTGGCACAGTCAGCAAAAGTGTGAGTAGAGCAGTCAGCTGTTATACTGGCACATAGAGTTGTAATGTTTAGCCTCCAGCATTTCCTGTTTGTTGACACAGTCAGCGAAAGTGAGAGTAGAGCACGCCAGCTGTTACATTGGCGCATATAGTTTTAACCTTAAACTGTCAGCATTTCCTGTTTGTTGGCACAGTCAGCAAAAGTGTGAGTAGAGCAAGTCAGCTGTTATACTGGCGCATAGAGTTGTAACGTTTAACAGTCAGCATTTCCTGTTTGTTGGCACAGTCATCAAAAGTGTGAGTAAAGCCAGCCAGCTGTTACACTGGAGCATAGAGGTGTAACCTTAAACTGTCAGCATTTCCTGTTTTTTTTTTTTGGCAGTCATCAAAAATGTGAGTAGAGCACGCCAGCTGTTATACAAGAGCATAGAGGTGTAACCTTAAACTGTCAGCATTTGCTGTTTATTGGCACAGTCAGCAAAAGTGTGACTAGAGCAAATCAGCTGTTATACTGGAGCATAGAGTTGTAACCTTTAACAGTCAGTATTTCCTGTTTGTTGGCACAGTCAGCAAAAGTGTGAGTAGAGCAAGCCAGCTGTTATACTGGAGCATAGAGTTGTAATCTTAACTTTCAGCATTTCCTGTTTGTTGGCACACTCAGCAAAAGTGTGAGTAGAGCAAGCCATGTGCTTCATGGAGCATAGAGTGGTAACGTTAAACCGTCAGCAAAAGTGTGAGTAGAGCAAACCAGCTCTTACATTGGCGCATAAAGTTGTAGCGTTAAACAGACAGCATTTTCTGTTTGTTGGCACAGACAGCAAAACTGTGAGTGAGCAAGTCAGCTGTTACACTGGTGCATATAGTTGTAACATTAAATAGTCAGCATTTCCTGTCTGTTGGCACAGTCAGCAAAAGTGTGAGTAGAGCAAGCCACCTGTTATGCTGAAACATAGTTATAACGTTAAACAGTCAGCATTTCCTGTTTGTTGGCACAGTCTGCCTAAGTGTGAGTAGAGCACGCCAGCAGTTACACTGGAGCATAGAGTTGTAACGTTAAACAGTCAGCATTTTCTGTTTGTTGCAGCACAATCAGCAAAGTGTGAGTAGAGCACACCAGCTGTTACACTGGATCATAGAGTTGTAACCTTTAACTGGCAGCATTTCCTGTTTGTTGGCACAGTCAACAAAAGTGTGGGTAGAGCAAGCCAGCTGTTATACTGGAGCTTAAAGTTGTAATGTTAAACTGTCAGCATTTCAAGTTTGTTGCCACAGTCAGCAAAACTGTGAGTAGAGCACGCCAGCTGCTACACTGGAGCATAGACTTGTAACCTTAAACTGTCAGCATTTCCTTTTTGTTGGCACAGTCAGCAAAAGTGTGAGTAGAGCAAGCCAGCTGTTATACTGGAGCTTAAAGTTGTAACCTTACACAGGTCAGCATTTCCTGTTAGTTGGCACAGTCAGCAAACGTGTGAGTACAGCAAGCCAGCTGTTACACTGGTGCATATAGTTGTAACGTTAAACAGTCAGCGTTTCCTGTTTGTTGGCACAGACAGCAAAAGTGTGAGTAGAGCAGGTCAGCTGTTATACTGGAGCATAGAGTTTTAACGTTAAACTGTCATAGTTTCCTGTTTGTTGGCACAGACAGCAATAGTGTGAGTAGAGCAAGCCAGCTGTTACACTAGAGCATATAGTTGTAACCTTAAATAGTCATCATTTCCTGTTTGTTGGCACAGTCAGCAAACGTGTGTGTACAGCAAGCCAGCTGTTACACTGGAGCATAAAGTTGTAAGTTAAAATGTCAGCATTTCCTGTTTGTTGGCACAATCAGCAAACGTGCGAGTACAGCAAGCTAGCTGTTACACTAGAGCATATAGTTGTAACCTTAAATAGTCAGCATTTTCTGTTTGTTGGCACAGTCAGCAAACGTGTGAGTAAAGCAAGCCAGCTGTTACACTGGCGCATAAAGTTGTAACGTTAAATTGTTAGCATTTCCTGTTTGTTGGCACAGTCAGCAAACGTGTGTGTACAGCTAGCCAGCTGTTACACTGGAGCATAAAGTTGTAAGTTAAACTGTCAGCATTTCCTGTTTGTTGGCACAATCAGCAAACGTGCGAGTGAAACAAGCCAGCAGTTACACTGGAGCATAAAGTTGTAACGTTAAACTGTCAGCATTTCCTGTTTGTTGGCACAGTCAGCAAACGTGTGAGTACAGCAAGCCAGCTGTTACACTGGAGCATAAAGCTGTAACGTTAAATTGTCAGCATTTCCTGTTTGTTGGCACAGTCAGCAAACGTATGAGTACAGCAAGCCAGCTGTTACACTGGAGCATAAAGCTGTAACGTTAAATTGTCAGCATTTCCTGTTTGTTGGCACAGTCAGCAAACGTATGAGTACAGAGAGCCAGCTGTTACACTGGAGCATAAAGCTGTAAGGTTAAATTGTCAGCATTTCCTGTTTGTTGGCACAGTCAGCAAACGTGTGTGTACAGCAAGCCAGCTGTTATACTGGAGCATAAAGCTGTAACGTTAAATTGTCAGCATTTCCTGTTTGTTGGCACAGTCAGCAAACGTATGAGTAGAGCAAGCCAGCTGTTACACTGGAGCATAAAGTTGTAAGTTAAACTGTCAGCATTTCCTTTTTGTTGGCACAGTCAGCAAACGTGTGAGTACAGCAAGCCAGCTGTTATACTGGAGCATAAAGCTGTAACGTTAAATTGTCAGCATTTCCTGTTTGTTGGCACAGTCAGCTTACATGTGAGTACAGCAAGCCAGCTGTTATACTGGAGCATAAAGTTGTAACGTTAAACTGTCAGCATTTCCTGTTTGTTGGCACAGTCAGCAAACGTGTGAGTAGATCAATCCAGCTGTTATACTAGAGCATAAAGCTGTAACGTTAAACTGTCAGCATTTCCTGTTTGTTGGCACAGTCAGCAAACGTGTGAGTACAGCAAGCCAGCTGTTATACTGGAGCATAAAGCTGTAACATTAAATTGTCAGCATTTCCTGTTTGTTGGCACAGTCAGCTTACGTGTGAGTACAGCAAGCCAGCTGTTATACTGGAGCATAAAGTTGTAACGTTAAACTGTCAGCATTTCCTGTTTGTTGGCACAGTCAGCAAACGTGTGAGTACAGCAAGCCAGCTGTTATACTGGAGCATAAAGTTGTAACGTTAAACTGTCAGCATTTCCTGTTTGTTGGCAAAGTCAGCAAACGTGTGAGTACAGAGAGCCAGCTGTTATACTGGAGCATAAAGTTGCAACGTTAAATTGTCAGCATTTCCTGTTTGTTGGCACAGTCAGCAAACATGTGAGTACAGCAAGCTAGCTGTTATATTGGAGCATAAAGTTGTAACGTTAAACTGTCAGCATTTCCTGTTAGTTGGCACAGTCAGCAAACGTGCGAGTAAAGCAAGCCAGATATTATACTGGAGCATAAAGTTGTAACATTAAACTGTCAGCATTTCCTGTTTGTTGGCACAGTCTTAAAAACGTGCTTGTAAATCAAGCCAGCTGTTACACTGGCACATAAAGTTGTAACGTTCAACTGTCAGCATTTCCTGTTTGTTGGCACAGTCAGCAAACGTGTGAGTAGATCAAGCCAGCTGTTATACTAGAGCATAAAGCTGTAACGTTAAACTGTCAGCATTTCCTGTTTGTTGGCACAGTCATTAAACGTGCGAGTAAAGCAAGCCAGCTGTTACACTGGCACATAGAGTTGTAACGTTATACTGTCAGCATTTCCTGTTTGTTGGCACAGTCAGCAAAAGTATGAGTAGAGCAAGCCAGCTGCTACACTGGCACATAGAGTTGTAACTTTATACTGTCAGCATTTCCTGTTTGTTGGCACAGTCAGCAAACGTGTGAGAAGAGAGAGCCAGCTGTTATACTGGAGCATAAAGTTGTAAGTTAAACTGTCAGCATTTCCTGTTTGTTGGCACAGTCAGCAAACGTGTGAGTAGAGAGAGCCAGCTGTTATACTGGAGCATAAAGTTGTAAGTTAAACTGTCAGCATTTCCTGTTTGTTGGCACAGTCAGCAAACGTGTGAGTACAGCAAGCCAGCTGTTACACTGGCGCATAAAGTTGCAACGTTCAACTGTCAGAATTTCCTGTTTGGTGGCACAGTCAGCAAAAGTATGAGTAGAGCAAGCCAGCTGTTATACTGGAGCGTAAAGTTGTAACGTTAAACTGTCGGCATTTCCTGTTTGTTGGCACAGTCAGCAAACATGCGAGTAAAGCAAGCCAGCTGCTACACTGGCGCATAAAGTTGCAACGTTCAAGTGTCAGAATTTCCTGTTTGGTGGCACAATCAGCAAAAGTATGAGTAGAGCAAGCCAGCTGTTATACTGGAGCATAAAGTTGTAACGTTAAACTGTCAGCATTTCCTGTTTGTTGGCACAGTCTTAAAAAGGTGCGAGTAAAGCAAGCTAGCTGTTACACTGGCGCATAAAGTTGCAACGTTCAACTGTCAGCATTTCCTGTTTGGTGGCACAGTCAGCAAAAGTATAAGTAGAGCAAGCCAGCTGTTACACTGGAGCATAAAGTTGTAACGTTAAACTGTCAGCATTTCCTGTTTGTTGGCACAGTCAGCAAACGTGTGAGTACAGCAAGCCAGCTGTTACACTGGAGCATAAAGTTGTAACGTTAAACTGTCAGCATTTCCTGTTTGTTGGCACAGTCAGCAAACGTGCGAGTAAAGCATGCCAGCTGCTACACTGGCACATAAAGTTGTAACGTTAAACTGTCAGCATTTCCTGTTTGTTGGCACAGTCAGCAAACGTGCGAGTAAAGCATGCCAGCTGCTACACTGGCACATAAAGTTGTAACCTCCAATAGTCAAAATTTCCTGTCTGTTGGCACAGTCAGCAAATGTGTGAGTAGAGCATGCCAGCTGTTATACTGGAGCATAGAGTTGTAACATTACACTGCCAGCATTTCCTGTTTGTTGGCACAGTCTTCAAAAGTGTGATTAAAGCATGCTAGCTGTTACACTAGAGCATTGAATTATAACCTTAAATATTCAGCAAACCTGTTTGTTGGCACAGTCAGCAAAAGTGTGAGTAGAGCAGTCATCTGTTATACTGGCACATAGAGTTGTAATGTTTAGCATCCAGCATTTCCTGTTTGTTGACACAGTCAGCGAAAGTGAGAGTAGAGCAAACCAGCTGTTACATTGGCGCATATAGTTTTAACCTTAAACTGTCAGCATTTCCTGTTTGTTGGCACAGTCATCAAAAGTGTGAGTAGAGCAAGCCAGCTGTTACACTGGAGCATAGAGTTGTAATCTTAAACTTTCAGCTTTTCCTGTTTGTTGGCACACTCAGCAAAAGTGTGAGTAGAGCAAGCCATGTGCTTCATGGAGCATAGAGTGGTAACGTTAAACCGTCAGCAAAAGTGTGAGTAGAGCAAACCAGCTCTTACATTGGCGCATAAAGTTGTAGCGTTAAACAGACAGCATTTTCTGTTTGTTGGCACAGACAGCTAAACTGTGAGTAGAGCAAGTCAGCAGTTACACTGGTGCATATAGTTGTAACATTAAATAGTCAGCATTTCCTGTCTGTTGGCACAGTCAGCAAAAGTGTGAGTAGAGCAAGCCACCTGTTATGCTGAAACATAGTTATAACGTTAAACAGTCAGCATTTCCTGTTTGTTGGCACAGTCTGCCTAAGTGTGAGTAGAGCACGCCAGCAGTTACACTGGAGCATAGAGTTGTAACGTTAAACAGTCAGCATTTTCTGTTTGTTGCAGCACAATCAGCAAAGTGTGAGTAGAGCACACCAGCTGTTACACTGGAGCATAAAGTTGTAATGTTAAACTGTCAGCATTTCAAGTTTGTTGCCACAGTCAGCAAAACTGTGAGTAGAGCACGCCAGTTGTTACACTGGATCATAGAGTTGTAACCTTTAACTGGCAGCATTTCCTGTTTGTTGGCACAGTCAGCAAAAGTGTGAGTAGAGCAAGCCAGCTGTTATACTGGAGCTTAAAGTTGTAATGTTAAACTGTCAGCATTTCAAGTTTGTTGCCACAGTCAGCAAAACTGTGAGTAGAGCACGCCAGCTGCTACACTGGAGCATAGACTTGTAACCTTAAACTGTCAGCATTTCCTTTTTGTTGGCACAGTCAGCAAAAGTGTGAGTCGAGCAAGCCAGCTGTTATACTGGAGCTTAAAGTTGTAACCTTACATAGGTCAGCATTTCCTGTTAGTTGGCACAGTCAGCAAACGTGTGAGTACAGCAAGCCAGCTGTTACACTGGTGCATATAGTTGTAACGTTAAACAGTCAGCGTTTCCTGTTTGTTGTCACAGACAGCAAAAGTGTGAGTAGAGCAGGTCAGCTGTTATACTGGAGCATAGAGTTTTAACGTTAAACTGTCAGAGTTTCCTGTTTGTTGGCACAGACATCAATAGTGTGAGTAGAGCAAGCCTGCTGTTACACTAGAGCATATAGTTGTAACCTTAAATAGTCATCATTTCCTGTTTGTTGGCACAGTCAGCAAACGTGTGTGTACAGCAAGCCAGCTGTTACACTGGAGCATAAAGTTGTAAGTTAAACTGTCAGCATTTCCTGTTTGTTGGCACAATCAGCAAACGTGCGAGTGAAACAAGCCAGCTGTTACACTGGAGCATAAAGTTGTAACGTTAAACTGTCAGCATTTCCTGTTTGTTGGCACAGTCAGCAAACGTGTGAGTACAGCAAGCCAGCTGTTACACTAGAGCATATAGTTGTAACCTTAAATAGTCAGCATTTCCTGTTTTTTGGCACAATCACCAAAAGTGTGAGTAGAGCAAGCCAGCTGTTACACTAGAGAATATAGTTGTAACCTTAAATAGTCAGCATTTCCTGTTTTTTGGCACAATCAGCAAAAGTGTGAGTAGAGCAAGCCAACTGTTACACTGGTGCATATAGTTGTAACGTTAAACAGTCAGCGTTTCCTATTTGCTGGCACAGTCAGCAAATGTGTGGCTGTTATGCAATTTCCCAACACATGCTGCAGTTGTTTAATTCTGAAATACCAAGTAGTAGTTTCTATTTCATTTACACAAAATATTAAAATATATAAATGTCATAATTTCACTGTCTTTGTTTTCAGTTGTAACCAATAAATTTACACTTACATTTCTATTTAAAGATATAAAGTAAGGTAATGGTTGTACGGTTAGGTTACAAAATTAAACATTAAATAACATATAGTTTACATTATTTCACACCAAAACTTCCCTACACACACAACTTTCCGTTAATTCAAAAAATATTCACATGACTTTCTCTAATTGAGATAAGCATTTACAAATTTCAATGTAGTTATAAGAAGGTCACAAGAAATGAGCCAAATGTTTAAAAGCTGGCTACAAGATCATTGCAAGAAACAGCTGAATGTGACATCACTTCAAAAACTGACAAAGCATTAAAAAATGCAAATAATTAAAACAGATATGATTGTCATTACTTATACTGATACAAGAATGACAAAAATTAAAAATGTGTATTGTAATTCGAGTGTTCAGAATGAACAGGAAACTAATCGGGTAGAGCTGTAAGAAATGTGTCTATTACTTAGAAATAAAGCTGTGAACCAAGAACTTGTATTACATCTGACATGGGATAACACTACAACAAACCTCTCAAATATGTCTTACTTTCTCTACATGTGTATACACAACCTATTGTATTATATCCAAAAAATGTGTTTTTAGAAAAAGGTCCATGTGTATCTGTGTCTGTGAACATGATAACTCAAAAACGAAAAGTTGGTAAAACACCAAACTTGTTATTCAAGTTTACTAGCTTCCAAGCATGCAACACAAACATTTTGAGAAAAATTCCCCCCTCCCCAAACTACCGTTTACATGGAAAAGTTTTCAAAATGTTTGATTTTCTGGAAAATGTCTCTAACGATTTTGATTAAAATACCATCTATTGAAAGATACTTACATCCCAAATGAAACGTATATCTTGAATTTTCTGGGAATAGCCTCTAAAGATCTCTTTATTTGGGATGAATTTTGCTGGATTTTGTATAACTAGTAAACCGTAAGAGGTACACAAAACTTACTATACAAAATATGTAGATCTTCTTAAAACACAAAATTTATATTATATACATTTTTGTCATAGAGTAGACCATTTTTCAGATATACCTTGTTATTGGTTTCAGTTTTAAAATACTTAAAACTTTTCACTTACAGAATTTGGTAATGCAAAGAAACGGATTTCATCCAACTTTTAAAACATTTGACTATAATTTTAGCCTATTGTATTCCTTTATTTGTGCTAATGTTTATTAGCAAGATAAGCTTTTTAACAATAGAGAGAAAGTCATGTCTTTAATGGATAGTTACAGTTGCTATATTCTTCTTTGTCATTCAAACTGTTCAATTAAATTGTGTACACATTTCACTTCTTGGAGCTGAATCACAAGGAAAGGAGGTCCAGTTACTTACTTGATAAAATATGACTTGCCATCGCCATCAAGGGCTTGCTCCCATCCGTAAGGAAAGTCCCTACCAGCCTCGGCCCACAGTTCAGCAGGAGGCAACCACGTCGCAGTCTGCGTTAGATGGCTGCAAACAATCAAACACAGTGTATTGTATGCAACATTTCACTGCAAATATATGTTTTCAGCGAGTCCAAAAAAGTATATTTTAGAAAAGGGCCCTTGTGTCTGTGTACAGCATAGCTCAAAAATGAAAGGACTGTTAAACACTAAATTTGATATTTACATTTGGTATCTTCCAAGGATGGGACATGAAGATCCCCCCACCCCAAACTACCCTTTCCATGGAAAATGCAAAAATGTTTTGCACATTTTGTTTTTCTCAAAAATGGCTCTAACGATTTTGATTAAAATACCATATATTAAAAACATTTGCATGAGAAATAAAATGTATCTTGAATTTCCTAGGAATAGCCTCTCAAGACCTCTTTATTCCTGATGAATTTTGTTGGCTTTTGCATAAGTAGTAAACTACAAAAGATATACAAAAATGCACTACACAAAAAAATGTAGATCTCGTTAAAACACACAATTTATGTCATCTACATTTTTTTGGTGGAGTTGACGATTTTTAAGATATTCCTTGTTGTTGGTTTCAGTTTTAAAATACTTAAAAATGATTATATGAGGGAATTTATCAACTCTGGGCAATGCAAAGGAACAGGTTTCATTGAGGTGACAACCAGCTTTTAAAGGATTTGACGCTCATTTTAACCTAGAATATTCACTTCTAGCTACAAGGAAGCATTTCTGTTAATGTTTATCTCAATTAGCATGAAGTAGATAAAAAAAAATAAACTTTTTAAGAATTATTTGTTACAGGGATGTAGAGAAAATCATGTGAATGTAATACATTAGATTTGTAAAGCTAAAAGTCAACGGAAACAAATTGGACATCTTAATTGTCACATTTTGAAGTTTTAAAGGTTATAAGCTTCTGGACATTTGCAATTTTGAGTAGGCATGCCCATTGTGACTACAAGTCTAGACCTTGTGCATGAGTGTTTGTAGCTTATTGTTGCACATGTGCATAAAAACAACATATGAACTCTACTAGGGTCGGCTGATAAGTCCCGGGCCTCTCAAACAAAATAACATTAAACATTTTTGTTTGCTTTCTTTCTCAACATGATCTCCAGAAAGGCTAATACATTTGTCATAGCGGTGTTCTAATTTAATTAAACCATCTCTGTAGTGCGATTTATCAAGGTCCTCAAAATAGCTGTTTACTGCATCAATGACCTCCTCGTTGCTGTGAAATCTTCATGCTTGAGGTTTGGGAACAGGTGGTAGTCACTGGGTGCTAGATCTGGCGAATAGGGTGGGTGTTCAAGCAATTCCAATTTTAATTTGCACATTTTTCCCATTGCAATGACTGAACGATGGGCCAGAGCATTGTCGTGATGAAACAACATTTTTTTTTCTTCCAAATGAGGTCTTTTTCTTTTCACCTTATCACTCAAACATTGCAGTAAGCTTGCATAGTAGTCACCAGTGATATTTTTACCCTTTTCGAAGTAATCAATAAAAATAATTCCCTGTGCATCCCAGAAAACACTCGCCATAACCTTCTTAGCTGACAAAATTGACTTTGCCTTTTTTGGAGTTGGTTCACCTGGCACAATCCACTGTTTTGACTGTGGTTTACTTTCTGGAGTGTAGTGATGTACCCAAGTTTCATCCATGATAATAAGCCAGCTCAAAAACTCACTGGGATTTTTACGGTAGAGCTCCACATTCTTGACAGAACCAGTTTTTCTTTCCAACTTTTGATCAGGTGTCAACAGACATGGCACCCATCTTGCACAGACCTTGTGAAAGCCCAAAACATTACTTAAAATATTACCTGCACGTTCTTTTGATATGTTTACAGCCTCTGTTATATCAAACAACTTTAATCTGCGCTCTTCCAGTACTAAACGATGAATTTTTTCAATGTTCTCTGGAGTTGTCACTTCTACAGGGCGTCCAGAGCAAGGCTCATCACTAGTGCTCATACGTCCCATTTTAAACTGTGCAACCCAGCACATTGTTGACTTGCAACAATATATGGCTCTAGATTCATCTTCAGTCCTGCATCAATATGAGCCTTAGGTTTTATTTTCCTATTCACAGTAGGAGGTTTAACATCAGCCATTGATATTATCCTCCATGATACTTATTATGTTGTTGCCCACTTATCATTGAATCTGAAGGGGCAGTCTTTTAATGTACTATCCATTTCCTCCTTGATTTCTTTAGGTGTTAATCAAATGGAAGTATTTAATCACTGCTCATTTTTCCAAATGCTCCATTTTCATGAAAACTCTGAAGTTGTCTTGTTTAAAATGCTGTCATTGGAAAACTAAACAATAACTATGGATACATATGATACTACCATCTAACTGGCCCAGTGGCGCCGTATCTGTGTGAGGCCCAGGACTTACCAGCCGATCCTTGTACATAAAGGAGATGGCAACCTCACACAAGTCAGTTTGACTCAAGAGTCCAGCAAGCAGTCAAATAAAGAGATTGTGAAGTAATAAAGACATGTGCACACCTAGGAGAAGTGACATTACATGCCTTGGGCAGGGAAGCTGATGTGGTAAAGGGCTTGTTAAACAGAAAACCCAACCAACTTGTGATGAAGTCACAGCAGGAGGCATGATGTTAGTGAGAATGTGATATTGGGACTGGAGCGCCGGCTGCTCAGGAATCTGCAAGGTGGTGATACATTGAGCACATTGTTGACAGGAAATACCTGATGAATACAACAGACACTGAATAAGATATCGAGTTAGGCAATTGCCAGTATCAACATGTAAAGTATCCATCGTCGCAGAAAGTCTTGGGACGTCGACAATCTGACTGCTGGACTAAGTTTGCTGTTCACTGAGACTATTCCAGTCTTCAACCACAAGAACAGCACTGATTGAGTACTGCATCACATCAACACGGAGATGTCCAATGGGAATCATTTAAGAGGTTGACAGTCCTTGTAGTCTTGGTGAAGAATGATGAGCATAGAAAGCTGAATGGCTTACCTACCCCAGATTGACAATGTCCCTAGATCCTGAAGGAAAAGAAAATACCACATTAACAGGCCAAGGGTTTGACCCTTTGGGATCTGTAACGCGCCACCTTCCACCACTTCTGGAAGAAGTTATTTATAAAGCCTGCCTCATCTCTCTGGACATCATTGTCGTAGGCAACAACTTTGAGAACCTGACCAGGATAACGGAGAAGCTGAAAACAGCTAATGCGAACAAGTCTCAACTATTCTGCAAGGAAGTAAATTATTTGGATCAGGAGAAGGCTAGGGAAGTGAGAGGTAGGCCTCACCCTCCTGGACTTCCAGTTCACCACATTTCTCCAACATCACAAAACCCCTCACTCGCCTGATAGAAGAGCACTGCCCTGGCACAGAGCTTAAGTCAGCCCTCTGCAGTGCTCCTGGTATCATTTAACTGTGGCACTAATGTGTTACCCGGCAAGAGCTCTTGAGCACTTCCACAAGAACCTGCATGGTGAGCCGTTCCACCTGAGGACTGACCACTCTGCTGAATTTCAAGAACCTGGAGTCTAGATGCTGGAAGAGTACAACTTTACATCAGAAGGAGCCTCTCCAGAGTGCAGTCACAGCAGCTCGGTGGAACTGGGAAGGGAGCAGCTGGTGTGCGCCAACTTGGGGCTATGGACCAGACCTACCTACTATTCTCTGGATCTTCCCAACAGGTGACACCCATACTCTAAGACGCAGGAATAGTGTGTATAAGTCCTACTGGGTCCAATTCCTGTAGCTCCTAGTGGATCATAGAGCATCATTATGTTTCCTTGAGATCGAATTTGAATTTCTAGTTCATGAATTTGCCACTAAGTGCCATGGTGATGAGGGATCAGCTCATCGACCACAGAGGACACTGTAGGACGAAATCATGACTTGCAGATGCGAAATCACAGAAAATGTTGTCCAGAAAACACCTTCTTTCAAGGTATATGGTCCTTTTACATAAAATAAACATTACACAGGACCACCGGCTTTACTTCCCTTTCCCTTCAGAAGGAAGCCATCACTTCCTGTCAGGTTTTAAGCTGCAATCTTGGGTTTTAGAGGGCGACATTGGGGCTGAATAAGAGTATGGGTGTCATCTGACGGAAAGATCCAGAGAGAGCAGTTGATCCTCCCTTGGAGTAGAGTCAAGGAAGAGCACACGGTGACTTCGGGAGGACATCTTGTAACCAACTGGCTGACGCTGAAAGGTGGTGCCAACAATGTCATGTGTGAGTGCCACAAGTTGTAGCCGGGGTCACATGCAGTGGTATAACTGTGAGCACCCTTCAAATACTATCTCTGTGTCAGACACAGGTAGCGAATATATGTTGGTAGTCATATATTTCACCAAGTTGCCAGAGAAGTACACCATTCCTAACCAGGATGCCTTTGAAGCTACTCAGCGATCAGCGCACCAACTTCGAGTCTACGTGATGAAGGAAACAGCCAGACGACGTGCTTGAGCAGTACATCAAGACTCTAGAAGAGGTTGTCACTTTTCTTGCTGGAATCTCGTAGACCAAATTCACGACATATAAGAGATAGTGAGCGACCTTACGACCAGCTGAGATTTCTGGAATGGTTATATCGCCCTACCTGCTGCCGCAAACTTCAACAACATGGAAAGGCCCATACCTCGCGGTGAAGACAGTTGACGATGTGGTCTATCGTATCGAGAGGCTGCCCTATCACTTGGATCATCTAGCCTATTAGGACGGTGCTGGTCGGACATGTCTATACCCTACCACCCTCGTATGTGCGAGTTGCAGACTGTTGTAGGTGTGCATAAAAATAACACGGCACGGACTCGCATTGTCTGTGTTGTAGAGACGTCTAATTCTGTAAAGTTCTCCCTATATCGTCGAGGGACTCGCAGAAGTCAGTAGCAAGGATACCATGTTGAGAAAACAACCCGGTTCTCGTCATACTTGGGTGTCGTTGGCATCAAACTCTCTTTACTCGTTCGGCATTTTGGGGATTATAATGCCAATACTGAAGGCATGCGGGCCTATCCGGTAACGAGGGAGCATCAAGAGTTTCTTGGACTTCAACATTGCACCAGGACTGGCAAGCTTCTAGCTCATTCTCAGGAAGCTTGATACTGTCGTCAGAGCGCGGTTGAGCCAACACTGAGTTGGAGAGAATAACTCGGCGGTCTGCAGTACTCAATTCTCATCCGTGTCACGGAATTAAAAGATCTCTAAAGGGGAGATATAAATTATAGTAAGACGGGACAAATATAGATTCGAAATGTTGGAAAGCAGGTCTGAGAGGTAGGCGAGTACCGTTTAGGGCAGGACGTCCACTGCCCGGGGGTGGACGCAACAAAGCAGATCTCTTGTTGGTCAAGCGACGCAACTTCACTAGCTATGGAAGACGTGATATTTGGGTCCGCGCCGGAAACAAACCAGAATACGGTCATGAATGAGTTCTATAACAATCTTGAACTCACTCCATGCCGACATATACTGAGCTAGGACACCACTCCATAAATACCCTAAACCATCACGCGGGGTTCGAACTCGAACCCGTATACTCCCAAAACGTTTTAAGGTAATATCAAAATAAGTTTCAAACAAATCAGTTAACCACTGCACCAACAAAATGCTGCTAAACGAAACCTTCACACTATCAAGATCAGCTTTACTTGCCAGATTTTAACCCCCCCCCCTCAGGCAATACTGTACATATTTACATTACTAAACCTTACTGTGTTAAAATGCCAAATGAACACTTTACCCTGAAATATAATACATTAAAACAATACTGTTTATTATTTCTATACTAAAATTGTGTAACATACAACTACAGTACTTCATATAACAGCGACATATCACACTTTCTCGCTCCTTGCAGTGTTCGACCTTGAAGATACTCCCTTCTACACACATATGAAACACTCAAATCAATTATCTTCTGAAACATGTTCATTTTCTGACTATTCAGTGACAAACCATCTCTTAGTTAAACAAAATACCTTATATTTTTTCGGTACCTCGTTATTAAAGTTGCTACTTACCTTTGCTTGACCATGTGGTTACCAACGCATTCGCATTTTCACTTTCTCTAGCCCGTATGTACAATATATATATAGTCCATTGAGTATTCCGCGCAAAAATGCAATACTGAAATTTCACTGCAAATACATGTTTTGAGCTCCCCTTGAGTCCGAAAAAAGATTTTTAAAAAAAGGTCCGTATCTATGTTTCTGTGAACAGCGTAGCTCAAAAACGAAAAGACTGTTAAATACTAAATTTGGTATTTCTCTTTAGTAACTTCCAAGGATGTGACACGAAGATTTTCAGGAAAATCCCCCCAACCACAAACTACTGTTAACATGGAAAAATGTTAGAAAATGTTGTTTTTCGCAAAAATGGCTCTAAAGATTTTGTTTAAAATATCGTATATTAAAGATACTAACATCACAAATAAAATATAGATATATTTTCAACTTTCTGGGAATACCTTCTGAGAACATCTGTATTCTGGTTGAGATTTGTAGAATTTCGCATAACGGTTAAACCGTAAGAAATAGACAAAGACTTAATGCACAAAAAATGTAGATTTCGTTAAAACACCTAATTTATGTCAAGTTGACCGTTTCCGAGATATTCCTTCTTATTCGTTTCAGTTTACTTTTCTCAGATAGAAAGTGTCCGTTTTTCTTTGGTTCTACTCCAACCCAAGCAAAGAAGCGATTTGCAATGACAATCGCATTAACGATAGCTTTTAAAACATTTGACTATCGCTTTATCATAGCACATTCCTTTCTACTTATAAGGAACTAAGTGATAAGAACATTCTGCTAATGTTTACCTCGATTAGCATTGTGTACAAAGAAGAAGAATCTTTTGTAAGAAGTTGGTAGAGAAAGTCGTGTGAGTGTACTTCAAATTACAAGAGAATGAAATGTGGGATATTTTAAGTCCCATGGAGACTAGCAAATTCACTCGTTTGTTTACGTCATAATCTGTTTACAACTGAAGTACGAAAGTTTCGTGAAACTGTGACATCATAACAATATAATTAAAACGCTGATATCTAACATTAAACACTTCCGGATCTTACCACACTCTAGCTCAGCTACGCTTTACATGGGCAACTTTTCCAAAATTTTGACTTTCTCAAAAATGCCTCTAACGATTTTCATTAACATATTTACCTCACAAATAAAATGTATATATTGGTTTTTTTGGGAATAGCCTCTGAAGACTACTTTATTCTGGATGAATTTTACGGAATTTTGCATAACTGCTAAACCGTAAGAGATGGACAAAAACTTACGACACAGAAAATGTAGAGCACGTTAAAACACACAATTTATGTAATATACTTTCTTTTTTTTCCGTGGAGTTGGTCGTTTTTTGAGATATTCATTGTTATTGGTTAAATATTTATTGTTTGTTAAAAAGCTAATGCTTCTATTTACTTCATGATAATCCAGAAAAAATTATCAGAAATAGTCTTATTACTTGCTTCCTAGTAAGTAGAAGGGAAATAAGGGAGTACCATAGGTTAAAGTGATAGTCAAAAGCTGGTTGCTATGTCACTGAAGTTCCTTTGTTTGTATGGTTGAAAATTCCCTGTGCGAGAAGAGTATAAGTTTTTTAAAGCTGAAACCAAAAACAAGGAATATCTAAAAAACGACCAACTCCACGAAGAAAATGTATATGTCATAAATTGTGTATTTTAACAAGATCTACATTTTTGTATAGTAAGCTTTTGCCTATCTCTTACGGTTTACTAGTTATGATAAATAAAGCAAAATTCATCCAGAACAAACAGGTCTTTACAAGTTATTTCCAGAAAATTCAAGATATAAATTTTCTTTGTGATAGAAGTGGCTTTAATAAGTGGTATTTTAATCAAAACCGTTAGAGCACCGTGGCACGATCTGATTGGCGGACTATACGCGCCTGTATACTACTTACCAAACTTAAATACCAAGTTTGGTATTTAACCGTCTTTCGGTTTTTGAGCTATGCTGTCCACAACACACACACACACACACGGACCTGTTTCTGAAAATGCTTTTTTTTGGATTCAGGGGGTCCTAAAACATGTATTTCCAGTGAAATCTCGGTATCGAATTTTTGGGTGGAATACAATACTTCTCTATCGCTATGTACATACGGGGCTAGGGAAAGTAAAAACAAGCGTATTTATTAGAGAATGCCTCTTATAGCATAGAAGGTTGTAAATGTGCACTCTTGACGTGTCCTTTATGTAAACGATGGATAAAATGGGTACCTACGCATCAGCTCTCTTTATTATTGGTCATACCGTACGATGATTGATCTCGGGGTCCATGAAGCTTAAAGTTACTCGACATTCGTCTTCTAGGATAAGAGAAAACCTTATCCGGGGAACTCAACCTAAGCGAGATTCGAACACACTACCACCCCAGCGGACTACATCAGTTTTATCAACCACCGGGGGGGGGGGGGGGAGGAGTTTAAACAATGTATATAAATAGATATCAGTTAATATGAATTGTAATCCTTTGTTAGAATTAGAATTACAGTTTGCTATCGCTTGTGCTCTAACAGTAATAACATTCCGACACAAGTCTGCGTGACGTCACGTTCCACGCGCACCTCCGATTTGTAAAACTGTTCATTCTATTTGGATAACCTTATTACCATCCTATCAACATCTCGCTTTGTTTATAAGTTTATTCTTCTATCTACTTGATGCTAATCAAAATAAATATTAATAGAAATTGTCTTATTTCTTGCTTCCTTGTAATTAGGATAAAGTGATAGTCAAATGTTTTAAAATGAGGTTATTTTAAGATTGCAATCCGTTTCTTTGCATGGCTAGGAGTTCGCAACTTCCCGTGTGAGAAAAGTTGAGTATTTTAAAATTGAAACTAATAACAAGGAATATCTCGAAAACAGTCAGCTGATGTGTTCCGTTCACATGACTTTCTCCACATCTCTGCAACAAATTATTGTTAAAAACCTTATGCTTCTATTTATTTCATGCTAATTGAGAAAAAATTAGCAGAAACAGTCTTTTTACTTGCCTCCTTGTAAGTAAAAGTGAAATAAGCGAGTAGCATAGGTTAAAGTGATAGTCAAAAGCTGGTTGCTATGTCACTGAAGTTCCTTTATATAGACAGGAGTTGACAAATCCCTGTATGAGAAAAGTATAAGTTTTTCAAAGCAAAAACCAAAAACAAGGAATATCTCAAAAACGACCAGTTCCATGAAAAAAAAAAAAAAAAAGTATATATCATAAATTGTGTGTTTTAACGTCGTCTACATTTTCTGTGTGGTAAGTATTTGTCCATCTCTTACGGTTTAGCAGATATGCAAAATTCCGTAAATTTCACTCAAAATAAAGCATTCTTCAGAGGCTATTCCCAGAACATTCAAAATATACATTTTATTTGTCATTTTATTTAAATATTTCCATGTAAACGATAGTTTGGGTGGGGGGATTTTTCTAAAAAAACTTCGTATCGCATTCCTTGAAGATGCTAAACTTAAATACCAAGTTTGGTATCTTACCGACCCTTCGTTTTTGAGTTATGGTGTTCACAAAACTATTTTTTTTTTTTTTTTGGATACACGGGACCCTAAAACATATATTTCCGTTGAAATCATGGTATTGAATTTTGGATGGAATACAATATCTTTTCAATACACCATGTACATAGTACGTGTAGAGAAAGTAAAAATTGATGACATAAATTGTGTGTTTTAAGGACCATTACATTTTTTTTTGTACTAAGTATGTGTCTATCTGTTCCGGTTAATAAATTCAAAAAAGTCAGAATAGAGCAGTCTTCAGAGTCTATTTCCAGAAAATTCAAGATATACATTTTATTTGCCAGGTAATTTATCTTTAATATACGGTACTTTAATCAAAATCGTTAAGAGCCATTTTAGAAATAATTAAAATGTCCCAAAATGTATCCATGTAAAGGTCCGTTTGGCATGGTGGGGGGATACTTTTTTTAAATATTTGTGTCACTTCCTCGAAAGATACCTAACTTAAAACCAAATTTAATAATCAACGGTCTTTGCGTTTTTGAGCTATTCTGTCCACGCGCACACACCACACACACACACACTAACACCACACACACTCACACCACACACACCAACACCACACACACACTAACACCACACACACACTAACACCACACACACACTAACACCACACACACACTAACACCACACACACACACTAACACCACACACACACTTACACCACACACACACTAACACCACACACACAAATAACACCACACACACACTAACACCACACCACACTAACACCACACACACACCACACTAACACCACACACAACACACACTAACACCAAACACAACACACACTAACACCACACACACACTAATTCCACACACACACTAACACCACACACACACTAACGCCACACACACACTAACACCACACACACACACACTAATTCCACAACTCACACTAACACCACACACACTAGCACCAAACACACACTAACAAAACACACACACTAACACCATACACACCCACACTAACACTCACCACACACCACACACACACTCAACACACACACTAACGCCACACACATACTCAACACACACACTAACACCACACACACACACACGCTAACACCCACAAAGACACCACACACACACCACCTGCACACTAACACCACATACTCAACAAACACACACTAACACACTCAACAAACACACACTAACAACACACATACTCAACACAAACACTAACACCACACACACACACACATACTCAACACAAACACTAACACCACACACACACACACACACCACATACATACTAACCATACTCAACACACACACTCAACAAACAAGCACTAACACCACACACACTATCACCACACACACTCAACAAACACGCACTAACACCACACACACTAACACCACATACATACTCAACACACTCACACTAACACCACAAACACAAAACACACACACAAACACAACACATACTCAACACACACACACACACACACACACTAACACCACATACATACTCAACACACACTAACATCACACTCACCACACACACACACTAACACCACACTCACAAAACACACACACTAACACCACACATCGCACTCACAAAACACACACACTCAACACACACACACTACCACCACACACCACGCACACTCTAACACCACATACACACTAACACCACACACACCACTAACACCACACACACATCACCAACACACCACATACACAGTAACAGCACACACACATCACATATACACTACACCACATACACACCACATATACATTAGCACAACATACACACTAACACCACACACTAACCACATATACACTAACACCACACAAACCACTAACACGCCACAAACACACTAACAGAACACACATCACACACACCACATACACACTAACACCGCACACACACACCACACACACACCACATATACACTAACACCACATACACCAAACACCACATACACACTAACTTCTCACACACCACATACAGACTAACACCACACACGCACTAACACCACACACACCACATACAGAGTAACACCACATACATACCACATACACACTAACGCCACACACACTAACACCACACACTACACACATACATACACTATACATACGCACACCACACACTAACACCAAACACACACCACATACACACTAACACCACACACACACTACATACACACTAACCCACACACATTACATACACAATAACACCACATACACACTAACACCACATGCACACTACACACATACACACACTAATACCACACTCACACTAACACCAAACACACACCACATACACACTAATATGACATACACACCACACACACACCAACACCACACAAACCACATACACACTAACATGACATACACACCACACACGCACCAACACCACACACACCACATACACACTAACACCACACACACTAACATGACATACACACCACACACGCACCAACACCTTACACACCACATACACACTAACACCACACACACATTAACACAACACCCACTTACCCACACACACACTAACACTACACACAAACATTAACCACACACATACATCACACACACACATACACACCACACATCACACACACCACATATACACTAACACCAAACATACACCACACACACACACTAACACTACACACAAACATTAACCTCACACATACATCACACATACACCAAACACACACATACAAACCACACATCACACACACAACCACCACACACATGCACACTACTCATCACACACACCACATACATACTAACACCACACACACACTAACACCACATACACACTAACACACTAACTCCACCACACACACTAACACTATACACAAACATTAACCACACACATACACACCACACACGAATACAAACCACACACGCATACACACCACAGATCACACACACCACAAACACTAACACCACCCACACTAACACCACACACACACACACTAACACTACACACAAACATTAACCACACACACCAAACACACACATATCACACATGCACACCACATATTCAAACATTAATCACACATACACACACACCACACACACACACACCACACACACACACCACACAGATACACACACACCACACATTTGTTTTTGGTAGTGTTTAACGCCCGCTTTAACTACTTATGGCACCGCAGGCGGCACACCACACATACATACACATCCCACACACACACACACACCACACAAACATTTACACACCACACAAACATTTACACACCACACAAACATTTACACACCACTCACACACATACACAGCCACCTACACAGACACACACATATACACACACCACTCACACAAACCACACACACATATACACACCCCTCACACACATACACACACCACACATACACACACACCACACAGATACACACAAACCACACACACACCACACAGATACACACACACACACCACACGCACATTTACACACTACACACACATACACACACACCACACGCACATTTACACACCACACACACATACACACACCACACACACCACTCACACATACAGACACCACACACACATACACACACCACTCACACACACAACACATGCACATAAACACACACCACTCACACACATACACACCACACACATATACACACACCACTCACACACACTACATACACATACACACATACCACACACACACCACAGACACATATACAAACCACACACACACCACACACACACATATATGCACCATATGGAGGCATATGGAGTAAGAGGCTTGGCGAGAGATTTGATCAGATCATATTTGGTTGACAGAAGAGAATCAACACTATTGTACGATAAACAGGGCAAATCAGTAAGAAAAGTGCAATCAAAATTTAAACGTGTTATGTATGGCGTACCACAAGGATCAGTGTTGGGACCACTATTATTTATTTTATATGTAAATGACATACCAATCTCAAAAAATACAAATATAATAGCTTATGCAGATGATACTACTGCTGTATGTCAAGGGGCAAATGTAGATATATTAAAGGAGAGCTTACTGCAATCCATTGACTCAGTTATTAACTACTTTAAACAAAATCAACTTGCATGCAACATGACAAAAACAACCTTAATTCATTTCTCACAGAGTAACAGAAACACCATGAATTTCTCTTTACCGGTAAATGATAGCAATATTCATGATGTAAGCGAACATAAATTTCTAGGAATAATTCTTGATAGAAAAATAACATGGGCTGGACATATAAATCATATTTGTGACAAAATTAGTAAATCTGTGTATCTGCTACGTCATTTTAAAAATATCCTAGATGAGAAGGGGCTCAAAATGATTTATTATGGAGTTATATACCCATATTTATTGTATGCGATAGAAATTTGGGGTTGTGCTGCTGCTACCCATATGGAAAGGTTATTTAGATTACAAAAACGGGCAGTCAGATTGATTTTCAATATGAGCTCTCGTGAATCATGTAGGGGAATATTTAAAGATAAGCAGATATTAACGTTGTATTCTTTGTATGTCTTTAAAGTTGTAACCTATGCAGTTCAGAAACAAAACCTAAAAAATAGTAATATCCATAGTCATTACACCCGACACAATGATGATTATTTTCGGCAGGGGTTTAACAAAAAAATCTCAAAAAAGGATCCAAATGTCATGGGTTTATTGCTTCATGCAAAACTACCTGCATATTTAAAATGTTCTAAAGGGAAACAATTTGAGAGTGCTCTGAAGAAGTATTTGATAACAAAGACATTGTATAGTATCAATGAACTATAATAATGTCCCTCTGTGTATATACAACTGATATGTAGTTTTAGTAAAATTTGTAACTATGCAGGTTGTCCATCTTTGTAATATTTGTTAATTAACATATTTTAAGTGTAAACTACTCTGGACGAATGTAAAAATTGTAAATATGAATTTGTGACAATGTCAGAAACTGTATTGCAGTCTATTGACAGTAAAGGTATTATTATTATTATTATTATTAATTATTATTATTATTATTATACACATACACACACATATACATACACCACTCACACATACACACATACACACACCACTCACACAAACACACACCACACACACACCACAAACATACACACACCACACACACATATACAGACACCACTCACACATACACACACACACCACACACACATTTACACACCATGCACCACACACACATTTACACACCACACACACATACACACACACCACACACACATTTACACACCACGCACCACACACACATTTACACACCACACAGATTTACACACACACACCCACACCACACACATTTACACACCACACAAATACACACACCACACATACACACACACCACACACACATTACACACACCACACACACACATTACACACACCACACAGATACACACCACACAGATACACACCACACACAAATTTACACACACCACACACATTTACACACCACACAAATACACACACCACACGTACACACACACACCACACACACACAACACACCACACATACACATGCCACACACACATACACACACCACACACACTTTTACACACACATACACACTTTTACACACACATATACACACACCACACACATATACACACCACACACACATATACACACCACTCACACATATACACACCACTCACACATATACACACCACACATACACACACACCACTCACACACATACCACACCAACATACACACCACAGACACATATACACACCATACACACACCACACACATATACACACACCACTCACACAAACACACACCACACACACATATACACACTCCACTCAAACATATTTACACATACACACACACCACACACATATACAGACACCACTCAAACATACACACACCACCTACACATACACACACATTTACACACCACGTACATATTTACACACCACACACACACATACACACACCACACACACACATACACACACCACACACACATTTACACACCACACAGATACACACCACACGCAGATTTACAGACACACCACACACACATACACACACCACACACACATTTACACACACACCACACACACATACCCACACCACACGCACCTTTACACACCACACACATACACACACCACACACACATACACACACACCACACACACACATACACACACCACACACATACAGTTACACACACCACACAGATACACACACACTGCACACACAGATACACACACACTGCACCACACAGATACACACACACTGCATACACATTTACACACACCACACACATAAACACAACACACATTTACACACACACACCACACACAGCTTTACACACCACACACACCTACACACACCACACACACATTTACACACCACACACACATTTACACACCACACACACATACACACAGACACTACACAATTTACACACACACCACTCAGATACGCAAACACCACACACATTTACACACCACACACACATTTACACACACCACACACACATTTACACAAACACCACACAGATACACACACCAGACGCACATTTACACACACCACACACACCACAGGCACATTTACACACCACACACACATACACACACATCACAAACATACACACACCACAGAGATACACACACCACACAGATACACACACCACACAGATACACACACCACACACACATACACACACATCACAAACATACAGACACCACAGAGATACACACACCACACAGATACACACACCACACACATATATACACCACAGAGATACACACACACCACAGAGATACACACACACACCACACATACACACACACCACACACACATACACACACCACAGAGATACACACACATACACACACATACACCACACACATACACACACCACACAGATACACACACACCACACATACACCACCACACAGATACACACACCACAAATACACACACACACCACAGAGATACACACAGCACACAGATACACACACCACACAGATACACACACACCACACAGATACTCACACATGCACACACACCACACACACATACACACCCATACACAGATACACACACACCACACGCACATTTACTCACCACACACATACACACACACACCACACACATACACACACCACACACACATACACACACCACACACACATACACACACCACACACACATACACACACATATTCACACACTCACACATACTCACACACCACACGCACATTTACACACCTCTCACACACATACACACCACACACACATATACACACACCATACACACCACACACACATACACACTCACCACACACATATACACACACCACTCACACACACACACACACCACACACACACACCACACATATACACATAGCACACACACACATATACACACATCACATACATATACACACACACCATTCACACACATACACGACACACACATACACACACACCACACAATCATACACACACACCATACACACACATATACACACACCACTCACACAAACACACCACACACACATACTCACACACCACACACACATATACAGATACCACTCACACATACACACACCACTCACACATATACACACACCACACACACATATACACACACCACAAACATACACACACCACACACATATTCACACACCACTTACACACATACACACACCATACACACCACACACACATACACACCACACACACACCACACACACCACACACACATACACACACCACACACACATACACACACGACACACATACACACCATTCACACACAGATACACACACGACACACACATACCACACACACCACACAAACATACACACCACAGACACATATACAAACACCATACAGACATACACACACCACACACTCACCATACACATATACACACACCATACACACATATACACACACCACACACACATGCACACACACCACACACACCACACACACACCACACACACATACACACACCACACAAACATACACACCACTCACACACATACACACACACCACTCACACACATATACACACACCACACACACACATCACACTCACACATATACACACACACCACACAATTTACACACACCACATACATACACACACACCACACACATACACCACACATACATACACACACCATACACACATTTACCCACACACATACACACACCACACACACACACCACACACACACACACCACATAAACATACACACCACACAAACATACACACCACACACACATACACACACATATACACACCTATACACACACCACTCACACACACTCACATATGCACGCATGCATACCTACTCACACTCACACACACACCTTTTTCCAAAAAAAAATTTTTTTGGAATCAGGGGGACATAAAACATATATTTCCGGTGAAATCTGGGTATCGAATTTTTGGGTGGAGTGCAATACCTTCTCTATACCCAATGTACACAGTAAGCATGTCCGTGTGTATGTGACTGTAGACAGAATAGCTAAAAAACGAATAGACCGTTAAATACCAAAATTGGTATTTAAGTTCAGTATCTTCCAAGGATACGACAGAAAGATTTTCAAGGAAATCGCTCCACCCCAACTACGCTTTATATGGAAAATGTTTCTAAAATTTTGATTTTTCTAAAACGGCTGTAAAGATTTTGATTAAAATACTGTATATTAAAAATATTTACATGACAAATAAGATTTATATCGTGAAATTTTCTGGGATAGCCTCTAAAGATCCCTTTATTCTGAATGAATGTTGCGTAAACCCTAAGAGATAGACAAAAACTTGCTACACAAAAATGTAGATCTCGTTAAAACACACAGTTTATGTAGAGCTGACTATTTTTTAGTTATATGATAATTGGTGAACTCCTGCCAATGCATAGAAATCGATTTTATTCGCCTGGCAACCAGCTTTTAACATATTTGACAATCTCTTTAGTCTAGTGTATTCCCTTCTACTTACAAGGAAGCAACTCCGCTGAAGTTTATCACCATTAGCATGAAGTAGATAGAAGTTTAACAATAATTTGTTACAGAGATGTAGAGAAATTCATGTGAATGGAACACATAAGATTTTTTAGAAAAAGGTCCATGTGTGTCTATGGACAGCATAGCTCAAAAACGAAAAGACCGTTAAATACCAAACTTGGTATTTAAGTTTGGTATCTTCTAAGGATGCGACACGAAGATTTTCAAGAAAATCCCCTCCACTCGTAACTACGGTTTATATGGAACATTTTTCGAAAATGGCTCTAACGAATTTGATTAAAATGCCACATATTAAAGCCATTTCCATTACAAATAAAATTGTATATCTTGAATTTTCTGAGAATAGCTTCTGAAGACCTCTTTATTCTGGATGAATTATGCTGAATTTTGCGTAACTGGTACACCAAAAAAGATAGACAAAATTTAGTACACAAAAAATATACATTTCATTAAAACACATAATTTATGTCGGATACATTTTTTTCGTTGAGTTGGCCCTTTTTGAGATATTCCTTGTTATTGGTTTCAGTTTTAAAATACTCAAGTTCAACTCCTGGTCATGCAAACAAACGGATTTCAATCCCATAGCAACCACATTTTAAAACATTTATCCTAGTCTCTTGCCTTCTACTTACAAGGAAACAATTTCTGTTAATGTTATCTCGATTAGCATCAAGAATAAACTTTTTATCAATAATTTGTTACAGAGATGTAGACACAGTCATGTTGTTTACTGCAGGCGACTTCTCTCTGTTGCTTATAAGGAGGTCTGTCTGCCCAGGCGAGTGAATCTGCTTTCCCTCGTCTTAGGGAAATTGTTAACGGGATAAACACAAGATCGCCTTATAGTTGTAATGTTGTCAGACCCACCTATTTCCTAGTAGCAGATAAACAAAATCTAATGTACTGCGTTCACATGAGTTTCTCTAGCTCTTCGGTAAACAAACCTTTTATTCAAAACATTTCTTTTATCTACTTCATGATAACTAAGATAAGCATTAACAGAAATTGTCTTATTACTTGCTTCCTTGTAAGTAGAAGGCAATACACTAGGATAAAGTGATAGACAAATGTTTTAAAAACTGGTTGCTAGGTGAAACAGTTTAAATTCCATTCTCTTTTCTTGCTAGGAGAAATAAATGACAAACAACCAAAAAGACGTCTTCCAGAGAAAAGTATAAGGGGCTTAAAATTGAAACTAATAATCTGGAACATCTCGAAAATGGTTAATTCTACAAAATAAACGTTCAAGACATAAATCGTGTGGCTTAATGAGATCTACGTCTTTTTATGTAATAAGTTGTATATGTTTTAAGGTTTGCCAGTTATACAGATTGAAGAGGTGTTTAGAGGCTATTCCCATAAAATGCAAGATATACATTTCGTTTGTCATAAAAATATCTTAGACATAGAGTATTTTAATCAAAATACTTAAAGCCATTTTTGAAAAATAAATATTTTCGAAAAATGTTCCATGTAAAGGGTAGTTTGGGGTGGGGGCGACTTTGTTTAAAATCTACATGTTGCATCCTTAGAAAATGCTCAATTTAAATAGGAAGTTTGGTATTTAACAGTCTTTTTGTTTTTTGCCTATGCTGTCCACAGTCACACACGCGCAGATCTTTTTCTAAAACTGCTTTATTTGGACTCAGGTAGTCTGGAAATATGTATTTCGGGTGAATGTTTGGGTACAATAGTACGTGTGTTGAGAGGAAGCGACCTCGCCCATTGTCAACTTTATAAATAACAACAATGTTACGGGAGTAGCGTGACTGACCTCCAAGTCTAGCTGACGAGTCTCCAGTATAAAGCGAGTTTTGCTTTCTCTACCCAGTATGTTACACAGTGGATAGCCAACCTATTGTATTTCAGATTTGCAAAACTTATACTTTTCTCATACAGGAATTTATCCACACAAACAAAGGAACTTCAGTGACATAGCAACCAGCTTTTGACTATCACTTTAACCTATGCTACTCCCTTCTACTTACAATGAGGCTTGATTATTATGAAGAATAAACTTTGTAAGTAAAGTTTGTGTTATCCTGACATGTACATTTGTACCTCAGTCTTCCCCATTCAATTTTTAGTTTCTCTACATGTACTATATACATAATGTAATAGAGAAGGTTGTAATGCACCCAAAAATTCAATATACACATTTCACTGCAAATATATGTTTTGGCACTCCCGGAATAATAAAAAAAAATCATTTTTAGAAAAATGTTCATGTGTGTCTATGTGCGTGCATGTGTGCGCGTGTGTGTGTTTGTGTGTCAGCAGCATACCCCAAAAACGAAAAGCTGGTTAAATACCAAACTTGGTACTTAAGTTGAATATCTTCCAAGGATGGGACACAAAGATTTTCAAGAAAATCCCCCCCCCACTACCCTTTACGTATAACATTTTTCCAAAATATTGATTTTCTCAAAATTAGCTCTAACGGTTTTGATTAAAATACCTTATGTTTCAGAAAATTTTATGGCAAACGAAATATACAACTTAAATTTTCTGGGAACAGCCTCTGAAGATCTCTTCATTCTGGATGACTTTTGTAAACCTTAAAACATATACAAAAACTTACCACACAAAAAATGTAGATCTTATTAAAAACCACAATTTATGTCATATACATTTTTTTTAGAGTTAACTGTTTTCAAGATATTCGACATTATTGGTAACTGTTTTAACACAAATTAAGTTTCTTCAAACAAGAAGACATATTTTTCTCGCTTATTTACTCCTGGTAAGCAAAGAGATTGGAATTTCAATTGTTTCACAGAGTGTCTGGCTTTTAAAGGACGAGACTATTGTTTTGCCTGTGTATTTCCCTTCTAATTACAAGGAAGCAAGTAATAACACAATTTCTCTTAATGTAAAAAGCTTTTTAACAATAAATTGTTACAGAGATGTAGAGAAGGTAATGTGAATGGATTTTTTTTTCTGTAGCTTAACGTCCATTAGCCTGGTTGGTCATTTGGACCTTGAATGAAATACTGCCCAAATGATCTCGGGGTTCATACTTGAAATTTGTGTTCTGAGAATAAGGGAAACCCTTATCTGGGTAAATCACTCTAAGCGAGATTAAAACTGGCTGTTATCTAGTCAATAATGGATCATAGTTTTATCAATATATGTACCAATTGCAAGCCTTTAACACTCAATTGTTCCATCCAAAAATCCCACAGCAGATTAGCTGTTCTAAAGAAGAAACATGACTTTAGACAGCAAAAGGTGAATATTCAATCTGGTCTAGCTACCAAAGTGTTACATCACTACCTTGTCTAGCTCTCAATATGAACATCAAGCTATAATATGGTCTAGCTGAGAATACAACCCAATATGTATTTGTTAACTGGCCGCAATGGAAATCTTTACATAGACACATTGTCAGTTCAGACTCTGATGATAGAGAATCATCCACACTGTTGCAATCCAGACCATTCGGTGAAGCTATCATCACAAAAATGGTGCAAAGTAATGTTTTCTCTTTCAAATTGGTCAGAGGAAAGTCATGTTATGATCCAAAGTGTACCCTCAAAACTGTTCAACATCAAGAAAGTGTGATGGTAAGGGGTGGCTTGTACTAAGAACATAACAATTATTTAGAAGTGTTGCAACAGCATTTGGTGATGATGGTGCCCCTGCTCATAGAACAAAATGGTTGTTCAAAAGACAATAATATACCTGGTAGAAAAGCTTGGGAACAAATGAAGAACTGCAGGAGGTGTTGAAGAAGATATGTCTGGAAATAGATGAAACCATGTTTGTTGTTTTTATTAGCAAGTAAAGATTTCCATTACAGCGACTAGCAGTTGCTGGTGTTTCATGCTACAACACTATGTGATATTGGAAAGTTGTTGACAGTACTTGCAATAGTAGAGGCGACCATCGTGAGGAGAAGCATGAACTGTCCAGCTCTGCTGCTTCTTTACATCACACCAACTTGGATGTTGCAACATCAGTCACCACTTCCTGCAAATATCACCACAAACTCTTTCACTACAAATACACATTCTGCGCTCACCTGAATCAAAAAAAATAAAAGGTACATGAAAAGAAATAACTGAAAAACAAAAAGTTGCTTAAATAGCAACATCTTCCAACAATACCAAACTACTGTTTACATAGAAAATCTTCCAAAATTCTCATTCTCTCAAAAATGGCTCTAATAATTCTGATAAAATACTGAATATTTAAGATATCTTCATATCAAATAAAATACATGTCTTAAGTTTGTTTAATTTCTCTAAATGTACTATGTACATAGTATACAGAGAAGGTATTGTACCGCACTCAAAAATTCAATACCAAGATTTCACTGGAAATATATGTTTTGAGTGACCTTAGTCCAAGGTCCGTGTTTTTCTGTGTGTCTGTGCATAGCATAGCTCATAAACTAAGAGGCTGTTAAATAGCAAACTTGCTATTTAGGTTCATTATCTTCCAAGAATGCGACACACACATTTTCAATAAAATCCCCACGCCCCAAAGTACCCTTTACATGGAGAAATTTTTTTAAGATTTTGTTTTTCTCAAAAATGGTTCTAACAAATTTGATTAAAATGCTGTATGTTACACATATTTACATCACGTAAACCATAAGAGATAGACAAAAACTTGGTGCACCAAAAATGTAGATCTAGATAAAACATACAATTTCTGTTTTAGAGTTGACTGTTTAGAAGATGTTCCTTGTTATTGTTTTCAAGTATAAACTCAATAACTTTTCTCAAACAGTGCTACCTTTCCTTTCATCTCGCCTTACTTTACTGCTGGCCTTGCAAAGCAAATCAAACTTCAGTTGTTCACATGGCAACCAGCTTTTAAAACATTTGACTATCACTTTATCCTACTCACAAGGAAGCAAGTAATAAGACAATTTCTGTTAATGTTTATCTTGATTAGCATCAAGTAGATAGAAGAATAAGCTTTTGTAAGACTACTTTGTTGCAGAAAGTGATGTGACTCGCTATGTGTTGTGTTCACGGGACTTTCTCTCTAACTTCTTCTTCTTCTATGTACTTTATGCTAATGTATAGTTTCATAAGGGGACTAAAGTGACAGTCAAACATTGTAAGGACTGGTCACTACTGCTTGACTAGCATAGAGAAACGTGAACAACTTGAGAAAAGTACAAGTAAACCAATATTATTGTCTGTTTTAACAAAATCTTCATGTTTTTGTGTATCTGTTTCAGAATGAAGAGGTCACACGGATCCTGGGTATATGTTGAATTTCTTGGGAATAAATTCTGAAGACCTGTTTATTCTGGATGAATTTTGCATAACTAGTAAACCATAAAGATAGACAAGAACTTACAGCATAAAAAATGTAGATCACGATAAAACACACAATTTATGTTATACACATTGAACGTTTTTGAGATATTCCTTGTTTTTGGTTTCACCTTTAGAAAACTTATACTTTTCTCACACAAGAATTTGTCAACTCCTGTCCATACAAACAAAGGAACTTCAGTCACATAGCAACCAGCTTTTGACTATCACTTTAACCTATGGTGCTCCTTTATTTCACTTCTACTTATTAAGAACTAAATAATAAGACTATTTCTGATATTTTTTTCTCGATTATCATGAAGTAAATAGAAGCCTAAGCATTTTAACAAGAATTTGTTGCAGAGATGTAGAGAAAGTCATGTGAATGGAACACATCAGATTTTTACTTTCTCTACACGTACTATGTACATAGTACATAGAGAAGGTATTGTATTGCACCCAAAAATTCGATACCGTGATTTCGCCGGAAATACACGTTTTAGTACCCCCTAAATCCAAAAAAAGCATTTTCAGAAACAGGTCTGTGTGTGTCTGTGGACAGCATAGCTCAAAAACGAAAAGACGTTAAATACCAAACTAGCTATTTCAGTTTGGTATCTTCCAAGGATGCGACACGAAGATTTACAAGAAAATCTGTCCACCCCAAAGTAGCGTTACATGGAAAATTTTTCGAAATGTTGTTTTTCTTAAAAATGACTAACGATTTTGATTAAAATACCACATATTAAGGCCATATCTATCACAGATAAAATGTATATCTTGAATTTTTTGGGAATAGCTTCTGAAGACCTGCTTATTCTGGATGAATTTTTCTGAATTTCGCATAACTAGCAAACCGTAAGAAATAGATAAAAAACACAAAAAAAAAAAACGTAAATCTTGTTAAAAAAACATAATTTATGTCATACATTTTTTTCGTGGAGTTGACCGTTTTCGAGATATTCCTTATTATTGGTTTCAATTGTAAAGTAATTAATACTGCTTATTTTCTCTATACGTACTATGTACATAGTGTATAGAGAAGGTATTGCATTGTATTAAAAAATTCGATATCGAGATTTCACCGGAAATACAAGTTTTGAGACCACCTGAATCCAAAAAAAGCATTTTTAGAAAAATGTCCGTATGTGTGTCTGTCTCTGTGCGTGTATGTATGTGTCTCTGTGGGCAGCATAGCTCAAAAACGAAAAGACCGTTAAATACCAAACTTGGTATTTAAGTTCAGTATCTTCCAAGGATGCGACACGAAGATTTTCAAGAGTATCCCCCCACCCCTACTACCCTTCATACGGAAAAATTTTCGAAAATTTTGATTTTCTAAAAAAATGGCTCTAACGATTTTGATTAAAATGTCATATATTAAAGATGTATACTTGACAAATAATATGTATATCTTGAATTTTTTGGGAATAGCCTCTGAAGACTACTTTATTCTGGATGAATTTTACGGAATTTTGTGTAACTGGTAAACCGTAAGAGATAGACAAAAACTTACCACACAAAAAATGTAGAGCACATTGAAACACACAATTTATATTATATAAATTTTTTTTCGTGAAGTTGATCGTTTTTTTTTTATTCCTTGTTTTTTGTTTCAGCCTTAAAAAACTTATACTTTTCTCATGCAGGAATTTGTCAGCTCCTGTCCATACAAAGGAACTTCAGTTACACAGCAACCTTCTTTTGCTATCACTTTAACCTATTTTACTCCGTTATTACGCTTCTACTTACAGGGAAGCAAGTAATAAGACTATTTCTGCTAATGTTTTCTCACTTAGCATGAAGTAAATAGAAGCATAAGCTTTTTAACAAAAATTTGTTGCAGAGATATAGAGAAAGTCATGTGAATGGATTACATCAGATTTTTTCAGACACGGAAGGGTCCAGTTCTCATTTGCTCTACTCCTGGTCAAGTAAAGAACAATGACAATCACATAACGACAGCTTTTAAAACATTTGACCATCACTTAGCATAGCATATTCCTTTAGTTGCCTTCTACTTATAAGGAACTAATAAGAACATTCTGCTAATTTTTAGCATTGTGTTGAAAGAAGAAGAATATTTTGTAAGAATATTGTTTGTTGAGCAGCTAGATTTTTTTGTATTTCTTCTTAATTTTTAAACACTTGGTTATTGTTACAAGCTTCTCTCCCTTTGTCACTAGCAGCGACCACTTGCTCTTTTCTATGATCCACTTCCTCATGCTCATGCCAGCAACTATAGTGGAAGAGCAGATCCTGAACGTCGGCGCTCGTTTAGCAGCGTCCCGAACCAGGAGCAACCTCAAGCTATAACATTTTCTGTCAATCTTTCATTTAAAAAAATCTGATGTGTTACATCCACATGACTTTCTCTACATCTCTGCAACAAATTATTGTTAAAAAGCTTATGCTTCTATTTACTTCAGGCTAATTGAGAAAAAATTAGCAGAAATAGTTTTATTACTTGCTTCCTTGTAAGTAGAAGTGAAATAAGGGAGTAGCATAGGTTAAAGTGATAGTCAAAAGATGGTTGCTATGTGACTGAAGTTCCTTTGTTTGTATGCACAGAAGTTGGCAAATTCCGTATGAGAAAGGTACAAGTTTTTAAAGCTGAAACCAAAAACAAGGAATATCTCAAGAACGATGAACTCCACGAAAAAAATGTATATAACAAAACTTGTGTTTTAACGAGCTCTACATTTTTTGTGGTAAATTTTTGTGCATCTCTTACCGTTTAGCAGTTACAAAATTCCGTAAAATTCATCCAGAATAAAGTAGTCTTCGGAGGCTATTCCCATAAAAATTCAAGATAAATATTTTATTTGCCAGGTAGATATCTTTAATATACATTCTGTCAAGAAAGTATCGGGAATTGATCATTTAAAAATCCTGTTTAAAAGGGGATTCGAAATTATTGTTGTCGCTAAGTTGGTACAACTTTCCTATACACCCACGCGGAGTTTGATCGTCATCTGTCATCTAGGTTGTTTACTGTACACCATTTTGTTAGTTTATCTCAAAGGTGATTTGCGATTTTACGACGGATACAAATATTGAACAAAGAATCTGTCCCAAATTTTGCATTGCAAATGGTATTTCGTGTGCCGAATCGCTGAAAATGTTACAGAGGGCTTGGGGTGAATCGACTTTATCAAAAACACGTGCATATGAGTGGTACAGTGCATTCAAAAGTGGTCGAGATGTGGTGGAAGATTTGCCTCGCTCTGGTCGGCCATCAACGGTTTCAACTGATCTGAACATCGCTAAAATGAAGAAAATGGTGTCTGAAAATCGTCATTTAGGTCTGAGAGAGATTACCGCTGAACTTTCTGTGTCTCACGAATCGATTCGTACAATTTTAAACGATTGTTTGGGCATGACACGCGTTGCAGCTCGGTTAGTTCCGAAAGACTTTAATTTTCTACAAAAACTCAATCGCGTAAGGATTGCTGAAGACATGCTAGAACCAGCCAGTTCCGACCACATATTCATGAAACGCATTGTAACTGGTGATGAGACGTGGGTTTACGAGTTTGACACTCAAACCAGTCAACAAGCTTCCGAATGGCGCCTTCCAACTGAACCGAAACCTTAAAAGGACACATCAAACTTGATCAAAATTGAAAGACATGTCGACAGTTTTTTTCGATTATCGCGGTGTCGTGCACTCAGAGTTCTTACCAGAAGGTCAGATGGTAAATAAAGACTATTATCTGAGCGTTATGCGGCGTTTGAGAGAACAGATACGGCGAAAAATGCCAGATTTGTGGAACGACAACTCATGGATTCTGCACCACGATAACGCACGAGCTCACAAGGCTATTATTGTGAACGAACTTCTGGCCCAAAACTCGACAAATTTCATCGAACAACCACCGCATTCACCTGATCTGGCTCCTGCTGATTTCTTTCTCTTTCCAAAACTCAAGTTACCACTTCGAGGCACCCGTTCTCAGTCGATAGAAGACATGAAGGAAAATTCGCAGTGACAATTGACATCGATTCCTAAAAGTGCCTACAAAAAATGTTTTGATGATTGGATTATTCGTTGGCATAAATGTATAATTTCAGAAGGGGCCTACTTTGAAGGCGATAAAATAAAATTGGATGAATAATTCGTTTTTTATTTTATTGGCAAATTCCCGGAACTTTCTTGACACAGTAGTACGACATTTTAATCAAAATCGTTAGAGCCATTTTTGAGGAAATCAAAATTTTCGAACCAAGTTTGCTATTTTACTGACTTTTCGTTTTGGAGTTATCATGTTCACAGACACACACACACACACACACACACACACACACGGAGCTTTTTCTGAAAATACTTTTTTTGATAAAGGGGACTAAAACATCAGCCGAATTCTTTGGTGGAGTGCAATACCTTCTCTACACACTATGTACATATACGTGTACAGAAAGTAAAAATGCACACGACAAAATGTGTATTATCATGAGATCCACTTTTTTGTGTACATCTCTTACAGTTATGTGAAAGTTATTCAGAATGAATAGGTCTTCAGAAGATATTCCCAAAAAATTCTAGATATACATTTTATGTTCCATGGAAATATATAATTTGTGTACAGTATTTTAAACAAAACTGTTTGTACCATTTTTTGGAATTCAAAATTTTCAAAAATTGTTTCCATGTAAAGGGTAGTTTTTAGTGTAGAAATTTTCCTGAAAATCTTTGTGTCGCATTCTTGGAAGATACTAAAAGTCAATGGTATTTATACACGCACTCACACCTTTTATAAATATATGTTTTATTCATGTGTCCTCAAAGCATGTATCATCTTGGTATGGAATTTGTGGGTGGAATACAATACCTTCTCTGTTATGTAGTCTGTCCTTGCTGTGTATGCGCAAGAGCGACGTGATGTACTTGGTTTCCAGGAAGGTCTGTGACGTTATTTTCTAGCTGTAAACTGTCCATGAATCGAAACAGCAACTGAATTATTTGTAGCAGTCAATCAAACACTTTATTTATGCTCAAGCTTTCGGCAGCTATTTTTGCTGTAATCCTCAGGGGAACTTACCATAATTAATGGATACGATATTGTAGGTAACTCACTGCTCCGTACTTGAGCCTCTAAACCTCTACTTTTATAACTAGCGTCTAAATACGATGGTCATCCAGAGACTGACAGACGATTTGGTATAAGTAAACAATAATGAAAGTTATCAACACAAAGCTACACTACCTTACTCTATTTCTCAACGAAATCGTCATTGCTATCACGGTATTTGTCACGTGTTACCAGTTTTTCAATGTCGATGTTATATTTTTCTACCGCCAAAGAACTTATTCGCTTTATTGAATGCACAAAATGTTCAGCCAATAATGCAAGTGTATTGTGATAATGCAGAGTCTTCAGTGAGGAAATGGCACATCATTTACGAGTAATCAAGGAGGAACATAACAGTGTGTACAATTTTTTTTTTTTTTAAACAGTACCGGAGTCTGGTCCGGACTCCGGCGCTGTATCCCCTATTTACATTCCCCGCTGTATGATTACTGGTTTTACTGTTCCTTTACACAAACATATACACATTGCACAAACATATAACACCCATGCCCAAGGTGGGACTCGAACCCACGAAGCACCAAAGCGAGACGCCTTAGCGAGCGTGGCCATGGGGACCGGCGATTAAGATTTGAATTATTTATTCTAATTATTATAGACTTTTTGATTGGAAATCAAAAGTACTTTGAGTGGCATTTAATCAATCGTTATGGAGCAGTTGAAAGCAAGTGTTGATAAAAGAATTCAGAAAAACAGGTGTTTCACTTTGGACACTGCACGTGACTTTTTGGTTGGAAGACGTCAGATGTTTAGCGGTGGAAGAGTGACAATAAATACCTTGACAGAGTAAGGTAGTGTAATTTTGTGTTATGACAAATCGTCTGGATCGCCTTCGTAACTAGTGGGACAATGGAACACGTCAGATATGCTTTATCAGTTGTACAAAATTCATTCTCACTTCACAAAACTATTCCCACTAAATATTAATATAAATTTCAATTTTTTAGAAAATAAACATTTTCTATTTAAAGGGTAGTTTGGGTTGGGGCTTAATTTTGTTTAACATTTTCCTGCCATATTCAACTTCTCATGTTTACTTTCTCTACACGTACTATGTACACAGAAGGTATTGTGCTCCAACCAAAAACTCGATACCGAGATTTCACCAGAAATATATAATGTTTTAGGGTCCCGTGTATCCAAAAAAAGCATTTTCAGAAAAAGGTCCGTGTGTGTCTGTGAACATAACTCGTAAACGAAAAGTCGGTAAAATACCAAACTTGGTGTTTAAGTTTACTATCCTCCAGGGATGCCACACGAAGATTTTGAGAACAATTCCCTCACTCCAAACTACCGTTTACATGCAACTTTTTTCAAAAATTTTGAATTCCTCAAAAATGGCTCTAACGATTTTGATTAAAATGTCGTATATTGAAGATATTTACCTGACAAATAAAATGTATATCTTGAATTATGCATAACTGCCAAACCATAAGAGATGGACAAAAACTTACCACACAAAAAAGGTAAGCACATTAAAACATACAATTTATGTTACACACATTTTTTTTTTGTAGAGTTGACCGTTTTTGAGTTATTCCTTGGTTTTGGTTTCACCTTATACTTTTCTCATACAGGAATTTGTCAACTCTGGTGCATACAAACAAAGGAACTTCAGTCACATAGCAACCAGCTTTTGACTATCACTTTAACCTATGCTACTTCCTTATTTCCCTTCTTCTTACAAGGAAGCAAGTAATAATATTATTTGTGCTAATTTTTGGATACAACACAAGCCTTCCACTACCTGAGTTCATTTGTGTTATGTTTGCCACTTCTTCAAATGTTGATCTCATTTTAAATCAAGTAGACAGAAATAGAAAATAACTTGTAAACACGCTAATAAATGATTTATTCAGAGCATCTTACGAATGTCAGTCATCAGATACATTTTTACTTTCTCTAGTATGCACAATGTATACAGGTACAATTCTTTACCGAGGTTTCACCACAAATACATGATGTGAAACTTCCTGCATCCAACAATTAGAAAAAGGTCTATGCGTGTGTCTGTGAACAGCGTAACTAAAAACGAAAAGTCAAGTAAATACCAAAAGTGGTGTTTAAGTTAATTTATCATCTTCCAAAAATGTTACATGATTTTTAGGAAAATCACTTCACTCCCAAATACCCTTTTCATGGAACCTTTTTGGAAATTTTCAGTTTTCTCAAAATTAGCTGTAACAGATTTTATTAAAATACAATATGTTTAAGTTATTTTCATGACAAACAAAATATATATATATGGTGAATTGGCCAGGAAGAGCTCTTCTTTCTGGAAGACTTTTGTGTAACTGGTAAACCGTAAAAGATAAAACAAAAACTTAATACACAAAAAATAAAGCTCTAGTTAAAACACAACTTATATTATATATTTATGTCGTAGAGTTAACCATTTGTAAGATATTTATTGTTACTAGTTTTAATTTTAAATTAGTTACATTTTTACTTTCACTATACGCACTATGTATATAGTGTATAGAGAAGGTATTGCACTCCACCCAAAAATTCGATACCGAGATTTCACCGGAAATATATGTTTTAGGGTCCCCAATATCCAAAAAAAGCATTTCCACAAAAAGGTCCGTGTGTGTGTGTGTGTGTGTGTGTGTGTGTGTCTGTGAACACGATAACTCAAAAACGAAAAGTCCGTAAATTACCAAACTTGGTATTTAAGTTTAGTATCTTCCAGGGATGCGACAGGAAGATTTTGTGAGAAAACCCCACCCCTAACTACCTTTTACATGGAACTTTTTTCGAAAATTTTGATTTTCCCAAAAATGGCTAACGATTTTGATTAAAATTTCGAATATTAAAGATATTTACGTGACAAATAAAATGTATTATCTTGAATTTTCTGAGAATAGCCTCTGAAGAGTAGTTTATTCTGGATGAATTTTACTAAATTTTGAATAACTGCTAAACTGTAAGAGATGGACAAAAACCTACTACACAAAAAATGTAGAGCACATTAAAGCACACAATTTGTTATATACATTTTTTTCGTGGTGTTCATCGTTTTTGAGACGTTCCTTATTTTTTGTTTCTGCTATGAAAAACATATACTTTTCTCATACAGGAACTTGTCAACTCCTATCCATATAAACAAAGGAACTTCATTGACATAGCAACCAGCTTTTGACTATCACTTTAACCTATGGTTGTCCCTTATTTCGCTTCTACTTACAAGGAAGCGAGTAATAAGACTATTTCAGCTAATTGTTTCTGATTAGCATAAAGTAAATAGAAGTATAAGCTTTTTTTGGAATAATTTGTTGCAAGGATATAGAGAAAGTCATGTGAATGGTACACTCAGATTTTTTTTCACATGGAAAGTCATTTGTTTTACTCCTGGTCTTGCAAAGAGAACAGAATTTCAATGACAGTCACATAGTACTCGAGTATCGCTTTGGCCTAGTGCTTTCTCTTATTTCCCTTCCACTAATAAGAAAGCATTTCCATAAATGTATATCTTGATTAACATGAAGTAGATAGAATAGTTTGTTTGCAGAACACATGACAATTTTGTTGTTTACTAGACATGTGTATTTGCATTTGCTTCAGTTGAGCATGGTGTAGTGGTTAGTATGCTAGTGGTGTAGTGGTTAGTATGCTAGGTGTAGTGGTTAGTATGCTAGTGGTGAAGTAGTTAGTATGCTAGTGGTGTAGTGGTTAGTATGCTAGTGGTGTAGTGGTTAGTATGCTAGTGGTGAAGTGGTTAGTATGCTACTGGTGAAGTAGTTAGTATGCTAGTGGTGAAGTAGTTAGTATGCTAGTGGTGAAGTGGTTAGTGTGCTAGTGGTGAAGTGGTTAGTATGCTAGTGGTGAAGTGGTTAGTATGCTAGTGGTGTAGTGGTTAGTATGCTACTGGTGAGGTGGTTAGTATGCCAGTGGTGAAGTGGTTAGTATGCCAGTGGTGAAGTGGATAGTTTGCTAGTGGTGTAGTGGTTAGTCTGCTAGCCTGAGGGCAGCACTGTTCCCACATTCGCTTGGCTCCCTGAATTATGTCACCCTTCATGGTGTAGTGGTTAGTATGCTAGCCTGAGGGCAGCACTGTTCCCACATTCACTTGGCTCTCTGACAATTATGTCACCCTGCATGGTGTAGTGGTTAGTATGCCAGTGATGAAGTGGTTCAAATGCTAGTGGTGCAGTGGTTAGTATGCTAGTGGTGAAGTGGTTAAAATGCTAATGGTGAAGTGGTTAGTATGCTAGTGGTTAGTATGCTAGCCTGAGGGCAGCACTTCCCACATTCGCTTGGCTCCCTGAGTTATATGTCACCCCCTGCATGGTGTAGTGGTTAGTATGCTAGCCTGAGGGCAGCACAGTTCCACATTCACTTGGCTCCTTGACAGTTATGTCACCCTTCATGGTGTAGTGGTTAGTATGCTAGCCTGAGGGCAGTACTGTACCCACATTCGCTTGGCTCCCTGACAGTTATATGTCACCCTCCATGGTGTAGTGGTTAGTATGCTAGTGGTGTAGTGGTTAGTATGGTAGTGGTGCAGCGGTTAGTATGCTAGTGGTGTAGTGGTTAGTATGCTAGCCTGAGGACAGCACTGTTTCCACATTCGTTTGGCTCCCTGTCAGTTATGTCACCCTGCATGGTGTAGTGGTTAGTATGCTAGTGGTGTAGGGGTTAGTATGCTAGTGGTGTAGTGGTTAGTATGCTAGTGGTGTAGTGGTTAGTATGCTAGTGGTGTAGTGGTTAGTATGCTAGAGGGTAGTGGTTAGTATGCTGGTGGTGTAGTGGTAGGTATGCTAGTGGTGTAGTGGTTAGTATGCTAGTGGTGTAGTGGTTAGTATGCTAGTGGTGTAGTGGTTAGTATGCTAGTGGTGTAGTGGTTAGTAAGCTAGTGGTGTAGGGGTTAGTATGCTAATGGTGTAGTCGTTAGTATGCTAGTGGTGTAGTGGTTAGTATGCTAGCCTGAGGGTAGTGGTTAGTATGCTAGTGGTGTAGTGGTTAGTATGCTAGTGGTGTAGTGGTTAGTAAGCTAGTGGTGTAGGGGTTAGTATGCTAGTGGTGTAGTGGTTAGTATGCTAGTGGTGTAGTGGTTAGTATGCTAGTGGTGTAGTGGTTAGTATGCTAGTAGTGTAGTGGTTAGTATGCTTGTGGTGTAGTGGTTAGTATGCTAGCCTGAGGGTAGTACTGTACCCACATTCGCTTGGCTCCCTGAATTATGTCACCCTTCATGGTGTAGTGGTTAGTATGCAAGTGGTGTAGTGGTTAGTATGCTAGTGGTGTAGTGGTTAGTATGCTAGTGGTGTAGTGGTTAGTATGCTAGTAGTGTAGTGGTTAGTATGCTTGTGGTGTAGTGGTTAGTATGCTAGCCTGAGGGTAGTACTGTACCCACATTCGCTGGCTCCCTGAATTACGTCACAGTTCATGGTGTAGTGGTTAGTATGCTAGTGGTGTAGTGGTTAGTATGCTAGTGGTGTAGTGGTTAGTATGCTAGTGGTGTAGTGGTTAGTATGCTAGTCTGAGGGTAGTACTGTACCCACATTCGCTGGCTCCCTGAATTACGTCACCCTTCATGGTGTAGTGGTTAGTATGCTAGTGGTGTAGTGGTTAGTATGCTAGTCTGAGGGTAGTACTGTACCCACATTCGCTTGTAACCCTGACTTTCTTCACAAGGGAAGTAAAGCCACTACAACAGGATAGTTGTTCCTGTATTACTCATATGGTCTTCATGTTCACTACACTAAAATTTACTTATAACAATTATAATGCCTTTGTAATGCAAATTTTTATCATCAAGTTAGTCTAATCAAATGTTATCAATATGATGTGCTCCATTCACAATATTTTCTCCATATTTCTGTAGACGAAGTTTTGTTAACACGTTTATACTTGTAATTACTTCATGCTAATCGAGTTAAACATTAGCAGAATGTTCTTATTACTTAGTAGCTTATAAGTAGAAGCCAAATACAATAGACTAAACCAACAGTCAAATGTTTTAAAATGTGGTTGCTATAGGATTGAAATCCATTTGTTTGTGGCCAGGAGTTCGCAAGTTCCTGTATGAGAAAAGTTGTAAGTATTTTAAGACTCAACCCAATAACAAGGAACATCTTGAAAATGGTTTACTCCAGAAAAAAAATTTATATAACATGAAATGCGAGTATTAAGAAGCTCTGCTGTTGAATATTTCTTACATTTCAGTAGTTATGTAAAATTAAAAAAAGTCCATTCAGAATAAAGTAGTCTTCAGAGGCTATTCCCAGAAAACTCAAGATATACATTTTATTTGTCATGAAAATATTTTAAATAAAAGAGATTTTAATCAAAATCGTTTTTGAAAAAACAAAATTTTCAAAAATTGTTTCCATGTTAAAGGTAGTTTGGGATGGGAGGATTTTGTTGAAAATCTTTGTGTCACATCCATGGAATATACTAAACTTAAAAACCAAGTTACATATTTAACAGTGTTTTCATTTTTGAGCTAAGCTATGCACATAGGCATTTTTCTAAAAATGCTTTTTTTGGACTCAGAACATATAGATAGCTATTTCCTGTGAAATATGTGTACACAAACAGAGCTTCAAGCAGCACATTCATCCTCACACTTGTTTACTTCCAAACGCTGCAGTCAGTGTATGAAGGTCCACCCCCACCTATTAGCAATCATTTTATTGGATATTGGAGGTGAATCGTGATGTTACAAAAACAGTATTTGTTGCCTTTCTTCGGTTCTGCCACAGCTAAGTAGCTACACTGAACAAAGAAAAAGAAAGTAATTTTCGTTCTTTTGAAGTTGTGCAAATTTGTAGTGCCTTTTTATCATTGCTAATGTAAATTTTCTGCCATTGTTCAACTGTGATGTAGTAACCCCATTCTTGGCATTGAGTGTTTTCTGGCTACTGATATCAAATTGTGACAATGAGAGAGTTTTTTCTCTAATTGTGAGAACTATGAAAAATGAAAATTTCTCAACTTGCTGTATGTTGCTGTTTAATAAACTACATAAAACTTCTATGATTACATACCATGTCAATTAATATAACAGGTTTAAAGTACAATGGATATACAAAGTTAATATGTTCTGCCAACTTATTGTATAATTTGATACATTTAACTATTTTGAGTTTTTGATACTTTAAAATAAGGAATATTTAAATTTCAATTTATCCTTGTATTTTAATTATATGTATTGTTTTCAAAAAATATTTATACATAAACTAAAATATGTACAATATAAAGATTGTAAATAGTTCAAGTACATAACTGAATACAGAGTTGAGTTGTATAGCAACTTTTTTTAAGTGTCGTCATAATTTTCCTAAATGTTAAGCGAAAACTGGTGGGTAGCACCCAGTGTTTGTTGCTTTGCTGTTGATGTGGCGCACCATTATACAGATCTACAAACACTCAGATGAAATAAAACTTGGTAGCTAATCTGACAACACAACATGCAAGGTACAGTATATAAGCTGGCCACTCCAGTGGCTACATGCAAGCCCAGTTTGTTTTCCACGTAACACCAGCTGTGAAAGCTTTATTATTTTAATGAAAAATACATACTTGTGACATATGTGGGAGGAATGCAGTCCCTCTTATTAAAATATTACACTGGACGGTAGCTGACATGATCCGACAAATCAGGTTTTTGTTATCATTGTTTGCAGGTGACATGTATAGGTACACAAGCTATTGTATTGTACCCAAACACTCAATACAGAGATTTCACCTGAAATATATGTTTTAGGGAGCCCTGTATAAAAAAAAAGCATTTTAGAATAAGGTCTGTGTGTGTCTGTGAACATAACTCAAAAACAAAGTCAGTAAAATACCAAACTTTGTATATAATGTTACTATCTTCCAAGGATACGACACAAAGATTTTCAAGAAAATCCCCTCACCCCAAATTACCCTTTACTTAAAAAATGTTCTAAAATTTTCACTTTCTCAAAAATGACTAACGATTTTCATTAAAATACTGTATATAAATGATATTTACATGACAAATGAAATGTATATCTTGAATTTTCTGGAAATAGCCTCTGAAGATTTCTTTATTCTTAATGAATTTATATAACTAGTAAACCAAAAGAGATGGACAAAAACTTACTGCACAAAATATGTTTATCTCGTTGAAACATACAATTTATATCATATACATTCTTTTCATGGAGTTAACCATTTTTGAGACATTCCTTGTTATTGGTTTGATTTTTAAAATACTTAAAAGTTTTCACATGCAGGAATTTGTGAGCTCCTGACAATGCAAAGAAGCAGATTTCATGCACATAATAACCAGCTTTTAAAAGATTTGTTTTAACAAGTATATTCCCTCATTTTGCTTCTACTTACAAGAAAGAATTTCTGCTAATGTTTGTCTAGATTAGCATGAATTTGTGGCAGAGATATAGAGAGAAAGTCACGTGAATGGAAAACGTAAGATTTTTTTATTTATGGACACTCTTTAACTAATGTGGTTTTCAGTGTCGCGTTCTATACTGGGTGTGAAAGGCCACTTAATTTTGCTCAGGTCTCCTTATCAGGCTTGAGCTTCTTTTACGCGCTGTAAGTCTACGACTGCTTTATTTCCCTTCCAAAGGAAGCCATGTTAAGGAGTTTCACACCTGAAGAAATCCATTCACACCACGGAGAGTGTCAGTGGCAGACCATTGTAACACTTTGCTTTAATGTCTGCCGTGACAGAAACTACATGTCCCAAAGTGATCGCTCTGCAGGGAGCTGAGTGCAACATGTAACTAACTTTCAAGTCATTTCCATTCCTTATGTAAAATATATAAATATACTGGATAAGTAAGAGTCAGACTTGCCATGGTCAGGATTTGAACCATGGTTCTCTACCAGACAACATGTTTCCTGGTAAACCACAAGGTGATGTCAAATTATTTTGAGATGACAACCCCAATGGTGACTTACAATTATGATCAATTGGTGTTGGTTTAATTGTTTTTTCCACACAAGCCATGTGTAGGACAGGGTCAGGATTAGAACAGCGTATGGCATGTTACCCCTTAGTGGTACAGCAACCAGCTAGAGACCAGGAGATCCATGGTTCAAATCCCGGTTATGGCACTGAATTTTACACTCTGACTAATTACCCAACTCAAAAACAACCAATACACATGTGCAGAAGCATGTTGTTTCCCTCCTCAACCAGATATTCTCTCATTATGGAAAACATTGTATTTTCTTATCCTCGGTATCCCATTTCTCAACCAAATAAATAAATCACTAACAAAAGAACAACACATTAAAATTGATGTAAAATCACTATTCTCGCACGTTGCTAGTGCATACAACTTCTTGACATTTGCTCAAAATGTTAGTAACTGAAATCTCTTATACGATGATAATCAAGATAAACATTAGCAGAAACTGTCTTCCTTGTAAGTAGAAGGGAATAAAGTGATAGTCAAATGTTTTAAAAACTGGTTGCTATGTGATTCAAATTTGTTACTTTGCGTGGCCAGGAGTTGAGAAATTTCTGTATGTGAAAAGTTTGAAACTGAAACCAATAACAAGGAATGGTCAACATTTTTTGTGTGTAGTAAGCTTTTGTCTATCTCTTACAATACACTAGTTACAGAAAATTCATTCAAAATAAAGAGGTCTTTAGAGGCAATTCCCTGAAAATTTAAGATATACGTTTTATTTTTCATGTAAATAACTTAAATATAAGATATTTTAATCAAAATTGTTAGAGCCATCTTTGAGAAAATCAAAATGTTCTAAATTTTTTCCATCTAAAGGGTAGTTTTTGTGATGGGATTTTCTTGAAAATCTTTGTCACATCCTTGGGAGATACTGAACTTATATATCAAATTTAATATTTAACAGACTTTTTTGTTTTTGACCTATGCTGTGCAGACAAATACACACACATGGACAGTTTTCTAAAAAAATTTTTTTTGGATTCATGGGACCTCAAAACATATATTTCTGGGGAAATCTAGGTATCAAATGTTCGGGTACAATACAATTCTTTCTCTATACACTATGTAAGAGAAAGTAAAAATTAAGGAAGCATAAACCCATAGAATGTATATAGTAAATGAAAAGTGTTTCTAAGCAAGTTGTTATACACATACACAGTCAAGGCAATATGGCTATAACAATGCTATAGTGGTCAAGTATTGCATTTCACTAGAAATAGCTACATGTTTTCACGATTCCTCAATTAAAAAAAAAAATTACAAAATAACAATTTATTTTATTGAATGGAAAGTGGTTAAATGTACTGTTATAACTTTATTATTGGACTGAATATCCTTGCTAAAGGTCTGTTAAATACCAAACTTGGCATTTAAGTTTAGTACCTTACAAACATTTTCAACAAAATTCCCACCCTTTATATAAAAAATTGTTTGAAAATGTTCATTTTCTAAAAAAACGACTCCAAGTTTAACTAAAATATTATACATTAAAGATATTTACCTGACAAACAAAAAGTATATCTTGAATTTTCTGGGAATAGCCTCTGAGGACTACTTTATTCTGAATGAATTTTGTATAACTGGTAAACCATAAGAGATAGACAAAAACTGTAGATCTCGTTCAAACACACAATTTACCTTTTTGTTGGGAAGTCAACCATTTCCAAGTTATTGGTTTCAATGTTAAAATAGTTATAGTTTTCTCACACAGGAAGCCATCAGTTTCTCTTTTGTTTTACTCCTGACCATAAAAAGAAGCGAATTTCAATGTCAATCCCATAGTGACTACTTTTAAAACATTTGACTATCACTTTATCCTAGTGTATTGCCTTCTACTTACAAGGAAGCAAGTAATAAGACAATTTCTGTTAACGTTTATCTTGATTAGCATCAAGCAGATAGAAGAATATGCTTTTGTAAGAAATTTATTTGCAGAACAGGTAGAGAGAGGCATGTGAGTTGAACACATCAGATGTTTTATAAACGGTCCTCTGGTTTCAAGATTTGCACAAAGTTAATGGGTGTGTTTACATTGTTATTGAATTAGGTGAATTTAATTGTAATTTTATAAAGAAAATAACACTTAATTTCATTTATTTTATTTTTAAACTATTAAAACATTTATATTTGATGTGCATGAACTGCATATCCACTGAAAATGAAGTAAAAATGTTATTTCCGAAAACCATATCTACGTTATTTTGAAAAATCAATGCAAATTAGGTGTTTTTGAAAAGTTTACTCTGAAATCTTATCACTTAAAGAGTGCACAACCAAGTATAATAATTAACTAAGTCATTGTTAACAAATGCACTTAATTCTCTGGTACAAAGACTTTTCCTGCTTCTGTCAGCAGATAATGTAACCTGTTCCCTAAAGGAAAGTTTTTTTTGAAAAGATATTCAGCCAGATAATCTGCAGAGCGTCTTTTTTGCAGGAACACTGGGATGATAAATTTTTCAGTTTTCCATTTCGCTTTCAATATATTTGTATGGTTGAAGATGAGATGCCCCTCTATATGCCCAATGTATTCAGGAGCCACTTCGCCCCTTTCATTGGTGCCAACAAACTCGACGGAGTGGTTTATTCTGAAGTGCTGGAAGCCCTCATCCGTTAGTGTATTGAAAGACCTCCAGCAGTCTGATATGATTCGTGTTCCAGGTAATATCCAAGCCTTGATTATGGACAACAAAGTGTTCCTATCTCTGGATTCTATCGGGACGACGAAAAAGTTGCAATGGACATCTCGTTGCACGCCACCGAACGCCCATCTTCGGCACTTGTACTTCCCGCTCATCAGTTCGCACTCGGCTATTTCCACATCGGTCCCAAAGCCGCCAATAGGCCTTCCACTTTCTAGAGCCCAGTTAATGCAAATTTCGCGGCAGTAATTGGACCAGCTTATTACGGTGTGGGATGAACATTTCAATTCACTTTTTATTACTGAATAGTTTGGTTTAGGCAAAATGCACCACATGATACAAAAGTGCAGAATCTTCTGAGGTGAGAGTTTTGTGTTGTCCAAAAAGCTTCCTAATTTTGCGCTGCACTTGAAGTCAAGATGTCCTCTGCCACATCTGAACATTAATCTATTTGCTCCGTACCATTTAACTTGTAGCACATAGTCGCAGAAAGGACACAAACATATTTCATGTATGATTCCGTGATCGACAAAGAACTGCAGCAAACGCTTTGCATTTTCCTTACCTAGATATTCTCTAGTTACGCTACATATTGTGTTTTCACAGCCTCTGCACGCCATTTTCCTATGTTAAACTACACTGTTACTATGTTTTTAAACATCGGAAACGAAAGAAACCTTGCGCTTCCACACTAGATCCAGAATACGTAGTCATTCGCCATTACAGAAGCTTTATTTACAAGGTCTTTTGTTGACATCATTCCTCAGGCGGTGGCTGCCAACATTGACACACAAAAATACCGCGAAATGTCAAGCTACCGTGACCTCATTCAACACAGGCTTTCTGGAGTATCTTACGCTTTTAAAATATTTTAATGTGTAGGAATTTTGTTACTATCGACAAATCAAAAAGTAAAAGGCGATCAAAGGCAGTCAGATTGCAGCGAGTCGCTCCGTCCTCTCATTTTCAGGTTATCCGAAGTCACGTTAGTGTAAATTAACTGATTTTCGTGAAATTAGTTTGATGTAAATTCTATGGAGAAGACAAAAAAATACTACGCGGTTTCTTAACAAAATACGGGTTGGCGCTAGTTTTTCTACTTTAAAACATACTTTTCTAGATATTCATGGCCAAACTTGCAGACACCAACCGTCAGAAAATAAGTCACCATAGTCGAAAATCTCGTCAATTGCAGCTACACATTTATCGTAATGCAACAATCAAGGCACCATTTTTTTGCACCAATATAATTTTTAAAGGATCATTGAAGTTTTAATGAGCAGAAAAGATCATGTGAGAGTGACAAAGCAGATTTTAACTATTATATTCCTGGGACATAGACATAATTTATTTATATATGTATTTATCGTTGTTCAAAAGCAGTATCTACATAATCATACAATCATTGTTAATCATTCACATCCCTGATATGTCTTAAATAACATTTAAGAAAAAGAAAATAAATAAAAATTTACAGCAATAGCATTTGCCATGTGTAGCCTAGAAATTCACCAACCCTATAAAATGCCATGTCCTTTAATAAAATTGCTAATACGTCTTAATACTATGGGATAATTTATTAAATAGCTCAAGACCTATATGGCTTTTTGCTCAGTCTAAAATATGACACTTCTAGTGTTGTATAATGTGCCTGGAAGGTAAGGTTTGGTAGTTTTCTTTTATGCATTGTACACAAGTAAGCATATAAAGACAGGCACAGTTAGAATTTTGAGTTCTTTAAAATAAGTGGTACATGATTCCATATTTTTTTACATTTTTAATACAACTAATAGCTTTCTTTTGTCACTTGGAGATAGTGCTAGCTCAACTTACATTACTCCATAACAAAGATGAGAGTGAAATAATGCATCATTCAACAATGATTTCTCAGTAATTAAACATTTTAATTGTTAAGCGTCACAAGCCACGTGAAAATTTGGGAAACTGAAAGAATTCCATTTGTTGAGAGTTAAAAAAGTGGCCACTGGTAGTGCTGAAACCCACCTCATCTGCGTCTAATGGTGAAAACTACATTTTAGCTTTACAGTCTAATTCTATAGCATTTTTACTTTCTCTACACCAATTATGTACATAGTGCATCGAGAAGGTATTGTATTACACCAAAAATTCAATACAGGGAAATAAGTTTTGAGACCCCCTGATTTAAAAAAAAAAAACCTTTTTAGAAACATATCCGTGTGTGTGTGTGTTTTGTTTTTTTGTTTTTTTCTGTGGACAGCATAGCTCAAAAACGAAAAGTCGGTTAAATACCAAACCTGGTATTTAAGTTGGTTCCAAAGATGTGACACGAAGATTTTCAAGGAACCCCCCCCCCCCGAACTACCCTTTACATGGAATATTTTTTCGAAATTTTTGATTTTCTCAAAAATGACTAACAATTTTCATTAAAATACCTTATGTTTAAGATACTTCTATGAAAAATGAAACGTATATCCTTAATTTTCTGGGAATAGTCTGTGAAGACCTCTTCATTCTGGATGACTTTTGTATAAATGGCAACCCGTAATAAACAAAAATTTACTGCAGAGCTCGTTAAAATGCATAATTTATGTCATATACGTTTTTATTGTCCTGGAATTCCTCGATGTCTAGATACTCGTTGATATTAGTTTAGTAGAGGCTCGCAGGCAAAATATCTGGTAGTGCACAATTTTAAGATTGACTAAAATTAAAACTAAACTGAATCTTTTCTATGGACGTTCTTTAACTGCTACGGTTCTAAGCATCCCATTCTATTTTGGACGCGAAACACCGCTTAATAATACTCAGAGGCCTCTTTATTACGCTTGATTATTTTTTTTTTTTTTTTTTTTTTTTTTTTTACGTGTCGTAAATCTACAACACGGTATCAACGACTTTACTTTCCTTATGAAAGAAGGGATTTAAAAAAAAAATCAGCCGTATTTGAACCCGCGACCTTGAGAACCAGAGGCTAGCATGTTACCCCTAGATCACAGATGACGACAGACTAAAATTAGTGGATACTAAAAGCTATCAGTAGAAATTAAATGCTAATTTGTGTGTTGGCACTAACCTTTGTAGATGAAGTGCATCCTTCGATCCTTTGTTTGAAATAATACTTCCATAACTCTTTGATTTAAGTGAGAAACTGAACGCGAAATGTTCCGAGAAATTTGAACACGAACCGTCACCTTCACTGTTTATCATATGTCAACAACATTATCAGAGAGGTGATCCTGTTGTAAATTGGTGCATAGCTCGTCTTAACAGCTGATGCACTTGAGTTTAAGATTCCAGTCTTCAATACTACCTTACACAACTTTAATAGCTTATGTATGCCAATTAAAACGTTCACGATGTTTCTTTTCACCAACGAAGCTCGCTTTTCTCTCAGAAAATTATGGAAACTACCTTAAAGTAAAGTAGATCGCGAGCGTGATATTAATGTCTTAAGCATTTTCTTTATAAATAATTGTAAACTTTACAAACCATCGCCTAACAGTGTATAGGATTTTCCCACTTACGGCGAGTTTTAACCCTGCGGTTTCTTTGAACGCTAGCAACTGATAAATCGGCAAACTGTTCTGCAGTTAATTTCACCAAATTATTCTCCAGCGCATTCGGATTATGTTTCATAACACGTGAAATACATTCAAGGCGCTGTTTCACACTTACCAGTTTACTCTTACTCAGCACTCATTGTCAAAACACTAGCCACTAATCACCCCTCGCAAGTAAGGTCCATTTTTTCAATAACTATTGGTTATTTGACCATTTCCTGCTTCAAGTGAAGCTTCAACTGTATCGTGAATCTATTTCCTAGTAATTACAAAACACTGCTTGTACGCCTTGAGCATTGGCGCGCGAGCGTACCTTGTCGTCTACTTGGCAGGGAGGAGAAATACCAAGTACCAACATTGTACATTTTTACCACATAAGCTTCTTTTTGTATGTTTCGTTCGGGAGGTTTATAGATCAACTTTGTTTTCAAATAAGAAGACATTCAAACTTAAGAAATGTTTCTTATTATTTACTCTTACACGTGAAAATATCTTTGGCTAAATATTTTTGTCAGGGATTTGACTCAAACTTGAAATTTTGCTTCTTTTTTTTTTTTGGCAATATAATTTATTTTGAGTCGCTTTAACAGCATGGTCATATCGCGACCTTACAAATTGTACATAAAATAGTTATTTACACATTGGTAAAATTCTTATTTTCTCTTTGCGCATGCGCAGCAAATGACCCCGCTTTCGTGTCCTAAGAGAACCTTCCCCTCTCGGCCCCTTGAAACCCGCACCAACAAATTAACTGCATCTGAAAGCATTGAATTCTTCTGCGCGTGCGCATAGGATGACCACAAAATCGCTTGTGTCCGAAAACGCGGCCGGTTACTATTTCCGACAGCCATCTTCACTACAAATGTCCAGTTTGCATAGTAGGTTTAAATTTACACAAAATGCGTTAGATTATAGCATTTTACCCAATAATATACTGCAGAAATTTTTGTCTGAAATTGTTGTAGGGAGGGCACGTGCCCCTGTGCCCCTAAAGGCCGGGCACCACTGTATTAGTTTTCGCTTTTCTCAAAGGGATTTGTCAACTGGCCTTACAAAGAAACAGATTTCAAACATTTGACTGTCGGTTTAGCCAAGTGTACATTTCTTCAAGTATCACAATCTACATATTATACAGATCAGTTTTAATTGTTTTTCACATAAGCTGTGTGTACGACAGCATAGCCGGGAAACGAACCACGGATCTCCCGGTTACTATACCACTGAGCTACCGTGGCAACATGCTGGCACAACATTAAATTCCTCAACTGACTCGCACGTTTCTCGGATCTCAAATTATTTTGACATGCCTTACAATGTTGAAGTTGCAGGCTTCATAGAATAGCCAATTAGGGTTGATTAAATTGGTTTGTTTTCATACAGGAGTAGTCAGACTGAGTGCGGTGGTAGAGCAACCGGAGGCCGGTAATTGCTTCATAGCTCAGAGCTTCAAATCCCAACATTACATTCTCTACACGTACCTACATAGTGTATACACAAGGTATTGTATTGTACCCAGAAATTCAATACCAAGATTTCACCGAAAATATGTTTTGGGTCCCTTTGAATAATAAAAAAAAAAAAAGTATTTCTGGAAAAATGTCTGGTGTGTGTGTGTGTGTGGACAGTATAGCTCAAAAACTAAAACACCGTTAAATACCAAACTTGGTATTTAAGTTTGGTATCTAGCAAGGATGCGACACATTTTCAAGAAAATCCCCCAACTAACCTTCCATTGAACTTCTTTTCGAAAATTTTGATTTTCTCAATAATGGCTCTGACGATTTTGATTAAACTATTGTATATTAAATGTATTTATCTCAAAAATAAAATGTATATCTTGAATTTTCTGGGAATAACCTCTAAAAAACCTCTTTATGCTGGATGATTTGATTGAATTTTGCATAACTGGTAAAGCATAAGAGATAGATAAAAATTACTAACAAAAAATGTAGAACACTTAAAACACACAATTTAGGTTATATACCTTTTTTCGTGGAGTTGATCGTTTTTGAGATATTCGTTGTTATTGGTTTCTGCTTTAAAAAAACTTATACTTTTCTCCTACGGGAATTTGTCATCTGCTGTCCATACAAACAAAGGTATTTGAGTCACATAGCAACCAGCTTTTGACTATCACTTTAGCCTATGGTACTCCCTTATTTCCCTTCTACTTACAAGGAAGCAAGTAATAAGACTATTTCTGTTAATTTTTTCTCCATTATCATTAAGTGAATAGAAGCACAGGCTTTTTAACAATAATTTGTTGCAGATATGTAGAGAAAGTCATGTGAATGGAACACATCAGATTTTTTATCCCTATTTCGATTGATGTATCATGCGACACAGCCCATTGTATGTGTTGTTAAATTTAACAGAGCAATCTTTATTTAAAGTCATGTTCACCTCAGAGGGACATTACACGGAAATAAATTCGTTTATCACTAACAACAAAATGTCAGCTGAAGAGCTGGTAAGTAGGGGCAAGAATCCAAGTTACCGCAGCATGCTATGTGCAGTTCGGCGAAACTGGACTGTAGCAGTTGGGTCTCTTACAGAGGACAGGCTCGCAACTGGACTACAGCAGTTGGGACTCTTGCAGTGGACGGGCTCGCAACTGGACTGTAGCAGTTGGGTCTCTTACAGTGGACAGGCTCGCAACTGGACTGTAGCAGTTGGGTCTCTTACAGTGGACTGGCTCGAAACTGGACTGTAGCAGTTGGGTCTCTTACAGTGGACAGGTTCGCAACTGGACTGTAGCAGTTGGGTCTCTTACAGTGGACTGGTTCGCAACTGGACTGTAGCAGTTGGGTCTCTTACAGTGGACTGGTTCGCAACTGGACTGTAGCTGTTGGGTCTCTTACAGTGGACAGGCTCGCAACTGGACTGTAGCAGTTGGGTCTCTTACAGTGGACAGGCTCGCAACTGGACTGTAGCAGTTGGGTCTCTTACAGTGGACAGGCTCGCAACTGGACTGTAGCAGTTGGGTCTCTTACAGTGCACAGGCTCGCAACTGGACTGTAGCAGTTGGGACTCTTACAGTGGACAGGCTCGCAACTGGACTGTAGCACTTGGGTCTCTTACAGTGGACAGGTTGGAAACTGGACTACAGCAGTTGGGTCTCTTACAGTGGACAGGCTCGCAACTGGACTGTAGCAGTTGGGTCTCTTACAGTGCACAGGCTCGCAACTGGACTGTAGCAGTTGGGACTCTTACAGTGGACAGGCTCGCTACTGGACTGTAGCACTTGGGTCTCTTACAGTGGACAGGTTGGAAACTGGACTACAGCAGTTGGGTCTCTTACAGTGGACAGGCTCGCAACTGGACTACAGCAGTTGGGCCTCTTACAGTGGATGGGCTGGAAACTGGACTGTAGCAGTTGGGTATCTTACAGTGGGAAGGCTCGCAACTGGACTACAGCAGTTGGGCCTCTGTCAGTGGATGGGCTCGCAACTGGACTACATCAGTTGGGTCTCTTACAGTGGACAGGCTCGTAACTGGACTGTAGCAGTTGGGTCTCTTACAGTGGACAGGCTCGCAACTGGACTGTAGCAGTTGGGCCTCTTACAGTGGACAGGCTCGCAACTGGACTGTAGCAGTTGGGTCTCTTACAGTGGACAGGCTCGTAACTGGACTGTAGCAGTTGGGTCTCTTACAGTGGACAGGCTCGCTACTGGACTGTAGCAGTTGGGTCTCTTACAGTGGACAGGCTCGCAACTGGACTGTAGCAGTTGGGTCTCTTACAGTGGACAGGCTCGTAACTGGACTGTAGCAGTTGGGTCTCTTACAGTGGACTGGTTCGCAACTGGACTGTAGCAGTTGGGTCTCTTACAGTGGACAGGCTCGTAACTGGACTGTAGCAGTTGGGTCTCTTACAGTGGACAGGCTCGCTACTGGACTGTAGCAGTTGGGTCTCTTACAGTGGACAGGCTCGCAACTGGACTGTAGCAGTTGGGTCTCTTATAGTGGACAGGCTCGCAACTGGACTGCAGGAGTTGGGTCTCTTACAGTGGACAAGCTCGCTACTGGACTGTAGCAGTTGGGTCTCTTACAGTGGACAGGCTCGCAACTGGACTGTAGCAGTTGGGTCTCTTATAGTGGACAGGCTCGCAACTGGACTGTAGCAGTTGGGTCTCTTACAGTGGACAGGCTCGCAACTGGACTACAGCAGTTGGGCCTCTTACAGTGGATGGGCTGGAAACTGGACTACAGCAGTTGGGTCTCTTACAGTGGACAGGCTCGCAACTGGACTGTAGCAGTTGGGTCTCTTACAGTGGACGGGCTCGAAACTGGACTACGACACTTGGGTCTCTTACAGTGGACGGGCTCGCAACTGGACTACAGCAGTTGGGACTCTTGCAGTGGACGGGCTTGCAACTGGACTGTAGCAGTTGGGTCTCTTACAGTGGACAGGCTCGCAACTGGACTGTAGCAGTTGGGTCTCTTACATCGCACAGGCTCGCAACTGGACTGTAGCAGTTGGGACTCTTACAGTGGACAGGCTCGCAACTGGACTGTAGCACTTGGGTCTCTTACAGTGGACAGGTTGGAAACTGGACTACAGCAGTTGGGTCTCTTACAGTGGACAGGCTCGCAACTGGACTACAGCAGTTGGGCCTCTTACAGTGGATGGGCTGGAAACTGGACTGTAGCAGTTGGGTATCTTACAGTGGAAAGGCTCGCAACTGGACTACAGCAGTTGGGCCTCTTACAGTGGACAGGCTCGCTACTGGACTGTAGCACTTGGGTCTCTTACAGTGGACAGGCTCGTAACTGGACTGTAGCAGTTGGGTCTCTTACAGTGGACAGGCTCGCAACTGGACTGTAGCAGTTGGGCCTCATACAGTGGACAGGCTAGCAACTGGACTGTAGCAGTTGGGTCTCTTACAGTGGACAGGCTCGTAACTGGACTGTAGCAGTTGGGTCTCTTACAGTGGACAGGCTCGCTACTGGACTGTAGCAGTTGGGTCTCTTACAGTGGACAGGCTCGCAACTGGACTGTAGCAGTTGGGTCTCTTACAGTGGACAGGCTCGTAACTGGACTGTAGCAGTTGGGTCTCTTACAGTGGACTGGTTCGCAACTGGACTGTAGCAGTTGGGTCTCTTACAGTGGACAGGCTCGTAACTAGACTGTAGCAGTTGGGTCTCTTACAGTGGACAGGCTCGCTACTGGACTGTAGCAGTTGGGTCTCTTACAGTGGACAGGCTCGCAACTGGACTGTAGCAGTTGGGTCTCTTATAGTGGACAGGCTCGCAACTGGACTGCAGGAGTTGGGTCTCTTACAGTGGACAAGCTCGCTACTGGACTGTAGCAGTTGGGTCTCTTACAGTGGACAGGCTCGCAACTGGACTGTAGCAGTTGGGTCTCTTATAGTGGACAGGCTCGCAACTGGACTGTAGCAGTTGGGTCTCTTATAGTGGACAGGCTCGCAACTGGACTGCAGGAGTTGGGTCTCTTACAGTGGACAAGCTCGCTACTGGACTGTAGCAGTTGGGTCTCTTACAGTGGACAGGCTCGCAACTGGACTGTAGCAGTTGGGTCTCTTATAGTGGACAGGCTCGCAACTGGACTGTAGCAGTTGGGTCTCTTACAGTGGACAGGCTCGCAACTGGACTACAGCAGTTGGGCCTCTTACAGTGGATGGGCTGGAAACTGGACTACAGCAGTTGGGTCTCTTACAGTGGACAGGCTCGCAACTGGATTGTAGCAGTTGGGCCTCTTACAGTGGATGGGCTGGAAACTGGACTACAGCAGTTGGGTCTCTTACAGTGGACAGGCTCGCAACTGGACTGTAGCAGTTGGGTCTCTTACAGTGGACGGGCTCGAAACTGGACTACGGCACTTGGGTCTCTTACAGTGGACGGGCTCGCAACTGGACTACAGCAGTTGGGACTCTTGCAGTGGACGGGCTTGCAACTGGACTGTAGCAGTTGGGTCTCTTACAGTGGACAGGCTCGCAACTGGACTGTAGCAGTTGGGTCTCTTACAGTGGACAGGTTGGAAACTGGACTACAGCAGTTGGGTCTCTTACAGTGGACAGGCTCGCAACTGGACTGTAGCAGTTGGGTCTCTTACAGTGCACAGGCTCGCAACTGGACTGTAGCAGTTGGGACTCTTACAGTGGACAGGCTCGCAACTGGACTGTAGCACTTGGGTCTCTTACAGTGGACAGGTTGGAAACTGAACTACAGCAGTTGGGTCTCTTACAGTGGACAGGCTCGCAACTGGACTACAGCAGTTGGGCCTCTTACAGTGGATGGGCTGGAAACTGGACTGTAGCAGTTGGGTATCTTACAGTGGAAAGACTCGCAACTGGACTACAGCAGTTGGGCCTCTTACAGTGGATGGGCTCGCAACTGGACTACATCAGTTGGGTCTCTTACAGTGGACAGGCTCGTAACTGGACTGTAGCAGTTGGGTCTCTTACAGTAGACAGGCTCGCAACTGGACTGTAGCAGTTGGGCCACTTACAGTGGACAGGCTCGCAACTGGACTGTAGCAGTTGGGTCTCTTACAGTGGACAGGCTCGTAACTGGACTGTAGCAGTTGGGTCTCTTACAGTGGACAGGCTCGCTACTGGACTGTAGCAGTTGGGTCTCTTACAGTGGACAGGCTCGCAACTGGACTGTAGCAGTTGGGTCTCTTACAGTGGACAGGCTCGTAACTGGACTGTAGCAGTTGGGTCTCTTACAGTGGACTGATTCGCAACTGGACTGTAGCAGTTGGGTCTCTTACAGTGGACAGGCTCGTAACTGGACTGTAGCAGTTGGGTATCTTACAGTGGACAGGCTCGCTACTGGACTGTAGCAGTTGGGTCTCTTAAGTGGAGAGGCTCGCAACTGGACTGTAGCAGTTGGGTCTCTTACAGTGGACAGGCTCGCAACTGGACTACAGCAGTTGGGCCTCTTACAGTGGATGGGCTGGAAACTGGACTACAGCAGTTGGGTCTCTTACAGTGGACAGGCTCGCAACTGGACTGTAGCAGTTGGGTCTCTTACAGTGGACGGGCTCGAAACTGGACTACGGCACTTGGGTCTCTTACAGTGGACAGGCTCGCAACTGGACTACAGCAGTTGGGACTCTTGCAGTGGACGGGCTTGCAACTGGACTGTAGCAGTTGGGTCTCTTACAGTGGACAGGCTCGAAACTGGACTACAGCAGTTGGGTCTCTTGCAGTGGACAGGCTCGAAACTGGACTACAGCAGTTGGGTCTCTTGCAGTGGACAAGCTCGCTACTGGACTGTATCAGTTGGGTCTCTTACAGTGGACAGGCTCGCAACTGGACTACAGCAGTTGGGCCTCTTACAGTGGATGGGCTGGAAACTCGACTACAGCAGTTGGGTCTCTTACAGTGGACGGGCTCGCAACTGGACTACAGCAGTTGGGTCTCTTACAGTGGACGGGCTCGCAACTGGACTACAGCAGTTGGGTCTCTTACAGTGGACGGGCTCGCAACTGGACTACAGCAGTTGGGTCTCTTACAGTGGACGGGCTCGCAACTGGACTACAGCAGTTGGGTCTCTTACAGTGGACGGGCTCGCAACTGGACTACAGCAGTTGGGTCTCTTACAGTGGACAAGCTCGCTACTGGACTGTAGCAGTTGGGCCTCTTACAGTGGACAGGCTCGCAACTGGACTACAGCAGTTGGGCCTCTTACAGTGGATGGGCTGGAAACTGCACTACAGCAGTTGGGCCTCTTACAGTGGACAGGCTCGCAACTGGACTACAGCAGTTGGGCCTCTTACAGTGGATGGGCTGTAAACTGGACTACAGCAGTTGGGTCTCTTACAGTGGACAGGCTCGCAACTGGACTGTAGCAGTTGGGTCTCTTACAGTGGACGGGGTCGCAACTGGACTGTAGCAGTTGGGTCTCTTACAGTGGACAGGTTGGAAACTGGACTGCAGCAGTTTGGTCTCTTACAGTGGACTGGTTCGCAACTGGACTGTAGCAGTTGGGTCTCTTACAGTGGACTGGTTCGCAACTGGACTGTAGCAGTTGGGTCTGTTATAGTGGACAGGCTCGCAACTGGACTGTAGCAGTTGGGTCTCTTATAGTGGACAGGCTCGCAACTGGACTGCAGGAGTTGGGTCTCTTACAGTGGACAAGCTCGCTACTGGACTGTAGCAGTTGGGTCTCTTACAGTGGACAGGCTCGCAACTGGACTGTAGCAGTTGGGTCTCTTATAGTGGACAGGCTCGCAACTGGACTGTAGCAGTTGGGTCTCTTACAGTGGACAGGCTCGCAACTGGACTACAGCAGTTGGGCCTCTTACAGTGGATGGGCTGGAAACTGGACTACAGCAGTTGGGTCTCTTACAGTGGACAGGCTCGCAACTGGATTGTAGCAGTTGGGCCTCTTACAGTGGATGGGCTGGAAACTGGACTACAGCAGTTGGGTCTCTTACAGTGGACAGGCTCGCAACTGGACTGTAGCAGTTGGGTCTCTTACAGTGGACGGGCTAGAAACTGGACTACGGCACTTGGGTCTCTTACAGTGGACGGGCTCGCAACTGGACTACAGCAGTTGGGACTCTTGCAGTGGACGGGCTTGCAACTGGACTGTAGCAGTTGGGTCTCTTACAGTGGACAGGCTCGCAACTGGACTGTAGCAGTTGGGTCTCTTACAGTGGACAGGTTGGAAACTGGACTACAGCAGTTGGGTCTCTTACAGTGGACAGGCTCGCAACTGGACTGTAGCAGTTGGGTCTCTTACAGTGCACAGGCTCGCAACTGGACTGTAGCAGTTGGGACTCTTACAGTGGACAGGCTCGCAACTGGACTGTAGCACTTGGGTCTCTTACAGTGGACAGGTTGGAAACTGAACTACAGCAGTTGGGTCTCTTACAGTGGACAGGCTCGCAACTGGACTACAGCAGTTGGGCCTCTTACAGTGGATGGGCTGGAAACTGGACTGTAGCAGTTGGGTATCTTACAGTGGAAAGACTCGCAACTGGACTACAGCAGTTGGGCCTCTTACAGTGGATGGGCTCGCAACTGGACTACATCAGTTGGGTCTCTTACAGTGGACAGGCTCGTAACTGGACTGTAGCAGTTGGGTCTCTTACAGTAGACAGGCTCGCAACTGGACTGTAGCAGTTGGGCCACTTACAGTGGACAGGCTCGCAACTGGACTGTAGCAGTTGGGTCTCTTACAGTGGACAGGCTCGTAACTGGACTGTAGCAGTTGGGTCTCTTACAGTGGACAGGCTCGCTACTGGACTGTAGCAGTTGGGTCTCTTACAGTGGACAGGCTCGCAACTGGACTGTAGCAGTTGGGTCTCTTACAGTGGACAGGCTCGTAACTGGACTGTAGCAGTTGGGTCTCTTACAGTGGACTGATTCGCAACTGGACTGTAGCAGTTGGGTCTCTTACAGTGGACAGGCTCGTAACTGGACTGTAGCAGTTGGGTATCTTACAGTGGACAGGCTCGCTACTGGACTGTAGCAGTTGGGTCTCTTAAGTGGAGAGGCTCGCAACTGGACTGTAGCAGTTGGGTCTCTTACAGTGGACAGGCTCGCAACTGGACTACAGCAGTTGGGCCTCTTACAGTGGATGGGCTGGAAACTGGACTACAGCAGTTGGGTCTCTTACAGTGGACAGGCTGAAAACTGGACTGCAGCAGTTTGGTCTCTTACAGTGGACAGGTTGGAAACTGGACTACAGCAGTTGGGTCTCTTACAGTGGACGGGCTGGAAATTGGACTGTAGCAGTTGGGTCTCTTACAGTGGACGGGCTCGAAACTGGACTACGGCACTTGGGTCTCTTACTTACAGTGGACGGGCTCGCAGCTGGACTACAGCAGTTGGGACTCTTGCAGTGGACGGGCTTGCAACTGGACTGTAGCAGTTGGGTCTCTTACAGTGGACAGGCTCGAAACTGGACTACAGCAGTTGGGTCTCTTGCAGTGGACAGGCTCGAAACTGGACTACAGCAGTTGGGTCTCTTGCAGTGGACAGGCTCGCAACTGGACTACAGGAGCTGGATCTCTTGCAGTGGACGGGCTGGAAACTGGACTGTAGCAGTTGGGTCTCTTACAGTAGACAGGCTCGCAACTGGACTGTAGCAGTTGGGTCTCTTACAGTGGACAGGTTGGAAACTGGACTACAGCAGTTGGGCCTCTTACAGTGGACAGGCTCGCAACTGGACTACAGCAGTTGGGTCTCTTACAGTGGACAGGCTCGCTACTGGACTGCAGCAGTTGGGTCTCTTACGGTGGACGGGCTGGAAACTGGACTGTAGCAGTTGGGCCTCTTACAGTGGACAGGCTCGCAACTGGACTACAGCAGTTGGGCCTCTTACAGTGGACAGGCTCGCAACTGGACTACAGCAGTTGGGCCTCCTATAGTGGATACGCTCGAAACTGGACTACAGCAGTTGGGCCTCTTACAGTGGACAGGGCTGCAACTGGACTACAGCACTTGGGTCTCTTACAGTGGACAGGCTCGCAACTGGACTACAGCAGTTGGGTCTCTTACAGTGGACAGGCTCGAAACTGGACTACAGCAGTTGAGTCTCTTACAGTGGACAGGCTCGCAACTGGACTACAGCAGTTGGGTCTCTTACAGTGGATGGGCTGGAAACTGGACTGTAGCAGTTGGGTCTCTTACAGTGGAAAGGCTCGCAACTGGACTACAGCAGTTGGGCCTCTTACAGTGGATGGGCTCGCAACTGGACTACAGCAGTTGGGTCTCTTACAGTGGACAGGCTCGTAACTGGACTGTAGCAGTTGGGTCTCTTACAGAGGACAGGCTCGCAACTGGACTACAGCAGTTGGGACTCTTGCAGTGGACGGGCTCGCAACTGGACTGTAGCAGTTGGGTCTCTTACAGTGGACAGGCTCGCAACTGGACTGTAGCAGTTGGGTCTCTTACAGTGGACTGGCTCGAAACTGGACTGTAGCAGTTGGGTCTCTTACAGTGGACAGGTTCGCAACTGGACTGTAGCAGTTGGGTCTCTTACAGTGGACTGGTTCGCAACTGGACTGTAGCAGTTGGGTCTCTTACAGTGGACTGGTTCGCAACTGGACTGTAGCTGTTGGGTCTCTTACAGTGGACAGGCTCGCAACTGGACTGTAGCAGTTGGGTCTCTTACAGTGGACAGGCTCGCAACTGGACTGTAGCAGTTGGGTCTCTTACAGTGGACAGGCTCGCAACTGGACTGTAGCAGTTGGGTCTCTTACAGTGCACAGGCTCGCAACTGGACTGTAGCAGTTGGGACTCTTACAGTGGACAGGCTCGCAACTGGACTGTAGCACTTGGGTCTCTTACAGTGGACAGGTTGGAAACTGGACTACAGCAGTTGGGTCTCTTACAGTGGACAGGCTCGCAACTGGACTGTAGCAGTTGGGTCTCTTACAGTGCACAGGCTCGCAACTGGACTGTAGCAGTTGGGACTCTTACAGTGGACAGGCTCGCTACTGGACTGTAGCACTTGGGTCTCTTACAGTGGACAGGTTGGAAACTGGACTACAGCAGTTGGGTCTCTTACAGTGGACAGGCTCGCAACTGGACTACAGCAGTTGGGCCTCTTACAGTGGATGGGCTGGAAACTGGACTGTAGCAGTTGGGTATCTTACAGTGGGAAGGCTCGCAACTGGACTACAGCAGTTGGGCCTCTGTCAGTGGATGGGCTCGCAACTGGACTACATCAGTTGGGTCTCTTACAGTGGACAGGCTCGTAACTGGACTGTAGCAGTTGGGTCTCTTACAGTGGACAGGCTCGCAACTGGACTGTAGCAGTTGGGCCTCTTACAGTGGACAGGCTCGCAACTGGACTGTAGCAGTTGGGTCTCTTACAGTGGACAGGCTCGTAACTGGACTGTAGCAGTTGGGTCTCTTACAGTGGACAGGCTCGCTACTGGACTGTAGCAGTTGGGTCTCTTACAGTGGACAGGCTCGCAACTGGACTGTAGCAGTTGGGTCTCTTACAGTGGACAGGCTCGTAACTGGACTGTAGCAGTTGGGTCTCTTACAGTGGACTGGTTCGCAACTGGACTGTAGCAGTTGGGTCTCTTACAGTGGACAGGCTCGTAACTGGACTGTAGCAGTTGGGTCTCTTACAGTGGACAGGCTCGCTACTGGACTGTAGCAGTTGGGTCTCTTACAGTGGACAGGCTCGCAACTGGACTGTAGCAGTTGGGTCTCTTATAGTGGACAGGCTCGCAACTGGACTGCAGGAGTTGGGTCTCTTACAGTGGACAAGCTCGCTACTGGACTGTAGCAGTTGGGTCTCTTACAGTGGACAGGCTCGCAACTGGACTGTAGCAGTTGGGTCTCTTATAGTGGACAGGCTCGCAACTGGACTGTAGCAGTTGGGTCTCTTACAGTGGACAGGCTCGCAACTGGACTACAGCAGTTGGGCCTCTTACAGTGGATGGGCTGGAAACTGGACTACAGCAGTTGGGTCTCTTACAGTGGACAGGCTCGCAACTGGACTGTAGCAGTTGGGTCTCTTACAGTGGACGGGCTCGAAACTGGACTACGACACTTGGGTCTCTTACAGTGGACGGGCTCGCAACTGGACTACAGCAGTTGGGACTCTTGCAGTGGACGGGCTTGCAACTGGACTGTAGCAGTTGGGTCTCTTACAGTGGACAGGCTCGCAACTGGACTGTAGCAGTTGGGTCTCTTACATCGCACAGGCTCGCAACTGGACTGTAGCAGTTGGGACTCTTACAGTGGACAGGCTCGCAACTGGACTGTAGCACTTGGGTCTCTTACAGTGGACAGGTTGGAAACTGGACTACAGCAGTTGGGTCTCTTACAGTGGACAGGCTCGCAACTGGACTACAGCAGTTGGGCCTCTTACAGTGGATGGGCTGGAAACTGGACTGTAGCAGTTGGGTATCTTACAGTGGAAAGGCTCGCAACTGGACTACAGCAGTTGGGCCTCTTACAGTGGACAGGCTCGCTACTGGACTGTAGCACTTGGGTCTCTTACAGTGGACAGGCTCGTAACTGGACTGTAGCAGTTGGGTCTCTTACAGTGGACAGGCTCGCAACTGGACTGTAGCAGTTGGGCCTCATACAGTGGACAGGCTAGCAACTGGACTGTAGCAGTTGGGTCTCTTACAGTGGACAGGCTCGTAACTGGACTGTAGCAGTTGGGTCTCTTACAGTGGACAGGCTCGCTACTGGACTGTAGCAGTTGGGTCTCTTACAGTGGACAGGCTCGCAACTGGACTGTAGCAGTTGGGTCTCTTACAGTGGACAGGCTCGTAACTGGACTGTAGCAGTTGGGTCTCTTACAGTGGACTGGTTCGCAACTGGACTGTAGCAGTTGGGTCTCTTACAGTGGACAGGCTCGTAACTAGACTGTAGCAGTTGGGTCTCTTACAGTGGACAGGCTCGCTACTGGACTGTAGCAGTTGGGTCTCTTACAGTGGACAGGCTCGCAACTGGACTGTAGCAGTTGGGTCTCTTATAGTGGACAGGCTCGCAACTGGACTGCAGGAGTTGGGTCTCTTACAGTGGACAAGCTCGCTACTGGACTGTAGCAGTTGGGTCTCTTACAGTGGACAGGCTCGCAACTGGACTGTAGCAGTTGGGTCTCTTATAGTGGACAGGCTCGCAACTGGACTGTAGCAGTTGGGTCTCTTATAGTGGACAGGCTCGCAACTGGACTGCAGGAGTTGGGTCTCTTACAGTGGACAAGCTCGCTACTGGACTGTAGCAGTTGGGTCTCTTACAGTGGACAGGCTCGCAACTGGACTGTAGCAGTTGGGTCTCTTATAGTGGACAGGCTCGCAACTGGACTGTAGCAGTTGGGTCTCTTACAGTGGACAGGCTCGCAACTGGACTACAGCAGTTGGGCCTCTTACAGTGGATGGGCTGGAAACTGGACTACAGCAGTTGGGTCTCTTACAGTGGACAGGCTCGCAACTGGATTGTAGCAGTTGGGCCTCTTACAGTGGATGGGCTGGAAACTGGACTACAGCAGTTGGGTCTCTTACAGTGGACAGGCTCGCAACTGGACTGTAGCAGTTGGGTCTCTTACAGTGGACGGGCTCGAAACTGGACTACGGCACTTGGGTCTCTTACAGTGGACGGGCTCGCAACTGGACTACAGCAGTTGGGACTCTTGCAGTGGACGGGCTTGCAACTGGACTGTAGCAGTTGGGTCTCTTACAGTGGACAGGCTCGCAACTGGACTGTAGCAGTTGGGTCTCTTACAGTGGACAGGTTGGAAACTGGACTACAGCAGTTGGGTCTCTTACAGTGGACAGGCTCGCAACTGGACTGTAGCAGTTGGGTCTCTTACAGTGCACAGGCTCGCAACTGGACTGTAGCAGTTGGGACTCTTACAGTGGACAGGCTCGCAACTGGACTGTAGCACTTGGGTCTCTTACAGTGGACAGGTTGGAAACTGAACTACAGCAGTTGGGTCTCTTACAGTGGACAGGCTCGCAACTGGACTACAGCAGTTGGGCCTCTTACAGTGGATGGGCTGGAAACTGGACTGTAGCAGTTGGGTATCTTACAGTGGAAAGACTCGCAACTGGACTACAGCAGTTGGGCCTCTTACAGTGGATGGGCTCGCAACTGGACTACATCAGTTGGGTCTCTTACAGTGGACAGGCTCGTAACTGGACTGTAGCAGTTGGGTCTCTTACAGTAGACAGGCTCGCAACTGGACTGTAGCAGTTGGGCCACTTACAGTGGACAGGCTCGCAACTGGACTGTAGCAGTTGGGTCTCTTACAGTGGACAGGCTCGTAACTGGACTGTAGCAGTTGGGTCTCTTACAGTGGACAGGCTCGCTACTGGACTGTAGCAGTTGGGTCTCTTACAGTGGACAGGCTCGCAACTGGACTGTAGCAGTTGGGTCTCTTACAGTGGACAGGCTCGTAACTGGACTGTAGCAGTTGGGTCTCTTACAGTGGACTGATTCGCAACTGGACTGTAGCAGTTGGGTCTCTTACAGTGGACAGGCTCGTAACTGGACTGTAGCAGTTGGGTATCTTACAGTGGACAGGCTCGCTACTGGACTGTAGCAGTTGGGTCTCTTAAGTGGAGAGGCTCGCAACTGGACTGTAGCAGTTGGGTCTCTTACAGTGGACAGGCTCGCAACTGGACTACAGCAGTTGGGCCTCTTACAGTGGATGGGCTGGAAACTGGACTACAGCAGTTGGGTCTCTTACAGTGGACAGGCTCGCAACTGGACTGTAGCAGTTGGGTCTCTTACAGTGGACGGGCTCGAAACTGGACTACGGCACTTGGGTCTCTTACAGTGGACAGGCTCGTAACTGGACTACAGCAGTTGGGACTCTTGCAGTGGACGGGCTTGCAACTGGACTGTAGCAGTTGGGTCTCTTACAGTGGACAGGCTCGAAACTGGACTACAGCAGTTGGGTCTCTTGCAGTGGACAGGCTCGAAACTGGACTACAGCAGTTGGGTCTCTTGCAGTGGACAAGCTCGCTACTGGACTGTAGCAGTTGGGTCTCTTACAGTGGACAGGCTCGCAACTGGACTACAGCAGTTGGGCCTCTTACAGTGGATGGGCTGGAAACTCGACTACAGCAGTTGGGTCTCTTACAGTGGACGGGCTCGCAACTGGACTACAGCAGTTGGGTCTCTTACAGTGGACGGGCTCGCAACTGGACTACAGCAGTTGGGTCTCTTACAGTGGACGGGCTCGCAACTGGACTACAGCAGTTGGGTCTCTTACAGTGGACGGGCTCGCAACTGGACTACAGCAGTTGGGTCTCTTACAGTGGACGGGCTCGCAACTGGACTACAGCAGTTGGGTCTCTTACAGTGGACAAGCTCGCTACTGGACTGTAGCAGTTGGGCCTCTTACAGTGGACAGGCTCGCAACTGGACTACAGCAGTTGGGCCTCTTACAGTGGATGGGCTGGAAACTGCACTACAGCAGTTGGGCCTCTTACAGTGGACAGGCTCGCAACTGGACTACAGCAGTTGGGCCTCTTACAGTGGATGGGCTGTAAACTGGACTACAGCAGTTGGGTCTCTTACAGTGGACAGGCTCGCAACTGGACTGTAGCAGTTGGGTCTCTTACAGTGGACGGGGTCGCAACTGGACTGTAGCAGTTGGGTCTCTTACAGTGGACAGGTTGGAAACTGGACTGCAGCAGTTTGGTCTCTTACAGTGGACTGGTTCGCAACTGGACTGTAGCAGTTGGGTCTCTTACAGTGGACTGGTTCGCAACTGGACTGTAGCAGTTGGGTCTGTTATAGTGGACAGGCTCGCAACTGGACTGTAGCAGTTGGGTCTCTTATAGTGGACAGGCTCGCAACTGGACTGCAGGAGTTGGGTCTCTTACAGTGGACAAGCTCGCTACTGGACTGTAGCAGTTGGGTCTCTTACAGTGGACAGGCTCGCAACTGGACTGTAGCAGTTGGGTCTCTTATAGTGGACAGGCTCGCAACTGGACTGTAGCAGTTGGGTCTGTTACAGTGGACAGGCTCGCAACTGGACTACAGCAGTTGGGCCTCTTACAGTGGATGGGCTGGAAACTGGACTACAGCAGTTGGGTCTCTTACAGTGGACAGGCTCGCAACTGGATTGTAGCAGTTGGGCCTCTTACAGTGGATGGGCTGGAAACTGGACTACAGCAGTTGGGTCTCTTACAGTGGACAGGCTCGCAACTGGACTGTAGCAGTTGGGTCTCTTACAGTGGACGGGCTCGAAACTGGACTACGGCACTTGGGTCTCTTACAGTGGACGGGCTCGCAACTGGACTGTAGCAGTTGGGTCTCTTATAGTGGACAGGCTCGCAACTGGACTGTAGCAGTTGGGTCTCTTACAGTGGACAGGCTCGCAACTGGACTACAGCAGTTGGGCCTCTTACAGTGGATGGGCTGGAAACTGGACTACAGCAGTTGGGTCTCTTACAGTGGACAGGCTCGCAACTGGACTGTAGCAGTTGGGTCTCTTACAGTGGACGGGCTCGAAACTGGACTACGACACTTGGGTCTCTTACAGTGGACGGGCTCGCAACTGGACTACAGCAGTTGGGACTCTTGCAGTGGACGGGCTTGCAACTGGACTGTAGCAGTTGGGTCTCTTACAGTGGACAGGCTCGCAACTGGACTGTAGCAGTTGGGTCTCTTACATCGCACAGGCTCGCAACTGGACTGTAGCAGTTGGGACTCTTACAGTGGACAGGCTCGCAACTGGACTGTAGCACTTGGGTCTCTTACAGTGGACAGGTTGGAAACTGGACTACAGCAGTTGGGTCTCTTACAGTGGACAGGCTCGCAACTGGACTACAGCAGTTGGGCCTCTTACAGTGGATGGGCTGGAAACTGGACTGTAGCAGTTGGGTATCTTACAGTGGAAAGGCTCGCAACTGGACTACAGCAGTTGGGCCTCTTACAGTGGACAGGCTCGCTACTGGACTGTAGCACTTGGGTCTCTTACAGTGGACAGGCTCGTAACTGGACTGTAGCAGTTGGGTCTCTTACAGTGGACAGGCTCGCAACTGGACTGTAGCAGTTGGGCCTCATACAGTGGACAGGCTAGCAACTGGACTGTAGCAGTTGGGTCTCTTACAGTGGACAGGCTCGTAACTGGACTGTAGCAGTTGGGTCTCTTACAGTGGACAGGCTCGCTACTGGACTGTAGCAGTTGGGTCTCTTACAGTGGACAGGCTCGCAACTGGACTGTAGCAGTTGGGTCTCTTACAGTGGACAGGCTCGTAACTGGACTGTAGCAGTTGGGTCTCTTACAGTGGACTGGTTCGCAACTGGACTGTAGCAGTTGGGTCTCTTACAGTGGACAGGCTCGTAACTAGACTGTAGCAGTTGGGTCTCTTACAGTGGACAGGCTCGCTACTGGACTGTAGCAGTTGGGTCTCTTACAGTGGACAGGCTCGCAACTGGACTGTAGCAGTTGGGTCTCTTATAGTGGACAGGCTCGCAACTGGACTGCAGGAGTTGGGTCTCTTACAGTGGACAAGCTCGCTACTGGACTGTAGCAGTTGGGTCTCTTACAGTGGACAGGCTCGCAACTGGACTGTAGCAGTTGGGTCTCTTATAGTGGACAGGCTCGCAACTGGACTGTAGCAGTTGGGTCTCTTATAGTGGACAGGCTCGCAACTGGACTGCAGGAGTTGGGTCTCTTACAGTGGACAAGCTCGCTACTGGACTGTAGCAGTTGGGTCTCTTACAGTGGACAGGCTCGCAACTGGACTGTAGCAGTTGGGTCTCTTATAGTGGACAGGCTCGCAACTGGACTGTAGCAGTTGGGTCTCTTACAGTGGACAGGCTCGCAACTGGAATACAGCAGTTGGGCCTCTTACAGTGGATGGGCTGGAAACTGGACTACAGCAGTTGGGTCTCTTACAGTGGACAGGCTCGCAACTGGATTGTAGCAGTTGGGCCTCTTACAGTGGATGGGCTGGAAACTGGACTACAGCAGTTGGGTCTCTTACAGTGGACAGGCTCGCAACTGGACTGTAGCAGTTGGGTCTCTTACAGTGGACGGGCTCGAAACTGGACTACGGCACTTGGGTCTCTTACAGTGGACGGGCTCGCAACTGGACTACAGCAGTTGGGACTCTTGCAGTGGACGGGCTTGCAACTGGACTGTAGCAGTTGGGTCTCTTACAGTGGACAGGCTCGCAACTGGACTGTAGCAGTTGGGTCTCTTACAGTGGACAGGTTGGAAACTGGACTACAGCAGTTGGGTCTCTTACAGTGGACAGGCTCGCAACTGGACTGTAGCAGTTGGGTCTCTTACAGTGCACAGGCTCGCAACTGGACTGTAGCAGTTGGGACTCTTACAGTGGACAGGCTCGCAACTGGACTGTAGCACTTGGGTCTCTTACAGTGGACAGGTTGGAAACTGAACTACAGCAGTTGGGTCTCTTACAGTGGACAGGCTCGCAACTGGACTACAGCAGTTGGGCCTCTTACAGTGGATGGGCTGGAAACTGGACTGTAGCAGTTGGGTATCTTACAGTGGAAAGACTCGCAACTGGACTACAGCAGTTGGGCCTCTTACAGTGGATGGGCTCGCAACTGGACTACATCAGTTGGGTCTCTTACAGTGGACAGGCTCGTAACTGGACTGTAGCAGTTGGGTCTCTTACAGTAGACAGGCTCGCAACTGGACTGTAGCAGTTGGGCCACTTACAGTGGACAGGCTCGCAACTGGACTGTAGCAGTTGGGTCTCTTACAGTGGACAGGCTCGTAACTGGACTGTAGCAGTTGGGTCTCTTACAGTGGACAGGCTCGCTACTGGACTGTAGCAGTTGGGTCTCTTACAGTGGACAGGCTCGCAACTGGACTGTAGCAGTTGGGTCTCTTACAGTGGACAGGCTCGTAACTGGACTGTAGCAGTTGGGTCTCTTACAGTGGACTGATTCGCAACTGGACTGTAGCAGTTGGGTCTCTTACAGTGGACAGGCTCGTAACTGGACTGTAGCAGTTGGGTATCTTACAGTGGACAGGCTCGCTACTGGACTGTAGCAGTTGGGTCTCTTAAGTGGAGAGGCTCGCAACTGGACTGTAGCAGTTGGGTCTCTTACAGTGGACAGGCTCGCAACTGGACTACAGCAGTTGGGCCTCTTACAGTGGATGGGCTGGAAACTGGACTACAGCAGTTGGGTCTCTTACAGTGGACAGGCTCGCAACTGGACTGTAGCAGTTGGGTCTCTTACAGTGGACGGGCTCGAAACTGGACTACGGCACTTGGGTCTCTTACAGTGGACAGGCTCGTAACTGGACTACAGCAGTTGGGACTCTTGCAGTGGACGGGCTTGCAACTGGACTGTAGCAGTTGGGTCTCTTACAGTGGACAGGCTCGAAACTGGACTACAGCAGTTGGGTCTCTTGCAGTGGACAGGCTCGAAACTGGACTACAGCAGTTGGGTCTCTTGCAGTGGACAAGCTCGCTACTGGACTGTAGCAGTTGGGTCTCTTACAGTGGACAGGCTCGCAACTGGACTACAGCAGTTGGGTCTCTTGCAGTGGACAAGCTCGCTACTGGACTGTAGCAGTTGGGTCTCTTACAGTGGACGGGCTCGCAACTGGACTACAGCAGTTGGGTCTCTTACAGTGGACGGGCTCGCAACTGGACTACAGCAGTTGGGTCTCTTACAGTGGACGGGCTCGCAACTGGACTACAGCAGTTGGGTCTCTTACAGTGGACGGGCTCGCAACTGGACTACAGCAGTTGGGTCTCTTACAGTGGACAAGCTCGCTACTGGACTGTAGCAGTTGGGCCTCTTACAGTGGACAGGCTCGCAACTGGACTACAGCAGTTGGGCCTCTTACAGTGGATGGGCTGGAAACTGCACTACAGCAGTTGGGCCTCTTACAGTGGACAGGCTCGCAACTGGACTACAGCAGTTGGGCCTCTTACAGTGGATGGGCTGTAAACTGGACTACAGCAGTTGGGTCTCTTACAGTGGACAGGCTCGCAACTGGACTGTAGCAGTTGGGTCTCTTACAGTGGACGGGGTCGCAACTGGACTGTAGCAGTTGGGTCTCTTACAGTGGACAGGTTGGAAACTGGACTGCAGCAGTTTGGTCTCTTACAGTGGACTGGTTCGCAACTGGACTGTAGCAGTTGGGTCTCTTACAGTGGACTGGTTCGCAACTGGACTGTAGCAGTTGGGTCTGTTATAGTGGACAGGCTCGCAACTGGACTGTAGCAGTTGGGTCTCTTATAGTGGACAGGCTCGCAACTGGACTGCAGGAGTTGGGTCTCTTACAGTGGACAAGCTCGCTACTGGACTGTAGCAGTTGGGTCTCTTACAGTGGACAGGCTCGCAACTGGACTGTAGCAGTTGGGTCTCTTATAGTGGACAGGCTCGCAACTGGACTGTAGCAGTTGGGTCTCTTACAGTGGACAGGCTCGCAACTGGACTACAGCAGTTGGGCCTCTTACAGTGGATGGGCTGGAAACTGGACTACAGCAGTTGGGTCTCTTACAGTGGACAGGCTCGCAACTGGATTGTAGCAGTTGGGCCTCTTACAGTGGATGGGCTGGAAACTGGACTACAGCAGTTGGGTCTCTTACAGTGGACAGGCTCGCAACTGGACTGTAGCAGTTGGGTCTCTTACAGTGGACGGGCTCGAAACTGGACTACGGCACTTGGGTCTCTTACAGTGGACGGGCTCGCAACTGGACTACAGCAGTTGGTACTCTTGCAGTGGACGGGCTTGCAACTGGACTGTAGCAGTTGGGTCTCTTACAGTGGACAGGCTCGCAACTGGACTGTAGCAGTTGGGTCTCTTACAGTGGACAGGTTGGAAACTGGACTACAGCAGTTGGGTCTCTTACAGTGGACAGGCTCGCAACTGGACTGTAGCAGTTGGGTCTCTTACAGTGCACAGGCTCGCAACTGGACTGTAGCAGTTGGGACTCTTACAGTGGACAGGCTCGCAACTGGACTGTAGCACTTGGGTCTCTTACAGTGGACAGGTTGGAAACTGAACTACAGCAGTTGGGTCTCTTACAGTGGACAGGCTCGCAACTGGACTACAGCAGTTGGGCCTCTTACAGTGGATGGGCTGGAAACTGGACTGTAGCAGTTGGGTATCTTACAGTGGAAAGACTCGCAACTGGGCTACAGCAGTTGGGCCTCTTACAGTGGATGGGCTCGCAACTGGACTACATCAGTTGGGTCTCTTACAGTGGACAGGCTCGTAACTGGACTGTAGCAGTTGGGTCTCTTACAGTAGACAGGCTCGCAACTGGACTGTAGCAGTTGGGCCACTTACAGTGGACAGGCTCGCAACTGGACTGTAGCAGTTGGGTCTCTTACAGTGGACAGGCTCGTAACTGGACTGTAGCAGTTGGGTCTCTTACAGTGGACAGGCTCGCTACTGGACTGTAGCAGTTGGGTCTCTTACAGTGGACAGGCTCGCAACTGGACTGTAGCAGTTGGGTCTCTTACAGTGGACAGGCTCGTAACTGGACTGTAGCAGTTGGGTCTCTTACAGTGGACTGATTCGCAACTGGACTGTAGCAGTTGGGTCTCTTACAGTGGACAGGCTCGTAACTGGACTGTAGCAGTTGGGTATCTTACAGTGGACAGGCTCGCTACTGGACTGTAGCAGTTGGGTCTCTTAAGTGGAGAGGCTCGCAACTGGACTGTAGCAGTTGGGTCTCTTACAGTGGACAGGCTCGCAACTGGACTACAGCAGTTGGGCCTCTTACAGTGGATGGGCTGGAAACTGGACTACAGCAGTTGGGTCTCTTACAGTGGACAGGCTGAAAACTGGACTGCAGCAGTTTGGTCTCTTACAGTGGACAGGTTGGAAACTGGACTACAGCAGTTGGGTCTCTTACAGTGGACGGGCTGGAAATTGGACTGTAGCAGTTGGGTCTCTTACAGTGGACGGGCTCGAAACTGGACTACGGCACTTGGGTCTCTTACTTACAGTGGACGGGCTCGCAGCTGGACTACAGCAGTTGGGACTCTTGCAGTGGACGGGCTTGCAACTGGACTGTAGCAGTTGGGTCTCTTACAGTGGACAGGCTCGAAACTGGACTACAGCAGTTGGGTCTCTTGCAGTGGACAGGCTCGAAACTGGACTACAGCAGTTGGGTCTCTTGCAGTGGACAGGCTCGCAACTGGACTACAGGAGCTGGATCTCTTGCAGTGGACGGGCTGGAAACTGGACTGTAGCAGTTGGGTCTCTTACAGTAGACAGGCTCGCAACTGGACTGTAGCAGTTGGGTCTCTTACAGTGGACAGGTTGGAAACTGGACTACAGCAGTTGGGCCTCTTACAGTGGACAGGCTCGCAACTGGACTACAGCAGTTGGGTCTCTTACAGTGGACAGGCTCGCTACTGGACTGCAGCAGTTGGGTCTCTTACGGTGGACGGGCTGGAAACTGGACTGTAGCAGTTGGGCCTCTTACAGTGGACAGGCTCGCAACTGGACTACAGCAGTTGGGCCTCTTACAGTGGACAGGCTCGCAACTGGACTACAGCAGTTGGGCCTCCTATAGTGGATACGCTCGAAACTGGACTACAGCAGTTGGGCCTCTTACAGTGGACAGGGCTGCAACTGGACTACAGCACTTGGGTCTCTTACAGTGGACAGGCTCGCAACTGGACTACAGCAGTTGGGTCTCTTACAGTGGACAGGCTCGAAACTGGACTACAGCAGTTGAGTCTCTTACAGTGGACAGGCTCGCAACTGGACTACAGCAGTTGGGTCTCTTACAGTGGATGGGCTGGAAACTGGACTGTAGCAGTTGGGTCTCTTACAGTGGAAAGGCTCGCAACTGGACTACAGCAGTTGGGCCTCTTACAGTGGATGGGCTCGCAACTGGACTACAGCAGTTGGGTCTCTTACAGTGGACAGGCTCGTAACTGGACTGTAGCAGTTGGGTCTCTTACAGTGGACAGGCTCGCAACTGGACTGTAGCAGTTGGGTCTCTTACAGTGGACAGGCTCGCAACTGGACTACAGCAGTTGGGCCTCTTACAGTGGATGGGCTGGAAACTGGACTACAGCAGTTGGGTCTCTTACAGTGGACAGGCTCGCAACTGGACTGTAGCAGTTGGGTCTCTTACAGTGGGCGGGCTCGAAACTGGACTACGGCACTTGGGTCTCTTACAGTGGACAGGCTCGCAACTGGACTACAGCAGTTGGGTCTCTTACAGTGGACAGGCTCGAAACTGGACTGCAGCAGTTGGGTCTCTTACAGTGGACAGTCTCGCAACTGGACTACAGCAGTTGGGTCTCTTACAGTGGACAGGCTCGCAACTGGACTACAGCAGTTGGGCCTCTTACAGTGGATGGGCTGGAAACTGGACTGTAGCAGTTGGGCCTCTTACAGTGGACAGGCTCGCAACTGGACTACAGCAGTTGGGCCTCTTACAGTGGATGGGCTGGAAACTGGACTACAGCAGTTGGGCCTCTTACAGTGGATGGGCTGGAAACTGGACTACAGCAGTTGGGCCTCTTACAGTGGATGGGCTGGAAACTGGACTACAGCAGTTGGGTCTCATACAGTGGATGGGCTCGCAACTGGACTACACCACTTGGGTCTCATAGAGTGGACAGGCTCGAAACTGGACTACAGCACTTGGGTCTCTTACAGTGGACGGGCTCGAATCAAACACCGCCGCTCACAAGTAGATAATTAATATCCGCTAGTGATAAAGAAAACAGCAAGTTGAAGCCGTTATGGATCGTTTAGTTTATTACATATGCTGTTCTGATGTTTCACTGCACTATATTCCAGCCTTCTCTGACCACCGCTACACCAGCGACCTCCCCAAACAACTGCAATCTTTCGTCAGACAGGTAATAGTGCTACTAATGGAAGATGGGGAAGGGATGTTTTCGCTAGCAGTGGAAGAGGATTGAGGTAAACATAAATATCACTGATTTAACACTCCTAATATTAATATACATTGAATTGCTGTTGTGTCATCAGCATCATTATCCGTTTCATTTTCTCTCAAGCTATATAGATTACAATACATATTCATACATTCGCAACGTCTCAAATGTGAATCGTCTCCAATTGGCACTTCAAGAGGCTTTATATTATGAAAAATTTTGTTCTACGTCACAAGATGTGATTGGAATAAAACGGAAATATAACACATCGTCGTCTATTGGGCAAGATGCTCCACTAGCAATTATTGGCGTAGCACATTTCACACATTATTGAAAAGTCGACGTCTTTTTCCAAACAGTGTCTTCACTTGCTTTCTCACGTTGTCGTAGGTCCTTGATTGATTGCTTTCACAAGTTCAGGGTTCGATGTTACTGTCGTAGATATATCTGCAAAGTTCTTCTGTTTGAATTGCAAATCTTCATGCAATACATTTGAAGCAAGACATTTTACAATCTTGATTCCAGAGTATCACACTATTATAATATACAGCATGGTAAACTGTTGGCGTCAAGCCATATTCCCCAACGCGTTAAAACAGGTTGTTTACATGCGGATGTGCAGGTCGGTCTCTACTCGGTTGGTATGCAACTGGTATCCGACTGTATTCTGCTATCGGTCCCCAACATGCTATCCCTACTAATTAGTAAAGTGTTATCAGCACATTTCATGTAAAAATTCAGAAACAATAATTGATGTTTCTGTTCACTCATTTGAGAGAGGGCTGCAAAAAATATAAAAAAAGGGATGAAGAGAGAAAAAGAAAGATTTTGTTCCATCTCACAATGAGAGGGACCCCAGCATATCAAAGGAGAAACCAAATTTAGAATTATTCACACACCAAGTTAACGATATTCCTGATTCGCACAAAATGAATAAAACCAAGTTCTTATTCGTGTCTCGAATTGGAGGACATGCAATTAATAAATACATAATAACAACCAAACAGAGTCTTCTAATTAAATTGGGAATAACATGGACAAAAAGGAACGAAAGAAAGTTGTAGCTCCTACTTTCGAGCAAAGGTAAACTAAAGAAATTGTTCAAACTGAAGCACGGCCAGCATCTTCGAATACATCCGTCTCGTATCCTTTCAAAGATGTCTGCGGTTACGAATTACGTCACATACAGCCCAGAGTTGACGGGAGTCTAGTACACGAGGCTTGAAGGTGATAAACTGAGACCAGGTGGCCAAGTATTAGACTAGGAACTGGCGCATGTACCCAACTATGTCAGCCCAGAGTTGACGGGAGTCCAGTGCATGAGGCTTGAAGGTGATAAAGTGAGACCAGGTGGCCAAGTATTCCACTAGGGACTGGCGCATGTACGTAACTATGTCAGCATAGAGTTGACGGGAGTCCAGTGCATGAGGCTTGAAGGTGATAAAGTGAGACCAGGTGGCAAGTATTCGACTAAGAACTGGCGCATGTACGTAACTATGTCAGCCTAGAGTTGACGGGAGTCCAGTGCATGAGGCTTGAAGGTGATAAAGTGAGACCAGGTGGCCAAGTATTCCACTAGGGACTGGCGCATGTACGTAACTATGTCAGCCTAGAGTTGACGGGAGTCCAGTGCATGAGGCTTGAAGGTGATAAAGTGAGACCAGGTGGCCAAGTATTCCACTAGGGACTGGCGCATGTACGTAACTATGTCAGCCTAGAGTTGACGGGAGTCCAGTGCATGAGGCTTGAAGGTGATAAAGTGAGACCAGGTGGCCAAATATTCGACTAGGAACTGGCGCATGTACGTAACTATGTCAGCCCAGAGTTGACGGGAGTCTAGTGCATGAGGCTTGAAGGTGATAAAGTGAGACTAGGTGGCAAGTATTCGACTAGGAACTGGCGCATGTGTGTAACTATGTCAGCCCAGAGTTGACGGGAGTCCAGTGCATGAGGCTTGAAGGTGATAAAGTGAGACCAGGTGGCCAAGTATTCCACTAGGAACTGGCGCATGTGTGTAACTATGTCAGCCCAGAGTTGACGGGAGTCTAGTGCATGAGGCTTGAAGGTGATAAAGTGAGACTAGGTGGCAAGTATTCGACTAGGAACTGGCGCATGTACGTAACTATGTCAGCCTAGAGCTGACGGGAGTCTAGTGCATGAGGCTTGAAGGTGATAAAGTGAGACCAGGTGGCAAGTATTCGACTAGGAACTGGCGCATGTACCCAACTATGTCAGCCCAGAGTTGACGGGAGTCTAGTGCATGAGGCTTGAAGGTGATAAAGTGAGACCAGGTGGCCAAGTATTCCACTAGGAACTGGCGCATGTACGTAACTATGTCAGCATAGAGTTGACGGGAGTCCAGTGCATGAGGCTTGAAGGTGATAAAGTGAGACTAGGTGGCAAGTATTCGACTAGGAACTGGCGCATGTACGTAACTATGTCAGCCCAGAGTTGACGGGAGTCTAGTGCATGAGGCTTGAAGGTGATCAACTCCAAAAAAAGTGTGCTGCGATGTCAATAACTCAATTGCAGTAGCAGACAGAGCGCATGCGCACCTATTAGGGCACAAGCAAAATACAGTAATGTATCCTATATACAAAATGTTCAAGTGCACCATGAGAATACTCCGTAACATTTATTTACATTTTGAGAAGAATAGCATTAAGTGAAAATTGGGTTCACCCCAAAGTTGCACCATTCGTCTGATTCGGGGGGCGGATCACGCACTTGGAGATACACAAACACATACGCCTTTATTCTGGACGTAGCATTCACATCCGCATACTCGATAACAGCAAACCATGCACCGGAAATATGTTTCCTCTTTACTGTGCAATATGTTAAAACATAGTACATGAATACCTCCGTAAAATCACTTCATGTTTTAAAGAAACACTAAGAATGAAAACTGGGTTCACCCCAAACGTATACCAATCATATGCTTGTGTAAAATAAAAACGGTTTAAAACTTTGAACCCAGGACTATCAGAACCTTGTGGTACATAAAGAGATGCCCCTCTCTATAATTGGTGAAAAATTACTTTGTGATTGACATTCCTGCTGACACAAGGCTGTCTCGGTACGCTGTTGTCTGTCCGTCTGCATCTGCTGCACTCCTAGATGATCTTCCAGTTCCTCTTAACTGCTGGTATTACTTAACTTTATAATCACATGTTCCTCTAAAATTCGTTCTTTCCATGCATTTCCTATCACAGTTCTTGTATGTTGAACTACTTATTCCCAGTTCTCACTAGTTGCCTCATCGGGTCCTGTACTTCATTAACATAAGCTCAACTGTAAGACATTTTCAAATGTTCTTGGATGAGAACAAGAGCAATGTCCGTGATATATAAAAGGTATCACTGTGTAGTATAACACAACCAAACTTTTCACACAATCAGATCAGTCATGCATGCGAGCAGGTGCGTAAAGTTTGATAGATGTTGCAACACTGATGATATGATGTCTCTATTCTCACACTATGATTGGTCATCACAAATGTCAATCATAAGCAAATTTCTCACTGACCGTAATTCATGCAGTTTTTCACAACGTGAAACAGAGGCTCAGTGGTGCACTGGCCCTTATTGATGGAGCATTTTCTTCAGAATACCACATTTATAGCTAGCTATCTTTGTGCTTTAGAGGCGGAATGGAAATCAGCACCACTAGTGTACTCAGTGTTGATGCACGTGCAACAATTATCAGTATGAATATTCCAGTGAACAATCATTCCTTAACTTGACCACAGATGTCCTAAACTGTAAACCCAACGTTTGTCGGCTGAATTCTGTAACATACTGTATAATATTAGCTTTATAACATACAGATTTTGCTATAACAACTTTATAACATACAGATTTTGTTATAAAAACAATTGCTTAACGCTGCATGCTGTTGTGGTTGTGTTATTCGCGCCAACCGTGAAGGAAAGCAACTTCCCCTATGTCTCAAAAACTCTACTTCCCTTCGCTTTTTCACAGTAAAATGTGAACCTGTATAGAGACAAGTATCAAAAGTATTGCTTCAGTTTTAAAGTTTAAAAACCTGATGTGTTCTATTCACATTACTTTCTCAACCTATTCTGTATTCACTCTTAAAAAAGCTTATTCTTTTATCTACTTGATGCTTCAAGATAAACTTAACAGAAATAGTCTTATTACTTGCTTGCTTGTAAGTAGAAGGGAATAAACTACCATAAAGTGATAGTCAAATGTTTCAAAAGCTGTTGTTATGTGAGACAATTAAAACTCACTTTTCTTGCATGGCCAGGAGTTAAACAAAATGGATCAGTAAGGGAGAGGTGAATTAAGTAAAAATAAACAAAGGCCTCCCCTCAGATATGAAACAAAGTCTTTCCATTTGACAAAAGTGTACATATTTTAAAATTGAAACCAATAACAAGGAATATCATGAAAATTATTAACTGTACCAAGAAAAAAAAAAGTATCAAACACAAATCATATGTTTTAACGAAATGTGCATTTTTGTGAAGTAAGTTTTTGTCTATCTTTTATGGTTTACCTGTTATACAAAATGAAGTTCATTTGTCATGAAATGTCTTAAACATGTGGCATTTTAATCAAAATGATTACAGCCATTTTTGAGAAGATCAAAACTTGTGAAAAATGCTCCATGGGATTTTCATGTCGCATTCCTTGGAAAATACTCAACTTAAACACCAAATTTGGTACTTAGCTATACAACACAATTACCTTGCTCACTTAAACCTGATAACTCATTTTAGAAATGTGATTCATTTTAAAAGTTTACTTCTTGGGAACCCAAAAAGATGAAATAAACTTAGAGTGGTAATTTCATTTGAAATGTTAATTAAGGTTTCATATAAGCAATGTGTAAACCAAATGTGATAATTATTTTCAAATTTGCTCCAGTTAGGCATTTTTACTTTCTTCAGCACGTGCATAGTAGGTAGAGAAGATATTGTATTCCATAAAAAAAAAACTGATACCGACATTTATCCAAAAATACATGTTTTGAGTCTCCTGAATTTATAAAAAGCATTTTTACTTTTTCTAGCTCCATATGTACAACATAGGGATACAGAAGGTATTGTAATGCACCCAAAAATTCCATGTCGAGATTTCACCAGAAATATATGTTTTGGGGTCCCCTGAGTCCATTAAAAGCATTTTTAAAAAATCTGATGTGTTCCATTCACATGACTTTCTCTACATCTCTGCAACAAATTATAGTTAAAAAGCTTGTTCTTCTATTTACTTCTTGCTAATATAGAAAAACTAGCAGGAATGGTCTTATACAAGTAGAAGGCAAATAAGGGAGTACCATAGGTTAAAGTGATAGTCAAAAGTTGGTTGCTATGTGACTGAAGTTCCTTTGTATGGACAGGAGTTGACAAATTCTGTATGAGAAAAGTATTTTCAAAGCTGAAACCAAAAACAAGGAAAAAACTAAAAAACGATCAACACCAAGAACAAAATGTATATGATATAAATTGTGTGTTTTAATGTGCTCTACATTTTCTGTGCATTAAATTTTTGTCCATCTAGTAGTTATGTAAAATTCATCCAGAATAAAGTAGTCTTCAGAGGCTATTCCCAGAAAATTCAAGATATACATTTTATTTGTCAGGTAAATATATTTAATATACGATATTTTAATCAAAATTGTTAGAGCCATTTTTTATAAAATCAAAAATTTCGAAAAATGTTGCATGTAAAGGATAGTTGGGAGTGGGGGGATTTTCTTGAAAATCTTCGTGTCACATGCTTGGAAGATACCAAACCTAAATACTAAGTTTGGTTTTTAATGGACTTTTTATTTTTGAGCTATGCTGCCCACAGACACAGACAGACTCACACACGGACATTTTTCCAAAAATGCTTAGACAAAGTAAAAAAGTTCCATGTGTGTGTGGACAGCATAGCACCAAAACGAAAAGCTTGTTCAATACCAAACTTGGTATTTAGGTTTAGTATCTTCAAGGATGCAACATGAAGATTTTCAAACAAATCCCCCCACCACAAACTATACTTTACATGGAAAAATATTCGAAAATTTATATCTTGAATTTTCTGGGAATAGCCTCTGAAGACCTCTTTATTCTGGATGGATTTTGCTGAATTTTGCTTTACTGCTAAACTGTAAGATATAGACAAAAACTCACTATACAAAAAGAAAAAAAAAAAATTTATGACCTTTACGTTTTTGCTGTGGAGGTAACTATTTCCAAGATATTTCTTGTTATTAGTTTCAATTGTGAAGTACTTATATTTTTCTCAGACAGGAAGTGTCCATTTTTCTTTTGTGCTACTCCTGGCCAAGCAAAGAAACTAATTTCAGTGACAATCACATAACGACAGCTTTTAAAACATTTGACTATCACTTTAGCATAGCACATTCCTTTAGTTGCCTTCTACTTATAAGGAACTAAGTAATAAGAACATTCTGCTGTTTATTTTGGTTAGTGTGGTATAGAAAGAAAAATAATCTTTTATAAGAAATTTCTAGAGCTACTAGAGAAAGTCATGTGAGTGTAACACATTGGATTTTATGAATAAGTTTGCATATGTGTGGGGGAAGGGGCAGCATAATTCTGAAATAAACCAAAGTTGGTATTTATGTTTAGTAACTTCCAAGGATGCAACATAAAAATTTTCAAGAAATCCTAAACTACTGTTTACATGGAAAATTGTTCAAAAACTTTGATTTTCTCAAAAATGTCTGCAATGAATTTGATAAAAATGCCACATATTAAAATTTAATGTATATAGTGAATTTTCTATAAAGAGTTTTTGAAACTGTCTAAATTCTCAAAGATTTTTGCATAATTAGTAAACTATAACAAAGACAAAAAGTTGTAACAGAAAAAACCTGATGTGTTCCTTTCACATGACTTTCTCTACTTCACTGCAACAAATTATTCATATAAAGCTCATTCTTCTATCTAGTAATCAAGATAAACATTCACAGAAATTGTCTTGTTACTTGCTTCCTTGTAAGTAGAAGGGAATACACTAGGATAAAGTGATGTCAAATGTTTTATAAGCTGGCTGCAAAGTGATACAATTGGCCAGGACTAAAACAAAACAAACATGGACAACTTCCTGTTCAAGAAAAGCACGACCAATAACAAGGTCTCCTGCACAAATTGTGTGTTTAGATAAGATCTACATGCTTACTTTCTCTTCATGTATCTCTATGTACATAATGTATTGTAATTTACATTTCACTGGAAATACATGTTTTGAGATCCCTTGAATAAAAAAAAAGCCTTTTTTAGAAAACAATTTCTGTATGTCAATGTGAGGGCAGCATAGCCCAAAAATGAAAAGTCTGCTAAATACCAAACTTGGTAGGTATTTAAGTTCACTATCTTCCAAGGATGCAACACTTAAGATTTTCAAGAAAATCTCCTGCCCCCAATCACCCTTTACATGAAACATTTTTTAAAAGTTTTATTTTCTCAAAAATGGCTCAAATGATGTTTTTTTTTTTTTTTTTTTTTTTTTTTGCCGTCTAATGTCCTTTAACCTGGTTGGTCATATTGGAAGATGAATGAAACTGGTGAAACGATGCTCAAATGATATTGGGGTACATGGAGCTTAAAGTTACCGAACATTCGTGTTCTCAGGATAAGGGAAAACCCCCAAAAAACCCTATTTGGGTAACTCACCCTAAGTGAGACCTGTTGAATGTGAGGCAGATACACTACCACCACACCACCTAGGCAGGCTATTTAACGATTTTCATTAAAATGTTGTATGTTAAAGATATTTACACAACAAATAAAATATTATCTTGAATTTTCTAGGAATAGCCTCTGAAGAAATCTTTATTCTGGGTGAATTTTACATAACTAGTAAACTGTAAGAGATAGACAAAAACTTACTACACAAAAAATGTAGAGCTCATTAAAACATGCAATTTGTGTTATATATATTTTTTGTGGAGTTGACCATTTTTAGGTATTCCATGTTACTGGTCTCAGTTTTAAAATACTTATACCTTTCTCATACTGGAACTTGTCAACTCCTGACCACGGATTTCAATCCCATAACAACCACATTTTACAATATTTGACTACCACTTTAACCTTTGCTACTCCCTTATTTCCCTTCTACTTACAAGAAACCAAGTAATAAGACTATTCCTAACAATAATTTATTGCAGAGAAAGTCATGTGAATGGAACACATCAGATATTATTGCAATTACTCGCTGATATGAACATGATGATGCTCTAGGAAACTATCTTGTTTGGAACAGTTGAAACCTGTTCCTGTTTCTCTTTTCACCCCAATGTAACAGCAATACATTCACAGAACTTTCTCTACCCTTCCACAAACAATTTTTTCTTACAAAACATTATTCTTTTATCATGGTAATCGAGATAAACGTTAGTAGAAATTGTTTTATCACTCACTTCTTTGTATGTACAAAGGAAATAAGTGAATATACTAGGATAAAGCGATAGTCAAATGTTTTAAAAGATGGTCACTATGTGAAACAGTTGAGGTTCGGTTTGACAAAAGTTAATTACTTTAAAATTCAAACCAATAATAATAAATATCTCAAAAATGATCAATTCCACAACAAAAACGAGCCTACATGACATAATTGTGTTTTAAGGAGATCTAAATTTTGTGTTGTAAGTTTCTGTCTATCTCTTACACTTTAACTGTTATGCAAAATTTGTCCTGAATAAAGATTTCTTCAGGGTATATTCCAAGAAAATTCAAAACATATGTTTTATTTCTCATGTGAATATTGTTAATATACAGTATTTTAACTAAAATCGTTAGCCATTTTTGACAAAATCAAAATTTTTGAAAAATGTTTCATGTAAAGGGTGGTTGGGGGCAGGGGATTTTCTTGAAAATCTTTGTGCTGCATCCTAGGAAGATAGTGAACTTAAATATCAAGTTTGGTGTTTAACTGACTTTTCGTTTTTGAGCTATGCTGTCCACACACATACAGATGCAGACCTTTTTTCTAAAAATGTTTTTTTTTAACTCAGGGAAGCCCAAAACATATATTTCTAGTGAAATCTCAATATCAAATTTTTGGGTGGAATACAATATTACCTTCTCTTGTACATAAACGCTAGAGAAAGTAAAGAATATCTACATCTAACTAAATCAGATTGCTTTAATAATACTAAAATACAAATGTATGCATTTTGGGAGGAATATCCCTAAATTTGTGTTTAAAAAAATCATAATTCAGAAAGCACTAGCATACATGAATCAAGGTTCGACAGGCATACTTATAATGAAATAAACATTTTGAAAGTTTCACTCAAGTTCCTGTTTGGCATTTTCATAGCTTGGTCGTCTCCGAGTGGTCAGTGACCTGCTCTTAGTGCCTTTTTTTTTTATTTACTGTCCCATTATTGAGCAAGGCTGGGGGACATTGAACATGTCAGCTGTCATTTAGACCACCACCAACACTAAATACTTTTATTTACTGTCCCATTATTGAGCAAGGCTGGGGGACATTGAACACGTCAGCTGTCATGTAGACCACCACCAACACTAAATACTTTTTTTTATTTACTGTCCCATTATTGAGCAAGGCTGGGGGAAATTGAACACGTCAGCTGTCATGTAGACCACCACCAACACTAAATACTTTTATTTTTATTTACTGTCCCATTATTGAGCAAGGCTGGGGGACATTGAACACGTCAGCTGTCATGTAGACCAACACTAAATACTTTTTTTTTTTTATTTACTGTCCCATTATTGAGCAAGGCTGGGGGACATTGAACACGCCAGCTGTCATGTAGACCACCACCAACACTAAATACTTTTTTCTATTTACTGTCCCATTATTGAGCAAGGCTGGGGGACATTGAACACGTCAGCTGTCATATAGACCAACACTAAATACTTTTTTTTATTTACTGTCCCATTATTGAGCAAGGCTGGGGGACATTGAACACGTCAGCTGTCATGTAGACCAACACTAAATACTTTTTTTTTATTTAGTGTCCCATTATTGAGCAAGGCTGGGGGACATTGAACATGTCAGCTGTCGTGTAGACCAACACTAAATACTTTTTTTTATTTACTGTCCCATTATTGAGCAAGGCTGGGGGACATTGAACACGTCAGCTGTCATGTAGACCAACACTAAATACTTTTTTTTTTATTTAGTGTCCCATTATTGAGCAAGGCTGGGGGACATTGAACACGTCAGCTGTCATGTAGACCAACACTAAATACTTTTTTTTTTATTTACTGTCCCATTATTGAGCAAGGCTGGGGGACATTGAACACGCCAGCTGTCATCTAGACCACCACCAACACTAAATACTTCTTTTTTTATTTACTGTCCCATTATTGAGCAAGGCTGGGGGACATTGAACATGTCAGCTGTCATGTAGACCACCACCAACACTAAATACTTTTTTTTTTTATTTACTGTCCCATTATTGAGCAAGGCTGGGGGACATTGAACACGTCAGCTGTCATGTAGACCACGACCAACACTAATATGGATGCATGCATTTTTTTACTACACTCACCATATTATACAATTATTCATTATCAATATGCCAGAAAAACAGTAATATGATGCAAGATCAAAACTAGTAGGATAACAAACACTATAAAGATAATTTAACAAATTTCAACTAACAGTATGTGCAATACATTAAAACCAACATTTACAAAGACACATAACCTCCCAAAACACATTTTACTGATCATCCATAAACCGTTTTATCAAGCAATACGCCTTGCTGCATAGATATTTTTTTCAGCACACTTGTACCTTTCTGTTTTTAAGTCATTGAATATGACACATTCATAGTATATTCCTTTTTGGTTACAAGTTGATTTGTGTAAATCCATTCTTTGTCTGGTACTTTATTAATGAAATATAATAGATGGTTATTTACTGCATGTCACTCAAGAAAATTCACATAGTGAGCACTGTGTTAACGATGTCAGGAGCATACAGTACACAAAGCAAACTTTTAATCTGCCCCATGCAAAGCTCATTGTGACGTAAATGAGCCATAGATAAATTAATAGAAATGCTGTGCGAAAAATATTAAAGACGTTGTTGCCTTTCTTGAACAAAAGTCGTATTTTGCAATGTAAAAAGAAAAACACTCGGAAACGATAAGTAAACTAATGTTATAAAACTTTTTGCAGTCATGTGTAAGTAACTAAAAAAAAATAAATAAAAATAAAAACTATACCAATAACATAGCAGAAAAAAACGTATTATGGTGGCAACCAAAATCAGTTTCAAGTTTACCAAAATGCTACGTTAAACGTAACGACCACCTTTTTAACATCCGAATTTGAGCATTGTACCTTTCGCTAACACACATTTCACACAGTTCTCTTAGTATTACTGATACTTTAGGTCACAAACTCTATTTCTCTCTTACTTGCTTTTTAAGTTAGGTTATGTTCGTTTTTAGCGGAGACGAAGCTTTAAATACGGACAATCCTAAATGCAAACACAATTCAGCCCACATCTTATCAATACTGTATATACCTGATGTGACTTCACTACTCTTTAACAGAAAATGAGAACTAAATACAGAATATTGCGAAGTTTCTATTTGTTTCATTCTTTACGATTTGGCGGAAATTTTAACTCATAAAATTGTATATTCATACAAACTGGTGTTAAAATCCAGCACTGTTAATGTTAATCTGCCATCGTAGTTTTCTGAATTAGTTTAATAAGAGCACTGATCGTCTCTGTGTAATTAAGTTTAATGAATAGTACAGCTCGTCTGCGTTTGTACCAAAATGACCAAATTTGCAGACCTAACGGTTTCAATGCATATATATACGACAGAGGAAGTAAATCACAGCTCTCCTCTAGTTACTATCATTGCTCTTAACGTAAATATACATTATACAGCCTAAAATGAAAAGAATCATGATCACTTGACTTACTTTGCATTATCATCTGCTTTTACAGTTTGTAACCTCTGAAATCGAAATCTGGAGAAACTAGCCTCGCAAGAAGTAGCTATTTTGCTGTTAATTGCAAAACATCAATTAAAACAAGGTACAAAAACAATCATCACTTCACTACGCACAAATTGTACAGTAACATCTGGTCCACCCACACCCCTAAGTTGATATGTCAGTCAGGCAAGCCAAACCGTACGTCAGACGCAGTGCTGCCACGACGGACATGACACGGTTAAATGAAAAATGTCCAGAATGTTAATGTGTAACATACAAACTGTATCATTAAGATTCTCGGTTGCTCGCTACAATAGCATACGTGCATATCTGTCAGATCAAATGCGACATTCCGTGACTAATCGACCGTACTCTGCAGCTCTTTCCGGGATTTTACATAAACATTGGCTCTAGATAGCATTCGGTAAATGCACGAAACATGCAATTAAGGTTCTCCAATTGTAATGCTCTAATTTGTTAATGGAGTGAAGGCAATTGCCCTTCCCTAGATTATCTGGACTGTGCCCGCTTTCTCTACTTTCGCTTTTCCATATAAACATTCGCTAATCGAGATTATATTAATACAGGTCCACCAATTTTAAAAGCTCTGATAAATACCCAAAAATTGTGATTAATTGTATTTGACGGTTCAGTAGCTTCAATTAATCCCCTTCATATTTATCAGGGAACACAAAATGATTTGAATCCATTTAGATCTGAAAAATGCAATTACTAATAGGAATATATAACTCTTTCATTTTTAGGATTTTGAAAATATCGCAACAGTGAACTAGTGAAAGAATTTAATTATTTGCTTCCACTTAGAAGTGAACCATAAGAGAGTTTGAAAGAGCAACGATTTCCAATCTGAGAATATCTGTTACAATAAAGCATTCACAAAGAAAAAAAAAAAGTGATATTTTAATCTCCAGAGTCGCTTAACTACAAGTAAATTATATCACGCTTACAATTTGTATTCTCGGTGTAGATTGCCATTTAAATGGTACGCAGTATTTTAACTGGTTTACATATTGAAGAACTGTCTTAAAAGTTCTATGCGTTATGCAGGGCCTCCTGCATATAATTTAAATACTGTCTGTTCGGCGGTGTTTTAGCTAGTAGAATGGAGCACCCTTCCAAGCAGGTAGGGGTTTAGCAATTGGAAGGAGGTAGGTTTTCTTAGTCTGAAGATGGCCTGAAGAAAGCGAGGAGTAAAGGTGCGTGACAAGAGTGGAAAAAGAAAGCACTGCTACCGATAATATTTTGTGTTCACTTTTAACTGTCTGATTCCTGCAGATTTTGTGATCCAACTCTGAGTAAGCTATTGCAGCACTGTTGACGCGCGGCACGAGTTCAGCACACGTCTACCCATCTCACAGGTCAAAGTGTTGTTTGAGCGATAAGGCTCCCCACCCCACTAGCTATAACAACGCTGAACAGACAGTACCTATTATATTGTATTGTACCTGCGTCTTGCTGCCGTAATCGCCACATGTGTGAGCGGCTTGCTTCGGAAGTCATAACCGATTGTTGCCGTGCATTGTTACACCTGCGTGAGTACACACCTGTGCTGTTGGCGAGTTCTTCGACATCGAAGTTGCCATTGTTGCACCTGCTTCAGTTTACGACACCTGCAGTGGTTTGCAACGATGGTTCTCGAAGTTTCTTGCCACGACTTCCACAGATATAAAAAGGAGAGAAACAACCCCGCAGAGAGGGATGCTCACAGCCATCGCGGAGACAACATGTAAATAAAAAGTCATAAAGTCACCGCACGGAGTCGCCGGAGACTGTCATTGACCCAGCCTACCAGATATAGCACAACCGCCTCGCCAAGCAGCCATAGCCTATCAATCACAGGCAGTAGAGCAAGGAGTGCACCGGTTTTTCCACAACACCCAGCACTGCTAGCCTTCTGTCGCGAAGTCACGCCCATGAATACAGAAAAGAGAACGTCACTACTTTTGGGACGGGGCAGACTACCGTGCTGCCTGCTTTTCCACACCACCCAGCACCGCTAGCCTTCTGTCGCGAAGTCACATGCATGAATACAGAAAAGAGAACGTCACTACTTTCGGGACGGGGCAGACTACCGTGCTGCCTGCTTTTCCACGCCACCCAGCACCGCTAGCCTTCTGTTGCGAAGTCACACGCATGCACACAGTCAAGGGAACGTCACTACTTTTGGGACGGCGCAGGTGTTGACAGTGCGATCGACCCATTGATGTGACGCCGGATGGCTCACAGCCATAATCTGACACGCCGTCCGTGTACTGTGCCAAGTACTTGTAGCAGTATATGGGCCAGGAGGCGTGCCTCACAGTACCTACAGCATTCCCAACGACGCCACCAAGGAATTCTATCGCACATCATCACCGCCACGACACGAGTGCCTCACACGAGATGAACGGAGACCTACATTACGGGACAGCAAAAAACGCCATCGCGCTTAAGGAGACACGGGGAACTGCAGATCTCACCGCTACACGCCACGCCACCATCATGGATATAATCCAGGAACTCCACGCCCGCCGATATCCTGAACCTGATAGCAGACTATACAACTTGAGGAACACCTAAACTTCAAATTGACAAATACCATCAATGCGTTCAACAGATCTAGTAAATGGTGTCACAGAAGCCGTTATACGAACAGAAAAGAACCTCTACTCACATGCCCATAATGATGGTATGTTACTGTGTAACCAAATCGTCCAAGTGCCCCGAGACGTTGAGGATTAATTCAAAATCGCCCGCAAGCTGCCGCTGAAGCAAACCAACAGAGAAGAACATTAGCATGACACCACATCAAGCAGGATGATGTCATGACATTCGATCTGCACTCAACCGCCAGCTGATACACTGCATGGTGTTAGGAGCGGGATTAACGTCCCGATGAAGGAAATAATGCCAACCTTAGGCGAGGCAATAAAAACAACAAAACTGAAATGGACGAAGTTAAATCAAGAATGGAAAAGATGGAATCCGGAATTGAGAAGATGAGAGCCGAAATAACGACTGTGAATTGCACGATAGAGAGGGTGAAGACATTGCTAATACAATCGATGAACAACTGACCGGCGTGAAAAAGGACTGAAAGAGCTTGGAGGAAGAATACGACAGGAAGAGCCGACGGCAGCGCTAAAGAATTCAACGCCATAGTGCAAAAGATGATCGACGGAAGGCTTAAGGACTTTAAGGCGGAGACGACAGGGCGCGAAACGTCGGTACCACCAAATTCGACGGAACATCCACCTTCGAAGTATTCCGCCGACAGTTCGCCGCCCACAAGCAGATGAGGAAGCCGTACAACTGATAGCAAGCCTCCAGAGACGGGCGGCAGATTACTGTCGGCGATGTCCGGAGAGAAGTGGGAAGCCCTTGAGAACCGGCTCGGGAACCACTGCTTGCTATAGTCTACCGCAGTCAGCTTAAATCGAGGCTGCAACAGCCAGAATAGAATAGAATAATTTTATTGTCATTAAACTCTACAGGAGTAGACAACGTCAGATATTATAATACAGATTATTTACAAAATTACAATTACATTCTTATTGGTACTAAGATGTACCTATTCGTTTATAAAAAGATTCTTGTAGTGAATAAACACGATTGGTGACGAGCCCGTCATACAACTTATTCATCACGCCCGCCTGGGTAGCGTTCAAAAGGTCGTGAGTTCGAACCTCTCTTAGGGCGAGTTACCCGGGTAAGGTTTTTTTCGGGGTTTTCCCTTATCCTGAGAAGACGAATGTCGAGTAACTTTAAGCTCTATGAACCCCGAGATCAATTTGAGCATCGTATCATCAATTGCATTCATCGTCCGATATGACCAAACCAGGTTAAAGGACGTTAAATAAAAAAAAAAACCTTATTCATAAAGCTAAGTATGGGACTTTGTCTTAACTCTGCTGGTAGCTTATTATATAACTTGTAACCAAGTACTTCATAACTCTTCTGCAATATGGAACATCAATCTGTTTACATATTCTGGTATTATAGGAGTGAATGTCTTGTCTGTCTTGCAATTCGGATACTTGTCCTTTAATAACACTGTGTAGATGTATAGATTAATTACAGTCAAAATTCATAATTTCACAAATAATGGCTCACAATGAGTTATTTTTGATTCATCAGACATTGTTCGGATAACTTTTTTTTTTTTTTGCAATACAAGAATTTCATTAACATGAGTACTGTTACCCCAAAGTAAAATGCCATATGTTATAATACTGTGAAAAAATGCAAAGTATGCAGATCTAACATATACCTCTGGTACATGCATTTTCAGTTTTATAATCAAATGGATAACTCTTGATAGTTTGGATGCTATATAATCTATATGAAGTGCCCAGAATAGTTTATTGTCTACTATAATGCCTAAGAATTTTACCTTAACCGAGTCATTAGTTATTCAGGGCTACTACAAAAGAAATAGATAACTTCAACTGCCTGTAAAACAAAAACTATTAGAGATAGCAACCTAATTATTTTGGAGGTATGTTGAGAAACTCTCAACGTTTCGTTTGTTACTATTGGTAACGCTGTAGTGTTTTGTTTGTTGTTGCAGAAGCTGAAATGGCAAAAAATCCTGTGGAAAAGGCATATTGCGTGTTGGAATTTGCTAGAACGCAATCAGCAACGTTTTCCAACGACATTTTAGAACACGTTACCACAAAACGCCACCGACTAGACAGTCAATCTACGACTGGTATAGAAAATTCGAGACAACGGGATGTTTGTGCAAAGGGAAGAGCTCGGGAAGAGTTTCGGAAGAAAACATTGAACGAGTTCGTTCTGCCTACATAAGAAGCCCACAGAAATCGACATCTAGGGCAAGCATGCAATTACACGTTCCACAGCAAACTGTATGGAAAATCTTGCGGAAGCGACTGCACATGATGCCTTACAGATTACAGATGTTGCAGTTTCCGAGTGAAGAAGATAACGGCGTGACTTTTGCATCGACATGTTGCGACATGATGAAGACGATGCTGGTTTTTGTGAGCGTATCATTTCATTTTTGTGGTAACGTGTTCTAAAATGTCGTTGGACAACAGTTGCTGATTGCGTTCTAGCAATTCCAACACGCAATATGCCTTTTCCACAAGATTTTCCGCCATTTCAGCTTCTGCAACAACAAACAAAACACTACAGCGTTACCAATAGTAACAAACGAAACTTTGAGAGTTTCTCAACATACCTCCAAAATAATTAGGTTGCTATCTCTAATAGTTTTTGTTTTACAGGCAGTTGAAGTTGTCTATTTCTTTTGTAGTAACCCTGTATAACATTCTCTACAACTAAACATGTGTTGTGTCTTTTGTTCATTAAGTAAAAAGCCATTGGCTTTGAACCATTATCAGCTTTATTCAATGTGATTTCTGCTGTCGATTTAAGCATATGTAGGTCTTTATTCATGTTAAAAAAAAGTTGTGTCGTCAGCATGCAGGATGGTGTGTGTCTACATATGATGGTAAATCATTAATAAAAACAATAGAGGTCCGAGAATTGAACCCTGTGGGACGCCATATTTAGTTTCTGCAATTTTAGACTTCTCATTCCCTACACAAACCACCTGTTTCCGCTTAACTAGGTATGATCTAAGTATTTCAATTGCAGGACTTTTTAATCAATAAAAAATTAGTTTATTAAGTAGGTAGTTTTGGTTACGAAGTCAAATGCCTTACTTAAGTCGCAGAAAGTGGCCTGTGCACAATTTTTTGTTCAAATGCAGCAAGTACTTCTTTAGTTAATGAAACTATTGCGTCGCATGTTGATTTCCGTTTCCTGAATCCAAATTGTGATTTGGTGATAATGTTATTTGTTTCAAAATATTTATATAGTTGGATATACATTATAGATTCAAGCACCTTAGAAAAAATGGGTACAAGGGATATTGGACGGTAATTGTGTTTGATGTTTGTCTCCCTTTTTATAGATTGGAATAACTCGAGACAATTTCAACGTGTCTGGGAAGACTCCCTCAACCAGGCATTTGTTTACACAGAAATTAAGAGGTTCTTTAATACAGTCTATAATTTTTTTAGTAAATTATTAGAGAAATTAGATGCTATCTAATGGTTTAAGTCTGATCACTGTTCTTATTACTGTTTCTGGGGTCACCGGCGAGAATAGAAACTCCGAGTGATGACTTTCCTTATTTTCTTTTATTAACTCTATTGTTGTTTTATGGGGATGCATGATTTCGGCTCTAATTTCAACTGATCCAATGAAAAATGTGTTAAAGTCATCAGGGGTGATTTCTTCTTTGTGATTTTTAGCCACGGAATTGACGAGTATCCATGCTTTCCTACATTTGTTACTTGACAATTCTATACTTTTAAAGTTATGAAGACTTTTCGCTTCATCTATGGCAGCTTTCTTGCTGTAACATAGCGTTGCTTGGCCCTGTCCGTCGTTCCTTTCCTAAATAAATCTAAATACAACAATGTTTTCCTTTTAAGGTCGGCTAGTGTTTGATGATTTATTTCTACCTTTCTTGCGGGTTAGGTTAAGTTTAACAGTACACCTTCTCTCGGGTATACACTGTTCAAACGTGTTCTTTAAGGCAGTGAAAACCCTTTCAAAGATTTCATCAGCTGACATTATGTTTGCGATTCATATAGTAAGTTGTCCCATTGTGTACTACATAACGATATTCTAAAGTTTGGTATCTATTATTGGCTTTGTGCTGATGATTTCATCAGCTGACATTATGTTTGCGATTCATATAGTAAGTTGTCCCATTGTGTACTACATAACGATATTCTAAAGTTTTAAATATTGGTATCTATTATTGGCCTTGTGATGATGATTTTATTTTTAGTCTCCAATACGGGTTGGTTGTTTTGCAAGAAATCTTTTATTGTGAGCCCGATTGCGTCATGGTCTGAACGTGGGAAAGTGGCTATGTCCCACTTTATTCGCTTAAGTTAATATTGGTACATATATTATACAGGCAGGCCAATGCTCTAGTAGGTTTGGTGTTAGTATATTTGAAATCCACTTGTCTAAGGAGGTTTTTAAAATCTTTACCATTTGTTTGTCTAACGTTACATCAAAATCTGCAGTTAGATCACCTCCAATAACAATATCGAATTGTTTCCATTTTGGGATTAAGGAGGAAAATGTTAGGATTTCCCTTGGGAGATCTGTATAATGCTATAATAAACTTCATCTCTTGGACCAGAATTCCTGTTGCTTCAAAATCTAGCTCATTGCACAATGACTTAAATTTAAGTATGCTACAATTTGGTATGAGAGATTTAATGGTACATATTGCAATTCCCCCATGTTTATGATGTTGTCTGTTATAACTATCTACTAACTTATAATCATCTAGCTTACTATAACCAATCTCATTATCATTTCACCAATGCTCACTTAGGCAGAGAAAATAAATAAAAAAAAAAAAATAAAAAAATTTAACTGCAAATTCACGTATTAGTAAAAGCTTATTCTGCATGCCTTGAACATTAAAGTACCCTATTTTAATATCCATGTTATTGCATGGTTTGTGAGAAACAGGCTTAACAGGGAAGACGATTCAGGAGTTCGCCCAGCTGGTGAAAAAGTCCTGGTGTAGTTGTGCGTCCCAAGAAGCTGCCTACTCTTTCGTCGACGGGGTGCACGACGCCGTGATACAACACTGCCTGCTCGGCGATTACAAGACAATCAAGGAGGCGTTAACGGCAGCGCTAAGAATGGAGGCGGCCAGATAACAACTGCGCCGACCTCGAAGACGGGGAAGTATTCGCTACGACAGGAGTAGAGAGAGATAACCCAGAGACGACTACGATGACCTTTCGATGGTATGTGGCCCACCAGAACAGCTAGCGAGAGACTATCCACGACAAAGCCGATCAGCAGGCGGAAGATGTTGGAGGGGTACGTTGTCCCAAACACCTCGAGTGACACTACATGCCCTAGACAAAAGAGTGGACGACAGCTGGGCACAAGGGAAGCAGGTGCAGCCATGACAGTAATAAGACACGACGTGGATGAAGGGCTTGCCGACATGAACACCCAGTCTGTGGGGAAGTCCCTGTTGGGACGCAGCACTGAAAGTCTGTGGATATTCGTCGCGACGGTGGCTGAGAGTATGAACTGGAGCCCTCGGCAGCCACGGTTGACGTCGGGCAGAACATCTTTCGATTCGGCCAAGACGAACATCCGGGGATTTGTAGGGTGGTCCTGGGGGACGGTAGAATTGTGTTCGCAAGAAGCGAAGTAGTAGTGAAGCTTCACCTGGAAGGCCAACGGTCAAAGTACTTGGTATTGGACCGGAAACACCATTGAACGGTTTGAGCGTTGTCCGGGCATTGTCTTGTCGGGAAGAAGTCCCCATGAGGCTGCTAAACCCACTGGAACCGACCAGGACATCCAAGCCGGGACGGAGTTAAGGAAATGCCAGCACCGTCACAGAATCTGGAGCTCTGTCTAAAAGACTTGGTGAAGAGGGGGGCCGAGCATCCAATTGCTTCATAACTGGAGAGGATCCGGCGTCAACTTAGTCGAGAGGGGACGGTAACTATGGCTGCAGTGACCGAGTACATTAAAACTTCGAACCGGAGACGCCCAATTTATGCGGCAACCACCAAAACATGTTCCTCTGGCAAAACAGATGCAGGTAAGGGAAATGCAGGAGGATGAAATCATTGAAGAGAGCGAGAGCCCTGTAGTCCTGGTGAAGAAGAATGGTGAGCTGCGCTTCTGCATGGACTACAGGAAGCAGAATGTCTTGCCTTGACGATACTGGCTGGTGCCCCCATGGTTCTAAATTCTGGACTTGAAATTGGGATTCTGGCAAGTGGTCCTAGAGACAAGCAGAAAGGCACATTCTGTACTGCCCCCCTTGGCCTCTGCAGCGCAACAGCTACCTCATTAAGACACTTTTGTTTGCTCAATCTGGATGACCTGACTGCAGGCAGCTAACCTGAGCCTGTCAATTGTTGTGCAGTAGGATGAACTACTTGACCACAAAGTGTCACCAACTCGTCACAAACAAGACTCGGACAGCGACAGATTGGCGTAGCCCAATGAAAAACAAGAGCTAACAAGTTTCCTGGGCCTCTGCTGGTTTTTCAGTGGTTTCTCCATCACGAAACACTTCAACGTCTGATGGAAGAACACCGGTCTTACTCATAGTCAGAAGAGGCAGGAGCTTACGTCTGCAGATAGGACAGGAAACAACTACTGCTACCTGGTGAGAGACCTGATATTTGTTAAAGATGATATATACAAGGTCACATCAGCAATAACCAGTCTCTCAGCAGACCAACTTCATTTGTTTACAGATCACTTATATGTCATTCTGAACCACAGTATAATGAAACAATGTGAAATCAATGTCACTAAAATGAAAATCAGTTGCTTACAACAATTTGTGTGGGTTTAGGGCTCAGAAATTGCTTGGCCACATGGCCCTCAATTCCTGGGTTAAGCTTTGTGGCTTAGGACCCTCTGTCCTGAGCTGCAGTATGCAGGTTCTTCTGTTACAAGAAGCAATGGAGCCTCAGCTGGAATGAAATAAATATTTTAATAGTAAAATCCATCAATTGCCAGGTTCATATTGGTGTACTGCAATTGTTTTACATACCAGTAAATCTGGTGACATGCCAGGCTCACTTTTAAACAGAGTTGGGATCAATAAACCAAGCACTGCCCAGGTTGACATTTTCGTGTGATGCAACATGGTAAAAAGTTTCAGTCATTAAAACCTGCAGTATATACCTGAGTGTCACTGATGTGTACTCCCTGACCTACGGCTTTGCTAATCAACAGAATTATTAGTTCACATTAGGTGTGTATGGTCAACAGTTTTACTTCCCTTCCAAAGGAAGCCATGCATTAGTCTCAATAAAATTCATCACCCTCCACCGGGTTTGAAGCTGTAACCTGGGGTATTAAAGGCAGACACATGTGTGATACAGAGTTACCACAAATGATTCATCCGTGTTCAAAATGCTACATTCTGCACAACAATGATTAATACATTAAAATAAATGTAAAGTCTGCCTTCACAAAAGACAGACCAAACAAGAATGAACTGGACTATTACTTGCACACAACATTTGTGGATAAACATTATAGTATTTTGTGTATCAATCAAAGTTGTAATATCATTGGGTAATAATATTACAGCATTTTGAACAGAAATGATCTAGTAACCTTATGTGCACATTTTCTTGGGCAGAAGCTCACAGGAGCAAGGCTGCTCATTTTGCGTGCAGATCCCAAACTTGCACCGTGTTTTTCTGCTAGTTTGTAGTCCTTGGATACAATTTACTGCTGAGGATCTCAACAACAGGTAGGTGAGCTCTGTCTTCTTGCTCTCCAGAGCCCAAGAAAAGATGATGCTTCCCTAAATCACATAGATTGGGAAGATATAACAACAGACTTGTGTCCTCCAGAAGAAACAATGATGCCCATTGGTTGTGAAGAAACAGATAATGCAGTTCATGTAAACAGAAACAACTGCTACCACAATATTGTTTGGAAATAGTCACTTTGGTATAACTGTAACAAATAGAGATGTTGTTAAAGCATACATTTATATATGTTTTTGTAGAGGTGACCAATTCTGAGTTATTCCTTCTGATTAGATTCAATTTCAAAATACTTAAACTTTTCTTGAAGAGGAATTTGTCAACTCCTGGCAATGACAAAGAAACAGATTTCATTCACATGGCAACCAGTTTTTAAAACATTTGACTATCTCTTTATCCTAGTGTATTGCCTTCTACTTACAAGGAAGTAAGTAATAAGACAATTTCTGTTAATGTTTATCTTGATTAGCATCAAGTAGATACAAGAATAAGCTTTTTAAAAATAATTTGTTTTGGAATACATCACATTTCTTGCGTTGGTGTATTGTACTGCAGGCTAGGTGTTATAGCCAGGCAACTGGAGCTTGTGCAGACACACAACTGCAGTGCTCATGTTCAGATAGTGGGAAGTGTCTGCCTCACATTCAACAGCTTGCAACTTACCCAGATAAGGTTTTGTTTCACAAATTAAAATTAAATAGAGTTCTGTAACTGCTATGTTCTCAGCATCCCATTCTATAGTGGCTGTGAAAGACTGCTTCATCTTGCTCAGGGGTCTCTTTATCAGGCTTGACGTTCTTGTGCATGCTGTAAATTAACGAAAGAGAACAATGGCTTTACTGCCCTTCAGAAGATGTTCATCCCCTGGGAGGTTTGAACCCACAACTTTGGATTACAGCCCTCATCTTGAGCGGACAAATGTCGACTAACTATAAGCTCCATGCACACCCCAACATCAAGTTCAAGTATGTTAAACTACAAAATAAAATTAGACAAATTATAAGTATTGTCATTAGAAATGTTGTCACCATACATCAAATTGTGTTATGTTGTCTAAACTATCACTTTCAACCTGTGCTGCTATACCATACACAAATATAGACATTCTGCTGTTTCCTAAAACCAAATTGTTTTTAATGACACACAGCTTTAAGTACAATAAAAGGAATAGTATCCCAAGGGCAAAGATATGAAAGGATATTGCAACACAGCAAATTGTAAAACACTATCTTATATGTAAACTGGATCAGTAGAACATGAAAAGAGCAGCTTTAGTTATATTATTGTTGAGCGCATGTGACGAACACACCAAACACTTGCTAATGATGGTTTCAGTCACCATCAGTAGGCCATGTTCCTGTTCTTGCTACAATTTCACCATGTTCTGACGGGTTTGCATGAGGCTGCAGGTAGCCAGTCATGGTGCAACGACCCTTGTAGTTAGTTTCAAAATATTTAATTTGGGGTTGAAATTTTGAAGTGCAAGGAGCAGGTGCTATCTATACGTGAAGGAGAAGTGCCAATGGGAGTGGACGAGGATGGCGCAAGTGCTTATCAATTATACGTAGCCATGTTTTGTTCACTTGCAGCCTTTCGTCTTTGTTAACATTATTCTTATTTGTTTTTACTGTTTTATCAGTTTCTCATAATGTGCAGTACTTTGGTGGATGTAGAGTTGATTATTATAACCAGGTCATCCTGCGTGGTGTAACATGCTAGTCACACACTGATGAATTTGCTGCTCAGGTGTACAAGGGGAGTAAAGTCTGTGTTGTTCTATGTTTGATATAGAATGGGACGCTGAGACTACATTTTCATCTAGGAAGTGCACCAAATCATTATTTGTATGCAACACCGTCTATTATATTAGCACAACAACAACAAATCTTACTCAAGTTTTCCTGTTTTTGTACTACTTTCTCAAAAAATGAAAATTGCTTACATTTTAAAAATGTTTTGCCTGTTTAAATACATGATGAATTAAAAGAGTTGCGACTGTTAATTTTTCTCATTAGCAAGAAGACTATGCAACTAACGTAAGCTCACGTTCAAATCTTTGTTACCCACAAACATTTTTTACTTTCTCTACATAGTGTACACAGAAGGTATTGTATTGTACCCAAAAATTCAATACTCAGATTTCCTTGGAAATATACGTTTTGTGACCTGAATCCAAAAAAATCTGATGTGTTCCATTCACATGACTTTCTCTACATCTCCTCAACAAATTATTGTTAAAAAAATATAAATGTATAATTTTGAAGCTGCTTACAGTGAAGGCATAATCAAATTGAATTAATTAAAGTGGTACTGTTAACACACACTTCACTTACTTTTATTGAGCAGGACAGTTGTTTCATGGACCGTTGCCCGCATCCTCAGCTGTTGAACCACTACTGCTTGGGTTTGGATTCCAAGTTGTGGTTGTGGTAACATCTGTTGGGCAGACAAGTAAGCAAAGTGTGTGTTAACAGTACCACTTTAATTAATTCAATTTGATTATGCCTTCACTGTAAGCAGCTTCAAAATTATACCTTTATAATAATAGACAAACAGGTCTTTAGAAGCAAATCGAACATGTGGTAACAACAACAACAACTAAAATGGCGATCCAGGATGTAAGAAATTCAATATCTTACAACACTGATTTTGGGCAATCCAACAAGAAAGTTAAAGCATTTATCAACACCAAAAAACGAACCATAGCAGCAGATTTGGAATTTTTAAAACTTTGCAAACACAACAAAATTGTCCCGAAATTTGTTAGGAAAACTGTAAAGGCCGACAATAGTGCACACCAACTAGCTGTGGAGAAGAAAGTAATACAAACGGAGATCTGCCACCAATACAAAAAGCTACATGACACAGATTTACAGCCTTCATTTAGAACTATCTAACAGATTAGGCTCCGTAGCGTGGGAAAGTTTAAATGACCACCGCCATAGGATTTTACACTTCCGTATGAAAGCGAAAAACTGGAAACTCAAGAATAAAATGTTCAAGATGAAGAAACAGCAACACAAAACCAAACCAAAATCAAAACATCATCACCACAGAATTACGTCTTGAACTTGTCCAAATAAACTTTCAACAAAAAAGAAATTGATTTCCTAAACGAAGGATTAAAGACATGCGTGGGTTTCTCTACGAACATTGACATTACATTGCAGACATAGATACACCATCCCCACACAATTGAAATCCAAAGCGGTTATTTACACAAAATCGGATAAAGGTAATGCTGTAACCATATTGGACAAAAATGAGTACATACAAAGAGTAGAAACCATGTTAAACTGCCCTAATTATTCACCTTTACAGAAGAATCCACTAAAAATATACACCGATGACCTCAAGAAAACTCTCAAAGAAGTTACCACAATTACAGACAACCAAAAACGAAAAATAAACGCAACTCTTGCAAGACTGTATGCCCTCCCCAAAATTCACAAAGCAGACAAAAGCATGAGACCCATCATCAACAATATAAGCTCTCCCACATATGAACTAGCAAAATGGCTAAACAATAAATTCAACAGCCTAAGTCTAGAACTAATAGGAAAAATAAAATACATCACTATATCCAAAGGAGACAAACTAGTATCTTCTGATGTAAAATCATTAGTTCCTAGCATTGGCACAGAAAAGCTCCCAGACCTACACATTACAGAAATAGAAGACTTGATCAAAGTCGCCAACCTATGCATAAAACAGTCAGTTTTCACCTTTAATAACCACAAGCTATGGGAAACCCACTTTCTCCATTCTTGGCACAACTGTTTGTGGGTGCATTACCAAAGCCTTTCCACAAATTTGATACATAGACAGCATTTTTTGCCAGGAAAACTAGCACAAGACGCCTCAGGAACCCAAAATAAGATTTACCATAGAAAGAGAAAATGACAACTACATCCCATTTCTAGATTTAAAAAGAATAACAAAATAGAATATACAGGAAAGCTAAACACACCAACAACTACACAAAAAGAAATAGCTTCAATCTCATTCCACACCAATTTGCAGTGTTCAATAGTCCAGCTTTCAGACTAGTTAAAGTCCCACTCAATCCCTCTGAATATAAACAACACATTCTGAGCAAAGCAGTAGACAATGGTTTCAATACCTCCACCATCATCAAAAAGATCAATAAATACAAAAGACAGAACATGTCACCTTAACCCATAAAGAAAAACCTTCCAAATTTCACAACATCACACACAACCCACAGCAAGTTCAAGAAATTCAACATCAAACTAGCACAGATTAACAAATACAGTTTAAAAAACCTCCTGGGCTCCTCTCTGAAGGACAAAAAACCCAAGGAGAAAAAATCAGGAATATATGCCATTGAATGCAACAGGAAATACACTGGAAACCTTGAAACACGCAATAAAGAACACAGAAGACACATCAAGTCAAAACAGCTGGACAAATCTGCAGTAGCACATCACTTTTGGGAAGCACACCACGAAATCAATCCCGAACATCAAACTATTGAAAGAACTTTCAAATCCGTTTCAATTATCAGCATGGGAAAAAATCTACATTCATAAATACTGCCGCCACACATTAATGAACATGGAGTTGCCCCCTAAGGATTGCTTAACAAGTCTCATCGCCCACCCAACAGATGTCACCACAACCACAACTTGGAATCCAAACCCAAGCAGTAGTGGTTCAACAGCTGAGGATGCGGGCAGTGGTCCACAAAACAATTGCCCTGCTCAATAAAAGTAAGTGAAGTGTGTGTTAACAGTACCACTTTAATTAATGCAATTTTATTGTTAAAAGAAAAAAGTTAGCAGAAATAGTCTTATTACTTGCTTCCTTGTGAGTAGAAGCGAAATAAGGGAGTACCATAAGTTAAAGTGATAGTCAAAAGCTGGTTGCTCTGTGACTGAAGTTCCTTTGTTTGTATGGACAGCAGTTGACAAATTCCTGTATCAGTAAAGTATGAGTTTTTTAAAGCTGAAACTAATAACAAGGAATATCTCAAAAACAGTCAACTCCACGAAAAAATGTATATAACATAAATTGTGTCTTTTAATGAGCTCTACATTTTTTTGTTCAGTAAGTTTTTGCCTCTCTCTCTCTCATGGTTTACCAGTTGTGTAAAATTCATCCAGAATAAACATGTCCTCAGCGGCCATTCAAGATACACATTTTATTTGTCATGTAAATATCTTAAATATAAGAGATTTTAATTAAAATCATTACAGCAATTTTTTAAATAAATATTTTCAAAATTTTTTCCATGTAAAGGCTAGTTGGAGTGAGGGGATTTTCTTGAAAATCTTTGTGTCGCATCCTTGGAAGATACCAAACTTAAATTCCGAATTTGGTATTTATCTGACTTTTCGTTTTTTGAGAAGCAAGAGAGACACACCACACACTCACACTCTGTCTCTCTTTTCTAAAAAAAAATTGGATTCAGGGGGTCTGAAACCATGTACTTCTGGTGAAATCTCGAGATAAAATTTTTGGATGCAATACAATACCTTCTCTATACACTACGTAAATAGCATGTGTAGAGAAAGTAAAAATAATTTTAAGAAAAATGTCTGTGTGTGGGTCTGTCTGTATAGCTCAAAAATGAAAAGTTGGTCAAATACCAAAATTGATATATAAGTTCAGTATGTTCTAAGGATGCCACATGAAGATTTTCAAGAAAATCCTCCAGCCCCCAATTACCCTTTACATGGACAAAATTTCGAAAATTTGATTTTCTCAAAAATGGCTCTAACAATTTTTATTAAAATACGGTATATAAAAGATATTGATGTGACAAATAAAATATATATCTCGAATTTTCTGGAAATAGCTTCTGGAGACCTCTTTATTCTGGATGACCTTTGTATAACTGGTAAGCCATAAGAGATAAGACAAAAACCTACTACACGAAAAAGTAGATCTAATTGTATCACCTAATTTATGTCATATGTTTTTACATAGAGCTGACAGTTTCTGAAATATTCCTTGTTATCAGTTGTAATTTGAAACAGTTAAACTTTTCACAAACAGGAAGTGACGTTTTGTTTCATCTCTCTTGTTTTATTGCAAAGCAAACCAAACATCAACTGTTTTACAGAAGACTAGCTTTTAAAAGTTTGATTATCTCTTTATCCTAGTGTATTCCCTTCTACTCACAAGGAAGCAAGTAATAAGACAATTTCTGTTAATGTTTATCTCGATTATCATCAAGTAGATAGAAGAAGAATATTTTGTAAGGAAAGTTCTTTGTGCAACAGACAGAGAAAAGCATGTGAATGGAGCACATCAGATGTTTTTTTAATGCTGCCTGGAAAACTTTAGCTTATATTGACAGTTGTTGAACACGGCAGTGGATTTACTGGCATGTAAAAGATTTTCTGTAAGATGAAATTCCAGCACACTGGCAACAAGGATATGATCCTGGCATGAGGAAATTATTTCATGGAAGAAATAGACAAGCAGAAAATGTTATGTATTTATTTCCAGAAAAACATTTCACCTGTATCACAAGCGTGTGTCTGACATTTCTTTCATGGAAACAAACATGCACATGGCAGAAAAGCAACTTAATATCCCTCAAAAGACTGTGTGCAACACTCTACACAAACGTCTCAAGTTCTATCCATACTGATTACAAAGTCTGAGCAAAAACGACACACAAAACATTTTGAGTTTTGTGTGCTGATACAAAAAGAACAAGATGACTTCAGTCAGCTGCTTACATTTGGGCACGGATCTACTTTTCACATTAGTGGTGTCATAAACAAACATAACGTGCGTATATGGGGAAGTGAAAAGATTCACGTAATTGTGGAGCACATTAGGCACTCCCCAAAGGTTAACATTTTTTGTGCTGTATCGCTAAAAAGCTGTATGGTCCATTCTTTTTCCAAGAAAAAACCATTACTGAAATGACATGTTACAAATTTGGTTGATTCCACAAGTTCAAGAAGATAGTGAAACTTTCTATTTGTGCAGCATGACAAAGTTCTTCCCAGACTGTTCAACTGATGAGAAGTCCAGACTGTACGATTACTTTCTGTGGGGCTTCACCAAAGATAAGGAGAGAGAGAAACATGCTGTTGCAATGCTGGACAGTCACACTTTGGGACCAATTGGACAACAGGCTAGATATTGTCCATGTAACCAAAGATAAGGTCCATGAGAGAGAGACATGCTGTTGCAATGGTGGACAGTCACACTTTGGGACCAATTGGACAACAGACTACATATTGTCCATGTGACCAAAGATAAGGTCCATGAGAGAGAGACAGATGCTGTTGCACTGCTGGACAGTCACACTTTGGGAGTCACTGGATAACAGACTACATATTGTTCATGTAACCAAAGAGAGAGAGACAGATGCTGTTGCAATGCTGGACAGTCACATTTTGGAAGCCATTGGACAACAGACTACATGTTGTCCATGTAACCAAAGAGAGAGTGACAGATGCTGTTGCAATGGTGGACAGTCACACTTTGGGAGCCATTGGACAACAGACTACATGTTGTCCATGTAACCAAAGATAGAGTGACAGATGCTGTTGCAATGGTGGACAGTCACACTTTGGGAGCCATTGGACAACAGACTACATGTTGTCCATGTAACCAAAGAGAGAGAGACAGATGCTGTTGTAATGCTGGACAGTCACATTTTGGGAGCCATTGGACAACAGACTACATGTTGTCCATGTAACCAAAGAGAGAGTGACAGATGCTGTTGCAATGGTGGACAGTCACATTTTGGGAGTCACTGGATAACAGACTACATGTTGTCCATGTAACCAAAGAGAGAGTGACAGATGCTGTTGCAATGGTGGACAGTCACATTTTGGGAGTCACTGGATAACAGACTACATATTGTCCATGTAACCAAAGGGAGAGAGAGAGAGAGAGAGAGAGAGAGAGAGAGAGAGAGAGAGAGAGAGAGAGAGAGAGAGACAGATGCTGTTGCAATGCTGGACAGTCACATTTTGGGAACAATTGAACAACAGATTACATATTGTCCATGTAACCAAAGAGAGAGTGACAGATGCTGTTGCAATGGTGGACAGTCACATTTTGGGAACAATTGAACAACAGATTACATATTGTCCATGTAACCAAAGAGAGAGTGACAGATGCTGTTGCAATGGTGGACAGTCACACTTTGGGAGTAATTGGACAACAGACTACATATTGTCCGTGTAACCAAAGGCTCACACATCTGTAGTTGATGTACCACAAAAACTCCAACTCATGTCATTAAAACTCTTCATTTGGTGGACCACTAAACTTGTCTATTTCTTTTAGGCTAACCCTGTATGTATGTATGTATGTATGTATGTATGTATGTATGTATGTATGTATGTATGTATGTATGTATGTATGTATGTATGTATGTATGTATGTATGTATGTATGTATGTATGTATGTATGTATGTATGTATGTATGTATGTATGTATGTATGTATGTATGTATGTATGTATGTATGTATGTATGTATGTATGTATGTATGTATGTATGTATGTATGTATGTATGTATGTATGTATGTATGTATGTATGTATGTATGTATGTATGTATGTATGTATGTATGTATGTATGTATGTATGTATGTATGTATGTATGTATGTATGTATGTATGTATGTATGTATGTATGTATGTATGTATGTATGTATGTATGTATGTATGTATGTATGTATGTATGTATGTATGTATGTATGTATGTATGTATGTATGTATGTATGTATGTATGTATGTATGTATGTATGTATGTATGTATGTATGTATGTATGTATGTATGTATGTATGTATGTATGTATGTATGTATGTATGTATGTATGTATGTATGTATGTATGTATGTATGTATGTATGTATGTATGTATGTATGTATGTATGTATGTATGTATGTATGTATGTATGTATGTATGTATGTATGTATGTATGTATGTATGTATGTATGTATGTATGTATGTATGTATGTATGTATGTATGTATGTATGTATGTATGTATGTATGTATGTATGTATGTATGTATGTATGTATGTATGTATGTATGTATGTATGTATGTATGTATGTATGTATGTATGTATGTATGTATGTATGTATGTATGTATGTATGTATGTATGTATGTATGTATGTATGTATGTATGTATGTATGTATGTATGTATGTATGTATGTATGTATGTATGTATGTATGTATGTATGTATGTATGTATGTATGTATGTATGTATGTATGTATGTATGTATGTATGTATGTATGTATGTATGTATGTATGTATGTATGTATGTATGTATGTATGTATGTATGTATGTATGTATGTATGTATGTATGTATGTATGTATGTATGTATGTATGTATGTATGTATGTATGTATGTATGTATGTATGTATGTATGTATGTATGTATGTATGTATGTATGTATGTATGTATGTATGTATGTATGTATGTATGTATGTATGTATGTATGTATGTATGTATGTATGTATGTATGTATGTATGTATGTATGTATGTATGTATGTATGTATGTATGTATGTATGTATGTATGTATGTATGTATGTATGTATGTATGTATGTATGTATGTATGTATGTATGTATGTATGTATGTATGTATGTATGTATGTATGTATGTATGTATGTATGTATGTATGTATGTATGTATGTATGTATGTATGTATGTATGTATGTATGTATGTATGTATGTATGTATGTATGTATGTATGTATGTATGTATGTATGTATGTATGTATGTATGTATGTATGTATGTATGTATGTATGTATGTATGTATGTATGTATGTATGTATGTATGTATGTATGTATGTATGTATGTATGTATGTATGTATGTATGTATGTATGTATGTATGTATGTATGTATGTATGTATGTATGTATGTATGTATGTATGTGTGTGTGTGTGTATGTATGTATGTATGTATGTATGTGTGTGTGTGTATGTATTAAGAAATTCAGTTGATACAAGTTTGTATTCTCTGAGTGTTAGCGTGCCTGATATTTATCACTAGAAGTGCTAGCTCAAGTTTCCCCACTTTGGCAATATCCTGTCAGATCAACTCAAAGCCACAAAATGAGAAAATGTCACATTGCATTACAAATGTTAAAACAACATTTGGATTGTAACCACCCTCTGCTAAATGATTTTTTAGCCCGCCTGGGTAGTGTGGTGGTAGCGTGTCTGCTTCACATTCAACAGGTCATGAGTTCGAATTTTGATTATGGTGTTACCCGGATAAGGTTTTTTTCCAGGGTTTTCCCTTATCCTGATAAGACGAATGTCGAGTAACTTTAAGCTCCATGGACCTCAAGATCATTTGAGCATCATTTCACCAATTTCATTCAACATCCGATATGACCAACCAGGTTAAAGGATTTTAAACTAAAAAAAAAAAAAAAAACATTCATTCCACATTATTATATTATTTACTGTTCATTTTTCAGAACACTAAAACAATAAATATTAAAGCTGTCTTAAAATCTCATGTACAAAGTGGAAATTAAAACTGCATGAAAAGTTTATTTACCACTATCCACATGCATGAGCTATCAATATCAAACATTTTTTTGGCATTTTTTAAGAAGGTTATTCACCATTTCTTAGGGTCCCTTGTCATCATACATCAACACAAAGTTTCGCAAGACATAGGCTGCCACTACGACCTTGCTGGAGCTATTTGAAATATAAGGATGGTTCAAATGAAAGTGGTACTGCCATTTGACTGTTCATGTCCCTATAGAGGGCACAGAGTGCTGATATCGTCTGATCTCACCAGATGCGTGTGTAACAGTCTTGGAGCATGTTGTTCACATCAGGGGTGCTCCAAACAGTCGTGCAACAGCAGGAAATGCAAGCGTTCCTGAAATCTATTATCAAATGCATGGACTGTATCAAACGCAGATTGGTATTGCGATGGTACAGGGCACATGGATGTCACTCAGCAAGCAGCTGCAGATGTGGACTGCCTCATGAAAATTAATCAGTGAAAACGACTCAGAAATGCCTATGAGCATAGGAAGTGTGCACACAATAATGCATGAAAGGTTGTAATACCACCACATGGGTGCCAAAACATTTGACAGAAGATTCATTGCCTGCAGAACCACAAAATGGAGAACCAATTCTGTTGATGAAACACCAAAAGCATGAGCATGGCATCATCTATCCACTACAGCTGGAAGTCATGTTGAACTACTATCACTGTGTCACAGACTGAGACAGAATATCAACAACTGCCACTGGCTGTGGCACGCCAAACCTGTTACAGCAATTCCTCTAAACGCTTCTTGAACATCCTCCTTACAGTCTGGACCACTGTCTTTGGTCCACTCAAGAAATCTCTGATGATGAGGTCCAGGTTGTTGTTGACAATTGGTTTCACAACCCTGGAGCTTCTTCAGTCAGGGTATCCATCGTCACGTTGACCACTGGAACACTTCTCTCAACCTACAAGAAGACTATGTCTGTATATTAATATCATTAAACCATTTCTCAAACTGACTCTTGTGCCACCACTATATGTCAGCAGAGAAACTTACATTGACATGCATCAACGCAAAGTTGTGTAAGACACAGGCTGCCACTACAACCTTGCTGCCAGTTCTCTACGAGACAGACGCAGAAACTATTTGAATTACATCAGCAGAGGAAGTTATGTTGAAAATGTGTCGTCATGCATCAAGGCAAAGTTGTGTAAGACACAGGCTGCCACTACGACCTTACTGGCCAGTTCTGTACGAGACACATCAATGAAACTCAGACGCTGGAACCTTTCCTTCAGTTTACCAAACACTTGCTCCACCACGGCACAAATTTCCTGATGCAGTTCGTTGTATTTCTGCTCCTGTGGTGTGAGGTCTTCCCCGGCGTATGGCGTCAGCAACGTGGACAGTTGTGGGTACTCTGTACCGCCAAGTAAGTGTTTATTGGGCTCTATCAGAGGTTCTGTACGACTTGTCAGTTTGGAGTACAGGGGGCTGCCCACCAGAACTTTAGACTTTGATGTTTGTCCTGGGAAACCTGCACAGACATCTCGGAACCTTGTCTTGTGGTCCACTACGACCTGAAGCATGACGGTGTACTGCCCCGTCTGGAAGTTGAGGAACTTGCAGGTCTCCTCCGTGGACTCAGGTTCGCGTATCTCAACGTGACAAGCATCTATCACACCTATCACTCCGGGGAAGCCGTAGCTGCTCTCAAACGATGCTGCTATGTGGTCACACTCGTCAGCATCAGGCCAGAAGACGTACTGGGCTGCCAGTTTCGTCAGCTCGTTACAAATCTGATGGAAGATACGGTACACGGTTCCCTTGCTTAGCTCAAATATCTTCGCCGCTGCCATGAACGACTGTTTGTTCCCCATCAGCCACGCCGTCAGCAACACCTTCTTCTCAACGGGAACCAACGGATGAACTATTTCTGGAGATGCTGCACATTTCTTGCCCATTACGCTCACCAACTTCTGCAACAAGAAATACATACATTGTTTTAGTGAGGGAGAATATATACACTCATCTCACGGACAGATATGATTCTCTCTCACTATATGTAGCATCTTCTCCCCACATATCCAGTGTCTACACACAAAAGTATTTGACAATACACATATAACATTAGAGTCTGTAGATCGAGATTAGACTCTAGGATAGTAGAAGCAATATGTCTTTTCTAGAGCCTAAGGGCAAGACTTCGAATCCAGACGAGGGCAAAAGCTAGAGCAGAGTATATGGGTTGGATTCCCGCAACCCCTTTGATGATCGTTTGGTTGAATGGTGGTTGGAGTAGGGGTGAATGTATGATGATTGGTTTTGTCCAATAGGAAATGTGTAATTTATATCAAGTATCACATGTTCAGGATTCAGGGGGTGTCTATTTTAAGGGTGGGAGAGATGCGGGTGGGGGGTATGTAGTAATTGTGGATTGGGTGCATGTGGTTTCACCATGTGAGAGATGGGTGGTGGGAGGCATGTGTTTTGTTGCATGGTGGTCTAAATCATGAAATGGATAAATTAGTAATTACACGAGTTTAAAAAAAAGTTAATGAATCGAAGTCGGGCGTATGAAATTTCATCTCGAAATCTGTTTTAGGGTAAGAAATATTATCCATTAAGTGAGATCGAATTGGCCAGCCGCGTTCCATCTGTTGCGTCAGCTGGAAAGCGCAAAGCGCATAAATCTGTAATTATAAGACTTCAAAAACTAATGGGTAGATGGTTGAGTATGGAATTCCACCTCAAAACCTGCCTTAAGGTAAGAAATATTATCCATGACGCGAGATCGAATTCCCGACTGCATCCAATCTGTCGCGTCAGCTGCAAAGAATGAAGCGCGTAAATCTGTAATTATAAGAACTTAAAAAACGAATGGGCAGATGGTGGAGTATGAAATTCCATCTCCAAACCTGCCTTAAGGAAAAAACAGGGAATGAGTTAGAACAGGTGGTGGATATATCGAGGGCTCGTATACTGCCCCTAGGGGGGGGGAGCAAAAACAAAGTTTCAAAGTTTCCCCTCATTCCTAGTAAGACAGATATGTGCCCCCCGCTCCAAGTAAATTGTAATGCTTTCTCTGCATGCGCGCGCAACATATAATATAGAACATACCCCTCTCTCCACCCTCAAGTACTCAAAAATTACCTCCCATGCATGCGCGCGCATTACGCAACCCATACTCCTTAAGGGGGGGGGGAGTGATATGCTGTAACCTATAAAAGACACTACACACACTGTGGGTTATTATTACCGTGGTGATTTGCCCCCGCCCGAGTCTGCTCCTGGCTCCTGGGTTATTATTTCTGTGTGAGAAACACTTGGATTCAGTTGTGTGAGAGTGATTAGTAAAGTGCAGTGTGCAGTTATCGTGTTGTGCATATGTCAAGTGAACTTCAAGCAGTAATGGAAGGAAGTCATTCACTATCACTAGTGTGTTTAAAAAATAATTTGTTTGTGAAAATACGGTTATTTAAGTGGGAATCTATATATGCATAAACCGAGCCAATCGTGTATATGATGTAACAACTCACTTTAATATGAATGAAAATCAAGCGTGTGCGTGGTGTATATTAACTAAATAGTACTTGCAATTGAAATTACACTCTCAGGTTTCCCTTAATTTTCAGAAATTACAGCATTTACTAATATCTCCAATGAAAACTAGCATATGTGAGCTTAGATAGTGATAGCGTTACATTTCTTTCTAACCTAACTGCTAAATATTTCTAGTGTGAAATGTAAAAGCATAGCCAGCAACTTTTAATTTTTCAAAAAAATTGCTATTCCCTGTATTTAAGGGAATATATTGCATCATATTGTTTCTAGGTTAGCATAATGTAAATATACTACTCACTTTAAGAATAATTTGTTGAAGAGTTCGGTAGAGAGAAAGTTATGTGAATATACCAGTTCTGTTTTTTATTATTCGCTAGTTATACAGTTAATAGTTTTAAGAATAATTTACCGCAGTAACTCGCATGTGCTTGTTTAAAACTATGTTTTAAATTGAAAATATAGCTCATGAACCTTTTGTTAAATTATAGTAAAAACATTGCGACCAACTCTTAATTTTTCAAAAAAATTGTTATTCCCTGAGTTTATAGGAACGTATGCAGCAGATTGTTTCTAGGTTAGCATTATGTAAATATAATAATCAGTTTAAGAATAACTCAAAAATCGTAGTAAGAACATAGTGACCAACTCCTAAATTTTTAAAAAAAATTGTTATTTCCTGAATGTATTGGAATAAAGCATCATATTGTTTCTAGCCTAGCATTATGTAAATATACAAACCAGTTTAAGAATAATTCGTTGAAGAATTCGGTAGAGAGAAAGTTATGCGAATGCAACAGTTCTGTTTTTTACGATCGCTAGTTATACAGTTATAAACAGTTTTAAGAATAATTAACTGTAGTAACTCACATGTGCTTTGTTTTAAAATGTAAAAACATAGTGACCAGCTCTTAAATTTTTTCAGAAATTGTTATTTCCTGAATTTATAGAATCATATGCATGATACATAAATTACAATAATTGCTAAATATTTCACCTAGCATGCTTGAGATTTTAGTGTAGCGATACCTTAACATGCAACATATCTAAGACCAATGCATGTCTAAAACAATAAATATCCTCAAACATATTCTTGTTTTGTTTTAGGAGGAAGGACTTAAGAAACAGTTAGCGGAAATGGCGGAGGGGAAGGCTTTGCTACCCACAAAGGCGCTTCGGGAACTGGAGGCTGAACGCGCATATAAAATCAGCGCTCTGCGGAAAGTGCAGACACGCTACGGGCCAAGAGTTGGAAGCAGTACAAGTACTCCTGCCCAGCCTGAGCGAGCAACAGTCGAACGATATTCCCGGAAACTTCGGCTTCATTGATCCCAGCCGGCAAGTTCAAGACTTACAAATTGTCTAGAGTGACTGGGTTTGTATCTTTCTAAAATACCGTTATCTAGCATAATTTGAATCTTATTTTACATTTCAAAATATATACATGTTACAGAATTCAAATATTCCGGAGGAAAGCTGTAGTTCTCAGTGTTCGTCAAACCTACTGCTAAGATGAATTTAAGAAAAATGACAGCAATATAGCTTTCATATAACATATTTATCATTACATGACTTATACGTGTGTTTTAGGCGAAAGAAGCCCCTCCTCCCATTGCCTCAGAAAACAGTAACCCCATGATGTGTGAGCATGCTCTATACACCTATGACATATAACATATTTATCATTACATGACTTACACGTGTGTTTTAGGCGAAAGAAGCCCCTCCTCCCATTGCCTCAGAAAACAGTAACCCCATGATGTGTGAGCATGCTCTATACACCTATGACATATAACATATTTATCATTACATGACTTACACGTGTGTTTTAGGCGAAAGAAGCCCCTCCTCCCATTGCCTCAGAAAACAGTAACCCCATGATGTGTGAGCATGCTCTATACACCTATGACATATAACATATTTATCATTACATGACTTACACGTGTGTTTTAGGCGAAAGAAGCCCCTCCTCCCATTGCCTCAGAAAACAGTAACCCCATGATGTGTGAGCATGCTCTATACACCTATGACATAAACCAGAGACAAACTTCTTTAATAACAGGTAAGACAACAACATTGGATACAGAGTGTTTATGAAATGAGTTTATTATAGTAAAATTAAAAAGAAGACACACATTGACTGGTTTATTATATCTAAAATTTAACGAAACTAGTTACTTATATGTTCTGAGTTTTGTTAGAGCAAACCAGGAGAATGTCAGCAAAGAAAAGGGTGCTTTAGAATGCAGGCCTCCAGAGTCGCATTCGAGGGATGCATTTATAACTCTCGAATCGAAAACACACTACAGATACTTGGACCGCGAGAGTACTTAATGAAATGCAGTTTTCCTGTAAGGAAAGAAATTAGGTGTAGTCTGCAAAGACATAGGTCAGGGTTAAAAATTATTTGTTCCCTGGAAACATCATTTAATCCAAACCCCCGAAAAAAAGGAAATCATTCCAGTTTTCTTTAATTCAAAGGCAAAACTTATTCTCAAAGCAGGCAATCTATACAATTGCAAATGATATTTTAGAACAGTTTGATGGTAAAGCCTCGTCAAAAGCATTGCTCGCAATTCAGGGGTTGGTGATTGGCATATATTGAAACCATCAGGAATAAGTCAGCTGTCATAAACATAAAAAACAGAGATAAATGTTGTTTCGCATGCTGTTTATTGGATTCAAGATATCCTGCAAAGCTTTCTAGGCTCCTACCCCAAAGATTTGCTTTTCAAAACATTCAATTATCTGTATATGATATGATAGATCGTTTTGAAAATCAGAACCCAGGATCGTCTATTTCTGTTTTTGGGTTAGAAGATCATCTACATGTCATTCCACTATACCAGACATCAGAGAAAAAAGAGCATCATGTCAATCTATTTTATATTGAAAAGAACGAAAAAGCACATTACTGTCTTATCTCCAATCTAAACAAATAAGTTAGCCCTGAATGGAAAATATGATAAGAGAAAGTTATTGGATGGATCTTATTCCACCCTTGCATGGGGTCACTACAGCATAAAGAATGAGGATGTGGATAATGATCATTAACCCCTCCCTTAACCCCTACCTTCTGTAATTTACCTTGTAAATATCTTAGTTAAAATAACTACCCCTACCTGCTGTAATTTACCTTGTAAATATCTTAGTTAAAATAACTACCCCTAGCTGCTGTAATTTACCTTGTAAATATCTTAGTTAAAATAACTACCCCTACCTTCTGTAATTTACCTTGTAAATATCTTAGTTAAAATAACTACCCCTACCTTCTGTAATTTACCTTGTAAATATCTTAGTTAAAATAACTACCCCTACCTTCTGTAATTTACCTTGTAAATATCTTAGTTAAAATAACTACCCCTACCTTCTGTAATTTACCTTGTAAATATCTTAGTTAAAATAACTACCCCTACCTTCTGTAATTTACCTTGTAAATATCTTAGTTAAAATAACTACCCCTACCTGCTGTAATTTACCTTGTAAATATCTTAGTTAAAATAACTACCCCTACCTTCTGTAATTTACCTTGTAAATATCTTAGTTAAAATAACTACCCCTACCTGCTGTAATTTACCTTGTAAATATCTTAGTTAAAATAATTACCCCTAGCTGCTGTAATTTACCTTGTAAATATCTTAGTTAAAATAACTACCCCTACCTGCTGTAATTTACTTTGTAAATATCTTAGTTAAAATAACTACCCCTACCTGCTGTAATTTACCTTGTAAATATCTTAGTTAAAATAACTACCCCTACCTTCTGTAATTTACCTTGTAAATATCTTAGTTAAAATAACTACCCCTACCTTCTGTAATTTACCTTGTAAATATCTTAGTTAAAATAACTAATGCATGAAGTTATTTTTACTGAAGAGTTTGAGCATGGATATGTGATTGTGCTTTATACTGCATATAGTGTGTAAAAATGGGTACTTCATGCTGTAATGCAAGTTGTATTACAAATAAATGTCTGTCACGTGATGCGTTGGAAGGGGAGGATATGCTTATATATAAATATAAACAATCTTTGTTCTCAATATATACAACCAGGGTGAATATAAGATATATTTTTGTTCTGCTTGTCTTTTATATATTCAGTAAACTGTATACTTTATGACGAAATGTTTGATGTAGAGTATATTACTGAAACCTTGTAATATTTTCAATTGAAGCAATGGGAGGAGGGAAGAGATGATTATACATAAATATATATTTTTGTACTGCTTGCCTTGTACATATTCGTAAACTGCATGCTTTATGTAGAGTATGTTAATGTAACCTTGTAATGTTTTCAATTGATGCAACAGGAGGAGGGAAGAGATGATTATACGAGTATATAAATAAAAATATTCTCTATTCTCAATCTATGCATTTTTAAAATATGTATATATTTATAATACATTATATATTCAGTAAATTGTATACTTTATGACGAAATGTTTGATATAGGGTATATCAATGAAACCTTGTAATGTTTTCAATTGAAGCAATGGGAGGAGGGAAGAGATGATTATAAATAAAAACATTCTCTATTCTCAATCTATGCATTTTTTATTTGAACATGTTATAACTTACACCAAGTCATTGTAATTAATCCATTCAGAATGCGAAAATCCATACCATTTTACAAGTATCCTGTCTCCTTGACGTCTCAGTACCTTCTCCACTAAATATGTATTTGGATATTTAGTTGATATTAATTCATGACCATAAAAAACTCCTTTAATTTCATTCCCATCTTTGTCCTTTATGATGTATGTGATAGGCAGGGTGTTTTTCACACGATCAACCTGGAAAATCTCAGAACTCCAGTTGGGGGGGGGGTGAAACCCTTATTAAATTGCCCTTTATACTTAGAAATCCTTACATATTCACCAGGGTGCAATACCCTTGCCCTCCTCTTCTCACTTCTTGCATGATTGTAGCGGTACACCGACAGCAAAAGATTGTTATTCTTGACATCTATAGTCTCATTCGAATAGTGGAATGGTTAAGTATTATTATACTTTGAGATGACCCTTGGTAAGAGTGTCAGCCATTTGTATGATCCTTGTGTCAGGAATTCCCGATCCATCATATTTCTCAATGTTCTTATCAGACGTTCAACGGCAGCAGCCTTTACAATGGTGAAAGTGCTGTAATGGTTAATGTGGCATTTGACCATTAACTTATTAAAGGAGTTATTATAGAACTCTTTACCGTTATCAGACTGAATGTTTTTAGGCAGTGTTTCCAACTTTTTCAGTATGCTTTCCATAGCTTTCGATACATTAGCACCTGTCTTATCCTTCAGAGGACGTGCATATGCCATTTTGGAATAGAAATTAATTGCAATAAGAATGTACTTGAATTGCTTATTTTGTTTTGCGTGAGGAATCATTTCCACCAAGTCAATCTACAACAAATCATTCAATTCTTTACTAACGATTTTACGACGTAAGAAGTTCCTCCTAGCAGGTGCATGCCGAAGATTTCAAATCTCTTATTATTTCATCGATTTCTGCAGAATGACTCTTATTTCCAGCCTCTTGTGATGCAATGATTAATCTTAGGCGATTTACCAAAGTATTGGGATTTGACCAGTAAACGTAGTCCCGTTCTCTATTAGGATGATGCTCCTTCCATTCGAGACCAAAACCTACATGTGAACGGAGCAGAGGTTGTATGATCTTCTTATACTTGTAGCCTATATTTGATTTCATTTTTCCTTGAGTCTTGAATCCGCTTCTATGAAGAAGAATTTTTCTCATAATGTCAGTATAGGTAACCAAGTCATCCTCTGCGTATGATGACATTTGTGTTTTTTTTTTGAAAATCAATTCATAAAGACCAGGAGAAGCTTCATACATTTGGTCGCCTACTTGAAGACGCTTGTCCTTAAATTGAATTACTTTATTCCCTAGCATATAAGTGCCGTCTTTAAAGCGAACCCCATATGTATCATCCAGTAAATCTTTTGAGCGAACTTGATTCCGATAAGTAGCCACATCAGATGAGTCCTTACTCTCTCGATGGCTGTATTGTTTATTATTAACTTTCAATATATCATTTAGAGGCTCAGTTACAGGTTGTAGAACTTCAGACATTACCCTCCGAGTCTCAAACTTGCTCCCTTTTAGAGAACGCAATTTTTCTCTGATTGCCTTGATATGGCGAGCTACCGCTTCTTTTAGCCTTATGCTTTCACTTTCCATCTTGAAACTGCATGCAAATAACCTTGTTTCAGTCAATTTATAGGCTTGGTTGACTGATCAATTTAATTGCAGCCAAAAGTTCTATATATAAGATCTGAGGCTCCTTTAAATGCAGCAGGGGCGATGGTCAGAATGTCGCCTCTCTTAAATGGAACTGAATAGGTCTCAACCTTAACATCATTAATTGATATATTGACGCTTCTCATCTCTGGAGGGACTCTACGAGTATTTTCAGGATTAAGGAGATCAGCCGTGACTATAGTACACTCTAACAAAGCACCATCTAATGGAAACATGTAGATGATAGGATAAATGAGCCTTTACCCCTAGGCCGAGCCTGAAGTTGAATGACAATTCTTCCACTCATCCAGGCAACCTGTGTTCTCAAAGCATCGAAAGCCTTTGCAGTGTGTATCGTTGATAACTTTGAACGGTCTACGTCTGTTTGCATATTCGTCATTTGGTGCTTAATACTTGTAGAGAAAATGTTTAAATCATTATTCATTCTCTGCAATGACTGATGCAAACTGTCGATACGACTGTGATTATTTTTATTGGAAAGCATTATTGCATCATCATTCTCCTCTATCGTTTTAAGCTTCTCATTATTTATATTCAACATTCTTGAGATGCTCTCTATTTCATTTTTCAAATTAAGGGTTGACTCCTCTAGTCTTGAGAGCTGCGTATTGTAAACAGTTTCAGATTCCACGAGTCTATGTCATTATCATCAACGCTTTTTAGCTTCTCACTGAGATCATTCAGTTTCGTTTTTAAACTAAGTTGCTCTCTCTTGATATTGTCCATAGATTCAAGAGTGGATGTCTTTAGCCGTTTCATTGAATTTTTGAGTTCACTAGCTGTATTTACCGATACATTTTGCACTTTGTTCTCAATATCTTGATCTTACTGTTTACTTTAGCATCAAAATCATTTTGAGGATATTGTATATGCAAATTTGTTTATATCTTGACGCGTTTCATTAAATGCATTTGTCAGCTGATTTAAAAGGTATCTTTTATTTACAGCATCAGTTTCAACAACAGGGTCAGCTATCTATGTTGATATCTCACGTTACCATCATTGTCTAAGGGCTGAGTCCTAGAACTGACGTATTCGACGATAAACTTTCTATTTGGTCATGAATTGGATCTAATAATACTTTTAATCGACGTTTTCCAATCACAATTTTATCATCACGATCTCTGTCCAAAATATATTTGGCTATCAAGCCATGTCTTAAGGTTCCCTCTAAGAGCAACCTCAATTTCGCCAGCATATTGACGTGAAAATGCTTGCAAACGTTTCACACTGTTTGCCGTAATTTTGTCAACATAGCTTTTAGTGGACGCATCATTCCCTTCTTCAGGGCCATGAACATTGCACAATCTCTTATTGCTGAATTGATAGTTTCCCTTACCATCCTTATTTATAATATAACGATTAAGAATTCTGCTGGAGGATCGCAGCCTCTGCGCTCCGAACCTTCTACACTCATGGCTAACCTCAACTGCTTGATGTCACTTTTTCACCTTGATATATATATCTCAAATCCGTTTCTATAGCGCCCATTGTTCAATGAATGTTCAGGAATTATAACAGCAAACGGTCTTCCTGCATCACTTTCCCATACATTCCTACATCAATCTTTAAATTTATTGAAACTCGTGTTTGTATTCACATAATCCTCATATACATGCCTTAGGTTTAAACTATCCTGTTTACGGAGTACAATCATGTTGGCGTTGTCTCTGATTAAATGCTTCGGAACTTTAGCATAGGACTGAGCAAGGTAAATAGCGTGAACATTGCGATGTCTACCCATGCTGTAATATGAAGCAATCTTGTCTTTGTTTCTCATTGATGACATCATCAAATATAAAGATTGAATTTTCTTTGGCGTCTAATGGTTACAATACAACATCTCCTTTTTCAAATGTATGCAAGCCTATACCAGGGATGTATTTAAGAACTTTGAAAAGATATTGATATTTAGGTTGATGAAGAGACTTTGAATACATATATAGATTTTCACATCTAAGTCCATTCTCGTGAAGTAGCAGATTGAGTAATATATTTGTTTCTCCTGCCTTTGAACTACCTAAAATCAATGCTCTCACATTGCTAGTAAAGAAATAGCCATGTCGATGGTTTCTCACGTCACCTTCAAAATCTAATATCTGAATAGGTAACGTGTACTGTTGCTTCTAGAGCTCCATCGTAGAAACTAAATGTATAAATATGCTATGTATGTAACTATGTATAAGATGTAGTGGACAATGAAGTGTAGGAGAGGAAGGAAATCCTGTATACTTAATGCAATAATTAATTCGCTTCCCTTTGAAGCTCATTTGCCTGGCTACAGATATTGTGGACCTGGCACAAAGCTACGGAAACGATTGCAGAGGGGAGATCCTGGCATAAATCTTCTTGACGAAGCTTGTAAAGACCACGACATTGCTTACGCTACCAATAAAGACGTTGCTTCAAGGAATACAGCTGACAGAGTTCTTGCAGAGAAGGTTTGGAATCGTGTTCAATGAGGTGACGCCGATTGGAAAGAGAGACTTGCTGCGAGACTTGTAACCACCATCATGAAGGGGAAGATTGCTGTAGGGGCAGGAATGAGGAAGAAGAGAAAGACGAAGCGAGGAGGTTTTTTATCTCTGATTCCTATAATTGCTGCTGGAGGAGCAGCCCAGATAGCCACATCAGTGAATAAGAAGAAGGCGGCTGATAAACAACTTGCTGAGATGACTCGACATAACAGGGAGATGGATCTAAAGGCAAGGGTATTGGGAGCAGGAAGATGAAGAAGAAAAAGAAGACGACTAGTGTTCGAACCGGCCTGGGTCCAATGCTAACCTCTTTAAATAAAATTGGAGCTGTAGGTAAAGGTTAAAAAAAAAAAAACCTCTGGAAACGGACCCTACTTTAACCGCAGAAAGCTCTAAGTAATTTTGATATTGAAAGTTATACTAAACGTTTAAAAATACCTTACTTTAGGGGTGTATATATGGTCGACAAACTACCATCGAAGCCATTACGGAAAGAGAGGATGTAAATGGCGTGTTATTTATAGACGCTCTTTACCTACTGTGGTTCTCAGCGTCCCGTTCTAAATTTAGTGAATCTTGACGCTTCAGAGAACGAAGGTACACATTGGGTTGCCATCCGGAAAGAGAATGATAGTTTTGGAGACCTGAACCTCCTCCAGAGATTGAAACTTACCTCTGCGCTGTTATGATTCTGGTCATCTCTGCCCTCAATTTCTCTTATAAAACATTCTGTTGCTGAGAGCCGTCATTCAAAATGAGTTATACAATTGCAGTGAGCGGAACTGATACAAGCATTACTTCATTCCTAAATCCTCCGCTATATCTTCATCCTGCAGGACATTATTGCCTTATTAAATTTTGAAACATTCTACCCTATTCCAAACGTTGATGCAAGCAACAATCATTATATTTCCAATGTCTGGAGAGTAATCGAGATACCTCATGGAACATATGAGATTGCTGACATCAATTCGGTTATTAAGGAGAAACTTGGACTGGGCGATGAGGTATTCCCCATTCGTCCAAATAATAATACAATGAAGGCTGAGATTAAATGTCCATATACCATCGATTTTTCAAAACAGAGATCTATTGGCTCACTTTTAGGATTTGATGAAGATAGAGTTCTCAAGGCTGGTGAATTGAATGAATCTAACAATCTTGTGAACATATTTAAAGTAAGTATAATTCGAATCGAGTGCAGTATTGCAACAGGGTCTTTCATTGATGGTAAAAGCGGGCATTCGCTGTATGAGTTTTTTCCATCTGTGCCACCAGGACATCACATATCGCAAGAGCCATCGAATCTCATATATTTACCAGTCATATCTACAGAAGTAACTGATCAAACCTCTCTTCAGGTAGTTGATCAGAACGGTAAACTCATTGACTTTAGGAACAAGGTTATAACTATTCGACTGCACATTCGTCGCAATGGGAATAAATTTTAGATCGCATCGTCGATGCTATAATAGATCGTCTCTCTGTAGATGAGCTCATACTCGCCCGCAGACCTTCGTCGTGTTAACATCAGTTAATCGAAGATTCCTTGAGAGATTAGTCTATAGGGTGCTTTAATGGATATCTTGAATGTTACTGAAGTACCAGTCTTCGACGACAAGATTGCTAAAGAAGAGGAACATGTATTTCTGCCCTACAACACATCAGCGCTAGACGCAAACGATGAGATTAGAATTCCATGTCTAGCTGAAGATTTATACACTCTACCTAGCAGAAGTTATCTTTACATAGAGGGATCTCTCACCAAGGCTAATGGATCGCCAACAACTGCAAAACTCACCAATAATGCATTTACATTAATGTTTGATGAGATTCGTTTGAATCTGAATGGGTGCACTATTGACAGAACTAGAAATCCCGGAATCTCAACAACGATGCGCAACTTTACAACCCTCAATCCAATGGAAACGCTTCGCCTGTACAATGCAGGATGGACGTATCCGCAAGAAATGCAGATATTGTGAATGCTGCAAATGGGGCATTCAACGCCATAGTTCCTCTGTCAATGCTTCTAGGTTTTGCAGACGATCACATGGAACTCATTCTAAATAGCAAATTTGAATTGGTTCTCATTCGATCAGAGGATTCCAAGAATTGCCTTCACCATGAGGGAGCAGAATCGCCAATTCTAAAATTGACAAGAATAGAATAGAGGATGCCTGTCATTCGCCTTGCCGACTCTGAAAAAATACATTCTAAAAATTGTCAAAGCTGATAAACCTCTGCATATCGCATTTCGAACCAGCCCGCAGTTCCTCAGACCAAATCATTCACTTGGAATGTTGCAGCAACCTCCAACCTCAAAAGCTTCGTTTTGTTGCAGTTGGAGCCCAGACTGCAAGATTAAATGATGTTCAATATTTGATCATTGCAACATTACTAATCTCAACAGCGAGTGTTACATGACATGAATTTAGACTTTGGAAATTCAAAGTTTGCATCTCTGTACGAAATATATTCTAGATTCCAAAACTCATATTATGGGAAGGATAATTATCCCCTCTTGAAGAGAAAAGATTTTCTTCAGTATGCACCACTATTTGTCATCGATTGCTCACATCAGCAAGAAGAGACTGTCACTGGAGCCGTCAACATTAGATTAGAAATTCAGGCATCTGTTAATATTCCAGTTCAGACATCCCTGTTTTGTCTAACTGTACATGACAAGGTTTTTACATATAAACCTCTTTCACATGTTCAGAATGTAATTTAGATGAAATAAATAAATAAAACATGATTATGCATAAACTATTTTATTCATTGCATTATACATTTCCATAATCTTCCTTCTCCCACTCCTGCTTCCATCAAAATATGAGTATCTTGATACATGAACATCATGCAACCATGTTAAATGTCTTTCAATATATGGTTTGTCTTTTTAGTTCACTTATTTCACAGCCAATTAGCGTAATATCATGATCGTTTAAACACGTATTAACAAATTTGATTTCATTATTCATGAATATAATGGCATACACCACATATTCACTATATTCGACACATGGAAACTTATTTTCTCTCGAATATGTTTCGAACACTGCAATATTTTCCTTAATTATATCCCAGTCTGGCTTTGTTATGAATCACTCGTTGCACATACGAATAGAGAAGGAAGTTCATGATACAGCCCAATGCTGGTGAGATTCATACAACCTTCAGCATAACCTCGTCAATTGGCTGCATCTTTTCTTAGTCTTATAATTACAGATTTACGCACTTCCCGCTTTCCAACTGCCGCGACAGATTGAATGCGGTGGGGGGATTCGATCTCGCGTCATGGATAATATTTCTTACCTTAAGGCAGGTTTTGAGGTGGAATTTCATACTTCACCATCTGTCCATTAGTTTTTAAAGTCTTATAATTACAGATTTACGCACTTCCCGCTTTCCAACTGCTGCGACAGATGGAACGCGGCTGGCCAATTCGATCTCACTTAATGGATAATATTTCTTACCCTAAAACAGATTTCGAGATTAAATTTCATACGTCCGACATCGGTTCATTAACATTTTTTTAAACTCGTGTAATTACTAATTTATCCATTTCATGATTTAGACCACCATGCAACAAAACATGTCTCCCACCACCCATTTCTCACATGGTGAAACCACCCAATCCACAATTCCTACATACCCCCCACCCGCATCTCTCCCACCCTTAAAATACCACCCCCTGAATCCTGAACACGTGATACTTGATATAAATTACACATTTCCTATTGGACAAAACCAATCATCATACATTCACCCCTACTTCAACCACCATTCAACCAAACGATCATCAAAGGGGTTGCGGGAATCGAGGGGGGGGGCAGGGGTTGCGGGGAATCGAACCCATAGACTCTGCTCTAGCTTTTGCCCTCGTCTGGATTCGAAGTCTTGCCCTTATGCTCCAGAAAAGACATATTGCTTCCACTTAGCATGTAGATCATGTCAACAATTACATTTACAAATAATAACTCTGACAATGAATTTTCAGTTTTACAATTACACGTCTGTTTCTAAAAACAGAGTATTCATGTTTATTATATGTATAATTGAATAAAATCCTCCTCTGTATAGTAATAAGGTATCTTTTTAATTCTGGTCTAAACTTGTTTTATAGAAGAGGTGAAGCATTAAATGTGTGGCTTCTATAAGCGCTCGTCAAATTTTGGATTGTATATCTACTCGCGCTTATGTTTGACTTTGTGTAGCGTTTGACTCTTCTCAGGGCGTTTTTTATCGGGCTTGTTGGACTTTACAGATCCAGACTACCTGGCGGTTTCTTAAATAATAAGTTGCTAGGATTTTTGTAGAATCGCAGTTTATTTTTATAGTTATTATTTTACAATTCCCAAGATAAACTGTAATCGCTCGATGCAATTCTTTACTTTGTTGAACGCTGTGAATGGGCGCGTATAATTCAACACGAATACATTTTTACGCGTTATCTCTAAACGGCCTTTTCCATTACGCGTGAAGAAGCCTCCTTGGCGTCACCAGCCAGGAAATCAACACGTAAGTATAGATATTGTTGAAAAAAAAAAATCGCATCGAGAAAATCAAAACACTTAAATGCGACGAAAACACAAGGAGTAATAACAATTTGCATCCAGCGATTTCAACTTTGGAAGCAAAGGAATAAAAACAATTGAACAACAAATATTATAAACATGACATAAAACTCCTAAAATGTCGGCAGATTTTGTGAATATTATATAAATATTGCCTCAGAGGGAAGTGAATTAAACAAAACAACTATTCCTTTGTTGCTCTGTCTTTTTGTTATGAATTAACACGTCGCCAGGAAAGCTTTAGTTCTTATTTTAATATCTGGGTTATTTATTACAAATGACAATATATTCACAGGCTAATGGTAAAAGTGGCTTCTAGTGAGTTGATCGTCCTGTCCTTGCCATTATTATTATTATCATTTTTTTTTTTTTTTTTTTTTGCATGAACACTTAAATTCAACGCCAAGATTTCACCAGAAACACATGTTTTGGATTCCCCTGAATCCAAAAAAAGCATTTTTGGAAAAAGGCGTGTGTGTGCGTGGACAGCATAGCTCAAAAATTAAAAGATTGTAAATACCAAACTTGGTATTTAAGATCGGTTTTTTTTTTTTTTTTTTTTTTTTTGCAATATAATTTATTTTGGGTCGCTTTAACAGCATGGTCATATCGCGACCTTACAAATTGTACATAAATAGTTGTTTTTTTTCACATTGGTAAAATACCAAATGATTACATTTATCTTTACAATAATTCAAAAAGTTTACACTGTCTTATAAATATTATTGTCTGGTGGTTATGTAGAGCACTAAGTCTCTGTTTGTCGTATCTCGGACACTGCAGCAGGATATGTTGGACAGTAAGCGGTGTGTTGCAGGTCTCACATTTTGATTTTAATGATGAAGGAATGTGTCAGTTTGCAGTGTCCAATTCTGAGGCGGGTAATTCTTGTTTGCTCACGACGTTCTAATTTTCGGAGGGGTAGATCCGGCTCGGGCATCATGCAGTTTGCTGTGGGATGTTGCTATATTCTGTCACTCAGCGCTCTGGAAAACAGGTAATCCTCACTTGGGTACTGTCACATGCAAATATCGATGGAAATGAAAACGCCGACTAAGCTGCAAAGGAAGCCACCCGACATCCTATCAGTGACCACAGAATAACTTCTACACATCAAGACGTCATTAGATACACCAAACAGCTGTTTATAGATCGGTATCTTCCAAGGATGCAAAACAAACACTTTCAAGAAAATCCCCTCACCCCTAACTACCCTTTACATGGAACTTTTTTCGATTTTTTTTTTTTTTTTTTTTTTTTTTTTAATTTTCTGGGAATAGCCGCTGAAGACTACTTTATTCTGGATGAATTTTACGGAATTTTGCATAACTGGTAAACAGTAAGAGATGGACAAAACCTTACCACACAAAAAATGTAGAGCACGTTAAAGCACACAATTTATATTATATACATTTTTTTTTGTGGAGTTAATCGTTTTTGAGAATATTCCTTGTTTTTGGTTTCAGCTTTAAAAAACTTAATACTTTTCTCATACAGGAATTTGTCAACTCGTGTCCATACAAAGAAATGAACTTCAGTCACATAGCAACCAGCTTTTGACTATCACTTTAACCTATGGTACTCCCTTATTTCACTTCTACTTACAAGGAAGCAAGTAATAAGACTATTTCTCCTAATTTTTTACTTTCTTCATACGCACTATGTACATAGTGTATAGAGAAAGTATTGCACTCCGGCAAAAATTCGATACTGAGATTTCACCGGAAATATATGTTTTAGGGTCCCCAATATCCAAAAAAAAAAAAAAGCATTTTCACAAAAAGGTCCGCGCGTGTGTGTGTGTGTCCGTGTGTCTGTGAACACGATAACTCAAAAACGAAAAGTCGGTAAAATACCAAACTTGGTATTTAAGTTTAGTATCTTCCAGGGATGCGACACGAAGATTTTGAGAAAAATCCCCCCACCCCCAACTACCCTTTACATGGAACTTTTTTTCGAAAATTTTGATTTTCTCAAAAATGGCTCTAACGATTTTGATTAAAATTTCGGATATTAAACATATTTACCTGACAAATGAAATGTATATCTTGAATTTTCTGGGAATAGCCTCTGAAGAGTAGTTTATTCTGGATGAATTTTACTAAATTTTGAATAACTGCTAAACCTTAAGAGATGGACAAAAACTTACTGCACAAAAAAGGTAGAGCACATTAAAACACACAATTTATGTATTTTTTTCGTGGAGTTCGTCGTTTTTGTGACATTCCTTATTTTTGGTTTCTGCTATGAAAAACATATACTTTTCTCATACAGGAACTTGTCAACTCCTATCCATATAGACAAAGGAACTTCATTGACATAGCAACCAGCTTTTGACTATCACTTTAACCTGTGGTTGTCCCTTATTTTGCTTCTACTTACAAGGAAGCGAGTAATTAGACTATTTCTGCTATTTTTTTTTCTGATTAGTATAAAGTAAATAAAAGTATGAGCTTTTTAAGAATAATTTGTTGCAAGGATATGGAGAAAGTCATGTGAATGGTACACATCAGATTTTTTTGTTTGCGCTTATTTATAAGCTGAATTAAAAGAAGCAGAACTGAGTCTGGGTAAGATATAATAATGAATATGGTGTTTCATATTACAACCAACAATAGGACCTAGGAATTTGTATTACAGGCTTCATAGATCCCTCAGGTGGACTTTGTGGCTTATGGCCAGTCAAATGTTGGCAGCCTTGAACGAGTATACAACGCTAATGACATTAACCAGATTACCAGTTGGTACACAGCAGTTGACTCGTCTGTGTGCAACACATGACTCAATATAACAACATGTAACGCAGCTTTAATTGAAAAGCTTTTGTTAATTTTTTTAATTTCTCTACATGTACTATATACATAGTGTATAGAGAAGGTATTGTACCCAAAAATTCAATACACAGATTTCACCAGAAATATAAGTTTTGGCTTCCCTGAATCCAGAAAAAGCATTTTTAGAAAACTATAGCTCAAAAATGAAAAGGCCATTAAACATCAAACTTGATATTTAAGTTCAGAGCGTGCAACAGCAGCCAACATTTTAATGAAGAGGCCATTAAACATCAAACTTGATATTTAAGTTCAGAGCGTGCAACAGCAGCCAACATTTTAATGAAGAGGCCATTAAACATCAAACTTGATATTTAAGTTCAGAGCGTGCAACAGCAGCCAACATTTTAATGACAATAAGTTTTCAGAACACAATTATTACTACAACCTTTGAATCAAAAAATTGTGCACAGGCTACCAAAGCTTTTGATTGTGTAGATCACACATTCGTATTACTATGGAATACAACTTTTTAGATCCTACCTGCAAAATCGTAAAGAAGTGGTATGTATAGGACACAAGAATGGCAGAAGTCAAATGCGACATTCCACAGGACTCAATTCTCGGACCGTTAATGATAAATGATCTCCCAACTCACTCAGACCTATATGCAGATGACACTTTTTTCAGGTTTGCAGGCACTTAAATCTGCAGCAAGGAGACATTAATGCAAGCTGATATATCGTTCTGAGTCAATGGGTTTTTACTTAATGAGAATAAAACACAAAATATGTTATTTAACCTAAGAGAAGCCCCTTTAAATAATAGTTCTGAAAGCATAAAATTTTTAGGTGTGGTAATAGATAACAAATTATCGTGGACACCACACATTAATTACATAATATCAAAACTTTCCAGAGTAATTCATTTGATCAGAAACTTGAAAGTTCATATTCCAGACGCGTACATTAGATCAGCTTATTTTGTAATCTTTCATAGCATAATAACATATGGAATTTTACTCTGGGGAAACAGCTCACATGTTACTGATATTGTCTCATTACAAAAAAAAGTTATTTGAATCGTCTCTGATGCACCGAAACTCGCACACTGCAAACCTTTGTTCAAACTTAAAGTAATGACTAATAAATTCATTCATTTATACTGTATTACTGTACATAGAAAGTCACTTACCTGAATTCCAAAACACATAAGATGTACACTAGAAGGGGGCAACATATTAATGTGCCATACCACAGGCTAACCACATCTCAGAAGAGCTTTGAAATATTAGGTATAAAACTACAATAATTTATCCTTAGAAATAAATCAATTCTCAGGAATAAGCTGTATGGATGGTTAGTAGCTAAACCTTATTACTCAGTACAGGAATGTTTTGAAATGTAATTTTATTCACGTACAGGTGCTTGGTTAAGAAAATTGTAAATAATCATTATATCTTGGTAATACTCTTATTTGTATACAGATAAATGCTACTTTGTATTGAGAAGATTGTATTTAAACACTTTTCTAATTTTGTGACATTGTCTATTGCTGTACAGCTCAATGACAATAATAATAATCATTATTATTACAGATTTGTGGCCTCCTGTGATTTCTATCTCTGGGGTATCTTAAAGCATGAAGTGTACAACACAAACCCACTCTCCCTGCAAGAATTAAAACAAAATATCTGTCAGGAAATTGCCAGCATTTCTCAACGTGAACTACGGCGAGTGATGATAGTTTCCTAAAAATGTATGTGGCCATCTCCTTTAATAACATTGGTAACTAAAGCCTTTAAAAGTAGTTTTAAAAATGTTGTATGGTTTCTTGCACACGTTTCTGTGATAGTGGCAGATGACAATGAGCATCGAGGGCGCAGATAGACAGGATCATGTATAATTATTGTTTTGATTGTGTGTATTTACAATTTATGGAAGTTGGTGATCAAAATGTGTGTTTGAGCTTTCTTCAGTCTGCTGAAGCAGACAAGAAGTGTCTTCCTGTGCCATCTTTCTCTGACTACGGAAGATACATACAGCATCGTAACTCTTCTTGCAACCAATCTGCATTATACGACGGTGAAATCATCGTTCTGAATCCACTCAAAAACACGAAGAAGCAGTGCATCCTTACGGGAAGACAAGAAAAGGAGAAAAAACAGGGAAAGATACATTAGTGTACAAGCAAATCAAAACTGATCAATTGTAACAAACTGGCTTCTCCAACTACATGAAAATAAATATGCTAGGGAAATTACTTTACTGTAACAAAATAATGGCAGAACAGAGTTTGGCAGAGACCACTGAAAACAACACAATTTGCTTATAAAATGAAAATTAAATCAGATTCCTTAGTACCTTTATTTTCTGAATAAAATAGGGATGTTTTATCATTATTAAAAGTAATTAAATATTACATTTTTCAAAATCACAATTTAAATTAGGCTAAGTCCTCTTACCAGTGAAATATTGTTACAGAATTGTTGTCAACAAAATCTCAATTTTTAATAGCCGAAGAAAACATTTTTGAGAAATAAATGTAGACAGTATGACATCTCTCCTGCAATTACTCTGATGTTTCATGAAAAGTTGAACTGACTTCTCCTGCAGTCAGCATTCTGGCTTTTCACCCAGAGGTCCAGGGCTCGATTTCCGGCTGGGGCAGGGAATGTTTCTTTAACCAGAATTATTCCCTATCCCCCACAGAGCCTGGAAGTATGTATAATACCTAAATAATCTGATGTGTTCCACTCATGTGATTTTCTCTACCTACTCTGTAACAAAGTAATGCTACTAAAGCTTATTCTTCTGTCTTACTTCATGATAATCCAGATCAACATTAACAGAATTTGTCTTATTACTTGCTTCCTTGTAAGCAGAAGGAAATACATTAGGATAAAGTGGTAGTCAAATGTTTTAAAAAATGGTTGCTGTGTAAACAATTGAAATTCAGTTCTCTTTGCATAGCCCGGAGTAAAAGAAAAGAGAGATGAAATGAAATATGAACTCACATTTGAGAAAAGTTTAAATACCTAGTTTAAAATAAACCAATAACAAGGAATATCTGAGTTTATGACATAAATTGTGTTTTATTGACATTACATTTTTTGTGCAGTAAGTTTTTGTCTATCTGTTATGGTTTGCCAGTTATATAAAAGTCATTCGGGATGAACAGGTCTTCAGAGGCTATTCCCAAAAATTCAACATATGCATTTCATTTAATATATGGCACTTTTAGACAATTCATTCTCTCGTTAATCGTGTTGCATCCTTGGAAGATGCTATTCTTTAGATAACCACCTTTTTGTTTTTGAGCTACGCAGCATAGTTGGTTAACATTGAACAGACAGCATAACAAGTGATAGGATTCCTGCTACAAAGATTTAGATGAGTGCTGCCTGTATCTTTGGTCTTAAGATACATACATATTTTAGTGTCACTCTCAGATCTGTTGATGCCTCTATATAACAAAGTACTTTTCAGTCACTGGTTTAAAATTGTAAAGCCTCAATTATATCTAAATCTTTTGTCACCATCTTGGAAGCATTATCACCATCATGTTTTACTCCCTTGCTAATAACATTTCTTATGATTAGTGAACTTTACGACCATGTTTTAACAATAGAAAGATGTCGATTAACCTTCTGTCATTCAGAGAATTCGCAGGTCCCCATTAAGAATTCTAATTTCTCGCTATTCAGTGGCACACCTTTATACAAAGGATGTTCATGTTGCAAAACATCACTTTTGAGGCATTGTCACACTCTAAATCTTTTATAAATAATAGAATGAAATATATGTACATAAATAACCAACACATTCAACAATAGTAAATATAAATAACAATGAAAACGTAGCTTGCAAACAATAACTTGAGCATATGTAAGAGTTCACAAACTCAAGCACGAGATTCAAAACACCAAGATTTGACGACATAGTCTTTAAGATTGGTTCAGGAAGTCTAACAAGTACAGCTTAATTGCAAGCTGTCAAGTGCAGAGATTCAGTAGCAGGGGATAAAATGGGAATTAAAAACCGCTAGATTCGCGAGCTGTTTCCTCAGCTATGTTCTGTCGTTACTCCGCAGTTACTTCCACTGCTTTCCTCAAATACATCTCCCGGCTACACTCTGCGGTAAAGCTATACGACGGTTCCACCACCCATATACTGACATGCGCGCGGCACGCACACACACGCTAAGTTGTTCAGATGTGAAAGTTACCAGATTGCCAAAATTTTGACTTCTTCTTGGGAACATTGGGGTTTTAGCTTCACAGATTCATCGTCTACGCCCTGTCGCCTTCGGCCGCAACTGCTACACTCAACTTATAAAAATATCCCTCGGCTACGCATTGCGGCTTAGGGCCCTCCACGTTGGGCTACGCTTTGCAGCTTAGGGCCCTAAATGTTTATAACAGACCAGTAAGTAATTACAATGCGGCTCTAATGACGAAATAACAAAAGTACCCGCGTATAGAAGTAATGCCAAGTGGTGGAACCCTTGTATACTAATAATCACTCTGCGGCTTAGGACACGAAATATTGGCAACGCAATGACAAACAGCGGAGCCAATTCCATGTACCAGTTGTGCCATACTGTCTGGGCTGCGACAGATACGGAACTTTGTCTTCTTAATCTACAAGGTCAAGATTACCTACCTGTATGGTTTTGCGGTTCATTCTGAAATGGTTTTTGTAGTCTTCAGCATTGCTTGACTTGAGGTCAAGATAAGAGACTTTCACATCCGACTGGGCATTTGATTTTCTCTCAGACTCTTCCTTTGAAATCAATAACGCAGTGAGCAAATGATGCCGGGATGAGCTTAACTCGGACTTTACGAAACTAAGAACATGATTTGTAGGCGGCTTAGCAAGTTCTGCTATCGCAAAATTTACCAGCGCTTCACGCACCTCCTGATCGACAACTGCCATTATAGTGCTGCACTAACCCGACAAGTTTATTTTATTTTCAGTAACGCACAATGTGTATTTGGTTAAGTCTCGCAGAACTTGTGACACGTCCTCATTTCACACGGTTGTGCACGTTTTCGACAATCAATCACATCGGTATATGTTGCAACTAAGATAATTATACTAAATAGCATTATTTTATGTCTCTTATTTTCTTAGTTTGGTTATAGCGCTCAACTTTCTCATAATCGCCATGGTTTACTGGTCTAGTCACTTTCTTTCTAGCCAGCGCTACCAACAAACCTAGAAACACCAACATAACATAGAGAAGGCTATGGTGTGCTTTAGAAATCATAAAAATTTACCGGAAATATTTAGTAGTTCTGCTGTTACGTTTACAGCCAAACAGCCATTACTCTTATTTTTAAGCAACTAATTACATTTTATATTCCTCGATGATATTTGCACGAAAGCTCCCTTGTCCACTCTAATTCAAGGTTTTGGACAGGCATACTGTCAAAGCTCAGGTGCTGAGTACAGAGGGCACCGTATTTGTTTTGATGCACAACAGTTATGTCTGCATTACAAAAATCGGTTTTAAAATCAAAATTGCCACCGATAGCTCCTGTTGGATCTTCGCAACTAAGGTAAATAAGTTTCACAGCGAATATTTGTATTGTCTTTCTTCTCTTGTTGAGAAAGCTGGTAATGCTTGTGCCCACAAAACCTAACCACTTTCGCTGTCCATCAGGGAAAACAACAAAATTAAGTGTTTTGCGAAGGCTCTGGACACAGAATATAGACTTATTTAAATCAAATAGGATAGAAAATGGACTGTCATCTGAAAATATGCATTAATAAATGTCCTTGAATTACACTATACATTGTTTCTTGGGACGTGTTTTGTTCCAGTAAATTTGACAGCGTGTAAACATTGAACACATTTGTTCGGACATAACTTATTTTGCAGGGGCGCAAGAAAAGGGTCATTTGGACGTAAGCGGGATTACACCCCAGTAAAGTGGAGCCAGTATTTTGAAGAAAGACATGATGTTGTTGTGAATGAAAATACATTTCGAGTGTACACTTTGGGGAGCTCTGGCCCCTTGCTCGTGTTGCTGCATGGAGGTGGCTTCTCGGCCCTTACATGGGCCCTGTTTTCTGTAAGTAGCTTGCCCTTGTATTGTGGTTTGGCCGATTTCAGGAGTATATGAAATAACGAGATGTGTGGTAATGTTGTAGGCCTCGGTTACGAGTATGGTAGAATGCAGAGTGCTCGCTATTGACTTGCGTGGACATGGGGACACCAAAACCAGCAATGAGGAGGACCTCTCAGCAGACACCATGTCCAGGTACAAACACTAATAACATGTGTGTACTTGAACTAGATCACAAGATTTAATAAAATATCTACCCCAAGGAGTGCTCAAGGTACAATAAAATTCAGCTTCATAAGTAGAGCATCCCATTTTGAGGGCTCCCTCAATACAAAAACAATCTTTACAAAAGAGCATGTATGTGCATGTTAAAAATTCTGATGTGTTCCATTCACATATCTTTCTGCAAACGCTGTTCTTAGAAAAGCTTATTCTTGTCTCTAGTTCATGGTAATTATTATTAACAGAAATTGTTGTCTATACGTCAACTTCAGATGTAAAGAAAGCAAAGACATTTCCTTAGTTGTTCACCTTCGCTTGTTAAGTCAGTTGCAAACTTTTCATCCTTAGCAATTACATTGAAATCTGATTCAATTTACATTGCCAAGAGTAAAAAAAAAAAATCTGTGTTACACTCACATTACTTTCTCTAGCTGCTCTACAAACAAACTTCTTACAAAAGATTGTTCTTCTTTCTACACAATGCTAATCGAGATAAACATTAGCAGAATGTTTTTAGTAGAAGGCAACTAAAGGAATGTGCCATGTTAAAGTGATAGTCAAATGTTTTAAAAGCTGTTGTTATGCAATTGTCATTGCAATTCGCTTCTTTGCTTGGCCAGGAGTAGAATAAAAGAAAAACAGACACTTCCTGTCTGAGAAAAGTAAAAGTATTTTAAACTGAAATGAATAACAAGGAATATGTTGGAAACGGTTACCTCTACAACAAAAACATAAAGGACATAAATGGTCTGTTTTGATGAGAACTAACTATTTTGGGCAGTAAGTTTTTGTCTATCTCTTACAGTTTAGCAAAAGTCATCCAGAAAAAGTAGTCTTTAGAGGCTATTCAAGATATATTTTATTTGGGATGTAAATATGCAGGATTTTAATCAAAATCGTTACAGCCATGTTTGAGAAAATCAACATTTTCAAACATTTTTCCATGTAAAGAGTAGTTTGTAGTGGGGGGATTTTTTTTGAAAATCTTTGTGTCGCATCCTTGGAAGATGCCAAACCTAAATACCATGTTTGATATTTAACAGCCTTTCCATCTTTGAGCTATGCTGTCCACAGACACACATGGACCTTTTTTTAAAATTGTGTATGGACTCAGGGGACCCCAAAACGTATATTTCCGGTGAAATCTCAATATTGAATTTTTGGGTGGAATACAATAGCTTCTCATCTATATACATTGTACATGCGGGTTACAGAAAGGGAAGAAAGTTTTAAGTATTCAAAAATCAAAACCAATAACAAGGAAATGATTAGGCATACTTTTTGTGTTCAAAGTTTTTCCTCTATCTTTTACAGTTTACCAGTTACACAAAATTCATCCAGAGGCTATTCCCAGAAAATTCAGGATAAACATTTGATTTGTCATTGTTTTAAGATATTTCATCACAGATAAATAGCTGTATAAAAAAAATTTAGATGTCAAAACACAAAATTTACTTCAAATAGTCTTTTTTCGTTCCATAAGCCATTTTGTAGAAGTATATGATTAATGGTTTGAATTGGACATTATTTTCAAATCCTTGCAAGGGAAGTGTGTGTGTAATGTAAACGTTTATCTGAATTAAAATGAAGTAGATAAAGTGCTATAAGAAGAGTTTGTGGCAGTAAAGTTGCCCCACACCGTCTGCATCAACAATTAGTTTATTTCAGTAGAATTTTCACCTGGGTTCATTGTGATTAGGCCTCAGCTAGCAGCAGGAAGATTACTGAATTTTTTTGTTTTTTGGTACCATGAAAGTTTTCTCAAAGGCGTGGAATAAAGGGATAGCCAATCTACTGAAGTTATCAGTAAGATTTTTTTTTTTTTTAATGTAGTTATTTTGTTTTGGTTCGACGTGAAGGCACAATGACTTTAACAGAATTTTATTGCAAGTTTAATTTTACACTTTCTCCATTACTCATGTGAAGATAATTACATATGTATACATATTGTTATATAATTAGCTTTTGCAATGAAAATCAATATGGCATGGGTTTTAAAACACACATTCAACGGTAGCTTCCTCCTAGCGTGGCTTCTTCTTCAATTCTATAAATCTGAATCACTTATTATGTTGCTATGGTTAAAAGAAAAAAAAAAAATTATCTCTTTTACAATGAAACCTGATTTGATTTGTCTGAAGCTATAACTGTTAATTTATAAATGTATACATACAATTATTCTGAATTTACAACATAATTATGCTTTCCACTTGAAAATAACTCCTTCAAACGGTTTCTGTTTATTTCGGCTTTATGAAGATTACTTAAAGAAGTAAACATTCTGACTCAGACATTTTCCATGCACAAGCAAAATATGTATATAATAATTTCTCTGCCTACACAGGGCAATTTAAACTGACAATATATGTGGATTGCTGTGATTGTGTGATGGGTCATGTTGCAGGGATGTTGGTGACATCGTGTCATCTCTGTATGGGGAAGAGCCCCCTTCTATAATCCTGATTGGACACAGTATGGGGGGTGCTATAGCAGTGCACACTGCTAATGGTGGGTACATCCCCTCGCTGATAGGCCTGGCAGTGATCGACGTGGTGGAAGGTACGGCTCTAGACGCCTTGGCCAGCATGCAGAGTTTCCTCAGAGGACGCCCTGCCCACTTCAAGTCAATAGAGCACGCCATCGAGTGGTGGTGAGTGTGGCATGTTGTAACACCTACTTGTGTTTGAGCTGCTGTGCCAGTTAATATCGTTTGTGTGTCTGTGTTGCAGTGTGCGCAGCGGCCAGGTGCGTAACATAGAGTCTGCACGTGTCTCCATGCCAGGACAGATCAACAAGTAAGTCTAACTTTTCTAATTGATGTTTACATCCCACTCATTTAATAACTCTGCTAGTTTGCAGTAATTAGATAGTCTATTCACCATAATGACCAAGGTCTAACCACATTACGAGTCTACCCCTTGCGTCCAAGAAAAGGAGTGTGCAGATGCTCTTAATAGTATTCTTGCTTTGAAGACATATAGTCATGTCTTGACAGACACAAGCTGGAAATTTATAAAATCATAAACAGTTGCACAATTTATTTATGCACAATCAATCCTGTATATAATATTGTTCTATACTGACATCTGTAATTTACAAGTTTTCTTTATTTTCTTCGTGCATAATATGTGATGTTTAGTGTAATTTTTGAACAATTATGTTCTGATAATTTTGTAATTTGATAATGCTTGAAACTTATAATATTCAGAGTGTCTGGGCAAGAGGTAACAAAATCAATTGATTGTACTTCAGTGAGTATTGTTTGTAGCTCAAAAGATGTTGAAACAATAATTCTCTTCTTGCCACATGTTTGTAAGCATGACAGGTGTTAGGACCTCTACTGTGACTCATCCACATCTCAAACTTTTGTTCCATAAAGAATGTCCTTGATAAAGCCCATGCACACAGTCAAATCAGGGGATCCAGGGGGCCAGGAAATGGGACCACTCTGCTGGGAAAGGACTTTGGGAGGCAACTGTATAAACAAGTCAAGATAATCCACCACACGATCATTGTTCCTGGTTGTTTTTATCTGTGCAATGCAACAGTTTGTAAGCAGGTAGTGTACAATGTCATGGCCAGTTCCCTAACACATTCCGCATCTTGGAGAATGCCTCTGTCAATTGCATATTTACACAACATACAATATTGCACGTACTTGGACCTCTATTATTGACACAACTTCATTATTTTTTATGGTAGTTCCCTGTTCAACAATTATTATCTTCCAGAAGATAGATTATTAAAATAAATAATATAAAAAATAAAATTATTTCCAATTTTCAGAAAATCGTTTGAGAAATATGTTAAATAAGCCACTTAATAAAACAATTACATATGTTAAATAAATCTGGAATTTATGAAATAAGCTGTTATCATTGTGAGAAGGTTTACATTGCCAGAACCAAAAGAAATATCAAGTTGAAACAGTCTGAAAGCTAACTGTTTTTTGGAAATTTGAGTAGAAATCAAATAAAAGCCATCAATACTCCATCAGAGTTAGATATCTTAGAAAACATCTGTATGCATAGTAACAGCAGCAGTGTGATCAATTTTGAAATACTACCAGCTGAAACCAATTTGAGACTTGTGAGTTGTTCAACCAAGGTGGCGTAGCCAGCTCCTGATGTCATCCCAATCAGACATGACACTGGTATCTGGTGCTGTGAGAGACACTTTTGTTAATAACAGGGAGGAACTGACCTGAACAAAAGCCTCATTATTTTGCTAGGAGGCTCTTTAGGCCCTTCCTAATTTGAAGGCTTAAAGGGAAAACGGTTGTTTTCTTTGACCCCGGCAGTATTAGAGAATTTGAGGCCTAGAGGATTATATCAATTTCTTTCCTATAAATACTTGCTAATACATGGGGCCCACCACTTAACACTCAATGTACAGTTCTTACCTCTAGTTTGACTGGATACTTACAGTTTAATTTTCTCACTTGTAAAGCTGTCTCTATTCCTTAATTTGGAATTGTCTCTGTGTGAATTAAGAGACATGTAATGTATTGTTGTGTTGGCAGCAGTGTGATGTGGACACTTACATGCCCTGTGTGAGATGTAATGTTTTGTTATGTTGGCAGCAGTGTGACATGGACACACATACACCCTGTGTTAGATGTTTTGTTGTGCTGGCAGCAGTGTGACGTGGACACGTACATGCCCTGTGTGAGATGTAATGTTTTGTTGTGTTGGCAGCAGTGTGACGGGGAAGCTGGCCACCAATGACGTGGACACATACACGCCCTGTGGCAGCAAAAACACCTGTACGCTCAGCAGTGATGCGATACAGGAAGAGGAAACAGAACCCAGTGACACGTTCAAGAGCCCACAGCCCCCGGGAGACAGCGACAACAAGCAACTGACATACATGTGGAGGATAGACCTGGCCAAGACGGAGAAGTACTGGTCTGGTTGGTTCAAGGGTTTGTCCAACACATTCCTGGTGTGTCCGGTGCCCAAGATGTTGCTCCTTGCCGGCATAGACAGGCTGGACAAGGATCTCACTGTCGGACAGATGCAGGGCAAGTTCCAGATGCAGGTGCTGCCACAGTGTGGCCACGCCGTTCACGAGGATGTACCAGACAAAGTGGCCGAGGTTCTAGCAACATTCATGGTGCGACACAAGTTTGCTGAGCCAGCTGCCAACTTTGAGAGGTGAGCACACCTGCTGTATCACCACCATACCTACTATATCACATGTACACACCATCATACCTGCTGTATCACATGTACACACCACCATACCTGTTGCTGCCACTGAAGTACAAACAGCAGCAGCAGTTGTTGTTGTTGAAACTGGTAAGAGTGATGAATCAGTGTTACCAGTTTATAAAAGTGAAACACACAAATGTGCATGAATATTATAATGAAGCTTGTATATCTGTTATCACCTAAGTATATAACCCATAGAAACATTTAGCTGATTCGAAGTGACCATCTCGCATGACCAGTTTCCAGGTACATTCCCTTTCAAAATGTTTACTTCTTACAATTTTAGAAGGCATGTAAACCATTCTAACCTAAATTCTTTACGAGAGATTGATTGGGTAAATAGACAACAATGATGGCACTAAATGGTCTCATCAGAAACAGTATGTACATTTTGGAATAAATGTCATTGTAATCGGTGGTAAGCATTATCCAAGATGCACCTTTAGTGACATTTCCTCAATTAAAAGCTTTGGCTTATGCTCTAAATATATAGACATTTCTTTGCTCTTCTATGGACTTGATAAAGCACAAAAATTGTGCAGACATGGCAGAACACTTTGCTCTCAGGGCGTGTTAGTGCTGTAGCAATTGGCATAACAATCTTCTTTCCAACATAAACGGTAGCCTTCTTTCTGAAATGGAAATGGCGTGTTATTTATGGATGCTCTTTAAGTGCTGTGGTTCTCAGCGTTCCATTCTATATTGGGCGTGAAAGATTGCTTAATTTTGTTCAGAGGCCTCTCTATCAGGCTTGAGGTTCTTTTACGCGCCATAAATCTATGACACGGGACCAACATCTTTACTTCCCTTCCAAAAGAAGCCATACTAAGGATTTTTACACCCGAAAAAAATCCATCCTCCTCCACCGGGTTTGAACCCGTGTCCTTGGGTATATGAAGTAACCATTACACCTTCTTTGTGAAGCACACTAAATTGTTTATAAATATAATTCCTATGAAATTAACTAGTATCATCAAAATACTCAAGTTATTCTCTCCTTTCTCACTTTGACAATAATTTCCCATCAAATATCACTACCACTTTATTCTCTGATGCAATATGTCAAAGAAATAATTATCTTGTAGAATTGACCTTCTTCCTTGACGAGGTCAGTACGAGAAATGAATGAACTTAGCGCTGTGAAACAGTTTATCTATTCAAAATCAAACTGTACACAAGAAATGGCAGAGTAATAAATAAAAATGCTCTTACCAATAGCATGAAGACAAAACCTGGATAAGGATAATTATTGTGTGCACTTGAAGATGTTTAAAACCAACCACTGGCAATATCAGATCTTAAAGGAAACAAAAAGTCGTACATCAGCCATGATTACCCTCGAGCGTCCTGCGTTACCAACACTTCTAGTATATTGGTCTTAATATGTTGTTATAAACTGACCTTAAATAAATATAGCAATTCTGCCAGAAGCTCAACAAAAACAAGTGTATGAATGACGTTTTACTATTTTAGCTGAACTTGTTAATGAGGAATGCTATTACTGCATTTATCTGAACACAAGACGACCCCCTAGTTTCTTTCAAAACTTAATCTTGGAATTTAGCATATCAGTGATATAACTAGAAGACGTCATTTTAAATCAACTTTTGTTGTATATTTTGACCAAACTAAGCTAATTCTTTCTTCTTTGTGGCATCAGAGAAACATGTCTGTTGTTTTCCTTAGTTAATAATTTGAATTGGTGCAGAAACACACCTTTAGCACCTGAGCTCTATCAAGACAACATACTTTGTGTAATATAGCATTTCTAAAAATTTACTTAATTGAAGTTATTGGCTGCAGAGGGACCTCTTCTCCTTCTGCTTCACCATTCACATTGTGTGTAGCCATTGACATGAAAAATCTTCTATTACTTTCTATACACGTACTATGTACATACTGCACCAAAAAATTCAATACCAAGATTTCACCAGAAATACATGATTTCAAAATAAGAACTAAAGCTTTCCTGGCGAAGTGTTAATTCAAAATCTTCAGGGTGAACTGATGTTCACCCTGAAGACGAGGAAGATGCACTTCTTCGAAACGTTGGTGTCAAGCCAAGTTTTTACCTGGCTAGAAGCCCGAGAAGATTTTGAATTTACATGATTTCAGTCCCCCTGAACAAAAAAAAAAAGCAGTTTTGGAAAAACGTCCATGTGTGTGTGTCTGTGGACAAAATAGCTCAAAAACGAAATCACTGTTAATTTCAAGGATGCAACACGAAGATTTTCAAGAAAATTCTCCCCACTACAAACTACTCTTTACATGGAAAATTTTTTGAACGTTTTGATCTTCTCAAAAATGGCTCTAACAATTTTGATTAAAATACTCTATATTAAAGATATCTATATGGCAAATAAAATATACATCTTGAATTTTCTAGGAATAGCCTCTGAAGATCACTTTATTCTGAATGAATTTTACGTAACTGGTAAACCATAAGAGATAGACAAAAACTTACTTTACAAAAAAAATGTAGATTATAATAAAAACACACAATTTATGCCATATACATTTTTTTCTCGTGGAGTTTATCATTTTTGAGATGTTTTTGGTTTCAGCTTTAAAAAACTTATACTTTTCTCATACAGGAATTTGTCAACGTGTGTCCATTCAAAGAAACTTCAGTCTCATAGCAACCAGCTTTTGTCTATCACTTTAACTTATGTACTCCCTTATTTTGCTTCTACTTACAAGGAAGCAAGCAATAAGAGCATTTTTTCTCGATCATCATGAAGTAAATAGAAGAATAAGCTTTGTAATTTGTTGCAGAGATGTAGAGAAAGTCATGGGATCAGATTTTTTAGTCTTATATTGAGAGGAGTAGCTAGTTTCTTGTCTGTGGGACCAGCAAACTGCTCAATCTGTCGTGTTGCTGTTTTTTCAGAAGCTTCCCTGCGTGCTGAGAAACCGAGCCAAGCAGCGCAACTCTATCTGCTTCTAGTTACAGCTTTATGTTTCTCTCTGATGGAAAACATTATCTTTTGTACAACAGTATTTATTTTTGATGAACATGAATGAATGTTAACATTTTCTTGTTTGCTGACTTCCTTATGTACTTAAATAAAACTGTATGTTGTCAACTCAGTATTATTACTTGACATGTGTGCTGAAACCCAAAAGTGTTTCCTAATACAAGCGTTCAATGAAAAGTAACTCTTCAACAGATGGCAGCATTGACAATGGAATCTGTCGACATCCAACTCTTTGTTTGACACGCAAGTCAACCTCTTTAAACTTACTCGCTGCTGTCAAGAATTCAAGGACTGCAGGATTCCACAACCGTTCAATGCTAAGGAACAAGCCAGTACCTGCCACCTGTTGAAGAGTTACCAAGGTGGAGGCATTACTTTTCATTCAACCCTCGTACATACTTCACCTACACTACATTTTCATGGTTCAGAGTATAACTGGTGCAATGCTTGCAACAAATCTAAAGAAGGCCAATCACAATCTGATTGCTGTGCCATATTTGCACGTTTTAGATCTTTCTATGTCATAGCCAAGAGGAAGGTTCTCTGTAGTATTTGGGTTCATTCTTTACACTACAAAGCCCTAAATTAGCTGCAAATTTAATTTCTCTAGCTGGTATTTGTTTATGTTGGTTGAAAAATGGCATCGTGGCAAAAGGTTATGAATTGAGGAAGGAATAAAACCTGCAATTTGCAATGGGTTAGAAGAAAGCAAGTGATTTTGATGAAAGAGTTTCTGAAATCGACTTAAAGAGAGGAGGATGTACATTCTAGCTTCAGCGATGAAAATGCATGCAAATAATCAGTGTACTTATCAAAATGGATTCACGGAGGTGTAACCAGACGATGAACCATTCAGCTACACAACAACTACAGTAATCTATCCTATTGCTTTATGTCATTTTCATTAGTTTTGGTTTTCAGCCTTCAGGTTACATGAATTCATTTTTTGTATTTTAAAAAATAAAACACCAGACCAAAACAGATTTTTGTTTTAATAAAGAAATATCTGTATTTTCATTTCATTAGGCTGAACTTTCTGTATAGTAAGGTTTTGTATGCCTAATTATTGATTACTTTGGGATTTTTCATTATATTTTGAAATTTTTCTTTTGTTTTTAGCTTTTTAAAAATGTTGAAGACTTCTCATCTATATAACATATATTATAGAATAGACAAAAGAGTTTACTGAAAAGAAGCATAGTTAACTTTTTGTAATTGACAAAAACCTTTTTTATTACACTAGGTGATGTTTTATTCATAAACATAGAGCATGAGGTTAGTGTGCGAGAAGACAACAACTTACTGCACAAAAATGTACATCTCTCAAAACACACAATTTATGTTGTCACTTACATTTTCGCAAATAAGACACACATGTAATGCTAATTGCTTTTTCCACAGAAGCCATGTGTAGGACAGGAATTGAATTGGTAGAGTACCTTAGCCAGGATTTGAATCACAGATGTCTTGGCCTTTAGCCAGTTGGTACAATGAAAACATTTTAGATCCCTTGGGAAATGTGCAGATCAGCTGATGTTATCATGGTTATCAGTCAGACTTGACCTAACCATTTTAATATTATTTCATGAAAAAAGGTTTGATTTACACACAAGAAAAGATAGCATTGTGTTTTAAGGCTGTTTAACTGGTGGATGATCCTCAGGTCTATAACCTGACACTTGTCACTGCAGATTAAGGTGAGGTATACATGCACTTGCTAAAACTGTCAAACCTGAGGAGGTGCATTCACAAAGTGACCAATAAAGACCGCTAAGTAACAAATATTTATTGGAATAATTACAAAAGACTCATTGCCTACTTTTGAACATGGTCACTACCACTGTAACGATGTGGCAGAAAGAGATGAAAATCAGTTGGGGCAAGGTCCATGCTGTATGGGTCTTGTGCAACTGTGTTTCATCGCCAGTGACAACTTCTCTGTGTACTCAGTTGGTGGCAGCACAGCGGAGTAACCACTGGTGTCATCTCTGGACACAACCAGGACTTACTTACTGGATGCAAATCATACAAACAGATAAACCATCAAAATATTGCAACACATTTAATTTACACCAGAATGAATGTTACAACAAGACACTGTTGGCTGGTTGGTATCTAATGTTAAGAGCTTGATAGTGAAATCATTTGTGGCACATAATTTGTTGGTTATGTCACCAAGTATTTACAGGAAAGAAATTGGATAATCCTCTAGGCCAAGATAACAAGACTTCAGACAAGGAAAGTTTGGTATAAGAAGAAGAGGAAGAAATATCAACTCAGAAAGCTGAATTTCATCTTCAGATCACTTCCTTTAAGTCCTCAAATTTAGAAGGGATTAAGCAGTCTCCTTTCTGTGAATAACAAAATTATCATGTGAGTGCTGCACCAAGTCCAGGTACATTGTGATATGAAAACAGCATCTGTACATAGAGATGAAGTGATATTTGCAGGGAAGCACAGAAAGGTTTTTGTTTGCCCAGAAACTGATATTCAAAAACTCTGGGCATTAGCAAAATGTGTTCAATTGTGTCTACTGCAAACACCTTAGTGAGGATGAGTTATTGTATCACATCACCTCTTTGTAATTTCATGAAACATTCCATCCAAATAGTTTATATCAGAGCATAATTCTTAACATGTTTCATTATTTGAAGGTTCACATTGTTCTTTCTCATTAATTGGCATGGTCTGTGCTGCCACAACTCAAACTCAGGAATTTCTGTCTCCTCAGTAATAATATTTATTAGGGTGTTATATTGCATACAATGCCCATGTATACCATCAACATCTATTAGTTTAGAGATCCCTTCATTACACTGTTTCTTCCTTTGTCACTTCATTGCTGCCACATCTTACACCAAATGTATACCGCTCTCTTATCACCCTATCATGAGCTTTCTCTAAATGGCATATAATTTTCCTTGCTGGACATTTCCCTATCAATCATCAGTTGCCCTTCTACCTCTGCTAAAAGCCACAAAAGCTTGTCCACTCTTGTACTCTTGCTGTAAACATTTGACACTAATGATATCCCTGTGAAATCAGGTGGCCAGTTCTTGGGCACCCTCCCCCTGCCTTGCTACACACATCAATCACATGCTCACACCAAACTTTCACGGATTCTCTGAGTAATTCATCAATTAGACTATCCAACATGTAGATTAGCTTTTGGCTCAATGCCTGTTTCTCTAATGGTATTAATAGGATGTTTCCAGAAGCTGCTAAACAATAGACTAAAATCATGTGGCGTTTTTATCCAATTGATGTAGATATTATGTTGTAATGAACAATTGTAACTTACATGCAAATTCAAATATTTTTAAACTTTGACAGTCTTTTCCAGATACATTTGCTGGTCTCAGACAAATAAATATTATAATTACTATCAAAATTTGAGCTGCTTTCCTTGTTTTGAATTTGTGAAGGTGGTTCAATACATACTGTGTCTCAAGTGGCATACTTGTTAATACTCTGGCTCCACTTGCACTGGGGATGTTAACAAATCCTCAGCTGTGAGGAGATATCTTCTTCCTTGACTGTTTGCCTCTCTAAACCTGTCCCATCCCCATTTCCATTTCTTAGTTCACTTTTTCCTGCAACTTCTTGATTGCCAATGAGATACATGCATGCTTCTCTTCTGATCTTGCCAGTTTCAATTGTTTGACTAATTCTGTGTTTGTTTCTGCTGAGTAAGAGAAAACTGGAACACAAGTTAACACAACCAGTTGTATGTACAATACCATACTCATAAAGAAAGGTGGATCAAATACTTCTGTCTTACATGTGAAAGACTATTCATCCACATTTCAAATGTTGTTATCCCCACAAATTGGGGAAATGTACAAATTACAGCTTACCTTTATGTAAAGTAGATTCTTAATGCTTGATGACTCATCGTGCCAGCAAATGAAGAATGATGCTGACACTGAAGCTGTAACTCTGTCCTGTCCTATTGTACTCCCTAAGTAAGACTTCATTTAGTTCAAGCAAGAGAAGCTTCAACTTGTTACAGCTAAAGTAACAACTTTCCACAAACAGTTTTATAACTTCAGTTACACTTCAGTGACCTCTTTTCTCAATCTTGAAAACTCAAAATACATGGCATAACAATTTTGTAATGAAACTAGCTGGTTGCCAGGAAAGCATTTTCTAAACTTGGTTACAAGATTATTTCACAATGCTGTTATTTCTATTTAACAAGTACAGCTGAAACTCACTTATACATTATTCACTTCAACATTTTTTGCACGTATACGTTAAAATTTTAGGGACCAGTCATTCTCCATTAAAATTTTGCTCAATCATAGGTTTTGTTAGTAATGAGTCACTTTTTCTGATCCCTATACACAAAATGTACCCATTTATATGTTTTTAAAAAAAGTATGGTGGTATGCTTGCTGTGTATAGCCATGGAATTGCCTGGTTTGTGGTTTTCATTGACGCATATCGTTTCATTGTCGTCATATCGTTCCAACTATTTATTAACCTTGGTTCCAACAGTCACTTATCTATTTTATGTGGAGTTACAAACAGCAGAAGAAACATGTATGAATATCAACCAGCAAGCAAGAAAACAAGAAACTCTTGGTGAAAAATTCTGGCTGAGGTCCATACCAGAAGAGAAAATCAGTTACACATTTTCTCATGTATCAGTATTGAAAAATGTATAAGTGAGGTTCCACTGTACTTACAAAAGGAATTTCACTTCTAATTCTCTGTTTGTTGAAAAGACACAATTGTTAATACAGTAATCAATTTTTCACACACACTTTGAGAGAGTTGTCAACAATCCACAGGGCAGCCAAATTTACCGTCTGGATGTACAATGCATGCAGCATTTTCCCTAATGCTTATTACCGGGCACCAAATACTTGACACCTGACAATCTTTGTGCTATTTCATTGTCTAGCATATTCTCTATTAAAAGATCAGCGTTTCCTTACAGAGCTGCTCAATTTTCAACAATCCCACCATTTAAATACTTGTAACTTATGGAGTGTAATATTATATGTAGATTTTATTTTCTTAAGTGGTATCGTTTATTTTAGCTTCTATATCATGAGTATTACTAAACAGTTTCTAAAAATATTTTTGAAACGATTAGCATAGGCTTATATGTGGTATTAATTTGTTGAGAAGGTATTTTTAACACTATGTCACATTTTTATTATGAGACAACAGAATTAGAAGAATACATTCAACTGACAAGTTTATGCATTGAACAAAACTACTTCACCTTCAATAGGAAATATTACAGGCAAAAATCAGGACTCTCTATGGGCAACCCTCTATCTCCATTTTTGGCAAATTTATTTGTGAGCAAATTCGAAACACACATGAAGAAAGCATTCCCATGGATTTTCAAGGTGTGGTACCGCTATGTTGACGACATATTTGCAATAGTGCCAAGCAGACATTTAGATGATGCCATAAAATTACTGAACATACAAGAAAAAACAATAAAATTTACAATGGAAAACTCCCATTCTTAGACCTAAAAATCTGATGTGTTCCATTCACATGACTTTCTCTATACCCCTGCAACAAATTATTGTTAAAAAGCTTATGCTTCTATTTACTTCATACTAATAGAGAAAAAATTAGCAGAAATAATCTTATTACTTGCTTCCTTGTAAGTAAAACCGAAATAAGGGAGTACTATATTCAAAAGTTGGTTGCTATGTGACTGAAGTTCCTTTCTTTGTATGGACAGGAATTGTTCCTGTATGAGAAAAGTAAGTTTTTTAAAGCTGAAACCAAAAAACAAGAAGTATCTCAAAAATGATCAACTCCACGAAAAAAATTTATATAACATAAATTGTGTGTTTTAAGGTGCTCTACATTTTTTGTGTTGTAAGTTTTTGTCCAACTCTTACGGTTTAGTAGTTATGTAAAATTTTGTAAAATTCATCCAGAATAAAGTAGTCTTCAGAGGCTTTTCCCAAAAAATTCAAGATATACATTTTATTTGTCAGGTAAATATCTTTAATATACAAAATTTTAATGAAAATCATTAAGAGCCATTTTTGAGAAAATCAACATTTTCGAAAAAAGTTCCATGTAAAGGTTAGTTTGGAGTGGGGGATTTTTCTCAAAATCTTTGTGTCGCATCCCTGGAAAATACTAAACTTAAATACCAACTTTGGTATTTTACCGACTTTTCATTTTTGAGCTATCATGTTCACAGATACATGGACACACACAGGGACCTTTTTTTGAAAATGCTAAAACATATATTTCAGGTGAAATCTCAGTATCGAATTTTTGGGTGGAGTTTAATACCTTTTCTATACACTATGTACATCGTACGTATAAAGAAAGTAAAAATCATCAGAAACGGCACAAAAATAAACTTTGGAACAACTCATCAGAAAACTACATTAAAAATGACAGCTATCACACAAACATGCAGTAATAAACAGCCTCACACATACATCAGTAAATGTACCTATGAGCACAACCAAATTAAAAACCATAATTCAAACAGCAGAACAAAATGGATACAGCAAAGCAGAAAAAAACCATAAAAGCAATAACTACCCTAACAGCAGGAAAAAACAATATCAACACATTCAAAAAATGCACTTACCACCCCCAAGCATTTAGAAAATTCAAAAAGATCTTCAAACAACAAAACATCACCCTTGCTCCAATAAACAGATTTTCCGTCATAAAGTTACTAAATTCAAAAATCAAAGATGAAATTCCACCAGAAAATAGATCAGGAGTATAGCAAATTAAATGCACAAATTGTGAAAAGTTGAACATAGGAAGTTTAAAAATCAGATCCAAAGAGCACTTTAGAAACCTAAAACTAAAACAAGAAGATAAATCAGCAGTAGCATTTCACTTCTGGAAACAAAACCATAATCTAGATCCAAATCCAAAATTACTAAAACAACGTCAGGGAAAACATCCTCATATGGAAACACAAAGATCACCTATTAAAGAGAGAAATCCCACCAGTCCACAGCTTAGTTAATAAGTTGATCATTTCACCACCAGAGAAGAGAACACAACCAGCAATGGCGGTTGGATCCGTGAGGTTGAAAATGGAAGCATAGGCTTCTGAAACTAGTCCCTCGTAATAAGAAGTGATGTAGTGTTAAAATACCAACTCAACAAATTAATACCACATGTAATTAGACTGTCACTGTTACTAAATTCCTCCAAACATCAATCAGCATAGGCTTAGCCTACCCTGAGGAGCCAGCTGTAATCGTGTTGGCATCTTGCCATGGTAGCTCAGTGGTAGAGCAACTGGCTAGAGATCAGGAGATCCGTGCTTTAAATCCCAGCTATGTCATTGAATTTTTCAGTCTGACTCTACCTATGCAACTCCTGTCCTACACATGGCTAGAGATCAGGAGATCCGTGCTTTAAATCCCAGCTATGACATTGAATTTTTCAGTCTGACTCCACCTATCCAACACCTGTCCTACACACAGCTAGAGACCAGGAGATCCATGGCTCAAATCCCACCTATGACATTGAATTTTTCAGTCTGACTCTACCTATGCAACTCCTGTCCTACACAGAGCTAGAGACCAGGAGATCCATGGCTCAAATCCCAGCTATGACATTTAATTTTTCAGTCTGACTACCTATCCAACTCCTGTGCTACACATGGCTAGAGACCAGGAGATCCATGGCTCAAATCCCAGCTATGACATTTAATTTTTCAGTCTGACTCTACCTATCCAACTCCTGTCCTAACAGAGCTAGAGACCAGGAGATCCATGGCTCAAATCCCAGCTATGACATTGAATTTTTCAGTCTGACTCTACCTATCCAACACCTGTCCTACACACGGCTAGAGACCAAGAGATCCGTGGTTCAAATCCCAGCTATGACATTCAATTTTTCAGTCTGACTCTACCTATCCAACTCCTGTCCTACACACGGCTAGAGACCAGGAGATCCATGGCTCAAATCCCAGCTATGGCATTGAATTTTTCAGTCTGACTCTACCTATCCAACTCCTGTCCTACACATGGCTAGAGACCAGGAGATCCGTGGTTCAAATCCCAGCTATGGCATTGCATTTTTCAGTCTGACTATCTATCCAACTCCTGTGCTACACACGGCTAGAGACCAGGATATCAGTGGTTCAAATCCTGGCTGTGGCATTGAATTTTTCAGTCTGACTCTACCTATCCAACAACTTATATAACTTGTTAAATAAAGATGTTCTGAAATATGCATGCAGACTTAGAATTGCTTTAGGTTATGATTTAATACTTGTGTCGCTTTGTGTGAAATGAATTATTCATATTTCATGGCTATATGAAACTCTCCAGTAGAATACCAGTCTGCTTTGCTTGTTGATCTGATACAGAAATTATTGTTACAAAGTACCAAGTTGGCATCTCGTAAAGAATATCAGTTCTGGAACTGGTTTGGTTATAGAAATGATTCCATCGTGTTATATATATTACACATTTTTATTCTTTTTGAAACAACAATGAAGGGAAATACAATAGAGTTGGGGTATGTACAAACTTACCAAGCAGGAGTCCGTGCGCAGTAACCTGTGGTTGCAAACAAAAATTAAATATCATTAAGTTAACTTTTGACAACACTGTAATATAAAGTTCTAGCTTTGTTAAATGCATCACTGCATTTACTATGACAACATGCCTTTTATTACACAAAGCAATACATCTTTATTCCATTTATATCCCGTAGCTGAGGTGCTGGTTTCTACGCCTACTTTGAGTTATTATTTACAGTACATCAATCAAATCTGCCAAAAAGTATTGGTACAATCTAAAAGTATGGCATTCAAGGATTTCTCAACAAGTAAGAAAATAGTCATAGCTTCTGTATTAATATTTTATTTTACATTTACAACAAGTATCAAATATGAGTTTGAAAAAATCTGCATAAAGCTGCTTACACTCCAATTAATCAAAGTTTGAAAAACTCTACCTCTGAATCAAGAATTTTCTACAGCTATATTTGTGTCCTGAATTTCAGCTTCAGTTCACAGAAATTGAGGAAAATGCAGCATTTTAACATTTAAGAGCACAAACATAACAAACAGAAAACCACCTTCAAGGAACCCAAGAGCAGCCAATATTACTAAAAGCAAGGACAGATGGCAGCACAAATCTTTGCCCGAGTTATACTCAGGCATGAACATTTCGCACGGGCCAAGGCTAACAAACTTACAACTGTGTGCACCTTTTCTCAATTCTCTTTCCTTTTATTGCTATAAATATATTCTAATGATCTTTTTTACTTATTTGGTAAACAGTTTTTGCATTTCTAAATCCTTATCAAATTTCCCCCAAACCATTATTCTGCAAGTTTGTAACTCCAGTCATTTCCGCCCTTTGCTGGTGTTTTGCTTGCTGAACTGTGCAGTTTCTTAACTTTGGGTTTTTTAGTTTTTATGTGCGCATACACCACACACTTTTTTCTAAAAAGCCTTTTTTATTCAATCATCCTAAAACATATATTTCCGGTGAAAACTCTGTATTGAATTTTTGAATACAATACAATACCTTCTTTATATACTATGTAGGTACATAGAGATATGTGTAGAAAAAGTAAAAATAGAATTGAAAGAAGAGACATTTTATTTAATAGTTTTTCTTGCTGTATGTGTGATAGCAGTGGATCTTTTACCTAGAAATGCTTAAGTATAATAGGGTCATTCAGTAAATCCTTACAAAAAGATAGAAAAAGAAATTATTTTTGAGGTAGATTTTTGAAGTTTTATTTTCCAAAATAATCCCCTTTTAGCTTGATACACTTTTCCCAGCGATTCTCCAACTCAACTATTTTAAGCCTTCCAAAAAGTAGGATTTTGGAAAGTCCTCAAAATAGGCATTTGTTTGGGAGGTGACTTCTTCATTAGATTTGAACCGTCTTCCATTAAGCCACTTTTTCAAGTTTGAAAATAAAGTCACCCAGGCCAAATCTGGTGAATACGGTGGATGTTGTAAAAGTTCTACAATTTACGCCATCAGAAGTCAGCAGGTGGGCATCCTTGCATAGCCTTGATGGAAGAGAATCCTTTTCTTTGCTAGGTGAGGGAATTTTTTCTTGATTTCTCTATTCAACTGCTGCAATAACAATGCATAATACTCTGCATTTATAGTTCTTCCTTTCTGCAAGTGATCAATGTAGATGATTCCGGGTGCGTCCCAAAAAACTGAGGCCATCACCTAGTCTGCAGATTTCACCACTTTCGTCTCTGGAGTGTAATAGTGTATTCATGTTTCATCCACATTTATTATTGGCACAGAAACTAGTCATTATTGCAATGGAAAAATGCCAAACCAGCTTCTGAATCGATCACACAATTGCATTTATTCTTCATTAAGAGCAAACGCAGCACCCATCTTTGTCAGATCTAATTTTTGGTGCAACATTGAAAACACTGTACCTTGTGATATGTCTGTGGCCTCTACTATTTCACAAACTTTGATTTGTCGATCACTTAAAACCATATTGTGGATTTTGTCAATATTTCGGAGGAAGTCACTTCTACTGAACGTCCACAACGATTTTCATCATTTGTGGATGTACGGCCATGTTTAAATTCATGTATCCAATTGTAAATTATTACAAATGCAGGAGCAGATGTACCATGAATTCATCCAACTCTGCTTTTATCTCTTTTGGTGTTAAGTCGCTTAACCGCTTGAGTGATGGCCCTTTAAACGCTGCACGGCCAGTAATGGATACCCAATAACAATTCAAGGCATTTAAATTATTAAATGTACGTAAATATGCTTTGTACATAAACAAGGTCACTGTAAATGTAAAAAGAAGCTAGTAACAGTGAAGAATAACACAAATATTAATATAAAAATGATAGTTGCAACAAATCTTCACTTATCTTTTGGAATCCTTGCCTGGACTAGTTTTGCAACGATTTCATTGCATTATCAGCATATCCTTTTGGTCTCTTTTTTGATGTTATTTATTTACACTGTTATGGTTACTGCTACTAGATGGATTGTGTACTAATGCATTGCTAACTACTGGAATCAAAACAAATTTGGTAAGAGTGTCAATTGGAGGTATATCAAAATTCATTGCATGATTTCTATACTTTAATATAAATATTTTCTCCCAAACCATTAAATCTATGGGCCCATTTAAGTGTTTTAATAATTTAACTTCTGGATTTATTTCATGATTAAATTTCCAAAAATGTTCTGCTACAGCTGATTTATCAATTTGTTTGTATTTAATATTCCTAAAGTGTTCTTTTACTCTGGTTTCCAAATGACGTTTAGTCTTACCAATATAAACAAGGTCACAATTTAAACAGTTTAATTGATAAATGCCAGATTTTTTATTTTTTGAAATTTCATCCTTTTTAGAAAAGCCTAACAAATTTTTTCTACTGTATTTATTTTGAGGAACCAATATTATGCCATGCTATTTGAAAATATTTGGAATTTTTTATTTGCCCAAGGATGATAAGTAAATTTTTTAAAAATGTAATTATCTTTTATTTTCTTAAGCGTAGAAATATCTTTAATAACTTTTTGATATTTAAACTTCTCAATTTTTTTATTTATAAAATCAGTATTAAAACCATTAATTAAAGCAGTGTTAATAATGTGTTTATATTCTTTATAGAATTCATCTTTATTAAGGGGTAAATTAATTAACCTATAAATTAAACTATTAAAAACAGCAAATTTATGTGAAAAAGGGTTAAAGCCATTATTTTTTATATAATTATCAGTGTGGGTTTGCTTTCTGTATATTCCAAAATTCAATTAATTGTCTTTTTCTATTATTTTTAAATCCAGGAAAGGGAGATAGCCATCACTTTCAGTTTCTAATGTGAATTTTATAGCCTTATCTTGTAAATTTAAAAGTTTTAAAGCATCATTTACATGTTTATCAGGAACAATAGCAAATATATCATCTACATATCTATACCAAGTTTTAAAAATTAGAGGGAATGCCCTTGACCTACATCAGTTGGCAAGATAGGAGGGTGGTTACGGCATTGTCCAATTGCAGCCCTAAGATTTTGATGACTGACACTGGAAAAATAGATGCCCACGCCAAAATGTCAATTTTCAAGCCTGATGTTATCCAGGATATAATATGGTGGTGTGGATCTAGTATTGCAAGCCTATCCTTCTTTACGAAAAACAGTTAAATGGTATAAAAAGGTATTTTTGTGCCAGCTGGATATCTTGGAGAACTCTAAACCCATACAAGACGATGACCTACCTGGACTTCCGCATATCAATAGCTCGTAGCCTAATTGAGCACTATAGCATTCAGAGGCCCCTTCATACAGGGGGTAAGAAATCTACAACCCCTGCACCCCTCAGACTTGAAGGAAAACACTTTCCTAAAAGGATACCACTGACAGCAAAAGAATTGCATCCATTTCGAAGGTATTTGGTGTGCCGTAAAAAAGGAGTTTGCAAAGAGACTAACTTGATATGCCGTGAATGTGGAGATGTGCCCTTATGTGTCTATCCATGTTTTGAGATGTACCATTCAAAAAACCTTTAAAGGTAAGACTTTATTTATTCTAGAATTAATTTAAACTTATTATAAAAGATAAAAATTAAAATTATTAGGGGTTAAATAAGCATTAAATGCATGCATGCTCAGGATGTCATATGACGTCCATATCGGTTCTCCTGCATTTTAAAATTGACATCATATGACGTCCATATCGGTTCTCCTGCATTTTAAAATTGACATCATATGACGTCCATATCCACGAAAAGATGAAATAGAAGTGTTTAATCACCGCACGAAACTCATTTTTTTTCTATCTTTCTAAAGAAGCACAAGATTAATTCATGAGAGAACGTAGGCTTTCACGGCCGGAGTCAGTGTAACTAAGAAATGTTTCCGGGCTGTTTTGCCGTGGTCTGCTGGTGTTAGGAGTACCAGACGTTTCGTCCACAACTACGGTGGTATATAGTAGCACTCTTTCACCACTACTTATTTCCAGTGGAATAACTCATTCTACGAACAAATAGACGGTGTTGCCATGGGGAGCCCTCTGAGCCCGGTGGTGGCAAACTTCTTCATGGAATCGTTTGAGTCTACAGCCTTGAACGCAGCTGCACATACACCCCAGGGTCTGGTTCCGCTATGTAGATGACACATTCGTGATATGGCCCCATGGGCTAGAAGCCCTTCAAGATTTCTACCTACATCTCAACAGTATTAATCACTGCATCCAGTTCACCATGGAAAAAGAAAAAGACGGACAATTAGCTTTCCTGGACGTCTTGGTCAAGAGAAATACCGACGGGTCTCTTGGGCATACGGTATACCGGAAGCCCACCCACACTGACCATTACTTAAACAAGGACTCGAACCATTATACCAGACAAAAACGAGCAATGATCCCGACACTTAAACATCGGGCTACCCGCATCTGTGAACCGGAACAGCTACAAGATGAACTCAAGCACCTAAGACAGGCATTACATTCAAATGGTTATTCCGTCCAAGAAATCAATAGAGCTTTCCGCCCTGCCAAGTTTCAGTCCACATCTCAAAAGCCAGACCAACCAAAAAGTAAGGGCACAGTGTTTCTGCCATACTTCAATAATATCACCGACCGGATCGAGCACATATTGCGACGTCACAATGTCAAAACGGTTTTCAAGCCCACGAGGCAATTAAATAATTTACTATGCTCATCCAAAGATCCCCGGGAGCCGCTGTCATCAGCCGGTGTGTACCGCATTCCCTGTTCCTGTGGCTCGATATATATCGGAACCACACAACGCAGTGTTACTACTAGAATCAAGGAACACAAAGCAAACTGTCGACTAGGCTACACAGAAAAGTCCGCGGTCGCCCTGCACGCTATTGAGGCAGAGGGCGAGCATATTATAAATTTCCAAGACACCTCTATCCTCTCATCTACAACACACTACCATGCACGACTACAGCGGGAGGCTATAGAGATTTATAAGCATCCGAACAATTTTAATAAAAAAGAAGAGGCACTAAAACTCAATAGAAATTGGCATCCCGTCACTGAAAGCAGGAAACGTCATCAAACGAGAAGCAACGAAGCGGTCCAATCAGAAGCCACGTTCGCCGGAGAGCCCAAGCCCCGCCCCCCACTTGCCAGTATAAAAGTAGCGATCCCGACAGTCAACGCTTCAGATGCAGCGAAACCTTCTCCTAGAAAACTTCGACCGCGCCACTGAAGATGTCCACCGTAGTTGTGGACGAAACGTCTGGTACTCCTAACACCAGCAGACCACGGCAAAACAGCCCGGAAACATTTCTTAGTTACAAGATTAATTCAGTCGCCTATAGCAACGAAAGCATATGATGGATATAATTAACTGCCACTTACTCCATGTTACGAGCAGGATTTCTTGTATTTTCTAAGGACTTAATGAATGCCCCTCGTACTTGTTTTATATCAAGGGTTCAGAATATAATATATCATTATTTAACTGAGAACATTACTTTGGAGCACATTGCTGGCAAGTTTGTGAATCTGAGCCCTGCTTTTCTAGTCTTCTTCTTTTGTCAAACATTAAATTTAAGTTTAACTGCTTGGATTTCAGAAGCTATGCTATAACTGAATACGTACCAAGTCATACTTTAAACTGGTGTCTTCATTTCTTGTTTTACGCATGTTTTGAAAGCATCCCAGCCTTCGTTCTTTGCATATGACTGTAAATCAACAACAGCAGTGTATTAGTAATATTGAATACTACAATATAAATGTGTCCATTAACACAACTCTCAACTAATATGATTCATAATTGACTTTTAAAGTTAGTTACTCGCAAGAATGTTTGATCACCTCATGACATTGTTCAACAGTGTTGGCAACCTTCACATGAACTGCCCACTAATATTATCAGCTTATATATAAACTGTGTTCCATTCACATGACTTTCTCTATATCTCTGCAACTAATTGTTGTTAAAAAGTTTATGCTTCTATTTACTTCATGCTAAACGAGAAAAAATTAGCAGAAATAGTCTTATTACTTGCTTCCTAGTAAGTAGATGATGATGATGATGGTTAGTGTTTATGGGCGCTCAACTACAAGGTCATCAGCGCCCTTATTAAACAACTCATGGCAAAAGCCAGAGATAAACCTCAATAAGAAATTATATAAATAAAAACGAAAGATGAATCTAAAAATTAATGTAAAAAGGTATCATAGAAAAAGCCACAGATTGGTGATTTGAGAAAAGAAGCGAAAAAAAAAACAAAATCAAAACTAATACATACACAAGGATAAAAACAACTAAATCCTAAATTTGAAGGGTATCTTCGATAAAAATTTAAAAATTTTAGCTACTGCTCGTCTATCATCCACCAGGACTTCTGCAAGACTGACCGGCAGTTGCAGTGGTTCCCGAATATGTGCTAGATTAACCCAATCTAGCAACACATGACGGATAGACAAATCTTCTCCACAAAGCGGACACAATAGAGGAGATTCACTCTTAAAAAAGAAACTATGTGTATAATTGCAGTGGCCAATACACAAACGAGCCAAAATTACTTCCTCCCATCGAGAATGACGAGAAGTTACCCAGTTTGTTGGAAGGTCCTTCACTACTCTAAGCTTGTTTACGCGGAGAGCTGACCACTCTTTGTGCCAGCACGAAAGTATCGCCCTGCGCACAACAAGCTTAAAGTCTTCCGATGTTATACAAGAAGTTTTTATACTGGGCTCGGTGGTTGCCGTCTTTGCTGCAAAATCTGCCAGTTCATTCCCGGGCAAGCCAACGTGACTAGGAATCCATGCACACTCCAAATTAACCCCGGAAGTATATAAAACGTGGAGAGCATCCTGGATATGCTGCATGATAGGATGATAGTTGTAGAGATCACCAAGACTTTGAAGTGCACTCAGGGAATCACTCAATATAAGGCAGTCACTTAAATTTCGATGGCCAACATGCAGAATGGCTCGATATATTGAGTATAGCTCCGCACTATAAATAGATGTGCCACTATCAAAACCAAATGTATATTGTTCGGTATCGTAAACAAAGGCACACCCAACACCAACAGTGCACTTACTTCCATCAGTATATATACAAGTTCGGTCATTGTAGTTTGACAAAAATTCTAAAAACCATCTATGGATACTAGAAAAAGGCATTGTAGACTTTCGATATGCTGTCATCCCGAGGTTTACGTGAGATGTTGTATGTAACCAAGGTGGGTGCACCCTTTCCCCCTTGGGAAACATCCTAGTCAGTACGATATCGTGCTTATGAAGAAGCATTCGGAAGCGAACACCTGGGGGCCGTGGACTAATTGAGATATTTCTTTAACGTTCGTCCAGCTCGGTGTTAAAAAAGGGGGTGAACGTTGGATGCGAAGGTATGCACTTTAGCCCACAGCCATAATTTGTTAACAGAATATCGCGTCTACTCTGCAGAGGGGATTCTGCCAATTCAGCATAAAGGCTGGCTACTGGACTGGATGGAAAAGCTCCAACAGCCACACGTATACCCTGATTATGGACAGTGTCTAATCTTCTAAGCACAGATGGTCTTGCCGAAGAATAAACTATGCATCCGTAATCTAACTTGGCTCGGATCAGTGCGCGATAAAGTCGCAGCAAGACTGTCCGATCCGCTCCCCAAGATTTGCCACTTAGTATCCGTAGAATATTCAGAGAACGGTTACAGCGCGCTTTCAGCTGTGCTATATGTGGTGACCAACACAGTTTTCTATCGAATATCAACCCAAGGAATCTCGTCTAATCCGCGAATGGTAGTAAAACTATGCCAAACCGCAGCGAAGGTGGTAATCGCCTCCTGCGGCGCCAGAAGTTCACGCAGAGTGATTTCTCAGCAGAGAAGCAAAAGCCATTTTTAGAGCTCCAATCTGAGAGGTTGTCTAAACACCGCTGCAGACGGCGCTCCAAAAAAGGTGTGCGCTGAGAAGTACAATAGTTGGCAAAGTCATCTACGCATAAGCAGGACGATATTCCTGGGAGAATACATTTTGAGATAGAATTAATTGCTATAGCAAACAACGTGACGCTTAGTACTGATCCCTGTGGCACTCCGTTCTCTTGAACAAAATTATTTGATAAAACCGAGCTGACCCTTAATCGAAAAACGCGGTCCCTCATAAACTCCGGAATAAATAACGGAAGGCGTCCACGTATGTTCCAGTTGTATAGGGAACGTATTATTCCTGTCCGCCAACAGGTATCATAAGCCTTCTCAAGGTCAAAGAACACCCCAACGGTTTGACAGTTCTTCATGAATCCATTCATTATCTGCGTTGAAATCGAGACAAGATGGTCAGCTGCTGAACGACGTCAACGAAAACCGCACTGGGTGTTGGTCAATAGGTTATGAGTTTCCAGCCACCATGTCAGCCGTCCATTGATCATGCGTTCCATCACCTTGCAAACGCAACTGGTGAGGGAAATTGGATGGTAGCTGGATGGAAGAAAACGGTCCTTTCCAGCTTTCAAAATATGTACGATGGTGACCTTTCGCCACTTTTCTGGAAAAGTGGCATCAACCCAAACACGATTATAGACCTCGAGTAGGAAGGCCTTACCTTCAGGAGAGAGATGTTGCAACATTTGGACGTGTATTCCATCAGGACCTGCTGCAGAGTTTCGCGAGGATGATAGTGCATGGTCTAGCTCCCTCATGGTGAAGAGTTGATTGTAATCTTCAAGATTATTAGAACGAAAGTCGAAACCTTGCAATTCCACCTGAGCCTTAACGGGAAGAAAATCAGGCGAATAATTCTCTGAGCTATACACTTGAGCGAAAGCACTGCCAAAAGTGTTGGCCACATCAAACTTATCAACAATATCTCCTACAGCTGTTTTAAACCGGCGATTGGCGTATGAGTCATTTTTCCGTCCACGCGCCTTAACTTATCCCATACGATAGAGGAAGGTGTATGTCGATTGAATGACGCTACAAACTTGCTCCATGATGTCTTTTTGCTATCCTTAACAACCTGCCTAGATTTGGCACGCATCTTTTTATACCCAATCAGGTTATCCAGTGTTGGGCGACGTTGGAAAATCCTGAGAGCACGCCTGCGAGCACAAATGGCATTCCTGCATTCATCAGTCCACGAAGGTACCGGAAATCGACGACTGGTTTGGGTCGTCGACCGTAGAATAGACTGCTTGGCAGCATCAAGAAGTGAGGTGCTCCACTAAGACATTCACAGAGTCGTGTTCGTTGTAATAAAAGACAGCCAACCGGGAGTAAAGGTTCCAGTTGGCTTGATCTATGCGCCATCTAGGTAAACGAGTGGAACATGTATCTTGTGGCAAGAGACTGATAAGACATGGAAAGTGGTCACTAGAATGTAGATCAGAGATGATATTCCACTGTAAGGAAGATACTAATATTGGTGAACAAACTGCTAAATCCAAGTGTGAAACACTGTTGAAGGCATCAGAAAGAAATGTAGGTTCTCCGGTGTTCAGGAGAATTAGGTTAGAATTATTCAAGAAATCAGCAATTAACTTACCTCTCGCACAAGCCCGAGGTGAGCACCAAAATGGATGGTGGGCATTTACATCACCTACCAATAGAAACGGTGTTGGTAGTTGAGAAACTAGATCCCCTAAATCAGTGAGCGAGAGGTCGTCACTCGGAGGAAGGTATATATTACAAATGGTGAATCTGGTATGAGACAGTTTAATCCTTACAGCTACTGACTGGATGTCGGACTGTAATGATACAGATTGCACGAATATATCATCTCTGATGAGCATCATAGTGCCTCCGTGCACAGGTACACCCTCTTCCGATGATAGATCACACCTTACTGGGGTGTACCTTTTGATTTTGAAGCTGTCTTGTGGACGGAGCTTAGTCTCTTGCAAACATACGGCCAGAGGATCTTTCTGGTTAAGCAGCAGTTCAAGCTCAGGTCGATGTGTTCTTATTCCATGTAAGTTCCATTGTAGAATAGCCATGTTCTTTATAATGGGATAAGTTGTACATTGTGGTTGTTTCTATTTTGAAGGCTGCGGAGGTCGGTTGAGTTTATTCTTTTTAGGTGTCGGGAAGACACCTTCTACGGGAGGATGGTCCTGCCTCTTTGTCACTGTCCTTCTGGCAGTGTGGGCAGTAGCACCCTTTTCCAATTGAAAATTTTGGTTCGAGTACGCCGACCTGAGTTCTTCCCAGTCGAATCCTCAGATGAGGACCTCCATGGACTCCTGTTTCCCTTTGTGGCTTTGGGAATAGGCTTTACACTTTGCTCGAGGAAGTCAGTTCTCTCATAGGTGTTCTTAAACTTTCTTTCTGGTTCTTTATATATTATTAGCTTGCCAGACTTGTTGGTCGAGGTCGATTGCTTTGGTGACGATTTAATTTTAGCGCTTTTTATAGTTTCAGATGTTACTACTGACTTAGATGTTGAAGTCGAAGGCCTAGGAAGTGAGCTGGCTGTGAGAATCTTTTCTGCAATCGTGACCCCGTTTATATCGCAGGTTTGAGTTGCGATTTCCTGACTTTGTACCAATTTACTACAACTGAGCTATAGGTACCATACTTCGGGACAGAGGGTTGGCGGATTCGCAAGAGTTTCCGGGCTTCCAAGAAGGACACCTTCTCTTTGACCCGTATCTCTTTTCCTCTGCAAAACGCGGGGAACTTGATGGATGATCACCATTACAGTTAACACACGTTGGAGCTGACGTGCATTCTCCGTCATGCGAGATTTTGCCACAGTTCACACAGGTAGACTCGTCGTTGCAGAATTCGCTGGTGTGGCCAAAGCATTGACATTTATAACATCTGAGCGGGTTCGGTATATACGGTCTTACCTCAATGGATTCATACCCTGCCATTATCCTTTGTGGGAGATCTACCCGATCAAAGGTAATAAACAGGGTACGGGTAGGCACGAATTCTCCATTTACTTTTCTTTGAACCCGATACATAGATATTACGCCTTGAGGAGCAAGATTTTCTTGAATTTCCTCACAGGTCAAACCGTCCAGTGCATGGGTGTTTACCCACCGCATGAGGAATTCAAGCTTTTGTGTACATCGACCTTTACTGGATAGCTAGCTAACATTTTGGCCTTCAGTATTTTTGCAGCCTGGGATGCTGATTCTGCTTCTATCAGGAGCGTGCCATTACGAGCTCTTATACAAGATTTTACAGGACCAGCAATGTTATCAAGACCCTTTTGAATAATAAAAGGGCTTACGCTAGAGAACTTTCTTCCTTCCTCTGTTCTATTGACAATCAAGTAGCAAGGACCACAACACTCGACTACTTCTTTTCCGAACTCAGTACCATATTTAATGGATTTTTTTGATTTTGCCATGAATGTAAATTTTTATTTTCATCCCCCGGTGCTCCCCACCCACCACGGAGTCCAACACGGGGTCATCCCACTGGGATGACAGGGCTACACAGGGGATATAGCAGCCTTGCCGTCCCATTCACCCTGGAGTTCGGTATAATACCTAGTCCTGGCCGATTGACTAGGGGTGGGCTAGTCCCTAGCCTCCCGTTTAGGTGAAGCAGAAACCAAAGTGGTGTATTAAGTTGCATACCCTCCCTAGTCACTGAAAAAACAGAAGGCCCAGGCTCAGATGCGCAACCCTCAACCAACCAGGATATTCCTTTCCACCGACACGGGTCTCCATGCACGGCCTACACGTGGATGGGCATTTTGACCTAGTGACTCTCTCACCACTCAGAGGTTACCCACTGAGGGAGTCAAGGTTGGCTCGGGACCCCGGGTGCGCCAAACCCGTACCTACCGTAGTAGGCCCCTGGGGGGCTTGTAAGTAGAAGGGAAATAAGGGAGTAGCATAGGTTAAAGTGATAGTCAAAAGCTGGTTGCTATATGACTGAAGTTCCTTTGTCTGTATAGACACAAGTTGACAAATTCCTGTATCAGAAAAGTATATTTTTTAAAGATGACACAAAAAACAAAGAGTATCTCAAAAACAATCAACTGCACAAAAAAAATGTATATAACATAAGTTGTGTGTTTTAACGTGGTGTTACATTTTTTGTGTGGTAAGTTTTTGTCTATCTCTTATAGTTTAGCAGTTATGCAAAATTCAGTAAAACTCATCCAGAATAAAGTAGTCTTTAGAAGCTATTTCCAGAAAATTCAAGAGGTACATTTTGTCAGGTAAATATCTTTAATATACAATATTTTAATCAAAATCATTAGAGCCACTTTTGAGAAAATCAAAATTTTTTAAAAAAGTTGCATGTAAAGGGTAGTTTAGGGTGGGGGTATTTTTCTCAAAATGTTTGTGTCACATCCTTGGAAGATACTAAAGTTAAAAAGCAAGTTTGGAGTTATCGTATTCAGACCTTGAAGCCTCGGTGCAGTCTGTCCTTCATGATGGCGATGAACTCCTTGTAACTCAGTTGTCCGTCCCCATCCTCGTCAAATATCTGGAACACAATGTGCACCAGATGTCGACTCAACACAGTTCCTGTGCAGATCTTCACAGCTCTGATGAACTCATCTGTAACACAATCACATCACTTTCTCAAATGTTTCCTTGTACACACAATTCACTCATAGTCAAATATCTTAACAGTCTGTTACTATGTTATGCTATTGAAATTCTATTCTCTTTGCTTGGCTAGAAAACAGGAAAAAAAAACCAAAAAAACAAAAAAACAAAAACCAAATGACAAATTTCCAATTGAGAAAAGTATAACCATTCAAAAATATAACCATTAACAAAGAATATCTTAAAAATAGTTGATTCCACAAAAAAAAAAAAGTATTTGATATAATTATGTATTTTAATGAGATGTACATTTTTAATGCAGTAAGTTTGTTTACTAGTTACACAAAATAAAGAGGTCTTCAAGATATACATTTTGTTTGTCATATAAATGCTTTAAACATATAGAGTTCTAATCAAGATCATTAGACACATTTTAAAAGATCAAAATTTTCAAACACATGTTTTCATGTGAACGGTAATTTTGGGTGGGACATTTTCTTGAAAATCTTTGTGTTGCATCCTTTGAAGTTAAATATAAAGTTTGGTATTTACCAGTACATGCGCGCACACAGTTTTTTTGACTTAGGGATCCTCAAAACATACATTTCTGATTAAATGTCAGTATTTTCTCCAACAGCTATGTTTTATTTTTCCAGAAACTGCTTGCAAATAACTGTCTTTTGTAACAATTCTGCCGTATCATTTCTTTTACTTTCTCTAGCCCCTTATGCACAATGTACATAGGGATAGAGAAGTATTGTATTCCACCCAAAAATTCGATACCAAGATTTCACCAGAAATACATGTTTTAGGACCCCCTGTATTCATAAAAAGCATTTTCAGAAAAAGGTCTGTGTATGTGTGTGTGTGTGTGTGTGTGTGTGTCCGTGTGTCTGTGAACACAATAACTCAAAAACGAATAGTAGCTAAAATACCAAACTTGGTATTTAAGTTTAGTATCTTCCAGGGATGCGACACGAAGATTTTGAGAATAATCCCCCCACCCCAAACTACCCTTTACATAGAACTTTTTTCGAAATTTTTGATTTTCTTAAAAATGGCTATAACGATTTTGATTAAAATATCGTATATTAAAGATATTTACTTGACAAATAAAATGTATATCTTGAATTTTCTAGGAATAGCTTCTGAAGACCTGTTTATTCTGGATGAATTTTGCTTAATTTGGTATAACTAGTAAACCGTAAGAGATAGACAAAAACTTACTATACACAAAATGTAGGTTTTTTTAAAATACACAAGTTATGTCATATACATTTTTCTCGTGGAGCTTACCGTTTTTGAGTTACTCATTGTTATTAGTTTCAGTTGTGAAGTACTTATACTTTTCTCAGATGGGAGTGACCGTTTTTCTTTTGTTCTACTCCTGGCCAAGAAAAGAAGCGATTTGTAATAACAATTGCATAACGACAGCTTTTAAAACATTTGACTATCACTTTAGCCTAGTGCATTCCCTTAGTTCCAATCTACTTGCTAATGTTTATCTCGATTAGCAAGGTGCAGAAAGAAGAATTATCTTACATAAGAATTTGTAGAAGAGCTAGAGAAAGTCACGTGAGTATAACATATCAGATTTTTTGCTGTGATAACAATATAGCTTGCTATGAAATTGCCATGACTCAAACTTTCTAAAAGCTTTACTCGTAAATTATGTGTCATTTCCTCACTGAAGACACGTTCAATGCATTATCACTATACACTTGTTATTTGCTTATAAAATTTGATTGACCGAACATTTTATGCATTTATAAAAATGTAGTTCAAGGAGGAAATGGACAGTACATTGAAAGACTCTGCCCATTCATATTCAATGATTAAAAGGTGGGTTGCATAGTTTAAAATGGGACAAGTCATTTTTCAAACACCAAAGTGCAAGTACAATGTTTGTAAACAATTGCTGCACTTTCCAGTGACGCTACAGAATAGAAAAAGTGATGTGGACTGTAGGGAGAATGGGACAAATACCTGACTAAGACATTGTCATGGTGCAACAAAGACCAGTCTTAAGATGCTTTTTTCTGAGCTGGAGCTGGTCATCTCCTTCTGCTGGGAAGACCCAGTTTTTGTCACCTGTTGAATATGATTTTGGACCTTCCTCCATTCAACTTCTCAGTCAATAATTTATAAAATAATAGAGATTGACTCAACCAGACATTTTATAGCTTTTCCTGACACATTTCACCCTTAGTTGAAGACTGGGGTGGAGACATCTGATGGAGGTAGTAGCGAGCTAACTTCTGGCAGGATGTCAAACTTCATGAGAAAATCATGGTTTTTTGTATAAATCTTTTCCCAAATATTTAATTCTGGTGTTGCCAATGTTGATACTTTATTGCAGTCTTACCTTTCAACACAAGGTGGAACAGTTTAGATATGTAATCTCCTGGGGCACCTAGCAATGCAGGATTGTTTTCACTGCTGATGGCAGTGGGCTTCTTAACAATAATCATAAATAAAAATAAAATTCAATACACAGATTTCCCTGCAAAGTCATGTTTTGAAACTCCCTGAATCCAAAAAAAAAAAAAAAAAAGCATTTTTAGAAAAATGTCTCTCTGTGTGCCTGTGCGTGCGGAACAGCATAGCTCAAAAACGAAAAAAAATGTTGAATACCAAAGTTGGTGTTTAAGTTCAGTATCTTCCAAGGATACAACTCGAAGATTTTCAAGAAAATCCCCTCGGTCCAATCTACCCTTTACATGCAAAAATGTTTGAAAATGTTGATTTTCTCAAAAATAGCTCTTTCGATTTTGATTAAAATACTGTATATTGAACCTATTTGCATCATAAATAATTTGCATATCTTGAATTTTCTGGAAATAGTGTTCATTACAAATTTTGTTGGATTTTGCATAACTGATAAACCATAAGAGATAGACAAAAACACACCATACAAAAAAATGTAGATCTTGTAAAGTACACAATTTATGCACTATAAAATTTTGTAATACAGTTGACTGTCTCTTATTGGTTTCAATTTTAAACTACATATCTTCTCAGACAGGGTCACCTTTCATTTCATCTGTCTTTTGTTTTTGTGGAAATGCAAAGCCAACCGAACTTCAATGATCACATACGAATGGCTTTTAAAACATTTGACTATCACTTTATCCTAGTGTATTGCCTTCTACTTACAAGGAAGCAAGCAATAAGACAATTTCTGTTAATGTTTATCTCGACTAGCATGAAGGAATAATCTTTGGTAAGAATAACTTGTTTGCAGAACACATGAGATTTTTTATGGATATTACATTTTATGGTTTATCAGTTATACAAAAGTCATGCACAAATGTCAACATATACATCTGTGATACCTTTAGAGATGGGATGATCAGCCAGTGTGTACATGCGCATGGCGATGGTGAAGTCCTCCAGGTTGTTCAGGAACTGACAGAACACTCTGAACTCCTCAAACGAGATGCCCTTCTCCTCCTTGATCCTGTCCAGCAGACGGTCCAGATACATGTCGTATCTGCAACAAAAACCAGCCACCAGATCACCTTGGCGAATCGTCGGCAACATCAAAACCCAATGGACCATGGTCTACAAGCCCGCAAAATACTTTCTTTATACTTAATGTGCTCTATAAAAGTATATGTACTTCCTTTTTTTTTTTTTTTTTTGCATGCACATAAAAACAAACAGTATCAAAAATTAGTGTTAAAATGTATAACTAAATATAATTTCATTATGTAACACTGATGTAATATCAGTGATTATTGTATTATAATACATGTTTACAATTATAAAGTAGAGTGTAAAAATCAAAGCATCAGGTTAGGGAGGGGCTATTCTCTGAATGCTCATAATAAGGTGAGCTTGAGGAAGTTTCAAACACGCTGGCAAGATGACTTTCTTACAAAGCAACAAGAGAATGTGCAGCAGAACATCAATACACCTCACAGAACAAACGATCATCAAGGCCAGTCATTGACTTTTCACTTAATTTCATGGCTACCTTCTTCATCAGTCCACACTGAGGCAGGCATTTGAAGACAACAGTGCAATTGGCAGCCCATCCATGAAAGGATCACAAAAATTCCCATCTGATGGAGAAAATGTACTAGTGTTAAACCAGATTATCTTGATCATGTCCCTGTGCCGCCGTTTCTGCAAACTGTTTTTTGAATTGCCTCCCCAACCTTCACATGACTTCCTACTGATGATTCAGGTTAGAGAATGGCAAAAATACAAGCCAAAGTGTTGGGACGCACTTCACACTGACAATATACAGCCTGTTCCACAGAAATGTGTGGTCTTTTGCCCCTGCAAAGTTATCAGGACATCCTTGTAGTATTGTCCGTAACTCTGTTTGTTCTCATCTCTTTTTGTTTGGGAATCAGCACTGTGGACGTGTCTCATCTCTCACAACAAGAGCATCTTTACTTCTTTGATTTTTTAAACAGAAATAACTAAAACTACAAAGTTGGTATCTAATGTTGAGTAGTTGGCAGTGAAGCCATTCGCTCTCTTGCATTCCAGTATTTTGATGTCGACTCAAGGTTGGGCAGCGCAGTAGATGGTTTCCATCCATATCTTCTTTAAGTGTACAGAAAGGACACAGAGGAGCTCTCACTATACCAGTCATGGCCTGTTAGGAGTCTAAAAGTTGCTACACAGCATTTTCGTGGTAATGTAGTGATTCTGGTCGTGTTATTACATACATTTTCCTTTTGTTTGTAATACATTATCTTCTTTAATTTTGTTATTATATGTTGATATAATGATTCTTTTGATAGAGAGATAACTTATTGGATATGATGAATTTGATGTAATTTTACTACCTTTCTTGGCTAGAAAGTCAGCTGTTTCATTACCCTGTATTCCGCAATGTGCTGGTATCCATTGAAGTATTAATCTTTTATTTAAATTAATTAATTGTTTTATGATTTTGCGGCATTTTCTGCAATATTTAAGTTATTAAGTGTTACATCAGATGTTATGGATATAATAGTTGCTTTGGAGTCAGATAATAGTACAACTTTTTCAAATTTATTTATATGATATAGTAGGTTTTGTAAGCCCTGAAGTACTGCCGAAATCTCTCCATCAAAATTTGTGGTATTTAAACTTAATCTTTTGTAGAAAGAGAAGAGAGGGCATATTGCACCTGCGCCAGTACCACTGTTATTTGGTAAGCTGGAACCGTCAATATAAACATGTAGCCATTCATTGGTAGGGTATCTTAAATTTATTATTTCTAGTGTCATTTGTTTCAGAACACACAAAGAGATTTCAGATTTTGTAAATTCTTCAGCTAAGTGTAGATAGTGTTCAATACAGGTTAATATTTGTTTGTATGTTTTCTTTTAAGTAAGGAAGTTTTAAGCTATGTTTGACTTCTTTGACTTTATTAAGGAAAACTTTGTTGAGTTTTTAGGTTTACTTGTGGTTTTCTTTTTTCCCAGTCATTAAAAGGTAGTCTGATTAATGTTTCATATTGTAAGATGGCTGCTTGTTCAATGTCAAGTTCCAGTCTTGGATTATTTGTTAAAATTTGTAGAGCAAGTCCTGGGGTAGTTTTAACAGCTCCAGTTACTAGGTGAAGAATTGAATTTTGTAGAATATTAAGTTTTTCTATATTTGCAGTTATTAGTATCTCTTCACAATATTTAAATGTTAGTTTAATATACATCTTGTAAAAAGTGTTTAAAATTTGTGTAGTGCTTCCCCATTTCTTGCCTGCCAGTCTTTTTAATAGTGGTAATGTTTTCCTTGTTTTTTTTTATTATATTATCAATGTATTTTTTCATGTTAATTTTGTATCAAAAATAATACCTAAGTATTTGGCTTCATGTGTTTCTGTGAGAGTTTCTCCATTTAGTTGAAGGGAAATATTTATTGGTTACTTCCTTAGTGTAAATAGTTGATAATTTGTTTTCTGTGTATTAATTTTCATTAAATTATGAGATGTCCAATTCTGTAATGTTGTCAAGGATTGTTGTGCTATATTTATTAATGGTTGATTTTGATTTTTTGGTTTAGAATTCCATAAGATTACATCATCTGCAAACATTAAGACTTTTGATTCTCTTTTTTGTAATTGATATGGAAGATCATTGATATAAATATTAAAGAGTGTTGTACTAAGGATACTGCCTTGAGGTACGCCTCGGTGTGTCTGTTGATATTTTGATAATTTATCATTATATTTGGTAGCAATAAAGCGTTGAATAATGAATTCACTGATCTAATGCAACATTTTGCTTTGGATTCCTAGAATTTTAAGTTTATCAAGTAGTTTGTATCTCCAAATGCAATCATATGCTCCTTGAAAGTCATAAAGTATTGCTAGAGTGTCTTCTTTTTTATTTAATGCATTTTTAATGTCTTGAGTAAGATTTAAAATCTGTTCATTTGTTGGATGGTGTTTTCTAAATCCTGCTTGTTTAGTTGAAATTAAGTTATTTTTTTCTAGAAACCAATTTAAACAATTGCAAATCATTTTTTCCATGATTTTTGTTAATACGCTGGTAAGTGCTATTGGGCGATAGCTTGAAACATTTTCTGCTGGTTTGTTTGATTTCAAAATAGGTATTATTATAGATTTCTTCCATTCATCTGGAACTTTTGTATTCCATGACAACTAATAGAGATTTAGGAGTCTTAATTTTGCTTTTTTCCCCAATGTTTGATGAATTCTGTATGTATATTATCAGGTCCTGGAGATTTTTTCAATTTTAAGTCATTAATTACAATGTTCAATTCTTTAATATTGAATTTCTGATTAAATATATTATCTTTAAGTTAGTTGTTGATTTTATGTATTCTTTAATGTTTTTTCTTTATAATTTTTTGTTCTTTTTCATATTTGCAGATAATTTATAGGTATTAGCGTAGTATTTATTAAATTTATTAGCTATTTCTTTGTCATCTGTAAAGTTGAAACTTCAATGTGTTTATCTCTAGCAGTTAGATTTGAAAGCCTTTCTTTATTTACCATATTGTTACTATACCTGCCATTTTGTAATGTGATTCTGTATTTCTGTCATGTATGCTCAGATAAACACTTTTATAACACATTTTCTTGTAGATGCAAAACAATAAGTGAATAATACACTAGGCTTAAATAACAGTGAAATCTTATAAGAGCTAGTTGGTATGTGATAGATTTCGAATTCAATTCTCGTTGCTTGAACAAGAAAACATATCTCTTTTAACAAAACTGTTAGTATTTTAAAATTGAAATCAATAACAAGGAATATATTGGAAATGGCTAGCTCCACAAAAAAATATTTAAAATAAATTGTGTATTTTAATGAGATCTCATTTTTTGTGTGGCAAGTTTTTGTCTGTCATCCAGAGTAAGAAGGGCCTCAGAGGATATACCCAGAAAATTCAAGATATATTTGTACATTTCATTTGTTAGGAAACTACCTTAAACTTATGATATGTTTATCAAAATCATAGTCATTTTTGAGAAAATCAAAAATATTTGAAAAAAAATTTTCCAAGCAAAAATTAGTTTGCAGCGGACAGGGGGGGGGGGGGTAGTTGAAAACATTCATTTATATCTTTGGAAGGTGCTAAACTTAAATATAAAGTTTGGTATTTTCATGAATGAAATTGGCGAAATGACCTCAAGGTCCATGGAGCTCAAAGTTACTCAACATTTGTCTTCCCAGGATAAGGGAAAACTCTGAAAAACCTTATTCAGGCAACTGACCCAAAGCAAGATTCAAACTTGTTAAATGTGAGGTAGACACGCTACTCCCATACTATCTAGGTGGGTCTAATCAACTTTTTGTTTTTAATTTATCGCACACAAAACACAGTTCTTTTTCTGCATTTGGAGATACCAAAGTGTATATTTCCTGTGAAATCTTGGTACCAAATTTTTGAGTGGAGTGCAAAACCTTCTCTATCCACTATGATTGTCAGCTGTTGAACAGCTTGCAATGCATACAAGAAGGAATGTACAATTCTTGGTCTATGTATGCAACATAAGGATAAAGTTTGGAATTTACAAACTCTAGCATGTTGCATGTCTATGTGAATGCTTATATTGAATAACATGGGTGCAAAGTGTTGCACTTACATCTTATTGTGAATGGGGCATAACTGTGTTGTGTGAGGTTTCCTTGTGAATGTTATTCTCTTATTAGTCTATGGAAATGCCTACCAACAAATTGAAGCTTGAATAGCATATTGTTATGTATGTACATGTGTGAAATATGAATTATAAAGACAGATGTGTAGTAAATTTTGTAGTTATTCTGTTCTACATACACATTGTAAGATGTTTGGGCAATAAATATAGAACAAGAGGATCGCTATACAACACGTAGCTACACCTACATTTGAGAAGTCTCTCAACAGTGTTGCACAGCGAGTGAATTTTCACAAACCTGAGCCAATGAACTTCTAAAACCGAAACTCTACTCCATGACACTTGTACATTACAAGAACTTGAGCGTGTGAATGATAATTTTGTCTCTGTACAGATAGACGACACCTATTACAAGGTTAGTTTTGTAAAGCAAAGACTCCAATATGACCATACAAGTTAAAGGATGCCGTTGTGGACACAGGAGCCAGGGTTCAGTTACTACTTACTCTGTGGTGTCTAAGGTACGAATAACGTAACAAGATCTTGGCAAAGCCCCCAATGTGATCATACAAGTTAAAGGTTGCTTACAGCAGCCAAGGTTCTGGTATAAACAGTGACTACCTACTTTGTGGTGTCTAGGTACGTATAACAGAGCAAGATCTTGGCAAAGCCCCCAATGTGATCATACAAGTTAAAGGTTGCTTACAGCAGCTAGAGTTCTGATACAAAAGAGACTACTTACTCTGTGGTGTCTAGGTATGTATAACAGAGCAAGATCTTTTCAAAGCCCCCAATGTGATCATACAAGTTAAAGGTTGCTTACAGCAGCCAGGGTTCTGATACAAAAGTGACTACTTACTCTGTGGTGTCTAGGTATGTATAACAGAGCAAGATCTTGGCAAAGCCCCCAATGTGATCATCCAGGTAAAGGTTGCTTACAGCAGCCAGATTCTGGTATAAACAGTGACTACCTACTTTGTGGTGTCTAGGTACGTATAACAGAGCAAGATCCTGGCAAAGCCCCCAATGTGATCATACAAGTTAAAGGTTGCTTACAGCAGCCAGGGTTCTGATACAAAAGTGACTACTTACTCTGTGGTGTCTAGGTATGTATAACAGAGCAAGATCTTGGCAAAGCCCCCAATGTGATCATACAAGTTAAACGTTGCTTTCAGCAGCTAGAGTTCTGGTATAAACAGTGACTACTTACTCTGTGGTGTCTAGGTACGTATAACAGAGCAAGATCTTGGCAAAGCCCCCAATGTGATCATACAAGTTAAAGGTTGCTTACAGCAGCCAGGGTTCTGATACAAAAGTGACTACTTACTCTGTGGTGTCTAGGTACGTATAACAGAGCAAGATCCTGGCAAAGCCCCCAATGTGATCATCCAAGTTAAAGGTTGCTTACAGCAGCCAGATTCTGGTATAAACAGTGACTACCTACTTTGTGGTGTCTAGGTACGTATAACAGAGCAAGATCTTGGCGAAGCCCCCAATGTGATCATCCAAGTTAAAGGTTGCTTACAGCAGCCAGGGTTCTGATACAAAAGTGACTACTTACTCTGTGGTGTCTAGGTACGTATAACGGAGCAAGATCTTGGCAAAGCCCCCAATGTGATCATACAAGTTAAAGGTTGCTTACAGCAGCCAGAGATCTGGTATACAAAGTGACTACTTACTCTGTGGTGTCTAGGTACGTATAACAGAGCAAGATCCTGGCAAAGCCCCCAATGTGATCATCCAAGTTAAAGGTTGCTTACAGCAGCCAGAGTTCTGGTATAAACAGTGACTACTTACTCTTTGGTGTCTAGGTACGTATAACGGAGCAAGATCTTGGCGAAGCCCCCAATGTGATCATCCAAGTTAAAGGTTGCTTACAGCAGCCAGGGTTCTGATACAAAAGTGACTACTTACTCTGTGGTTTCTAGGTACGTATAACAGAGCAAGATCCTGGCAAAGCCCCCAATATGATCATACAAGTTAAAGGTTGCTTACAGCAGCCAGATTCTGGTATACAAAGTGACTACTTACTCTGTGGTGTCTAGGTACGTATAACGGAGCAAGATCTTGGCAAAGCCCCCAATGTGATCATACAAGTTAAAGGTTGCTTACAGCAGCCAGAGATCTGGTATACAAAGTGACTACTTACTCTGTGGTGTCTAGGTACGTATAACAGAGCAAGATCCTGGCAAAGCCCCCAATGTGATCATACAAGTTAAAGGTTGCTTACAGCAGCCAGGGTTCTGATACAAAAGTGACTACTTACTCTGTGGTGTCTAGGTACGTATAACGGAGCAAGATCTTGGCAAAGCCCCCAATGTGATCATCCAAGTTAAAGGTTGCTTACAGCAGCCAGGGTTCTGGTTTACAAAGTGACTACTTACTCTGTGGTGTCTAGGTATGTATAACAGAGCAAGATCTTGGTAAAGCCCCCAATGTGATCATACAAGTTAAAGGTTGCTTACAGCAGCCAGAGTTCTGATACAAAAGTGACTACTTACTCTGTGGTGTCTAGGTACGTATAACAGAGCAAGATCCTGGCAAAGCCCCCAATGTGATCATCCAAGTTAAAGGTTGCTTACAGCAGCCAGGGTTCTGGTATAAACAGTGACTACTTACTCTGTGGTGTCTAGGTACGTATAACGGAGCAAGATCTTGGCGAAGCCCCCAATGTGATCATACAAGTTAAAGGTTGCTTACAGCAGCCAGAGTTCTCATACAAAAGTGACTACTTACTCTGTGGTGTCTAGGTACGTATAACGGAGCAAGATCCTGGCAAAGCCCCCAATGTGATCATACAAGTTAAACGTTGCTTACAGCAGCCAGGGTTCTGATACAAAAGTGACTACTTACTCTGTGGTGTCTAGGTACGTATAACAGAGCAAGATCCTGGCAAAGCCCCCAATGTGATCATACAAGTTAAAGGTTGCTTACAGCAGCCAGGGTTCTGATACAAAAGTGACTACTTACTCTGTGGTGTCTAGGTACGTATAACAGAGCAAGATCCTGGCAAAGCCCCCAATGTGATCATACAAGTTAAAGGTTGCTTACAGCAGCCAGGGTTCTGATACAAAAGTGACTACTTACTCTGTGGTGTCTAGGTATGTATAACAGAGCAAGATCCTGGCAAAGCCCCCAATGTGATCATCCAAGTTAAAGGTTGCTTACAGCAGCCAGGGTTCTGATACAAAAGTGACTACTTACTCTGTGGTGTCTAGGTACGTATAACAGAGCAAGATCCTGGCAAAGCCGCCAATGTGATCATACAAGTTAAAGGTTGCTTACAGCAGCCAGGGTTCTGATACAAAAGTGACTACTTACTCTGTGGTGTCTAGGTACGTATAACAGAGCAAGATCTTGGCAAAGCCCCCAATGTGATCATCCAAGTTAAAGGTTGCTTACAGCAGCCAGAGTTCTGATACAAAAGTGACTACTTACTCTGTGGTGTCTAGGTACGTATAACAGAGCAAGATCTTTTCAAAGCCCCCAATGTGATCATCCAAGTTAAAGGTGCCAGAGTTCTGATACAAAAGTGACTACTTAGTCTGTGGTGTCTAGGTACGTATAACAGAGCAAGATCTTGGCAAAGCCCCCAATGTGATCATACAAGTTAAAGGTTGCTTACAGCAGCCAGATTCTGGTATACAAAGTGACTACTTACTCTGTGGTGTCTAGGTACGTATAACGGAGCAAGATCTTGGCAAAGCCCCCAATGTAATCATCCAAGTTAAAGGTTGCTTACAGCAGCCAGGGTTCTGATACAAAAGTGACTACTTACTCTGTGGTGTTTAGGTACGTATAACTGAGCAAGATCCTGGCAAAGCCCCCAATGTGATCATACAAGTTAAAGGTTGCTTACAGCAGCCAGATTCTGGTATACAAAGTGATTACTTATTCTGTGGTGTCTAGGTACGTATAACGGAGCAAGATCTTGGCAAAGCCCCCAATGTGATCATACAAGTTAAAGGTTGCTTACAGCAGCCAGGGTTCTGGTTTACAAAGTGACTACTTACTCTGTGGTGTCTAGGTATGTATAACAGAGCAAGATCCTGGCAAAGCCCCCAATGTGATCATACAAGTTAAAGGTTGCTTACAGCAGCCAGAGTTCTGATACAAAAGTGACTACTTAGTCTGTGGTGTCTAGGTACGTATAACGGAGCAAGATCCTGGCAAAGCCCCCAATGTGATCATACAAGTTAAAGGTTGCTTACAGCAGCCAGGGTTCTGATACAAAAGTGACTACTTACTCTGTGGTGTCTAGGTATGTATAACAGAGCAAGATCTTGGCAAAGCCCCCAATGTGATCATACAAGTTAAACGTTGCTTTCAGCAGCTAGAGTTCTGGTATAAACAGTGACTACTTACTCTGTGGTGTCTAGGTATGTATAACAGAGCAAGATCCTGGCAAAGCCCCCAATGTGACCATACAAGTTAAACGTTGCTTACAGCAGCTAGAGTTCTGGTATAAACAGTGACTACTTACTCTGTGGTGTCTAGGTACGTATAACAGAGCAAGATCTTCGCAAAGCCCCCAATGTGATCATACAAGTTAAAGGTTGCTTACAGCAGCCAGAGATCTGGTATAAGAACTGACTACTTACTCTGTGGTGTCTAGGTACGTATAACAGAGCAAGATCCTGGCAAAGCCCCCAATGTGATCATACAAGTTAAAGGTTGCTTACAGCAGCCAGGGTTCTGATACAAAAGTGACTACTTACTCTGTGGTGTCTAGGTACGTATAACAGAGCAAGATCCTGGCAAAGCCCCCAATGTGATCATCCAAGTTAAAGGTTGCTTACAGCAGCCAGGGTTCTGATACAAAAGTGACTACTTACTCTGTGGTGTCTAGGTACGTATAACAGAGCAAGATCCTGGCAAAGCCCCCAATGTGATCATCCAAGTTAAAGGTTGCTTACAGCAGCCAGGGTTCTGATACAAAAGTGACTACTTACTCTGTGGTGTCTAGGTATGTATAACAGAGCAAGATCTTGGCAAAGCCCCCAATGTGATCATACAAGTTAAAGGTTGCTTACAGCAGCCAGGGTTCTGATACAAAAGTGACTACTTACTCTGTGGTGTCTAGGTACGTATAACAGAGCAAGATCCTGGCAAAGCCCCCAATGTGATCATCCAAGTTAAAGGTTGCTTACAGCAGCCAGGGTTCTGATACAAAAGTGACTACTTACTCTGTGGTGTCTAGGTATGTATAACTGAGCAAGATCCTGGCAAAGCCCCCAATGTGATCATACAAGTTAAAGGTTGCTTACAGCAGCCAGATTCTGGTATAAACAGTGACTACTTACTCTGTGGTGTCTAGGTACGTATAACAGAGCAAGATCTTGGCAAAGCCCCCAATGTGATCATCCAAGTTAAAGGTTGCTTACAGCAGCCAGGGTTCTGATACAAAAGTGATTACTTACTCTGTGGTGTCTAGGTACCTATAACAGAGCAAGATCTTGGCAAAGCCCCCAATGTGATCATCCAAGTTAAAGGTTGCTTACAGCAGCCAGGGTTCTGATACAAAAGTGACTACTTACTCTGTGGTGTCTAGGTACGTATAACGGAGCAAGATCTTGGCAAAGCCCCCAATGTGATCATACAAGTTAAAGGTTGCTTACAGCAGCCAGAGTTCTGGTATAAACAGTGACTACTTACTCTGTGGTGTCTAGGTACGTATAACAGAGCAAGATCCTGGCAAAGCCCCCAATGTGACCATACAAGTTAAAGGTTGCTTACAGCAGCCAGGGTTCTGATATAAACAGTGACTACTTACTCTGTGGTGTCTAGGTACCTATAACAGAGCAAGATCCTGGCAAAGCCCCCAATGTGACCATACAAGTTAAAGGTTGCTTACAGCAGCCAGAGTTCTGGTATAAACAGTGACTACTTACTCTGTGGTGTCTAGGTACCTATAACAGAGCAAGATCTTGGCAAAGCCCCCAATGTTAAAGGTTGCATACAGCAGCCAGAGTTCAGATACAAAAGTGACTACTTACTCTGTGGTGTCTAGGTACGTATAACGGAGCAAGATCTTGGCAAAGCCCCCAATGTGATCATACAAGTTAAAGGTTGCTTACAGTAGCCAGGGTTCTGGTATAAACAGTGACTACTTACTCTGTGGTGTCTAGGTACCTATAACGGAGCAAGATCTTGGCGAAGCCCCCAATGTGATCATCCAAGTTAAAGGTTGCTTACAGCAGCCAGGGTTCTGATACAAAAGTGACTACTTACTCTGTGGTTTCTAGGTACGTATAACAGAGCAAGATCCTGGCAAAGCCCCCAATGTGATCATCCAAGTTAAAGGTTGCTTACAGCAGCCAGGGTTCTGATACAAAAGTGACTACTTACTCTGTGGTGTCTAGGTACGTATAACTGAGCAAGATCCTGGCAAAGCCCCCAATGTGATCATCCAAGTTAAAGGTGCCAGAGTTCTGATACAAAAGTGACTACTTACTCTGTGGTGTCTAGGTACGTATAACAGAGCAAGATCCTGGCAAAGCCCCCAATGTGATCATACAAGTTAAACGTTGCTTACAGCAGCCAGGGTTCTGATACAAAAGTGACTACTTACTCTGTGGTGTCTAGGTACGTATAACGGAGCAAGATCTTGGCAAAGTCCACTTCTGTGATGGTGTCGTGTCCCTTAGAAAACTCGTGGAACTCTAGTTCCAGTACTTCAGTCTGAAGATTCTCCATAAACCTTGACAAAGAAGCACAACATCATTCTCATGTATACAAAACTGCCGCTTAATACTCAAACAACTCTTTTCATGCACGCTGGATCTACATGACTGGGCCAAGTTACCACCTTACAGATGTGCTTCAATGCTAACTGTTGACTCACACTCAGAGGTAATAAAGCACGACGACAATCAGCTGACACCTTTGAAACAAGCCACACAAGTGGTGATGATATTGTACATTTTGTTATGCAGACCCATGACTTTAGTCAAGTACAGAACATGACGACACATCACAACACTGTTTCATTCTGTGGCAGGGAAACACAAACTGATTTCTGTTACGTATAACACATAATGGAGTGATTATCTTTGTCCATTGGCTACTTACAAATACATTAAATAAAGAAATAAACTGGTAATGAGGCCTATTAATATAGAACAAAGTAAATTCATGTTGCAGCAAAGAAATAAACACATATATTTAATAAAAAAAAATAAGCTACAGATAGTTATTTGACTCTTGTAAAATCTAACAGGTTTCTTATCAATAGAGCCTGGATGTTTAGGCATTTATTTTGGTTAAAATAAGCAAGCATGAAGGCACCAAAAATAGTAAAAATAGGCAGTGAAACAGGCATTTATTAATCACAGAAACAGACAAAAATAAACAAATACTTAGTAAACTATCTCATATGTACTCACTTTTCTTGGTTCCATGTCACAACAAGATGCTTTTATAAATTGTCAACTGACATACTAAGCTGCCTGTCGGAGAGGTTTTTCATGCCTTGCATAGATCCAGAGAAAACCTAGATTGTTTACTAGTTGCTGCAATCGCAGCTTCTGCCCGTTCATATTAGTAATTCCAGTTTTATGCTTTTTGTAATACCTTTTCTCATTGTTAATTGCTTTTTCACAAACTTTGCACATCAGAACAGTACTATGGTAGATAGCTTATCTGAACCAAATTTGCAGACATAACCATGCAGTTTACTACTTAACCGTGCACTCACTTTCAGCATGATAAATATTGCAATAATCATGTAAACTGCAGATGGAGTTGTTTAATACAAGTTCAGTCTCAAGCTAACAGATACTGCTTGCTGAAATCTGAGCGTGTCTACTTTCTTTCAGAGCTCGGGAAAACCAGACTTTGTATTGTCCTAAAAAGAGGGGTGTGATAAGAGATTAGAGAGTTCAAAGTACGCAATAATGGGATCTAGAGTAAAATGTAACTTTGCACAGCTTGGAAAGCGATGAGTTGACCATCGGGCGAATAATACAAATCTTACAAAAGACACTTGCAAACTACACCCTCCACGTAATACTTCCTTTTGCTGGTAAACTCCCAAGTAACCTGTTCCAACACTTCGTGGGAATAACATTCTCAGCAAATATTTGTGTGAGGTCAATACATATTTTTAATTCGTACAACCATTATTTTTTTGGTTTTTATATAATCTATGCATGCTTTTTTTTTTAATGTATTAAAAATAAATAAAATATACAATAATGAGGTAAAAAGGCTAAAAAAAGGTGGTTAACATTAAAATAGGCCTATTATAAATTGCGCCTATTGTCCCCAAATATGTTTTTTTTTTGTTTTTTTTTTTTTGGTAGTGTTTAACGCCTGCTTTTACTACTTATGGCACCGCAGGTGATGACACTGATCATACAGGAATGATGATGGAGCACTGGTGGAATGCGATGGCGGGGGAAACCGGAGTACCTGGAGAAAACCTGCCCCAGCGCTGCTTTGTCCACCAGAAATCTCACATGCAGTCGCTTGGGATCGAACCCTGGTCCCCCAAATGTGTGGAAACATGTTTATCCCTAATAGGTCTTTCATATATACTCTTTGCTTATAAAAGGCATTTTACCTAACATCCAGGCTCTACTTATCAGCAATCGTAGTTTCTGATGTAATTCATTCCTGAACTCTTACTCAACAAATTTCACTTTGTTTTACGTTACAACTTACTTCAAATCTATGGACCTATATTAGGACGTAAAAGTCCTATTTTTCATGATACAGCCTAATTTAATTATTTAAGGAAACAGAGCGCACACTTAGTTCTCAAAGTTCACAACATGAAGCAGTTACAGAAAGGAGGAGATGGTACATTTATTTATACGACAAGGAAAAGAACACCAAATAAGGAAATTGTTAAGTAACTATGATGTTATGAAATCTTGTAGAATTTTCTGATTGTACTACAGGAAAGTCCAGATTTGAAGATAGTAGCAGCAATTGGTTGACTTATCTATGGAGAACAAGTGCAACAATCATAGCTGAAATGAAATGGAATGCACTTTCAAGCTGATTTTAACTGAAGACAAACATTCCCAGATATAAACTCTGCTCTAAATATTTTATTGTTCAGCTCAGGTTAGGAGTGCAAAATGAATGCTGAAAACTTCTGTGATTTTTACAAACGACTTTACTGGCAACTTTTGGGCTTTACCATATTAATTGTAGGTGTATTTCATATATATACTAAAGATGCAGTTAATTTAACGGTTTCATTATTTATACAAATATATTTTCCTAAGATCCCATAAAATGCTACATACACTGATAGAACTTGGTTGTAGTTTACAAGCATTACACCACACATCTTGTACCTGCTTATTCACTAATATTTGGCCGTCTCTGGCTGAAAGTTTCTGATGATCACCATCATATCTTCTCGACGTGGAGTTGGTTCCATTTTACTGCTGTAATGTCAGTCTAATTATAAAATGGATGATACATCATCTGATGAATGACATTGTCACTGCAGTTTTTATACTGAAAACAAAATGTGTGTGTGTGTCAGTTCTCTGCACCACAGAGCCGACTTTAGGTCTATCTTCCACTCAACAATCACCTGTAAGGCACTAACTTTGTCTGGACCAACACCACAGCCCAAGAAGTCAGTATCAGCCTATTTATGTTTCACTTTTTCCCACTGATGGGTGCCTTCTAGAAAAAATCTGATGTGTTCCATTCATATGACTTTCTCTAGCTCTTCCACAAACAAACTTTCCTTATTTTTTTTTTCAACCTCCGATAGGCTATAAATAAAAGACAAATTCATAGAAAACAATTATTTTATTACTAAAAATTTTGTACACTTATGGTTACTTTTCACCATAATCACCGTAAAGATTGAAACATTTATTGTAGCTGTGCCCAAGCTTTGCAATACCCGCTTCAAAAAATGTTGCCGCCAATGATTTCAAATGAGCATTGCCGTTGTTTTGAAGATCTTCGTTGGTTTGAAAATACTGCCCTCCTAGCCACATTTTCAGTTCAGGGAAAAGGTGAAAGTCGCTGGGTGCCAGGTCAGGATTGTAGGCAGATGATCAAAAATGTTCAAGGAGCTGATGGGTTGTGTGGACGAGCATTGTCATGGATCAACACAATGTCTCTTCATTTGTTTTGAATGGCTCTCGTCAAACGTCGTAAAGTTTCACAATAAACAGCTGCATTGATAGTGGTTCCGGGCTGCATCATTGGCGGCAACATTTTTTGAAGCGGGAATTGCAAAGCTTGTGCACAGGTAGGATAAATGCCTCAATCTTTTCAGTGATTATGTTGAAAAGTGACCATAAGTAAAAAACTTTTAGCAATAAAATAATTGTTTTCTATCAACTTGTCTTTTATTTATAGCCTATCGGAGGTTGAAAAAAAAAAACGACCCTCACACGCACACGCACGCACGCACGCACGCACACACACACAAGTAGAAGGGAAATGAGGGAATACACTAGGCTAAAATGAGAAGCAAAATCTGTTGCTATGTGAACTTTAATATGGAGTAAAACAAGAGAGAAATGAACCAGAAGAGGACTTCCCATTTGAGAAACCAATAACAAGGAAACGGTTAGCTGTCCAAAAGTCATTCACAATGAAGAGAACTTGAGGAACATTTCCCAACAAATTTATTTGCTGCATAAGCACCTTTACTCAAAATCGTTAGAGCCATCTTTTAGAAAATTCAACATTTTGAAAACAGGGTAGTTTGGGGTGGGATGATTTTGCTGAAAATCTTTGTGACGAAGGCTTGGAAGAAGCTACACTTTAATCTCAAGTTTACTATTTAACTTGAATTTTGAGTTATGCTGTCCACAGACACACATATGAAGACCTTTTTCTAAATTTTTTTTTTTTTTTTTTTTGGATTCAGGGGTCCTCAAAGCTTATTTTCAGCGACATCTTGGTATTGAATTTTTGGGTGGAATACAATACCTTTTCTACCCACAATGTACATATGCACTAGAGAAAGTAAAATTTGCTTGTTTCTGTCATTTAGTGTTTCTGAACACTGTCCATAAAATGTTTCAAAGGAATGCTGTTTCATGAGATTTGACAACACTGGTCTATAGCTTGCTTCTTGCTGTCATGGCAGCCATTAAGTCCACTTGCAACTCCTGCCAGGTGCAAACTACACTCTGTGTTGCAATTTTTGTGCAAAAAATCTGACATGTTCCATTGACATGACTTTCTCTACATCTCTGCAACAAATCATTGGTCAAAAGCTTATGTTTCTATTTAGTTCATGCTAATCCAGATAAAATTAGCAGAAATAGTCTTATTACTTGCTTGCTTGTAAGCAGAAGGGATATAAGGGAGTAGCATAGGTTAAAGTGATAGTCAAAAGCTGGTTGCTATGTGACTAAAGTTCCTTTGTTTGTATGGACAGCAGTTGATAAATTCCTATTTGAGAAAAGTATGTTTTTTTAAAGCTGAAACTGATAACAAGGAATATCTTAAAAACGATCAACTTCACGAAAAATGTATATGACATATATTGTGTCTTTTAATATGCTCTACATTTATTGTGTAGTAAGTTTTTGTCCATCTCTTGCGGTTTAGCAGTTATGCAAAATTCCGTAAAATTCATCCAAAATAAAATAGTCTTCAGAGGCTATTCTCAGAAAATTCAAGAAATACATTTTATTTTTCAGGTAAATATCTTTAATATATGATATTTTAATCAAAATCATTACAGCCATTTTTGAGAAAATCAAAATTTTCGAAAATTTCTACATGTAAAATGTAGTTGGGGGTTGGGTGATTTTCTTGAAAATCTTTGTGTTGTATTGCTGGAGGATACCAAACTTAAATACCAAGTTTGGTATTTAACAACCTTTTTGTTTTTGAGTTATGCCGTCCACACACAAAGCTTTTTCCAAAAATGCTTTTTTTGGATTCAGGGGGACCCAAAACATGTATTTACGGTGAAATCTGTGCATTGAATTTTTGGGTACGATACAATAACTTCTCTATACACTATGTACATCGTACGTGTAGAGAAAGTAAAAATACTGCACTCATGGACATTCATTCCCAACAACTGTGTGAAGTGTACAAAGTACATGTGTGCAGAGAATTCAAAGATGGATGGAATGATTGCAGATGTGAAGAAGCAATGCTGAAAGATGTCAGCAAGATCTGCATGTTGAGTATGGAAGACAGAAACATGTTCAAACTGATGGCGTGCAATTCTTGGGCTCTATTGTTACAAGCATGTACGCCAGCATGTTTTGGGAGACATAAAGGAAAGTTTGCCAGATATCCAAAACAAGAGGAGAGGCTTGCTCATGAAGAGACAACATCCATGTGACAATCAATCTCATCAACAAATTTGGATGGGATAAACCCTCCCTAGCCCCAAGTAATGTGCAATGCATTTCAGAACCAGACAGCAGCTGCAAGAAAATGTTTTAATGTACCTATGCCACGTGGTGGGAGAGTACTACAATGCAGATATACCACATTGATGTTAGCAGCGATTATGTTGAAAAATAGGAAAAGGTCTAAGTTGTACAAAAACGTTTTATTCAACACCAATAAATTGGGAACCTATTTTATGTACAACCCTGTAAATATTTTTAACTAAAACGAAAACAAGGTACCTTCTGAAGCCTTCATATCGCAGTTCCTCCTTGCCCTTCTTGCCGAAGAAGTGTATGATGAGTGTGGTGTCGACCATGTGTCTTCGCTGAAGACCTTGTTCATCATCGACATATTCATCAACAGGCTTCTGCAGTTTCGTGGACGTCTCGTCTGCTTCAGCAGTTTCTGGTACTCCATGTTTTCCCTTCCAGGCGTGGCTAAAGATCTTCTCCATCTGAAGCAAGTCGTCAAGACTGTCAACACACACGCTGGAGTTCCTATGTCAGGGGGACGGGGCAAACAAGCAAGTCACACACAAACACAGTGTTACCAACTTACAAATGGATTGGTGGCCTCTTTCTTCTCTTCTCGTGGCTTTGGGATTATCAGCACCGAGCGTGACACCAGCTTCATCAACTGAGGAATCATAAAAGTGACTGAGTAAAACACACTTGGTGTTGCAACTCACAATGTCGGACGTCACTTTATCTCATTACAGCAAATGTCTATGATATACGAGCTCATTAAATCAATTTGCTTCATACTTCATTTAACAAACATTCATAATATTCAATGCTTTTTTAATGAAAATCAAATACAACTTTATTAATATTTTTGTCAGAGAATTAATTCTTTTGAGTGAAACTACATCAAAAATACAAGTACCCACATTTCAGCTTTTTCTCCCACAGTCCAAGTTTTACAACTTCCTGAAAATTGAAATGAATAGGTATGAAACGGTGTAATAGTCAAACTGGTTGAAATATCAATATATTTGTGATAAGATAGCAAGAGACCTATGCTTGTGCGCATGTATGGGAGTCGCTAGCAGTGTGTGCGAGAACATCATGGTGCTTTGATAATGAAGAGCAGTGAAGTGTTGTCAGATGTTTCTGAGGAGATTGCAACAAGTTAAACCTGCCATATACTGTGTGCTAACAACTCAGTTAAGTGTTGTCAGATATTTCTGAGGAGATTGCAAGAACTTAGACTGGCCATATACTGTGTGTTGACAAGTCAGTGAAGTGTTGTCAGATATTTCTGAGGAGATTGCAAGAACTTAGACTGGCCATATACTGTGTGTTGACAAGTCAGTGAAGTGTTGTCAGATATTTCTGAGGAGATTGCAAGAACTTAGACTGGCCATATACTGTGTGTTGTCAAGTCAGTGAAGTGTTGTCAGATATTTCTGAGGAGATTGCAAGAACTTAGACTGGCCATATACAGTGTGTTGACAAGTCAGTGAAGTGTTGTCAGATATTTCTGAGGAGATTGCAAGAAGTTAGACTGGCCTTATACTGTGAGTCTGACAAGTCAGTGAAGTGTTGTCAGATGTTACTGAGGAGACTACAACATGTTAAACCTGCCATATACTGTGTGTTGACAAGTCAGTGAAGTGTTGTCAGATGTTTCTAAGGAGACTACAAGAAGTTAAACTGGCCATACACTATGTGTCTGACAATTGAGTGGAGTGTTGTTAGATGTTTTTGAGGAGACTACAAGAAGTTAAACTGGCCATATATTGTATGTCTGAGAGGCAGTGGAGTGTTGTCTCAGAAGTTTCTGAGGAGATTGCAAGAAGTTAAACTGGCCATATACTGTGTGTCTGACAAGTCAGTTAAGTGTAGTCAGATGTTTCTGAGGAGATTGCAAGAAGTTAAAGCTGCCATTATGTGTGTATCCGACAAGTCAGCGAAGTGTTATCAGATGTTTCTGAGGAGATTGCAAGAAGTTAAACTGGCCACATACTGTGTGTTGACAAGTCAGTGAAGTGTTGTCAGATGTTTCTGAGGAGACTACAATTAGTTAAACTGGCCATATACTGTGAGTTGACAAGTCATTGGAGTGTGGTCAGATGTTTCTGAGGTGATTACAAGAAATTAAATTCGCCATATACTGTGAGTCTGACAAGTCAGTGAAGTGTTGTTAGATGCTTCTGAGGAGATTGCAAGAAGTTAAACTGGCCATATGTGTGTCTGACAATTGAGTGGAGTGTTGTACGATTTTCCTGAGGAGACTAGAAGAAGTTAAACTGGTCATATACTGTGTGTTGACAAGTCAGTGAAGTGTTGTCAGATGCTTCTGAGAAGACTACAACATGTTAACCTCGCCATATACTGTGTATTGACAAGTCACTGGAGTGTTGTCAGATGTTTCTGAGGAGATTGCAAGAAGTTAAAGCTGCCATATACTGTATGTTGACAAGTCAGTGCAGTGTTGTCAGATGTTTCTGAGGAGATTACAAGAAGTTAAACTGGCCATATACTTTGTGTTGACAAGTCAGTGAAGTGTTGTCAGATGTTTATGAGAAGACTAAAACAAGTTAAACTGGCCTTATACTGTATGTTGACAAGTCAGTGAAGTGTTGTCGCATGTTTCTGAGGAGACTACAAGAAGGTAAACTGGCCATATACTGCGAGCTGACAAGTCAGTGAGGTGTTTTTAGATGTTTCTGAGGAGACTACAAGAAGTTATAACTGGCCATATACTGTGTTTAGGCAAGTCAGTGAATAGTTGACAGATGTTTCTGAGGAGACTACAAGAAGTTGAACCGGCCATATACTGTGTGTTGACAAGTCAGTGAAGTGTTGTCAGATGTTTCTGAGGAAATTGCAATAAGTTAAACTGGCCAATTACTGTGTGTTGACAAGTCAGTGGATTGTTGTCAGATGTTTCTGAGGAGACTACAAAAAGCTAAACTGGTCAATGCTGTGTGTTGACAAGTCAGTGGAGTGTTGTCAGATGTTTCTGAGGAAATTGCAAGAAGCTAAAGCTGCCATATACTGTGTGTTGACAAGTCAGTGAAGTGTTGTCAGATGTTTCTAAGGAGACTACAAGAAGTTGAACTGGCCATATAATGAGAGTTGACAAGTCAATGGAGTGTTGTCAGATGTTCCTGAGGAGATTGCAAGAATTTAAACTGGCCTTATACTGTGAGTTGACAAGTCAGTGGAGTGTTGTCAGATGTTTCTGAGGAGACTACAAGAAGTTAAATTCGCCATATACTGTGAGTCTGACAAGTCAGTGGAGTGTCGTTAGATGTTTCTGAGGAGATTGGAAGAAGTTAAACTGGCCACATACTGTGTGTCTGACAATTGAGTGGAGTGTTACTAGATGTTTCTGAGGAGACTACAGGAAGTTAAACTGTACATATACTGTGTGTCTGACAAGTCAGTGGAGTGTTGTCAGATGTTTCTGAGGAGATTGCAAAAAGTTAAACTAGCCATATACGTGTGTTTACAAGTCAGTGAAGTGTTGTCAGATGTTTCTGAGAAGACTACAAGAAGTTAAACTGGCCATATACTGCGTGTCTGACAAGTCAGTGAAGTGTTGTCAGATGTTTCTGAGGAGAATACAACATGTTAACCTCGCCATATACTGTGTATTGACAAGTCACTGGAGTGTTGTCAGATGTTTCTGAGGAGACTACATTTTAAACAGGCCATATACTGTGTGTTGATAAGTCAGTGGGGTGTTGTCAGATGTTTCTGAGGAGACTACAAGAGATTAAACTGGTCAAATACTGTGTGTTTACAAGTCAGTGAAGTGTTGTCAGATGTTTCTGAGGAGATTGCAAGAAGTTAAACTGGCCATATACTGAGAGTTGACAAGTCAATGAAGTGTTGTCAGATGTTTCTGAGGAGATTGCAAGAAGTTAAACTGGCCTTATGCTGTGTGTTGACAAGTCAGTGAAGTGTTGTCAGATGTTTCTGAGGAGACTACAACAAGTTAAACTGGCCATATACTGTATGTTGACAAGTCAGTGCAGTGTTGTCAGATTTTTCTGTGGAGACTAAAAGAAGTTAAACTGGCCATATACTGTGAGCTGATGGTCATTGAGGTGTTTTTAGATGTTTGTGAGGAGACTACAAGAAGCTAAACTGGTCAATACCGTGTGTTTACAAGTCAGTGAAGTGTTGTTAAATGCTTTTGAAGAGATTGCAAGAAGTTAAACCTGCAATATTCTGTGTGTTGACAAGTCAGTGAAGTGTTGTCAGATGTTTCTAAGGAGATTCAAGAAGTTAAACAGGCCATATACTGTGTGTTGACAAGTCAGTGAAGTGTTTCACATATTTCTGAGGAGACTACAAGAAGTTGAACTGGCCATATACTGAGGTTTGATAAGTCAGTGAAGTGTTGTCAGATGTTTCTGAGGAGATTGCAAGAAGTTAAACTGGCCATATACTGTGTGTGGACAAGTCAGTGAAGTGTTGTTACATGCTTCTGAGGAGATTGCAAGAAGTTAAAATGGCCACATACAGTGTGTTGACTAGTCAGTGAAGTGTTGTCAGGTGTTTCTGAGGAGACTACAACAAGTTAAACTGGCCATATACTGTGTGTTGACAAGTCATTGAATTGTTATCAGATGTTTCTGAGGACACGACAACAAGTTAAACTGGCAATATTCTCAGTGTTGACAAGTCAGTGAAGTGTTATCAGATGTTTCTGAGTAGACTACAACAAGCTAAACTGGCCATATACTGTGTGTTGTCTAGTCAGTGAAGTGTTGTCAGATGTTTCTGAGGACACGACAACAAGTTAAACTGGCAATAATCTGAGTGTTGACAAGTCAGTGAAGTGTTCTCAGATGTTTCTGAGTAGACTACATCAAGTTAAACTGGCAATATTCTGTGTGTTGACAAGTCAGTGAAGTGTTCTCAGATGTTTCTGAGTAGACTACAACAAGTTAAACTGGTCATATACTGTGTGTTGAAAATTCAGTGGAGTGTTGTCAGATGTTTCGGAGGAGATTGCAAGAAGTTAAACTGGCCATATACTGTGTCTGACAAGTCAGTGAAGTGTTGTCAGATGTTTCTGAAGATATTGCCAGAAGTTAAATTGCCATATACTGTGTGTCTGACCAGTCAGTGAAGTGTTGTCAGATGTTTCTGAGGAGACTGCAAAAGGTTAAATTGGCCATATACTGTGTGTCTGACAAGTCAATGGAGTGTTGTCAGATGTTCCTGAGGAGATTGCAAGAATTTAAACTGGCCTTATACTGTGTGTTGACAAGTCAGTGGAGTGTTGTCAGATGTTTCTGAGGAGATTGCAAGAAGCTAAACCTGCCATATACTGTGTGTTGACAAGTCAGTGAAGTGTTGTCAGATGTTTCTAAGGAGACTACAAGAAGTTAAACTGGCCATATACTGTATCTTGACAAGTCAGTGAAGTGTTGTCAGATTTTCTGAGGAGATTGCAAGAAGTTAAACTGGCCATATACTGTGCGTTGACAACTCAGTGAAGTGTTCTCATATGTTTCCGAGGAGATTGCAAGAAGTTAAATCTGCCATATTCTGTGTATCCGACAAGTCAGTGAAGTGTTTTCAAGTCAGTGGAGTGTTGTCAGATGTTTCTGAGGAGATTGCAAGAAGTTAAACCTGCCATATACTGTGTGTTGACAAGTCAGTGAAGTGTTGTCAGATGTTTCTGAGGAGACTACAAGTTAAACTGGCCATATACTGTGTGTTGACAAGTCAGTGAAGTGTTGTCAGATGTCTCTGAGGACAAGATTGCAAGAAGTTAAACTGGCCATATACTGTGTGTCTTTCAAGTCAGTGGAGTGTTGTCAGATGTTTCTGAGGAGATTGCAAGAAGTTAAACTGGCCATATACTGTGTGTTGACAAGTCAGTGAAGTGTTGTTAGATTTTCTGAAGAGATTGCAAGAAGTTAAACTGCCCATATACTGTGCGTTGACAAATCAGTGAAGTGTTGTCAGATGTTTATGAGAAGACTACAAGAAGTTAAACTGGCCATATACTGAGAGTTGACAAGTCAGTGAAGTGTTGTCAGATGTTCCTGAGGAGATTGCAAGAAGTTAAACCGGCCATATACTGTGTGTTGACAAGTCAGTGAAGTGTTGTCAGATGTTTCTGAGGAGACTACAACAAGTTAAACTGGCCATATACTGTGAGTTGACAAGTCAGTGGAGTGTTGTCAAATGTTTCTTGAGGAGACTACGAGAAGTTAAACTGGCCATATACTGTGTGTCTGACAAGTCAATGGAGTGTTGTGAGATGTTTCTGAGGAGACTACAACAAGTTAAACTGGCCATATACTGTGAGTTGACAAGTCAGTGGTGTGTTGTCAAATGTTTCTTGAGGAGACTACGAGAAGTTAAACTGGCCATATACTGTGTGTCTGACAAGTCAGTGGAGTGTTGTGAGATGTTTCTGAGGAGACTACAAGAAGTTAAACTGGCCATATACTGTGTGTTGACAAGTCAGTGGAGTGTTGTCAGATGTTTCTGAGGAGACTACAAGTTAAACTGGCCATATAATGTGTGTTACCAAGTCAGTGAAGTGTTGTCAGATGTCTCTGAGGAGATTGCAAGAAGTTAAATTGGCCATATACTGTGTGTCTGACAAGTCAGTGGAGTGTTGTCAGATGTTTCTGAGGAGATTGCAAGAAGTTAAACCTGCCATATACTGTGTGTTTACAAGTCAGTGAAGTGTTGTCAGATGTTTCTAAGGAGACTACAAGAAGTTAAACTGGCCATACACTATGTGTCTGACAAGTCAGTGAAGTGTTGTGAGATGTTTCTGAGGAGATTGCAAGAAGTTAATGCTGCCATATTCTGTGTATCCGACAAGTCATTGAAGTGTTGTCAAGTCAGTGGAGTGTTGTCAGATGTTTCTGTGGAGATTACAACAAGTTAAACTGGCCATATACTGTGTGTCTGACAAGTCAGTGAAGTGTTGTCAGATGTTCCTGAGCAGATTGCAAGAAGTTAAAGCTGCCATATTCTGTGTATCCGACAAGTCAGTGAATTGTTTTCAGATGTTTCTGAAGAGACTACAACAACTTAAACTGGCCATATACTGTGTGTTGACAAGTCAGTGCAGTGTTGTCAGATGTTTCTGAGGAGATTGCAAGAAGTTAAAGCTGCCATTATGTGTGTATCCGACAAGTCAGTGAAGTGTTGTCAGATGTTTCTGAGGAGATTGCAAGAAGTTTAACTGGCCACATACTGTGTGTTGACAAGTCAGTGAAGTGTTGTCAGATGTTTCTGAGGAGACTACAATTAGTTAAACTGGCCATATACTGTGAGTTGACAAGTCAGTGGAGTGTGGTCAGATGTTTCTGAGGTGATTACAAGAAGTTAAATTCGCCATATACTGTGAGTCTGACAAGTCAGTGAAGTGTTGTTAGATGTTTCTGAGGAGATTGCAAGAAGTTAAACTGGCCATATGTGTGTCTGACAATTGAGTGGAGTGTTGTACGATGTTCCTGAGGAGACTAGAAGAAGTTAAACTGGTCATATACTGTGTGTTGACAAGACAGTGAAGTGTTGTCAGATGTTTCTGAGGAGACTACAACAAGTTAAAATGGCCATATACGTGTCTTGACAAGTCAGTGAAGTGTTGTCAGATGTTTCTGAGGAGACTACAAGAAGTTAAACTGGCCATATACTGAGTGTCTGACAAGTCAGTGAAGTGTTGTCAGATGTTTCTGAGGAGACTACAACATGTTAACCTCGCCATATACTGTGTATTGACAAGTCACTGGAGTGTTGTCAGATGTTTCTGAGGAGATTGCAAGAAGTTAAAGCTGCCATATACTGTATGTTGACAAGTCAGTGGAGTGTTGCCAGAAGTTTCTGAGGAGATTACAAGAAGTTAAACTGGCCACATACTTTGTGTTGACAAGTCAGTTAAGTGTTGACAGATGTTTATGAGAAGACTAAAACAAGTTAAACTGGCCTTATACTGTATGTTGACAAGTCAGTGAAGTGTTGTCGCATGTTTCTGAGGAGACTACAAGAAGGTAAACTGGCCATATACTGCGAGCTGACAAGTCAGTGAGGTGTTTTTAGATGTTTCTGAGGAGACTACAAGAAGTTATAACTGGCCATATACTGTGTTTAGGCAAGTCAGTGAATAGTTGACAGATGTTTCTGAGGAGACTACAAGAAGTTGAACCGGCCATATACTGTGTGTTGACAAGTCAGTGAAGTGTTGTCAGATGTTTCTGAGGAGATTACAAGAAGTTAAACTGGCCAATTACTGTGTGTTGACAAGTCAGTGGATTGTTGTCAGATGTTTCTGAGGAGACTACAAGAAGCTAAACTGGTCAATGCTGTGTGTTGACAAGTCAGTGAAGTGTTGTCAGATGTTTCTAAGGACACTACAAGAAGTTAAACAGGCCATATACTTTGAGTTGACAAGTCAGTGAGGTGTTTTTAGATGTTTCTGAGGAGACTACAAGAAGTTAAACTGGCCATATACTGTGTTTAGGCAAGTCAGTGAATAGTTGACAGATGTTTCTGAGGAGACTACAAGAAGTTGAACTGGCCATATACTGTGTGTTGACAAGTCAGTGAAGTGTTGTCATATGTTTCTGAGGAAATTGCAATAAGTTAAACTGGCCATATACTGTGTGTTGACAAGTCAGTGGATTGTTGTAAGATGTTTCTGAGGAGACTACAAAAAGCTAAACTGGTCAATGCTGTGTGTTGACAAGTCAGTGGAGTGTTGTCAGATGTTTCTGAGGAAATTGCAAGAAGCTAAAGCTGCCATATACTGTGTGTTGACAAGTCAGTGAAGTGTTGTCAGATGTTTCTAAGGAGACTACAAGAAGTTGAACTGGCCATATAATGAGAGTTGACAAGTCAATGGAGTGTTGTCAGATGTTCCTGAGGAGATTGCAAGAATTTAAACTGGCCTTATACTGTGAGTTGACAAGTCAGTGGAGTGTTGTCAGATGTTTCTGAGGAGACTACAAGAAGTTAAATTCGCCATATACTGTGAGTCTGACAAGTCAGTGGAGTGTCGTTAGATGTTTCTGAGGAGATTGGAAGAAGTTAAACTGGCCACATACTGTGTGTCTGACAATTGAGTGGAGTGTTACTAGATGTTTCTGAGGAGACTACAGGAAGTTAAACTGTACATATACTGTGTGTCTGACAAGTCAGTGGAGTGTTGTCAGATGTTTCTGAGGAGATTGCAAAAAGTTAAACTAGCCATATACGTGTGTTTACAAGTCAGTGAAGTGTTGTCAGATGTTTCTGAGAAGACTACAAGAAGATAAACTGGCCATATACTGCGTGTCTGACAAGTCAGTGAAGTGTTGTCAGATGTTTCTGAGGAGACTACAACATGTTAACCTCGCCATATACTGTGTATTGACAAGTCACTGGAGTGTTGTCAGATGTTTCTGAGGAGACTACATTTTAAACAGGCCATATACTGTGCGTTGATAAGTCAGTGGGGTGTTGTCAGATGTTTCTGAGGAGACTACAAGAGATTAAACTGGTCAAATACTGTGTGTTTACAAGTCAGTGAAGTGTTGTCAGATGTTTCTGAGGAGATTGCAAGAAGTTAAACTGGCCATATACTGAGAGTTGACAAGTCAATGAAGTGTTGTCAGATGTTTCTGAGGAGATTGCAAGAAGTTAAACTGGCCTTATGCTGTGTGTTGACAAGTCAGTGAAGTGTTGTCAGATGTTTCTGAGGAGACTACAACAAGTTAAACTGGCCATATACTGTATGTTGACAAGTCAGTGCAGTGTTGTCAGATTTTTCTGTGGAGACTAAAAGAAGTTAAACTGGCCATATACTGTGAGCTGACAAGTCATTGAGGTGTTTTTAGATGTTTCTGAGGAGACAACAAGAAGCTAAACTGGTCAATACCGTGTGTTTACAAGTCAGTGAAGTGTTGTTAAATGCTTTTGAAGAGATTGCAAGAAGTTAAACCTGCAATATTCTGTGTGTTGACAAGTCAATGAAGTGTTGTCAGATGTTTCTAAGGAGATTCAAGAAGTTAAACAGGCCATATACTGTGTGTTGACAAGTCAATGAAGTGTTTCACATATTTCTGAGGAGACTACAAGAAGTTGAACTGGCCATATACTGAGGTTTGATAAGTCAGTGAAGTGTTGTCAGATGTTTCTGAGGAGATTGCAAGAAGTTAAACTGGCCATATACTGTGTGTGGACAAGTCAGTGAAGTGTTGTTAGATGCTTCTGAGGAGATTGCAAGAAGTTAAAATGGCCACATACAGTGTGTTGACTAGTCAGTGAAGTGTTGTCAGGTGTTTCTGAGGAGACTACAACAAGTTAAACTGGCCATATACTGTGTGTTGACAAGTCATTGAATTGTTGTCAGATGTTTCTGAGGAGATTGCAATAAGTTAAACTGGCCACATACTGTGTGTCTGACAAGTCACTGGAGCATTGTCAGTAGTTTCTGAGGAGATTGCAAGAAGCTAAACTGGCCATATACTGTGTGTTGTCAAGTCAGTGAAGTGTTGTCTGATGTTTCTGAGGACACGACAACAAGTTAAACTGGCAATATTCTCAGTGTTGACAAGTCAGTGAAGTGTTATCAGATGTTTCTGAGTAGACTACAACAAGCTAAACTGGCCATATACTGTGTGTTGTCAAGTCAGTGAAGTGTTGTCAGATATTTCTGAGGAGATTGCAAGAACTTAGACTGGCCATATACAGTGTGTTGACAAGTCAGTGAAGTGTTGTCAGATATTTCTGAGGAGATTGCAAGAAGTTAGACTGGCCTTATACTGTGAGTCTGACAAGTCAGTGAAGTGTTGTCAGATGTTACTGAGGAGACTACAACATGTTAAACCTGCCATATACTGTGTGTTGAAAATTCAGTGGAGTGTTGTCAGATGTTTCGGAGGAGATTGCAAGAATTTAAACTGGCCTTATACTGTGTGTTGACAAGTCAGTGGAGTGTTGTCAGATGTTTCTGAGGAGATTGCAAGAAGCTAAACCTGCCATATACTGTGTGTTGACAAGTCAGTGAAGTGTTGTCAGATGTTTCTAAGGAGACTACAAGAAGTTAAACTGGCCATATACTGTATCTTGACAAGTCAGTGAAGTGTTGTCAGATTTTCTGAGGAGATTGCAAGAAGTTAAACTGGCCATATACTGTGCGTTGACAACTCAGTGAAGTGTTCTCATATGTTTCCGAGGAGATTGCAAGAAGTTAAATCTGCCATATTCTGTGTATCCGACAAGTCAGTGAAGTGTTTTCAAGTCGGTGGAGTGTTGTCAGATGTTTCTGAGGAGATTGCAAGAAGTTAAACTGGCCATATACTGTGTGTTGACAAGTCAGTGAAGTGTTGTTAGATTTTCTGAAGAGATTGCAAGAAGTTAAACTGCCCATATACTGTGCGTTGACAAATCAGTGAAGTGTTGTCAGATGTTTATGAGAAGACTACAAGAAGTTAAACTGGCCATATTTTGAGAGTTGACAAGTCAGTGAAGCGTTGTCAGATGTTCCTGAGGAGAATGCAAGAAGTTAAACCGGCCATATACTGTGTGTTGACAAGTCAGTGAAGTGTTGTCAGATGTTTCTGAGGAGACTACAACAAGTTAAACTGGCCATATTCTGTGAGTTGACAAGTCAGTGGAGTGTTGTCAAATGTTTCTTGAGGAGACTACGAGAAGTTAAACTGGCCATATACTGTGTGTCTGACAAGTCAGTGGAGTGTTGTGAGATGTTTCTGAGGAGACTACAAGAAGTTAAACTGGCCATATACTGTGTGTTGACAAGTCAGTGGAGTGTTGTCAGATGTTTCCGAGGAGACTACAAGTTAAACTGGCCATATAATGTGTGTTACCAAGTCAGTGAAGTGTTGTCAGATGTCTCTGAGGAGATTGCAAGAAGTTAAATTGGCCATATACTGTGTGTCTGACAAGTCAGTGGAGTGTTGTCAGATGTTTCTGAGGAGATTGCAAGAAGTTAAACCTGCCATATACTGTGTGTTTACAAGTCAGTGAAGTGTTGTCAGATGTTTCTAAGGAGACTACAAGAAGTTAAACTGGCCATACACTATGTGTCTGACAAGTCAGTGAAGTGTTGTGAGATGTTTCTGAGGAGATTGCAAGAAGTTAATGCTGCCATATTCTGTGTATCCGACAAGTCATTGAAGTGTTGTCAAGTCAGTGGAGTGTTGTCAGATGTTTCTGTGGAGATTACAACAAGTTAAACTGGCCATATACTGTGTGTCTGACAAGTCAGTGAAGTGTTGTCAGATGTTCCTGAGCAGATTGCAAGAAGTTAAAGCTGCCATATTCTGTGTATCCGACAAGTCAGTGAAGTGTTATCAGATGTTTCTGAAGAGACTACAACAACTTAAACTGGCCATATACTGTGTGTTGACAAGTCAGTGCAGTGTTGTCAGATGTTTCTGAGGAGATTGCAAGAAGTTAAAGCTGCCATTATGTGTGTATCCGACAAGTCAGTGAAGTGTTGTCAGATGTTTCTGAGGAGATTGCAAGAAGTTTAACTGGCCACATACTGTGTGTTGACAAGTCAGTGAAGTGTTGTCAGATGTTTCTGAGGAGACTACAATTAGTTAAACTGGCCATATACTGTGAGTTGACAAGTCAGTGGAGTGTGGTCAGATGTTTCTGAGGTGATTACAAGAAGTTAAATTCGCCATATACTGTGAGTCTGACAAGTCAGTGAAGTGTTGTTAGATGTTTCTGAGGAGATTGCAAGAAGTTAAACTGGCCACATACTGTGTGTTGACAAGTCAGTGAAGTGTTGTCAGATGTTTCTGAGGAGACTACAATTAGTTAAACTGGCCATATACTGTGAGTTGACAAGTCAGTGGAGTGTGGTCAGATGTTTCTGAGGTGATTACAAGAAGTTAAATTCGCCATATACTGTGAGTCTGACAAGTCAGTGAAGTGTTGTTAGATGTTTCTGAGGAGATTGCAAGAAGTTAAACTGGCCATATGTGTGTCTGACAATTGAGTGGAGTGTTGTACGATGTTCCTGAGGAGACTAGAAGAAGTTAAACTGGTCATATACTGTGTGTTGACAAGTCAGTGAAGTGTTGTCAGATGTTTCTGAGGAGACTACAACAAGTTAACTGGTCATATACTGTGTTTTGACAAGTTAGTGAAGTGTTGTCAGATATTTCTGAGGAGATTGCAACAAGTTAAAATGGCCATATACGTGTGTTGACAAGTCAGTGAAGTGTTGTCAGATGTTTCTGAGGAGACTACAAGAAGTTAAACTGGCCATATACTGAGTGTCTGACAAGTCAGTGAAGTGTTTTCAGATGTTTCTGAGGAGACTACAACATGTTAACCTCGCCATATACTGTGTATTGACAAGTCACTGGAGTGTTGTCAGATGTTTCTGAGGAGATTGCAAGAAGTTAAAGCTGCCATATACTGTATGTTGACAAGTCAGTGGAGTGTTGTCAGAAGTTTCTGAGGAGATTACAAGAAGTTAAACTGGCCACATACTTTGTGTTGACAAGTCAGTGAAGTGTTGACAGATGTTTATGAGAAGACTAAAACAAGTTAAACTGGCCTTATTCTGTATGTTGACAAGTCAGTGAAGTGTTGTCGCATGTTTCTGAGGAGACTACAAGAAGGTAAACTGGCCATATACTTCGAGTTGACAAGTCAGTGAGGTGTTTTTAGATGTTTCTGAGGAGACTACAAGAAGTTATAACTGGCCATATACTGTGTTTAGGCAAGTCAGTGAATAGTTGACAGATGTTTCTGAGGAGACTACAAGAAGTTGAACCGGCCATATACTGTGTGTTGACAAGTCAGTGAAGTGTTGTTAGATTTTCTGAAGAGATTGCAAGAAGTTAAACTGCCCATATACTGTGCGTTGACAAATCAGTGAAGTGTTGTCAGATGTTTATGAGAAGACTACAAGAAGTTAAACTGGCCATATACTGAGAGTTGACAAGTCAGTGAAGTGTTGTCAGATGTTCCTGAGGAGAATGCAAGAAGTTAAACCGGCCATATACTGTGTGTTGACAAGTCAGTTAAGTGTTGTCAGATGTTTCTGAGGAGACTACAACAAGTTATACTGGCCATATACTGTGAGTTGACAAGTCAGTGGAGTGTTGTCAAATGTTTCTTGAGGAGACTACGAGAAGTTAAACTGGCCATTTACTGTGTGTCTGACAAGTCAGTGGAGTGTTGTGAGATGTTTCTGAGGAGACTACAAGAAGTTAAACTGGCCATATACTGTGTGTTGACAAGTCAGTGGAGTGTTGTCAGATGTTTCTGAGGAGACTACAAGTTAAACTGGCCATATAATGTGTGTTACCAAGTCAGTGAAGTGTTGTCAGATGTCTCTGAGGAGATTGCAAGAAGTTAAATTGGCCATATACTGTGTGTCTGACAAGTCAGTGGAGTGTTGTCAGATGTTTCTGAGGAGATTGCAAGAAGTTAAACCTGCCATATACTGTGTGTTTACAAGTCAGTGAAGTGTTGTCAGATGTTTCTAAGGAGACTACAAGAAGTTAAACTGGCCATACACTATGTGTCTGACAAGTCAGTGAAGTGTTGTGAGATGTTTCTGAGGAGATTGCAAGAAGTTAATGCTGCCATATTCTGTGTATCCGACAAGTCATTGAAGTGTTGTCAAGTCAGTGGAGTGTTGTCAGATGTTTCTGAGGAGATTGCAAGAAGTTAAAACTGCCATATACTGTGTGTCTGACAAGTCAGTGAAGTGTTGTCAGATGTTTCTGAGCAGATTGCAAGAAGTTAAAACTGGCCATATACTGTGTGTTGACAAGTCAGTGAAGTGTTGTCAGATGTTTCTGAGGAGACTACAACAACTTAAACTGGCCATATACTGTGTGTTGACAAGTCAGTGAAGTGTTGTCAGATGTTTCTGAGGAGACTACAACAACTTAAACTGGCCATATACTGTGTGTTGACAAGTCAGTGCAGTGTTGTCATATGTTTCTGAGGAGATTGCAAGAAGTTAAATCTGCCATATTCTGTGTATCCGACAAGTCAGTGAAGTGTTGTCAGATGTTTCTGAGGAGACTACAAGAAGTTAAACTGGCCATATACTGTGTGTTGACAAGTCAATGGAGTGTTGTCAGATGTTTCTGAGGATATTGCAACAAGTTAAACTGGCCATATACTGTGTGTTGGCATGTCAGTGGAGTGTTGTCAGATGTTTCTGAGGAGATTTCAACAAGTTAAACTGGATATATACTGTGTGTTGACATGTCAGTGAAGTGTTGTCAGATGTTTTTGAGATTGCAAGAAGTTAAAGGTGCCATATTCTGTGTTTACAACAAGTCAGTGAAGTGTTGTCAGATGTTTCTGAGGAGACTACAACAAGTTAAACTGGCCATATACTGTGTGTTGACAAGTCAGTGGAGTGTTGTCAGATGTTTCTGAGGAGATTGCAAGGAGTTAAAGTTGCCATATTTTGTGTATCCGACAAGTGAGTGGAGTGTCCATGTTGCAGCTTCTGCCCTACAGTCTGAGGAACACAGTTGAGGACTGGCTCTTGTCACAGCCGCAGGGAACCCTTCGGCTCATACAACTGTTGTGCCCTGGACTCGATTTAATTATACACAGTGGTGTTTTCATCCTGGTATCACTTTGTGACTGTCATGTGTTCTAACAGTTAAAATTAATTAGTGAGCAGATTATATTATTTAGTTTTATTATTGGACAACATGTTTCATAAGCAGCCATTGTGTGCCAGCATTGGTCGTCCCTAGTGGGTTCCTTCATCAGCAGGTCAACTGGCAGGATTGCAAAATTGAAAACACGTTTCAGAAATATTAAACAGAAACAGGGACACAAACCAGCATTAGGTTGGTATTTTTGGAAACAGCAACACACCATTAATAAAAGTCCAAAATATTACAAGGAAAACAAAATTTTAAGTTTGCTACAACATTTACATTTCGATAAACAAGAACTGTATTTTCTATTTTGAAATCCTGCCTGGCGACCTACTGAAGCAGAGGTTCATCAAACCACCACCACGATTAAGAACAAGCAATTCTTGCGGGGAATTAATAATGATTATAATATTTCATTCATCCAGTTTATCATACATATGATTTTGGACATGTCAAGATTAGACTATTTACATTTACATTAATTAGTTTCAGAGTTCCTTTAAACATTTATAAGATACATTCTCAACTTCCTTTCAAATTGTTGTTTAGAAACATGTGCTACAGATTTAATTTCTGGTCTTAGTTTGTTATTCCAGAAATATGTATCTACATGTTTTACACATACACTTACCTCTTGCATAGTGCTTCTTTGTAATTGCTTTGAGCTTTCTATTATTGCTCTGAGATTTATTGTGTATAAGAGTTCTTTACTTGAATTGACAATGGAAGCTTCTGAAACATGTTTTCAATAATAAAAGTAAGTGATGTACTGTTTATATTTCCGAGTAGTTCACTTTAAATGTTAGACCGTAGAGTAAAGCAATGTCAGCACCTTGTGAGTGAATCATTAACAAATAAATGAGCATCATGTACAGAGTTAGTAAAGCAAGAATGGGTGTGGCTCCGAGCTATGAGAACATTCCACCACAAGCCTGCACACTACGAGGACACTTAAATAACTAGCCATGTATCAAAATAGATAGTGTTGCTGAGGCAAGTTGGTGTTACACGTCGCCAAAACAAATTTGCTACTTATTTTTAGCTTAGTTTTGATCTGAGTCTTTTCAGCTATTTGTTCAGTATGTTTTTGCTAAAATGGAAAAAAATGTGATATTGTTTTTTACGTTTGGATGCGAAAACTTGCAAATTGAATTCTGTATTTAGGGAAGTTTTGTCATGTAAGAAAACAATTAGATCTTTTCATGTATTCTTGATGAGGAACACCCAGCAAAATTGGTTACCAAGAGAATCATTGTCCACCATTGAAAGTTCACAAGATGGCAGAGGCCATAGGTGTGTTGACAGCAATGCATGATAACTTGGGAGATGAAAAAGTTGTCAAGTTGATCGCTTACTGTAGACAACAGGCAGGTGTGGCTTTCAAGTTGAAAACTGTGTTTGAAACTATTTTTAAAGTGAAATACAAAGCACTTTCACTGTCGATGAGACCTGGATTCATTATTATACTCAGAAAGCAAGCAAGAAGGCAAAGATATTTCCATCGATTGTGGCCATTTTCTGGGATGTGAAGTCTAACTTGTTACAATAAACACTATTGCTCTCATTTGTCAACAAGTTGAAAAAACTTTTAATTCACTGCCAGCGTAGTCACTACCAAACTACATGCCTCCCAACCTATTTCTTCTTATTCCTAAACATGAAGAACTGCAACAAAATTTAGATCAAATTGAGACAAACATGTATTTTTTTCAAAACTTGCAAATATGCATAGAAGCTCGTGACAGTGATGTGATTAAATATGCAGTCCTCAGCAGTTTAACGTATAGATTAGTCACATTCCTAAGGAGATTAATTAATACCAACAGATACTCCAAACAGCTACCAACAACGGCTTCCAAAAAAGTGCATTAGACAAGAGAATACATAAATACAAAAAACTGAACCGCATAACACACACAACCACCCTATAGAACCTCAGTGACCAACCTCAGTTCAGAAAATTCAGCTATCATCCTTGGGCACACAACAAACTTCAGAAAATATTCAGGAATTATAACATCACCTTAGCTCCAAAAAACAACTACAGCATTCAGAAACTGTTGTGCAGAAATTTAAAAGATCCTATCCCTGCAGACAAAAAACCGGGAATTTATGAAATTAAATGCTCAGATTGTAATCTGGTATATATAAGAGAAGTTTGGAGACCAGATTAAAGGAACACATGAGAAACCCAAAATACAAGCAAATTGAAAAATCAGCAGTTGCCATCATTTTTGGACATCAGGACACGAAATCACACCAAATATAAAACTATTAAACCCATAGAATTAGATGTATGGGAGAAGATCTACATCATGAAGAAAAAGAACCATATCATGAATTTTGATTTACCACCATGCAGCAACCTCTGAAGTTTATAGATCCAACACCAGATGCCTCCACAAGTGATACACCACCACCCCCATCGTTGATGCCATCGAAGAAAGATTTAGTCGGAATTAAGGGTTGAAAATGGGAACAAGGTTCCCAAAACCGGTCCCAGTAAGTAAAAACAAGTGATGTTTGTGTTACAAAAACTGACTCCAATTCTTTTAGTTTTTATGTATGTTTTTGCTGACGACATAAATTCCGCTGTACTCTCATGTAAACAATTTTTAAGAAGTAGTACATACATAAGTTGTATTAACATCTAATATTTTCTCAACAATCTCAATGTAAAATGTTTTATTAGCCTCTCCTTCAGATCTCCGGGTAGAGGCTACAATGAGAGAATCTAGAAACTTAAATAAGTGATCAGTCGGAATACTGTACAGACAATCAGAGCTACGGGTTAAAAAGTTGGCAAAAGTGTATGTGATTAACAGTGGTTTGAGAATGTTGAGAAATAAATAATGCTATATTTATTCATATTTTTATACCCACAGATTCCATTTTTTTTTTCTCCTCTATAAAGATGGAATCTTTGAGTATAAAAATATAGTAAAAAATATTATTAATGCACCAATATTTTCTTTTGTTTTTAAAAGTTTGAATTTTTGGGCAAAAATTCTTTTTTTGGGAGGAAGGGCCTTTGTTTATTTTTACTCAATTTGCCCCTCACTAACCAATCCAATTCACCCCTCACTAACAAATCCAATTTGCCCCTCACTAACCAATCCAATTCACCCCTCACTAACCAACCCAATTTGCCCCTCACTAAACAATCCAATTTGCCCCTCACTAACCAATCAATTTGCCCCTCACTAACCAATCCAATTCATCCCTCACTAACCAACCACTTTGCCCCTCACTAACCAATCCAATTTGCCCCTCACTAACCAATCACTTTGCCCCTCACTAACCAATCCAATTCATCCCTCACTAACCAATCACTTTGCCCCTCACTAACCAACCCAATTTGCCCCTCACTAAACAATCCAATTTGCCCCTCACTAACCAATCAATTCGCCCCTCACTAACTAATCTAATTCATCCCTCACTAACCAATCACTTTGCCCCTCACTAACCAACCCAATTTGCCCCTCACTAAACAATCCAATTTGCCCCTCACTAACCAATCCAATTTGCCCCTCACTAAACAATCCAATTTGCCCCTCACTAAACAATCCAATTCATCCCTCACTAACAAATCCAATTCATTCCTCACTAACCAATCACTTTGCCCCTCACTAACCAATCACTTTGCCCCTCACTAACCAATCAATTCGGCCCTCACTAACCAATCTAATTCATCCCTCACTAACCAATCACTTTGCCCCTCACTAACAAATCCAATTTGCCCCTCACTAACCCAGGTAGTTATTGAAGCGTTCTTGTAGTGCCTGTTGATATAAATGTTATTTACATTTAAATGCACAAGTAGCAATAGCAGCAGCGTAAACCAGAAGCTGTATATGTATATTCACATCCTGCTACATGAAGCAAAACGCAGATAATGTTAGTATTTACACACACACACACACACACACACATGTTTAAGTTAAAAATACAAGAAAAAGTAATGTTTGATCCAGCTCCAAGCACTTCACCAAGCACAAACAGTTTCAAAACATACCATCATCATCAGCAACTGTCATATGAATCACTGCTCTCTCTCACTGGGAACAAACTGAAATCAGTAATAATTCTATACACACACATTCATCATTAGAAATAAAACGAGACCTCCAACTTTTATCTAATAAGATTATGTTGTCAATAATATAACAATGATATGGACACGAAGAATAATATTCCATTTGTCTTGACTTATATTTGATGTGCATATCAGATGTCTTTGTATTGCTACATTATATTATTTTGTCTTAATAAAGCAATTAATATGTCTATTGGAACTTCAACTATAAATAAGAGAATATCACTGCACACAAAAAAAAAAAAAAAACAAATGCACGTGGGTGCGATAAATTTAGAAAAACAATTGCACGAGGCTGTAGGAAAAGAAATGATTAAAATGCAGAGACAAATGAGTTTTGACTGGATGCAATTTTACATGCCAATGTACTGGATTGGCCATTTACAATGATCATGTGTCAAAAACAAATACTCCATGAAAACAGAACTAAAAAGGTCTAATAAAAAGAAGATTGCAGGACTGTAGGCCATGGTCGAGTAACTAGAGACAGCTAGACAACAAAACAAAGTTGCTGGAGAAATCAAATATAAAAACAATATTTAAACCAACCAGAAAAATAAGACAACAACTAAGACAGGACAATGCATGGGATATACTGTATAGCTGCGGCTAGGTTTATATTGGCAGTACTCAGCACAGAGCATAAAACAGCACAAAAGCAACTGTTGTCTTGGGCATATCAGCCCGAATTGCTTATGTGCCATGACATTAAGTCCTAGCATATTATCACAATGTATCACAAAGCAATTGAAGAAATAGCCCACTTGGAGGTGGTTCGAGCCCATGCCACACAAGTTTTGCCCAACGGTCGACCTATAGGAAACACGGGGGGCAGATCGCTCCCAGACACTCTACTTACAACCAGTTGGGAGTCACATTCTCTCAACATGGGCGAGACATCAGATGGGACTGCAAGTCCATGCAGACACAGGGGAGGGGGCAGATCACTCACAGCCACTCTATACAACCAGTTAGGAGTCACATTCTCTCAACATGGGCAAGACGTCAGATGGGACTGCAAGATCACGCAGACACAGGGGGGGGGGGGGGTCAGATGACTCACAGCCACTCTATACAACCAGCTGGGAGTCACATTCTTACAACATGGCAAGATGCCAGATGGGACTGCAAGCCCATGACATAGAGACACAGGAGGGGGGGGGGGGCAGATCACTCACAGCCACTCTATACAACCAGCTGGGAGTCACATTGTCCCAACATGGGGAAGACGTCAGATGGGACTCCAAGTCCATGCAGACACAGGGGGAGGTGGGGTAGATCACTCACAGCCACTCTACACAACCAGCTGGCAGTCACATTCTCTCAACATGGGCGAGACGTCAGATGGGACTGCAAACCCATGGAGACACAGGGGGGGGGGGCAGATCACTCACAGCCACTCTATACAACCAGCTGGGAGTCTCATTCTCTCAACATGGGCGAGACGTCAGATGGGACAGCAAACCCATGGATACACGTGGGGGGGGGGGCAGATCACTCACAGCTGGGAGTCACAATCTTACAACATGGCAAGATGTCAGATGGGACTGCAAGCCCATGACATAGAGACACAGGAGGGGCGGGGGGCAGATCACTCACAGCCACTCTACACAACCAGCTGGCAGTCACATTCTCTCAACATGGGCGAGACGTCAGATGGGACTGCAAGCCCATGTCATAGAGACAGGGTGGAGGCAGATCACTCACAGTCACTCTATACAACCAGCTGGGAGTCACATTCTCTCAACATGGGCGAGACATCAGATGGGACAGCAAGCCCATGGAGACACAGGGGGGGGGGGGCAGATCACTCACAGCCACCCTAGTTACAACCAACTGGGAGTCAGATTCTCTCAACATGGGCGAGACGTCAGATGGGACAGCAAATCCATTGAGACACAGGGGGGGGTGGCAAATCACTCACACCCACTCTATTAAACCAGCTTGGAGTCACATTCTCTCAACATGGGCGAGACGTCAGATGGGACTGCAAGCCCATGTCATAGAGAGAAGGGGGGCTGGGGGAGGCCAGATCACTCACACCACTCTATTCAACCAGCTGGGAGTCACATTCACTCAACGTGGGCGAGACGTCAGATGGGACAGCAAACCGACGGAGACACAGGGGGGTGGGGCAGATCCGTCACAGCCACTCTACACAACCAGCTGGGAGTCACATTCTCTCAACATGGGCGAGACTTCAGATGGGACTGCAAGCCCATGGAGACACAGCGGCCGGGGCAGATCCGTCACAGTCACTCTACACAACCAGCTGGGAGTCACATTCTCTCAACATGGGCGAGACGTCAGATGGGACAGCAAACCGACGGAGACACAGGGGGGTGGGGCAGATCCGTCACAGCCACTCTACACAACCAGCTGGGAGTCACATTCTCTCAACATGGGCGAGACTTCAGATGGGACTGCAAGCCCATGTCATAGAGACAGATCACTCACAGATCACAGGGAGGCAGATCACTCACAGTCACTCTACACAACCAGCTGGGAGTCACATTCTCTGAACATGGGCGAGACGTCAGATGGGACAGCAAACCCACGGAGACACAGGGGGGGCGGGGCAGATCACTCACAGCCACTCTATACAACCAGCTGGGAGTCATATTCTCTGAACATGGGCGAGATGTCAGATGGGGCAGCAAGCCCACGGAGACACAGGGGTGGGGGGCAGATCACTCACAGCCACTGTAGTTGCAACCAGCTGGGAGTTACATTGTCTCAACATGGGCTAGATGTCAGCAAGCCCACGGAGACAGAGGGGGGGGGGGCAGATCCCTCACAGCCACTCTATACAACCAGCTGGGAGTCACATTCTCTCAACATGGGCGAGACGTCAGATGGGACAGAGAGCCCATGTCATAGACACAGAGTGGAGGCAGATCACTCACAGTCACTCTATGCAACCAGCTGGGAGTCACATTGTCTCAACATGGGCGAGTGTCAGATGGCACAGCAAACCCATGGAGACACAGGGGGGGCAGATAACTCACAGCCACTCTATACAACCAGCTGGGAGTCACATTCTCTCAACATGGGCGAGACTTCAGATGGGACAGAAAGCCCATGTCATAGAGACACGGGGGGCTGGGGCCGGGGCCGGGGCAGATCACTCACAGCTACTCTATACAACCAGCTGGGAGTCACATTCTCTCAACATGGGCGAGACGTCAGATGGGACTGCAACCCATGAAGACAAAGGGGGGGGGGGGGGGGGCAGATCACTCACGCCACTCTATACAACCAGCTGGGAGTCACATTCTCTCAACATGGGCGAGACGTCAGATGGGACAGCAAGCCCATGACATAGAGACACAGGGGGGGGGGGGGGCGGGGGCCAGATCACTCACAGCCACTCTATACAACCAGCTGGGAGTCACATTGTCTCAACATGGGCGAGACGTCAGATGGGACTGCAAGCCCATGTCATAGAGACATGGGGGGCTGGGGGGGGAGGCAGATCACTCACAGTCACTCTACACAACCAGCTGGGAGTCACATTCTCTCAACATGGGCGAGACGTCAGATGGCATCGCAAACCCACGGAGACACAGGGGGGAAGGGGCAGATCCCTCACAGCCACTCTACACAACCAGCTGGGAGTCACATTCTCTCAACATGGGCGAGACGTCAGATGGGACTGCAAGCCCATGTCATAGAGACATGGAGGGCTTGGGGGGACAGATCACTCACAGTCACTCTACACAACCAGCTGGGAGTCACATTGTCTCAACATGGGCGAGACGTCAGCAAGCCCACGGAGCCAGAGGGGGGGGGGGCAGATCCCTCACAGCCACTCTATACACCCAGCTGGGAGTCTCATTCTCTCAACATGGGCGAGACGTCAGATGGGACTGCAAACCCATGGAGACACAGCGGCCGGGGCAGATCACTCACAGCCGCTCTATACAACCAGCTGGCAGTCACATTCTCTCAACATGGGCGAGACGTCAGATGGGTCAGCAAACCCACGGAGACCCAGGGGGGGCGGAGGCAGATCACTCACAGCCACTCTAGTTACAACCAGTTGGGAGTCGCATTCTCTCAACATGGGCGAGACATCAGATGGGACAGCAAACCCATGGAGACACAGGGGCGGGGGGCAGATCACTCACAGCCACTCTACACAACCAGCTGGCAGTCACATTCTCTCAACATGGGCGAGACGTCAGATGGGACTGCAAGCCCATGTCATAGAGACAGGGTGGAGGCAGATCACTCACAGCCACTCTATACAACCAGCTGGGAGTCACATTCTCTCAACATGGGCGAGACGTCAGATGGGACTGCAAGCCCATGCAGACACAGAGGGGGGGGCAGATCACTCACAGCCACTCTATACAACCAGCTGGGAGTCACATTCTCTCAACATGGGCGAGAGGTCAGATGGGACTGCAAGCCCATGCAGACACAGAGGGGGGGGGGGGCAGATCACTCACAGCCACTCTATACAACCAGCTGGGAGTCACATTCTCTCAACATGGGCGAGACGTCAGATGGGAGTGCAAGCCCAGAATCTACTTTTTATTGGATGAACACTAAATGTATATATCAGAACTAAAACAAATTCAAAGTGTTAGCAAGGTTTTGTTCCACTAACATAACTATAATGTCCTGGGCCACTCTTCCACACAAACTGTGTGTAACCTACATGACAAGTACTTAACAATACATGTTCCTTGACAGCATCACAAAAGTTTTCGTTTTGTTCTCTTTCATAGTTGGCTTACCCTCCCCATATGTTGGGACTTGTCTAGAGGTATTAGTGTGACGATATGAAACACAAGTGTAATGGAATATAGGAATGTGAACATCGAGCAACTGGTGGAATGAGTGCCAGTTCGTCCACCACAAATCGAACCTGGGCCGCCTAGCTGGGAGCAAGCAGTCACAGCACCACCCACTTCAAACTTAAAACCATTATAACAGAAATTATAAAAGCCCTTTTATAGTATACAAGAATTTAATATGGAAAACTTCTCTATGTAAATAATGTATACTGACATGTTCTTTAAATACACACAAAAGAATGAAAATAAATTAAATTGTATTATAATATTTGAGATAAAAAAACGAAAGAAGCCGCACACTGTGCAAGCAATGGAGCTTTATAAATCATTGGCAAGATGTCCTTCATTGTTTGTGTGACTCCATATACATATGATGTGTTTCGAGATAGCAGGAAAACTTGTTCTTTAAGGTAACCCCGCAACAAAAAGTTGGGCACATTGAGATCATGTTGGAATGTGTCTACTCAAGACACAATTGCCACCTCAGCAACACTGACATCATTTATTACCTTTGGTCTTCTAGATTTCTTGTCATCAGCAACAGAACCAATTTTTCTCATTAAATCTCTATAATTATGAGTGGAACATGAGGTTCTGTTAAATTGATAAGACTTGTAAATGTTCTCAGACCTTGAGGAAAACTCCTCTTGCTTTCATAACAGTATTAGTGACTTGTAATTCTTATAGCAGTATTCGAGAAAAGTGTAGCCATGGTAACAGTGAGCTGAAACAAAACAATCCCATTGCATGACTCAAATATTACCTAAAATATTTACGAGGTTTGAAGTGAGCTCTGAAACACTGTATACACTTCTCTGGAGGTTCACTCATTTCATTAGCAGCTTAAACAACATTAAACTTCACATCCACACATATTCCCTACCTGCAAATATCAATATGTACATGAAAATAAGTTTCAAAGTAAAATGAAAGATTAAAACCTTTAGGTAAGTTAATATAAAAGATCAAACAATATTAAATGTTTCAGTCAAAGAACCAGTAATAGGGGGGCTGGAAATAAACAAAAACATTTAATAAATAGGTAATGGTGTTGGGGGGTTGGTGGTAATACTAATACTAATAATAATAATAATAATAATAATAAATATAATAATAATAATAACAATAAAATAATAGAAATAAGAGAATCTGAACTTTTTTGCATAGTAATTAAGCAAATAAAAACTTTAAAAATGTTCAGCGTGTTTTATCCTGATCTGATTATTGGATGTTTCATCCCTGAATTTTACATACTGCATTCAAAAAATTCCCAGAATGGGATAAATAAGAGAGAAACAAGTTACCATTAGACAATTCCTTCCATAGTGACACAGTTCTGTGTAAAGAGACTGAAACCTGTCATAGTACCCTTGTTGCTTGTTCAGTAATTTCTTAAAAGTTTGAAAATGTTGACTGAAACATTCTGTGAGGGAGATTTGTTTAACAAAACAAAAAACTTGAAGTTGGAACATCCTCTTTGCTGACAAAACACATACATAAGCAGCAAAAACCAGTTGCCAAACAAATTAGCATGAAAATAAATGATTTTTTGAATCTAGGATTACATATAAATTATAGAAGTGCAACTCATTTGTAGCCCATGGCTTTTAACCAGGAATCAACTCAGCTACTGACAACATGGCTCCTCACAAAAACACAGCTTTACAAAATATTATTTCAAGTTTTCAATAGAAATATATAAATTGCTGAGCAATGCAGTGGCAATAGCTGTGTAGAATCTCAAGAAACATGTTTTTATCAGTTAAAATCTTTTGTTTCAGATTTAGTTGTGCTACCAGATTTTGATCACTTATGTAGTTTGAATTTTCAACTTTTTATTTTTGCATACAATTATTGAATGACTGGTGAGTCAGTTTAAAGAGGACATATATCTAATTCTCTGTGTATTAGATGTTCTTTCTGCAAATATATATTCCATATGAATCACTGAATCTTGTACATTAGATTACTTCAAGCCTTTAATGCATGAGTAATCTACTGTTTTTCTTTCAGTTCTGAGATTTGCTGCTACTATAAACATAAGAAAATTAACAGTTTTAACTAAGGAAACTACTCTATGAGCAAAATTAAAAAATAACTGACTCAAATAAAGATATACCTGTCGACTCATGAAATTTCAAATGATGTCTTTCATATCACGTCATTCTCCCTGTGCTTTGCCCCCCACTTGTCTATAATATATATAAAATGCTCATGTGGATTACTTGAGATTTTTCAATGTGTGTCACTACCAATGGAGTACTGCTGCTGCTGTTGTAATTTGTTGGAGAGATCGTTTGGTGGCAGCGTTCATGATTCTGTGCTTCTGTTTTTGGTATGTCTTATTTCATTCCTAGTTCTGTGTACAAACATTGTAGATTAAATCTTACCTCCATTTGTGCCAGCATAACCACATGCTTATTAGTCAAATTAATTAACAATGTTTGGATAAGTTAGTAAGAGGGATGTAAAGTGTTAATTTAAGTGTTTTTATTCTGACTCAAATAGAAACTGATTCATGCTATGTAAGCAGTTTCAGTTGCTCTGAGTATCCACTTGTGATGTAGCCTGGACAAAATGAAGTGGCAGAGCAGCCAATTGTCAGACTTTAGCTTAGTGTCCCAGTCTCTACTGGGCGTGAAAGACCAACTAATTTTGCTCAGGCTTGAGGTTCACTTGCTAACTCAAGGCTCATCAAACTTTATCCAAGATTGACCTGGCCTGCTCCATTCTCAGCTCTTACATGGCCCACAACAAATAAAACTGAAGTGCAAGTTGTACAAAATAAGTTTCTCTGCAGAGCTACAAATACGCAGCTTCAACACAAACCTCCAACAGAACACAATATAAAGACATTCTTCAACAAATTAAGCAACATTACTGGTACTCAAGCATATCACACAAAAGACCAAAAAGAAAATTACCACAACATTTCTTAGCCAGTGACACAGAGGACTCCTCTTTATAAATTTCATTCAACTGTACATTTACATTACTAACAACTATTTCTGTTTGTGTTAGAGGAGTCAACCTCAAATGTTGGTCCAGAAAGTAACCTTCATTTGGAAATAAAATTAAACCACTTGAGATATAAAAATTGTATTATTATATATGAAAAATACAAAATTTTTTTCTATTTTTCTACATATTCTCCGAACAAATTCAAGCACTCGTCACACCTTTTAACAGTCTTTGAAATACCCTCTGCATAAAATTCTGCCGCCTGTGAAAGTAGCCAACCCGTCACGGCGTACTGAAGCTCTTCGTCATTGCCGAAGCGCTGAGATGCAAGCCACTGTTTCAGATGAAAATCACTGGGAGCTAAGTCCAGGCTGTAGGGGGGATGGTCAAAAACGTTCCATTTGAAACTGGCCAAAAGTTCAATTGTTCTTTGAGGTATGTGCGGGAGAGCGTTGTCATGTAGAAACACAACACCAGATGACAGAAGAGCATGATGCTTGTTTTGGATTGCCCTTCTTAGTCTTTTCAACGTTTCACAGTAGGCTTCAGAATTGACCGTCGTGCCATGTACCATAAATTCAACGAGTAAGATGCCCTTAGCATCCCAAAAAACCACAGCCATGACTTTCCTCGCAGACAAAGTTTGACAGGCTTTCTTTGGCTTGCTTGGAGAAGCGGTATGTCCCCATCGCATTGACTGCCATTTTGTCTCAAAATTCATGTAGGCCACTCTCAAGTTTCATCGCCAGTAAAAATTTTGTTCAAAAATGCTTCTCCTTCAGTGGCATACCGAGAAAGAAAGTCGATGGCAGAACTCATTCTTTTGGTTTTGTGGTCATCAGTCAGCAGTTTTGGTACCCAACAAGCACAAAAAATTGTGATAGCCTAGGTGTTTGGTCACTATCTCGTGCAAAAGACTCCGAAAAATTTCGGGAAAATGTTCGGAAAGTTCCGTTATCGTTAACTGACGGTTCTCACAAACTTTTCCATGCACTTTGACCACCAGGTCATCATTGACAAGAGTAGGCCTACCACTCCTGTATTCTTCATGAATGTTAGTTCTTCCATTTTTAAAAAATTGTACCCATTGACAGACAACACCTTCACTCATAATGTTAGAACCATATACTGCACACAATTCACAATGAATTTCAGCTGCTGAGTGATGTTTTGCCAAAAGAAATCTTATAACACTGTGCACCTCACATTTGGCAGGATTTTCTATTGCGGCGCTCATGTTTTGAGGTTTCTCTCTCAAACGCACGACAGTACAATGCTCTTCCTTAGACAGCTAGAAGCATACTGGCCCCTGTGCACACTGGTGTGTAGAAAATGGCGCTATGCACAAACGGCGGTTTCTTTCTGGATTGCCCTCATATATAGCATAAATGCAGATCTGCCAACAATAAAATTTAAAAAAAAAAAGCTTGAGGTTGTTTTACTGACACTGTACCACTGGCTTTATTTCTCTTCTGAAGGATGTTTATGCCCTTCACCAGGACCTTGGTTAGACTGCATATTGAGGAGAAAGCACATAACGTGTTAGTAAAGCATCAGCAGTAAATGTTAATACAACTCACTAATTGTTTTGTTGCTTCATCTGTTTCCCTCTCGTGCATCAGTGTTCCACCCATGAGACGTCGTATCTGTGATCATGCACATTAAACATGTGATACAATACTAGCACAGCAAGGGCTGTTCAGTAAACACACAAACTTGACCTGCTTGCTGTAGCACAAAGAGGCTCTTACATATCTTGGTGTGTGTGTTCCTTTGCTTGTAAATAAACTCACATCAATTTGTGATAAGAAAAGAAAGGTAAACAGGCTTGTGTTCATGGAGCAGAAAGGTTACAACAGTCACCTTGTAAATCTCTTAGGTGTCTTGCAGAAGAAACTGACATTTGAAAAGATTCAGCATGGAAAGCAACAAAACTTTTAAAACTCAAACCATACAAGGTTACTGTTGTCCAGGAATTGCTACCATGTGGCCACCAGAGTCAGGTAAATATTCTGAGGAATTTTAAATGTAAAAAGAAGCTAATAACAGTGAAGAATAACACAAATATTAATATAAAAATAATAGTTGCAACCAATCTTCACTTATCTTTTGGAATCCTTGCCTTACTAGTTTCGCAATGAAATCGTTGCGAAACTAGTAAGGCAAGGATTCCAAAAGATAAGTGGAGATTGGTTGCAACTATTATTTTTATATTAATATTCTGAGGAATGTTAATGATGGAAGAGAATTAATATGTTCAGTGATGAAACATAGTTTCATTTACATGGTCATGTGACATGACAACATAACCAGTATTATGCCACAGACAAACACAATTTCATTCATGAAACTCCATTGCATGATCAAACAATCGGAGTGCGGTGCGCATATGATCATCCTGTGATGTTGTAAGTTTTGTGTTCATTGTGATAACTGTTAATGTGATTTAAGATTTTATTTGACGTCTGCGCAACTACCAGCCAAGAGTACATGCACCTGACAGCCAAGTCTTCTATCATTACTATATTTACGGTATTCTTGTTTTACCACTAGAGGTCACTTACTCTGTTGGCTGAACATGATCACTCGCTAGACTCCACATTTACCAAAAACTTGTGGGGAAGTGAAAGCTCAATGTTTGTGTACCCTAGACCAGCCATATTCAACAATACCTGTCAATGTCTCAAGGAGCATCAAAAAGCTTCTTCAGTGCTGCACAAAGGCAGTTTTCGAAATGATCATGTTGATGAAGCTTGGATATAACGGCACCACCAAACTCCATTTTGTGTTGGAGAACAAACAATGGAGCTTCCAGCAGGATTCAGCACCTGCTCACAAGGCAAAGTCTTCCAGCAGCCCTGAGGGCATGTTCAGATATCCACAACCTGGTGAAGGCAGTCAACCATTGATACAACACTTAGTCAAGGAAAGGCACGGTCTGAAGTGTGCTACAGAACTTGGCCATCTCCTGGTCACGTACTGTTGCTTGGTCTGTCACACATGTTTGGACATCAAAGAAAATCTCAAATCACATTAAACACAAAACACACCTTATCACAGATGTTGCACAACAGTAACCTTGTATGGTTTGAGTTTTAAAAGTTTTGCTGAAGCTTTCCAAATGTCAGTTTCTTGTGCAACGCACGTGAAAGACTTTCAAGGTGACTGTTCTGACCTTTGTCTGATTTCTGCTCTGTAACCACACACCTCTTTCTTCTCCTATCACAAATTGATCCTGTCTCCCTGAATTTATTTACAAGCAAATGAACGTCCTCTCTACTTGGAAGTTTAGTTCCATCCCCACAAACACTTTTGTTTAAAATAAGCAAAACTAAACATTCCTAATGTACATGCAGGTGACCAGTTTTTACATTTCCTAACATGAAGAAACATCTTCACAAGTAGTAGTGAAGGCTGCAGACCTCACTCTAGAGAACCTTTCCAGCACATCTTTGCTGACTGGCAGATATGCTGGGACAGGGGCATTGCATCCAAAGGAGACAACCATCAAAATACTGTTATGATCATTCTTTAATTAACAGCCCTTGTACTAAATTAAATGTCCAATAAATAATATAAGGAATAGTCTGCTTAACAGTTTGTTTTACAAAGACGTGTAACTTTATAATAAAGACAATAGGAAAGAAATAAGTAAAACTCTGATATGTTACTTTCTTTACCTATCCTTATTCATGATAACCAACATTTGTTTTATTACCTAGTTCCTTGCACATACAAATGAAATCACTGATGTTAGTTGGCCAGCTATTACTCCACTTCATCCTTAAACATTGCCCTAATTTAGGTATCTCTTTAATTTGGTTGCCATTTACTTCTTATTATGAACTTCATATTCCTTCTTCCTCATTCTCCTCAATTTCTAAACCACCTATTCTTTCTCCTTCATTCTATTTACACATCAAAATGTACTTCTCTTTCTGTGGGTCGTCTTTTGCCTCCATGTAAATGCCAGGGAACTTTTCTCTCTCATTTGTCTTTATGTCTTCCATCCTGGATGTCACTTCCTTCCAAAATAGCCACAATTAATCCAAAAATCTCCTAGGCCATTTATAATTAACTGTTCCCTATTGTTGATATACACCGCTCAAAAAAATTAGAGGGACACATGTTCAATGTCCCAAAACAAATATTGAAACAATTATAGATTAGTGAAATCATTATAATAAATGTTTATTTCACAGGATTGTAAATACAATGACAGAAAACAAAGTGACTTGTGGCACTTGTCCGACACTCAACAGTATTGCCAACCCAGCTCACAAAGCTAATAACACTGGCCATCTTCTTGTGTCTCATTCCTTAGCCTCAGAGAACACAACATCTCACTGTTTTATTTTTGGCTTTAGTCTAAACATGTCTTCCTCTAATTTTTTTGAACATGTATATGATGGCATGAAAATTGTGTTCTCTTCACTTTATCAGGAGAAGAGAAAAAGGAAAGAATAAGATGACTTTCCATTAGGTAAAAGTATAACTGTTAGAAAATGGAAACCAATAATAACAAATAGTTATAAATGGTTCACTATAGAAAAAGATCCATTTTACATAAATTGTATGTTTTAACCTGATCTAGATTTTTTGTGAAATAAGTTTTTCTCTATTTCTTACAATTTACTACTTATACAAAAGTCATCCAGATCTTCAGAGGTTATTCTCAGAAAATTAAAGATATATATTTCATTTCTTATGAAATGTTTTAAATATGTGGCCAAAATTAAACATTTCTTAATTACAATCTATTATACAAGAAATAAAGAATACCTCTAATTTTGAGAAATTAAAATTAAGATTAAAACAAATGTAATTCAAACAAAATTAGCAAGACACATTACTTTTGTGCTATTTATAGCATCATCCATTAGTTTCAGTGTTTATTTCATTTGTGTTCACGTCTTCTATGTTTCCAACATATCTATATTTCATTATTAATGTGTACAGTATTTTCTGTGTTAATTATGTTTCATTAATATCACATCTCACTTTCTCATTGAGGGTTTTCATTTAATAAAACTGTTAGAGCCATTTCTAATAAGTAGAAAAGAAAATAAAAATTAACCACTTTTATGTTACTATTATTAAATAATGTTACAAAAATCAATTTTCTAAATTGCAAATAAATAAATAATAATAACAAATAAAAACACAAAAAAATGTTTGTTTTGAAAGTGTTTTTTACAAATGTTAAGTGAGCTCTTTAGAGGCAGTTGATGCTTTTATTGTATGTGTCCACAGCACATGAACATGGAATCTGCTGAACCAGACAAAATTACAACTGCCTCCGTTGTATACAATGTTTACGTTCTGATGCTAAGCAAGGTAACAAATGAATATCACAAGAACTCCATGAAATAGGTAAAACAATCTATTTATAATATAAATATTGAGAGTAATGTATCACACATGTGCTTTATATTGGATAGGTAGAGTCAGACTGTAAAATGTAATGTCATAGCTGGGATTTGAACCACGTATCTCTAGCCGGTTGCTATAACCACTGAGCTACCATGGCAACTGACTCGCATGTTTCCTGGTAAACCACAAGGTGATGTCAAATTATTTTGAGATGACAACCCCAATGTTGTAATCGCAGGATAGCCAACTGTTGGTCGTATCGGACGATGGCAACTGATATAGACAATTGTGATAATTTTAATGTTTTCTCACAGAAAGTGTAAGTAGGATAGAGTCAGACTGAAAACTTCAATGCTTTGCTGCCATGTTCAAATCCCGGCTATGGCACTCACTCTACCTATCCAACTTCGTAGCTTCCTACTCACAATATAAAGTATCATTTTTAGCACTTGTATTTTAGAGTGCATTTCTCTCAATTAGAAGTGTTTTGTGTTGCATATTATTGTACCTAACTGTTACTTGCTGGCATTACAAATTTGACATGAAACTTACCACCAGAAACTCGTTCTTATCGACACGCTCATTGCCATCTGTATCAAACATGTTGAACGCTATGCGGAACCCCGTCTGTGGTTCTGAAACAACATTACCAACTCTTCATCACACAATTTCCCTCATCCACCTACTCATAATGATTTTGTGATAAAATACAATTTGGAATACAAAAAATCTGATCTGTTTACATCACTGTAACAAATTATTGTTAAAAAATTATTCTTCCATCTACTTGATGCTAATGCACATAAACATTAACAGAAATTGTCTTATTACTTGCTTCCTTGTAAGTAGAAGGGAATACACTATGATAAAGAAGTGATAGTCAAATGTTTTAAGAACTGGTTGCTATGTGATTGAAATACGTTTCTTTGCATGGCCAGGAGTTGACAAGTTACCTGTGGGAAAAGTTTAAGTATTTCAAAACTGAAACGAATAACCAGGAACATTTCGAAAATGGTCAACACCAAGAAAAAAAATGTAAATTACATAATTATCTTAAATATAAGCCATTTTAATTAATGTCATTAGAGCCTCTTTTGAAAAAAATCAAGATTTTCAAAATATTTTCCATGTAAAGGGTAGTTTGGGGTGGGGGGATTTTATTGAAAATCTTTGTGTTTGGTATTTAACCAACTTTTCATTTTTGAGCCACTTGCACGCACGCACACACACACACACACACACGGACATTTTTTTTTTGGCTTCAGAGGATCCCAAAATATACATTTCCATTGAACTGTTGGTAGCAGTACATGACTCCTTGTTACATGCTGTATACAAATGATAGCTTCAGGGTCTATTATTTAACACATTTCCAACAGCCTTCTCTTTCAAGCACAATTGAGCTCCTTCGCTGACATCTACGTAAGAAGCAATTAAAATCTTACCTGGTTACGTGGCTAAAACAACTTATTTGCTGACAATGCAACTGCTTATCACCACACAAAAATTGACTTGACCAGAAAACAGCTGAGCTGTTACCACAAGTAGAGAAACATGGCACATGTGTCTCAGTTGGAACAGTGCTTTTCACAACTCACTGATTTGCAACTTGTTACATTCCTTCTAATTCATGCTTCATTACAAACAAAAAGTCTAATAGCATTTTGTTCTTTCATCAGCCAATTTAAAAAAAATAAATGCTTTCTGTTCCAAATTGGATGCGTAATTCCACAAGAATGTCTCAAGATAATAGTTTGTTACTTGTAAAATGCATACATTAACATATTTCTGACAGTTTTGGTAGGAATTATGGAACACCACACAGAGTTTCAAAATAATTAATAATTTAAAAGTATTAAAGGAATATTCCAAGACTGAAGTAATTCAGGAACTTTGCATTGACGTTGATCAGGGATCTGAACCAGCTTCTGGACTCCTAGTGACCTAGTGCAAGTGTTGCCAACTTGTCTCTACACTAAACTCTGTACGAAATGGTCAGACACAAAATGTGTTGCAAAATCTCTCACTGGTTTAAATTAATGTAATGACTCCCCCCCCCCCCCTCATGTCTTATCTCTGTTAATAATACAAAGTATTAAGCTTTGTGGACATACTTACTCGTTAATATGGACAGCAAGAAAAGGTACTCTGTATATGAGATTATTCCTGAAACAAAACAATCAAATATATATAAAAATATCATAACCAAATTTAAAATACCATTATTATCCACAAGCAATTTTCAGTATTTCAGAAAATACAAATAATTTCACTTTACACTAACACAAACTGTACCTCTGACTACATTACTATATCAACTCCAGAGCTGCAATGTGTATGTTATGTTATGTTTTGAAAACCAGCATTTCTTTGAATAAAAATTTTAAAAATGGAAAAATGACTATATATAAAGTTGTGTGTTACTGTTTCTCATGTATATGCTTTATATACACAAACTTCACATATTGAATTTTTCAAAATGTTATAAATAACAAAGTTTTTAGAAACTTATATGCTAATAACTGTTTTTACGTAGGTAACAATTTTTCAAAAACTGGATACTGAGTTCTTGTAGGGATATGAGCCAGGTAAGTGCTGACACCATAGCCATGTTTTCTTTATCTTTGTTGGGCCTCTGCACTACTGGTATTTACAAAATGCTGTGCAAGAGAGCACCATTAAACCTCTTGTAAGGCTACACTCAACAGTAACTTATTAAAAAGCACAACGCCACAATATGCAGCTCATTTTTCATATTTTCTGAGTTTATGAGTTACATGCATTGTAATTATGAAAATCTGAATTTTTGTAAAATAATTTCTCGTTTGATTTGAAAAAGAGTGAGGTGTTAAAAATATAAATGGAAGGAAACATTAAAATGTTATATTGCAGGAGTCCATGTTCTTTAACTTAAATCTACCAGATATCACTACAACTAGCACCAGCTCATGAGGGGCTAGCAAAAACTGATTTTTCTAGCATATAGACAATTATAAGGCTTAACTTATGTGCTATACCATCATATTACTCTAGAAAATGATTATAAGCTTCCAGGAAACATCAAAACAAAACAACTTTAAAAAAAGTTTCTTAATAGAAAAATCTGAAGTGTTCCATTCACGTGACTTTCTCTACATCTCTGTAACAAATTACTGTTAAAAACCTTATGCTTCTATTTACTTCATGCTGATCAACAACAAATTAACAGAAACTCTCTTACTACTTGTAAGTAGAAGCTAATACACTAGGATAAAGTGATAAAAGCTGGTTGCTATGTGATTGAAGTTCCTTTGTTTGTATCGCTTTATGAGAAAAAGATAAGTTAATAACAAGCAATATCTCAAACATGGTCAACTCCAAGAAAAAATGTATATAACATAAATTGAGTGTTTTAACAAGATCTACATTTTTTGTTTTTGTCTGTCTCTTACACTTTACCAGTTATGCAAAATTCATCCAGAATGTCTTCAGACGGTACAGAAAATTCAATATATATTTTATCTGGTAAATATCTTTAATAGACAATATTTTAATCAAAACCATTAGAACCATTTTTAAGAAAATTAAAATTTTCAACATTTATCAATGTAAAGGGTAGTTGGGGTAAGGCGATTTCCTTGAAGATCCTTGGAAGATGTTGAACTTAGATACCAAGTTTGGTACTTAATGGACTTTTTTTTTTTTTTAGCCATGCTGCACAAACCCGCGCGAGTGGACATTTTTGGATTCAGGAGGTCCCTAACATATATTTGCAGTGAAATCTGTGTATTGTATTTTTGTGCACAATACAATATCTTCTCTGTATATAGTATGTGTAGAGAAAGTAAAAAGACCCACCTCACATTCTACTGAGGGATTCTTCTATTCTGATAGGACAAAACTCAAGTAATTTTAACCTCTTCTTAAGCCTGAGCAGCAGTTCACTGTCCTATCAAACTAAAACAAAATGTTTCAATATTACCCTATTTTTACTTTCTCTACACGTACTATGTACATGGCGTACAGAGAACATATATTATATTGCACCCAAAAATACAATACAGAGATTTCAACAGAAATACATGTTTTGGGACAATCCAAAAAAGCTTTTTAGAAAAATGTTCTTCTGTGCGTGTGCGCGTGGGCGTGTGCATGTGGGTGTGGGTGTGTGTGTGTGTGGCCAGCATAGTTTAAAAACGAAGTCTGTTAAATAGCCAAGTTTGATATGTAAGTTCAGTATCTTCCAACGATACGACTCAACAATTTTAAAAAAAATCCCCCAACCCCAAACTACCCTTTACATGGAACATTTTTCGAAAATTTGGATTTTCTCAAAAATGGCTCAAATGATATTCATTAAAGTATTGTATATATAAGACAAGTGAAATATATATCTTGAATTTTCTCGGAATAGCATCTGAAGACATCTATATTCTGGATCAATTTTACGTAACTGGTAAACCATAAGAGACAGACAAAAACTTACTTCATAGAAATTGTAGATCTCATTAAAACAGTCAATTTATATATATTAATATAAAAATATTAGTTGCAACAAATCTTCAAATAACAAATTTTTAAATCATTAAAAGAAAAAGATGTAATCTATACTAAAGCTGATAAAGGTAACAGCATTGTAATTTTAAATAAAATTGATTACATTAACAGAATGGAACTCTTACTTCAAGGTGAAGATTACAAAAGCATTGATATTAACCCTTTAAAATCCTACATTTTAATTTATGATAAAACCCTTAATGAAATTAAAAGTATTACAAATAAAGAAAAGCAAATTATAAAAGTCAGTAATCCAATTTTACCCAGAATATATGATCTTCCCAAAATTAGTAAACCTGGAAATAAAATGAGACCTATTGTAAATTGTATAAATTCACCTACTTACAACCTAGCTAAATGCTACATAAAAAATTCAGTAATTTTGAAAAATTTGAGAGTTTAAGTATTAAAAATTCTTTTGAGCTAGTTGAAAGGATCAGCAATATTACATTATCTACTAATGATAAACTTGTTTCTTTTGATGTAACTGCTTTGTTTCCAAGCATTCCTAGAGAAAAACTTTTGACATTTTTAAAAAAATGGTTAAGTTCTATAGAACTGAATGAAAATTTAATAAATGATTTTGTTATCCTTACTAATCTTTGTTTGGATCAAAAGTTTTTCAGCTTTAATGACAAACTCTATCAACAAACTTCTGGTTTAGCAATGGGTAGTCCGCTTTCACCTTTTCCTGCTCATCTTTTCATGAGCTATTTTGAAATACAGGTCACTAAAGCATTCCCTCTAATTTTTAAAACTTGGTATAGATATGTAGATTATATATTTGCTATCGTCCCTGATAAACATGTAAATGATGCTTTAAAACCTTTAAATTAACAAGATAAGGCTATAAAATTCACATTAGAAACTGAAAGTGATGGCTATCTCCCTTTCCTGGATTTAAAAATAGTAAAAAAAAGACAATAAATTGAATTTTGGAATATACAGAAAGCAAACCCACACTGCTAATTATATAAAAAATAATGGCTTTAACCCTTTTTCACATAAATTTGCTGTTTTTAATAGTTTAATTTATAGGTTAATTAATTTACCCCTTAATAAAGATGAATTCTATAAAGAATATAAACACATTATTAACACTGCTTTAATTAATGGTTTTAATACTGATCTTATAAATAAAAAAATTGAGAAGTTTAAATATCAAAAAGCTATTAAAGATATTTCTATGCTTAAGAAAATAAAAGATAATTACATTTTTAAAAAAATGTACTTATCACCCTTGGGCAAATAAAAAATTCACAAATATTTTCAAAGAGCATGGTATAATATTGGTTCCTCAAAATAAATACAGTATAAAAATTTGTTAGGCTTTTCTAAAAAGGATGAAATTTCAAACAATATAAATCTGGCATTTATCAATTAAATTGTATAAATTGTGACCTTGTTTATATTGGTAAGACTAAACGTCATTTGGAAACCAGAGTAAAAGAACACTTTAGGAATATTAAATACAAACAAATTGATAAATCAGCTGTAGCAGAACATTTTTGGAAATTTAATCATGAAATAAATCCAGATGTTAAATTATTAAAACACTTAATGGAGTCATAGATTTAATGGTTTGGGAGAAAATATTTATATTAAAGTATAGAAATCATGCAATGAATTTTGATATACCTCCAATTGAGTCTCTCACCAAATTTGTTTTGATTCCAGTAGTTAGCAATGCCACCTAATAGCAGTAACCATAACAGTGTAAATAAACAACATCAAAAACCAGACCAAAAGGAAATTAATGTTGATAGTGCAATAGATTTATTGCGAAACTAGTCAACAAGAATTGCAAAGGATAAGTGAAGATTTGTTGCAACTATTATTTTTATTATAATATTTGTGTTATTACTTCACTGTTACTAGCTTCTTTTTACATTTATCAGTCAATTTATGTTATATACATTTTTTTCGTAGAGTTCATAATTTTTTAGATATTCCTTGTTTTTTGGTTTCAGCTTTGAAAAACTTATACTTTTCTCATACAGGAATTTGTCCATACAAACAAAGGAACTTCAGTCACATAGCAACCAGGTTTTGACTATCACTTTAACCTATGCTATTTCCTTATTTCACTTCTAGTTACAAGGAAGCAAGTAATAAGGCTACTTCTGCTATTGTTTCTCGATTAGCATCAAGTAAATAGAATAACAAGTTTTTTAACAAGAATCTGTAGTAGAGACATAGAGAAAGTCATGTGAATGGAACACATAAGATTTTTTGTTAATATTCAAATATTAATAGGTTGCTTTTATCTGCTTTAACTTCTTCAAGACATTGTTTAGAGTGATGTTTCTAATACTCCGCAAGCCACAGCATTTTCTGAATTCTTTGGTTTAATTAAATGTCATTAAATATTAAGAATGACTTAAAGTGACATAATTAAAACAATAGAGCAGTATGTGCTGGTGAATGTGAAAGGAATACAGAATAGCAAATTGACGTGTTACCATATATAAAAAAGTGTTTGAATATACAAGCTGGATATTTGTTCTCGATGGCAGCCACTCCACGAGCTATTGCAGCACAAGATACAAATATGTCATTTCGATTAAAACTTCACCTGGTCAGCCACCCTTGCTAAATTCAAAGTTATTTTTGGAAATTTGTCTTGAAAAGATGTTTCTAGCCTATCTGGGTACCTTTATCACGCAGGTTGCGAAACATTTGTGAGGACCCCTGGTTGAGGTGTGGTGTTGCATCACGTATCATGTCCAGGTCCTTGTTGGTCAACTGTCTCCTCTTCAAGCGAGCTGCAACAGACACATCAGCCAATCAGACACTCACCTGCTGCCAATATCAACATAACTGCGGCACTCCAGACTCCACGTTCACATTACAGTAAGCCAACATTGCACAAGGAAGAAATAAAAAGGGGACACTGCTACTTGGTATGAAGCAATCACTATACTCTAGTGTCACCCATGCTGCCACATCAGTGTACTGCACATTCACAGTATTTTAGTATATTTAATTAAATATTGTATTTATTGCACAAATTATATGTTTAGAGAAAGAACTTTGGATGCTAGTTTCATATGTCAATTTAAAGAAAAAATGTGCAAAGAAGTTGATTTTCACAGTTTAAGGTGGAAAATTTGAAGGCAGTCCAAGATGCACCTACAAGGGCCTTCCAGTCCATTTGTCATAACTAAACAATAACACAAAGTTACAATAAATACCTTGATGGAGTAATAGTGTAACTTTGTGTTGATAACTTTGGTTATTGTTTACTTATGTCACTTTCTAGATAATCCTCATATTAATATATTCAAGCAAAGATTATTTTTGTAGTTATACGAAATACAAGGACTGATGTGCGTAATGAAGCAGACAGAAATGAAGATTCATTTCTATGAGAAGTTGTAAAGTATTAAAGCTTTGAGTCTTTGAGTGAATATTCTGATAAACTCTTTAATATGATATAGATCATCATTAAAGTGTATTTTATGCTTTGTTAGAACATATTCTGTTGCCTGAAACATTACTGATTATTATAATAAATCTATTTTGTAACGTAATGTAGTGTAAAGTGTAACAACTTTACACTTATCAGTGATACAATTGTTATGTTGTAACTTAATGTAGTGTAAAGTATCATGTCAGATGTAACAACCTTATACTTATCAATTGTTATGTTGTATTCACATGATTTCCTCTACCCATTCTTCAACAAAACCTTACTTCACATTAATCAAGATACACATTTCCAGAAATACTTTTATTTCATTTATCTTTGTCATTACACCAGGCATAAAGGAACACAGTTACTTTAAATGATGGTCAAATATTTTAGAAGCTGATTACTATGTGATGACTTGAAATTTGTTCTCTTTTACTTAAACAGGAAAAGGAAAATCGAATATCAACTTCCCATTTGAGAAAATTAAAAGTATTAAGACTACACCCAATGACTGTAATCACCACACATATGTGAATGATTGCTTCTGGAAATTTCCAGCCACTTTATCAACAGATATAAAAATGAGAATGAGCCCTGAGAAGAGTTCAGTTTCAACTGGGAATGCATAGTGAGTAGCAGTTGAGTGAGTTTCGCCGGGAAGTTTGTAGCGAGCGCAGAAAGGAAACTATACAACAGAACTATTGGGGAAGCATCAAAGACGACAGTTATATGTGAACAGATTTTCATTTGTAATCGGTGGAAGAAATAAAGTGTTGTTTACTGCAGAAATAAAACAGAGTTTTGGTGTCAAGAGTGGGATTTAACTCATGGAGATGATGAAAACTTTACTCACAGAAATAAAAAGCATGAAAAAGGAGACAAAATCTGGAAAAAAAAAAAAAAAAAAAAAATCTGATATGACTTTCTCTAGCTGTTCTACAAACAAACTTCTTACAAAAAATTATCCTTTTTTCTGCACCATACTAATTGAGCTGCATTAACAGGATGTATTTACTACTTAGTTCCTTTTAAGTAGATGGTAACTAAAGGAATATACTGGGCTAAACTGATAGGCAAATGTTTTAAAAGCTATTACTATACGATTGTCATTGAAATTTACTCCTTTGCTTCACCAGAAGTAGAACAAAAGAAAAACAGACACCACCTGTCTGAAAAAAGTATAAGTATTTTAAAACTGAAACCAATGATAAGGAATATCTTGGAAACAGTCAACTCTACAACAAAATTGCATAGAACATAAATTGTGTGTTTTAACAAGATCTAAATTTTTTGTGTAATACATTTTTGTCTCTCTCTTACGGTTTACTAGTTATTCAAAATTCAGAAAGATGTGTTCAGAACAAACAGATCTTCAGAAGCTATTCCCAGAAAATTCAAGATATACATTTTATTTGTCAGGAAGTAATCTTTATCATACAACATTTTAATCAAAATTGTTAGAGCCATTTTTGAGAAAATCAAAAATTTTTTAAAAAAGTTCCTGTAAAGGGTAGTTGGGAGTGAAAATCTTCATGTCACATCCTTGGAAGATACCAAGTTTGCTATTTAACAGAACTTCCTGACAGTTTTCAAATCTATCACGATGACACAAAGTACTGGGTCTGTGTGTCAACTGACACACCTACTTGTTTCATTTGTAAACAAGAAGGCCACCTGGCTAGTCAATGCAAATCATCAGAAGTGCAACCAACCACCACAATGCCCTCTACCTCCAATTCAGGGGAACTTCCCTCCTTGCCTACCACAACGGTAACTTCTGGTCCATCTACCTCAAAAAAGACACGCATCATGTCAATGACGACCAAGTAAAGTCCTTAAACACTGAAAAAGGGAAAAATTCTTCTTCTCATACAGTAAACAATACCATGCTTGTCACGATGCTACTACTGTACACTTAGGTGAAGTAGCCACTCCTGTTGACAGTCTACCACACCGCATGAAACGCCCTATTTCTTCAACCAACAGTGATTCAGAACATCCAAATGATTCAAAACTTGAGCAGGATAATTCTGAACGGTTAACCAAATCACAGGATGAGTCATCTGATGATGACATCATCTTAAAGACCAGTACTAAACCAATGCCTAAAAAACCAAAATCAGCAGCGGCAACACAACCACTACGTGAACTGCTGCTACCACTTCAAAACCACATGGAGACTAACCCGGACGAATACCTTTTGAATTTTACACAACTTGTCAGTTTCTATGAAAATTCAGTGGGGACTTCTGATGTCGCCCACTTGGCCACATCATACACCACAGATCATCATGCGTTAGCACAATTGCTTAAAAAGATATATCCTATGTTAACAAACAATAAAATAAAAAACAGAACCACATGGCTTGAAAAGAAATTAATGTTGCGCACTACTAAACCAGAGAACAACTTTGGCACCATCTCAACAGATGTTGCTGGAGTTAGAACTCATGACTCTCAGCCATGAACTCTGATACGTTGCTACTACTATGGAACATCAATAGTTATAGATCTCAACTAGAATACTTGCAACTACTTCTCTCTACTCATAGTCCCACTATTATATGCCTACAGGAAACTAATTTTCATACTGACTACATAGCACCAATACGCCGGTATACTGGATACCATAAAAATCGTCTCAACACTCACCATGCTAGTGGTGGTGTTGCAACATACGTACTTGAGGACATTCCACAGAAAGAAATTGTCCTTCAAACCTGTCTGGAAGCTGTGGCTGTCTCTATTTTTCTCACTATTGAGATATGCATTTGCAATCTCTATCTACCAAACAGTGCCAACATGCTCGCACATCTTATTCAACAATTACCCACACCTTTCATTTTACTGGGAGACCTTAATAGTCATAATATTCTGTGGGGAAGCCAGCGAACTGATCGGCGTGGGAAAGTAATTGATTCAGTTCTGAATACATTTCCATTAGTGGTACTCAATTCCCCATTACCTACCCGTTATGATATAGCCCATAACTCCACAAGCAGTATTGACGTCACCATGTGCTCCTCAAACATTGTGCCTCTGTTCCATTGGTCCATTGAGCACACTCTCTATGGTAGTGACCATTATCCTATTATTCTGAAGTCTACCTTCAATGCACCCAAACATGCTCGACGTCCTACTTGGCAACTCCACAAAGCTAACTGGCCCTTGTTCAAGGTTCTTGTGCAGAATGCCATTGCAGATCTCCTGCAACCGGATATTTTCCCACAAATGGACGTAGATGACCTTATTAATATGTTCTCTACAACCATACTTCAGCAAGGACGTCTCAGCATTCCTTTAACAGAAAATGTTTCAGGTAAACGCCGTGTACCATGGTGGAATGATCAGTGCGCCGAAGCAATCCGGAACAAAAACCATTCATATTACAAATACAAACGTCAACCTACACTCGAAAACAAGTGCACCTTCAAACGTCTCCGAGCTGCGGCTCGTTGGGAGGTGAAAGAAAGCAAACAGCGTTCTTGGCTTCAGTTTCTATCTACTCTAAACGCTAATGCTCCTCAATCCCAATTGTGGCATAAACTACACACTCTCTGCGGCAACCGCTCCTCACAGGTGATATCTCATCTCCGAACACCTACTTCAAGTGCGCCCATTACCGACTCTGTGGCAACCGCTCCTCTCAGGTGATATCTCATCTTCGAACACCTACTTCAAGTGCGCCCATTACCGACTCTCTGGTAATAGCTAATACCTTGGCAACCGCTCCTCTCAGGTGATATCTCATCTTCGAACACCTACTTCAAGTGCGCCCATTACCGACTCTGCGGCAACCGCTCCTCTCAGGTGATATCTCATCTTCGAACACCTACTTCAAGTGCGCCCATTACCGACTCTCTGGTAATAGCTAATACCTTGGCAACCGCTCCTCTCAGGTGATATCTCATCTTCGAACACCTACTTCAAGTGCGCCCATTACCGACTCTCTGGTAATAGCTAATACCTTGGCAAGCACATTTTCTGATGCTTCCAGTGACTCCCATTATGATCCTGAATTTCTCCACACTAAAAATAAGACTCCAACATTAGATCTACAGATGATATTTACAAACAGCAATCAAATGTTCAACGAAGAACTCACGATGAAAGAACTACTGTATAAATTAAAGTGTTGCACCAGCAAGTCCAGGACCAGGCAGTATCCCATATGCATTCCTACAGCATCTGCCAACAGCTGGTCTTTCCTACATATTAGATATTTATAACTACCTATTGGTTAATCAGCGTTTTCCTAACCAATGGCGTAGCTCCATCGTGGTACCTATTCCTAAACCCAACAAAGACCACTCTCTTCCCTACAATTACCGTCCAATTTCACTTACCTGTACCCTATGTAAGCTGCTGGAGAAGATTATCATTCGCCGTTTACGTTGGTATCTAGAATGAACAACATTTTTTGCAGACATCCAATATGGTTTCAGAAAATACCGTTCCACAACTGATGCATTCCTGCTGCTAGAATCCTACATTGCCGAAGCCTTCTTGAGCAGACAACATGCCATTCTTGTTAGCTTGGATATCGAAAAGGCTTACGATACTGTCTGGCGCGATCACATCATTCGCACATTAATGAAACATGACGTCACAGGAAACATGATTGCATTCATTTACAATTTTCTCCAAAACCGGAAAATCAGCGTTCGTGCTAACGGTGTTCTATCCCAAAGCGTCAACATTGACAACGGAATACCACAAGGATCTGTTCTTAGTGTGACCCTCTTCTTAGTAGCCATCAATGATGTGAATTCCTGTCTCCAGCCACCTGTAAGAGCTAGTCTCTTTGCGAATGACCTAACTATATTTTGCAGTGGACAGAATATACAGACTACCCAGGAACTAGTGCAAAATACACTCTACAAATTACAGCAATGGAGCAATAGTACCGGATTCAAATTCTCTGCCACTAAGAGCCGAAGCATTCTGTTCAGTCGTTCTCGTGGGCAATCATCGCCGCCTCTCCTTTTTCTAGGGAACCAGACAATTCCTACACTGTCCGCATTCTAGGGCTGCATTTTGATCACCGCCTAAACTGGATTGCACACTTAAAGCTCTTGAGAGCAGAATGTTTTCGACGTTTAAATATCATGAAAACAATGGCAGCCAAAACTTGGGGAGCAGACTTCACAGTACTACTTCGAACATATAGAACAATTATACGTCCCAAGTTGGACTACGGCTGCATTATATATCATTCAGCCAATCCAACAAACCTGAAAATGCTCGATAGTATTCAATCTTCGGCGCTGAGGATCTGCTTGGGTGCTTTTCACACCAGTCCTGTAAGCAGTCTCCAAATCGAAGCAAATGAACCTCCGCTGAATACGAGGAGGAAGGCCTTAAGTCTCATGTACGCCACACGAACTGCCTCCAGGAGTCCATCAACAGTTTTCAACAATGTTTTTCCTGCCAAGTCCCAAAACGTATGTGCTCAGTCAACGTCGTTTTGTACCCTTCTCCCAGATAATTCTACTTTTTCTGCAAGAGTTCCAATTGGATATTCCGCCAATGGTCTCCTGCTCCTTCACCCTTGACGATATTCCTTTGAAGTTACAACTACCTACCATAGATATTTCCATGGCGCATTACAACAAAGACAGTACAGATACTTCAGTTTATCTCCGTTTATTCAGAGCCCTTTGTAACTCACACTCCGCATCACAACAAATTTACACAGATGGCTCCAAATGTGAAAATCATTGCGGTTGTGCTGTGATTCTACCACATAAGACCTTGCTCTACGGCTTACCTCAATTTCTATCTATATTCTCTTGTGAACTGGAAGCTATTCGTCTCGCTTTGAAGTACGTCCTTGAAGCCACTGCTCTCTCCTTCACCATCTTCACAGATTCGATGAGTGCCCTTCTCAGTGTTCAACAGCGAACTCCAACCAATAACCTGGTGCTTTACATTCAGTTACTCTATCATAGATTATCTATCTCGGGTAAACAGGTCCTGCTTGTGTGGGTACCTTCCCATGCTGGCATACCCGGGAATGAGAACGCCGATGCTGCAGCTAAGGAAGCAACAGGACACCCTCCCAACTTATTGGACCTCAGGATTACTCCTGGAGCCAGGAGCAGGAACTAGTCGCCCGAGTGTACTCGGGCGGGGGCAAATCACCACGGTACCTATCCGCTTTTCTCGCGGATTTACCCGTGTGATATAAAAGATGCAAGCGTTTTTGTCTGTGTCAAAGTAATTGGGCAGGGTGTTTCCCTCTGTGCAGCCGGCGCGGGCTGGCTTACCTATCTGAGTGGTCACCCACCCAGAGACGGACCAGGCCCGATGCTGCTTACCTTGGCCAGCCGCTTGCGGGCTGTCAAGGAAAGCAGTGCCGGCTAGCGGGGAGAACTGAAGGGATATAGGTACGGGGTGGGGGAAGCCAGTGTTGCAGGTCTGGTCGGAGTACAACTGGATGGTCACCCGTCCGAGTCGTGACCATGCCCGATGCTGCTTAACTTGGCGGGTAGAACAATAAAGGGAGAGGCGGCCGGAAAACTACCATCCCAAGGCGTCCTTGGGAAGGCGGTAGCTTACGCGTCTCCTAGGCAGCGTGTGGTCGTAAAGACCGAGAGTGTTCACCTGGGGATTTGGGTGGGGAGCAAGTTTAGTGTATATTGTGCGAGCTCTTTCTCGCACAACGTCCACTATGTAAGGGATTCCGGAGTGGGAATGGAGAATGTGGGACGGGAATCTGCGGTCTGTGCCGTATATCATCCTCAATGCCATGTTCTGCACGGTCTGCAGCCTGCGGATGGTGGAACGAGCCACCGAACCCCAGACCTCACAGCCGTACAGCATCAGGGGCGCGATGACTGCGCGGTACAGCCGTAGTTTTAGGTATGTAGGCATGGTGGAGCGGAAGATGGGAAACAACTGCCGCAGGGCAGCGTGTCCCAAACCGACCTTCTCCCTGACATGTGGAGTGAAAGTAAGGCCGCGGTCGAGGAGGACTCCAAGGTATTTGGCGGTGCGGACCCAGGGGATCCGCCGCCGCCGCAACCTCAGCGACCTCTCCGGTCGCCAGCCACGGACTTTAGCCAGCAGTAGAGCTGAGCTCTTCTGCGGGCTGATAGCCATCCGCCACTGTTCACTCCATCTGCCTATGGCCTGGAGCTGTCTCTGTAGCGGGGGGAAGCAATATCGGGCGTTCTTGTTACGCGCCATTATGAGGACATCGTCGGCATACTGGCACGTAACTGTACTGGGTTCTGTGGGGAAGTCGGACATGTAGGCAGCAAAGAATAACGGCGACAGCACGCTGCCTTCCGGCACTCCCGCCGCTATGGGTCTGACTGTGGAATGCCTCCCCTCCACCCTCACCCTGAAAGTGCGGTCCCGAAGGAAGCTACTAAGCAGGTGAAGGTAGGGGGGAGGGATTTCTGCGTTCTTGAGCTTGTACAAGAGTCCCTGATGCCACGTGGTGGCGAAGGCCTTTTCCACGTCCAAGAGCACCGCGACTGTTTTGAAGTTGTCCTGGAAGCCCAGGGCAGCCTTCTCAGCCAGTCGCAGCAACTGCAGGGTTGTGGAATGTCCAGTACGGAAACCAAACTGATGATCCGGGAGTAGGAGTCTCTCTTCGAAGAGAGGGGTGAGGCGCGGTAGGAGTAACCGCTCGAATACTTTCGAGACGATCGGAAGTAAGCTAATAGATCTGTAGCTTGACGGGAAGACCGGGTCCTTGCCGGGCTTCAAAATGCATACCACCCGCGCCTCCTTCCAACACGTTGGAAAGTGACGTAGGTGCAGGCATGCATTGTAAATCCGCGTCAGGTGGATTACGGCCTTTCTGGGTAGGTGCTGGAGCATAGGCGCCGTAACGCCGTCATGTCCAGGGGCTTTGTTAGGCTTTAGGTTGTTGAGTTGGGAAGCCACCTCTTTCGGGGTGACTAAAGGAATGCGGATCTCCTCATGGGGCGGCGGGGGCTCCTCATAGAGGTAGTCTACCGTCGCTTCCACGAGATCAGTAAAGTCCTCATCCTGGGGGTCTTCGCGGGGTTCGAATTGGGACTCCAGATAATCTGCGTAATCCGTGGCTTTATCTTGGGGCTCAAAAGAGAATCTCCAACGGGAGCCATGGATGGGATGCTGAAACTGACTTTTGTCTTTCCTGAGGGATCGGATGATCCTCCAGGGTTGTTTCTCTTCCAGGTTTATATGTGCCATTGTGTGTTCCCAGGCCGCTTTGCGGTGCGCGCGAAGCAGGCGCCTTGCCAGGGATTTGAACCGCTGGTACACTGCTTGGATCCTGGGATGGCGGAAGCGCTGCCATAGCTTCCGTACGGTTGCCTTGGCTTTTAGCAGCTGACGGAGTTCATTCGGTATGGTTCTCGGGTTAGGTTTGTTAGATGGGATGCGGTAGGTATGCGCGCGTACCACATTCAGGAGTTGGCGGGAGAAGGCCGTGGCTGCCGCTTCCAGCGCTTCGATGGAATCGATGCGCGGTCGCGGGTCCACGGTTTGGTTTAGGTCTAGGACGGCTGCGTCCCAGTCGATCTCATTTATCCAGTCTGGTGTTACCAGAGCTGATACGGTCTCGGTTGTATCCACCACGACAGGGTCATGGTCGGAGTCCAACTCGTTGACCGCCGAGAGGTCTAGATGAAATGGTGTGTTCTTGGTGATTATGATGTCAAGAACATCCGGTCTGCCGCGAGCCGTATGACACGTAGGTCCTCTCGGTCCGTGCGCGACGATGGCGGGGTTGCCGCAGATGAGGCGGTAGAGCCCGCGGCCTCGGGGGTTGTTGGTGCGGCTGTGCCAGAGGGCATGTTTCGCGTTGAGATCTCCTGCGATGCATACCACTGGGTGAAGGTTGAGTAGGGTGGTGTAGTCCGCTTCATGGAAGCGGTGGTTTGGTGGGTCATATGCAGCTATCAGCAGCGCGTCTAGCCCGGCGACGGCAAGCCGGATTGCACAGGCCTCCACGTGCTGTAGTGCTGGGAGTTGGACAGGAGTATGGGTTATGTGGTTCTTAATGAAGATAGCTGTACCGCCACCCTGTCGGCCGACCCGATCGGACCGATGGGTGACGTAACTAGGCAGCGAGAAGTCAGTAACAGCATCCAGATGAGTTTCGCAAACCATCAGGATGTCAATTCCGTACGATTGTACAAACTCAATGACGCCTGGGCGTTGCCCTCGGATGCCGTTCGCGTTCCAGTACGCGAGTCGCAATGGTCTCCGAACGAATCTAGAGGCCATTACTTAGCGGAACCCGGGTACAACTGCTCCAAGGTTTGGAGGAACAGGGTGTGTTTCTGGAGGGGGGAGAGTCTGGGGTCACTGTACTGCAACTTGAAGTTTCGCAGTACAGGTAGGACCTTACTTAGGAGGTCACCGAACCACAGGGCTAGGTCCTGAAGTTCATCCAGGTCCGCCTGTGGGATGGCCGCTGTAAAGGCCGAGGAAGCCGCTGTGGTGGTAGGTGCAGCGGGAGCCTCCGCTACTGGAGTCGGCACTGTGGCGGCCGCTACTGGAGCTTCCGCCACTGGTAGCTGCTGGAGTGCTGGGGACGTGGCCTCGGGTCTCACACAGGTGGGAGCCTGTGATTGGCCCGACTGGCCGGGCGCCCGACGGTTCTTCTTTCCTCTCCTCCTGGACTTCTTTTTTGGAGAATTCCGGCGTGGGCCCTCTGTCGAGGGCGTCGGAGCGGCTTCCTCCGTTGACGTAGACGGACCAGGTTGGGGGGTTGGGGTCTCCGTCAAGGACGGAGCTGGCACGATCACTGCAGTGACTGCGGGGCTGGGAGTTGCTGCTGCCTCAGCGGCGCGCAGTGTTCCCTCAGCGCGGTTTAGTGCCGAGGAGGACACCCCAGGGCGCACATTAGCTGGCACCTGGGGGCCTCCACGGCGGCTCTCAACAAGGCGCTTCCGCACCTTACATCCTTTGTATGAGCCCACGTGCGCCTCACCACAGTTCACACAGTGGCGAGCTTCATGGGGCTTTGTGCAGTCCCTCAGTAGATGGGCCTCACCGCACCGCAGGCATGCGAGCTTGCGCTCGCACACACTGCTAGAGTGGTTGAAGCCCATGCACCTATGGCACTGCACAGGTCCCTCTTTGCCGTGGTATCTTTCGATACGCACGACGGTGAAGATAAGCCGAAGGACGGCGTCTATCGGCTGAACTGTCTGGGCGCGTTCCCTTGGTACCACGACCAGGAATAAGGGCATGGGCACTCGCTGAGTGCCGTCTTCTGTTGCCACCGTCTTACTGAGACGTGCCACGGAGGTAGGGGTGATGTTGTACTCGTCCTGAAGAGCCGCCTTGACATCCTCAGGGGTGCAGTCGGAGTCAAGGCCCCGAATTATCCTACGCTCCACGTAGGGCCGCTGCAGCGAGTAGCTGTAGAACGGGATTTGTTCGTCCCGTAGTACTGCCTTCGCTGCCTCGAAATCCCTTTCCGAGGAGGTATGGAGGTGGACTTTCCTTTGCTTCCGCCGGGCCTCGAAGGGGCCCCTAAGCTTCGTTGCCAGCTTTCTCATTACCACAACGTGGTTGCGGAAAGCGTCGGCAACTATAGGCGGGATTTTTCGCCCCCCTTGGGTTGGGGGTTGGTTAATTCCCTGTGGTGGTGCGGCTGGGTTGGGGGAGGAACGACCGCTTCTGCGGCCCCCTGCGTGGACAGTTATCCACGGCCCGTCAGGTTCGACGTCGGTGTCAGAGTCGGGCATAGGAATGGTGTAAGGACTGGTTGGGTCCTGCCCGGGTTGAACACTCTCAACCGCTACGAGGCGGTGAGGCGAAGATGGCTTGCGCCTGTTGCTGCCGCCAATAGACGTCCTGCTTCGCTTGCGCGAAGGTTCGGCCGTCTCTGGTGAGGGAGTAGGTAGACTTGTGCTGGTGCATGGCTGTTGCCCGTCATCACTAGTCAGTGTCGGTGCGGCTGCCCTACGGCTGTCCGCAGAGGACCGGACCTCCTTAGAGGAGGCGCCTGTGCGAGCCATATCGGCTCGAGGTTTCAGGCCAATGGCCTTCACCCTTGGCTCTGGCCTTACGGACCCGCTGTATGCGTTGTCTGTCGGTCTAGTCAGGTCAATGAAAAGAAAGATGACAGTAGAAGAGGAGTAGGAAAGTAGGGGAGTTCCTGCTCTTTACAAAATGACAGCAAGCTGTCTGTGGGGCCGCTCGCACACTGGCGGCGGAACGGCAAGCTAATAGGGGGTCAGAGCCCACTGCGTTGCCGCTGTATACAAGCCGAGCACCCGCAGGCGTCGGAGCTGCAAGCTAATAGAGGGACGAATGCCCACTGCGTTGCCGCTGGGGGAATGCTGCCGTGGCTCCTGCCGCTGCTGCCAGATCCGCCGGTAGGTGGTGCCGTAGCTGCAGAGAAGATACCGGCCCTCTCGAGTCTCGGCGATGAGTGGAGTGGGGATTGATCGTGAAACCGACCAGGATTACTCACCAAGACTTCAACCGTTTTATGCGTGGCACCATTCTCCGGCAATGGAAGCAACAGTGGTTCAACTCAACTAGAGACAAACTACGTGATGCCTGTCCTCTTTCCACTTCTGTTTATCCTCTCACACATTACAAACGTCATCATCAAGTTCTTCTAACTCGCCCACGTCTCGGACACACTGCTCTCACTCGTTCTTATCTTCTGTCCGGCGATCTTCCCCCCAAGTGTAACTATTGTCACTCTCCACTTACAGTCACTCACATTCTCACCAGCTGCAGTTTCTACGATGATGCAAGAACTAGATGCAGTATTCCAGCAAATATAAGGATGAAACCTACCCCTTCACTGGGTATACTACAATATTGTGACGACGTGCAGGTCACATTTCTACCCCTGGATTCACCTAATGGCTGAAAGATAAGGGTGAAACCTACCCCTTCACTGGGTATACTACAATATTGTGACGACGTGCAGGTCACATTTCTACCCCTGGATTCACCTAATGGCTGAAAGATAAGGGTGAAACCTACCCCTTCACTGGGTATACTACAATATTGTGACGACGTGCAGGTCACATTTCTACCCCTGGATTCACCTAATGGCACAAAGATAAGGGTGAAACCTACCCCTTCACTGGATACACTACAATATTGTGACGACGTGCAGGTCACATTTCTACCCCTAGATTCACCTAATGGCTGAAAGATAAGGGTGAAACCTACCCCTTCACTGGATATACTACAATACTGTGACGACGTGCAGGTCACATTTCTACCCCTGGATTACACCTAATGGCTGAAAGATAAGGGTGAAACCTACCCCTTCACTGGGTATACTACAATACTGTGACGACGTGCAGGTCACATTTCTACCCCTAGATTCACCTAATGGCTGAAAGATAAGGGTGAAACCTACCCCTTCACTGGATACACTACAATATTGTGACGACGTGCAGGTCACATTTCTACCCCTAGATTCACCTAATGGCTGAAAGATAAGGGTGAAACCTACCCCTTCACTGGATATACTACAGTACTGTGACGACGTGCAGGTCACATTTCTACCCCTGGATTACACCTAATGGCTGAAAGATAAGGGTGAAACCTACCCCTTCACTGGATATACTACAATACTGTGACGACGTGCAGGTCACATTTCTACCCCTGGATTCACCTAATGGCTGAAAGATAAGGGTGAAACCTACCCCTTCACTGGGTATACTACAATATTGTGACGACGTGTAGGTCACATTTCTACCCCTGGACTCACCTAATGGCACAAAGATAAGGGTGAAACCTACCCCTTCACTGGGTATACTACAGTACTGTGACGACGTGCAAGTCACATTTATACCCCTGGACTCACCTAAGAGCATGAAGAGAAGGGTGAAACCTACCCCTTGTGAGAAAGTACAGGTCATCTCCAGCCCTGGATTGTTGACAATAAGGGTGAAATGTACCCCTTCACTGGGTACGCAAGAGCTATTCCATATAACTAAATGCTAAACGATGATGTAGAAAACTAACCAATAAACTGGATAGGTAGAGTCAGACTGAAAAATGCTCTAGCCAGTTGCTATAACCACTGAGCTACCATGGCAACTGACTCGCATGTTTCCAGGTAAACCACAAGGTGGTGTCAAATTATTTTGAGATAACCCCAATGTTGTAATGCTTTAAGTCCCAGGATCTATAGTTATGGTTTACCAGGTGTTCAATGCTATGCCAGTATGTTGCCATGGTAGCTCAGTGGAAGAACAGCCAGCTAGAGATCGGGAGATCCGTGGTTCAAATCCCGGCTATGGCATTGAATGTTTCAGTCTGACTCTACACTGTTTCTGTGAGAAAACAATAAGCATTAAACTGTTTTTGAAAACTCATTTTCTATAAAACACAAACAAGTAATGAAACACGTGGTCTCAATTATACGTTAGGATGCTGTGTGGTCAAAGTCCATAACCAAGTACAAATAGCTATCATGATAACGGCTTTATCGCCAATTGCGTTACACTCACATCACTTTCTCTAGCTGCACTACCAACAAACTGCTTACAAAACATTATTCCTTTTTCTTCACAATGATAAACATTAGCAGAATGTTTTTATTACCTAGTTCCTCATAAGTAGAAGGCAACTAAAGGAATGTGCTATGATAAAGCGATAGTCAAATGTTTTAAAAGCTGTCGTTATGCGATTGTCATTGCAAATCGCTTCTTTGCTTGGCCAGGAGTAGAACAAAAGAAAACTGGATACTTCCTGTCTGAGAAAACTATAAGCATTTCACAATTGAAACTAATAACAAGGAATATCTCCAAAACGGTAAACTCCACACAAAAAATGTATATGGCATAAATTGAGATCTCTAATTTTTGTGTAGTAAGTTTTTGTCTATCTCTTAAGGTTAGCAGCTAAACAAAATTCATCAGAATAAAGAGGTTTCACACAAAATGGAAGATATACATTTTATTTGCAATGCAAATATCTCTAATACAGGGGATTTTAAATGAAATCGTTACGGCATTTTTGAGAGAATGACAATTTTTCCATGTAAAGGGTAGTTGTAAGGGGGGATTTTCTTGAAAATCTTCGTGCGGCATCCTTGGAAAATACCAAGTTTCGTATTTACCGCTCTTTTAGTTTTCGAGCTATACAGACGAACATTTTTCGTACTACTCAGGGGACCCCAAAACATATATCTTCTGTATCCACTACACACATTGTTCATACGGACTAGAGTGACCAGTTTAGTTGCGTTCTACTCAACATCGCTTTTGTCACCGCAAGTTCAACTTACTCGCGGCATAATAAAACCTTGTGGAAAAATGATGAAGCGTGCTTCTGTTTATATCCACTTTCACGTTACAGCGAACAAGTATATGCGTTGATAAACATTCAAACATGAACACCAGCTAATTTTTGCTAATCGAAAAAAAAAAAAAATATCAGAAATTATTATTACACGCTTCCCTGCAAGTAGAAGCGAAATAAGGGAATACACTAGGATAAAACAGGTTGCTATGTGACTGAAGTTCCTTTGTTTGTATGCACAAGAGATGACAAATTCCTGTATGAGAAAAATGTAAGTTTTTCAAAACTGAAACCAATAACAAGGAATATCCCAAAAACATCACTTCACGAAAAAAAAAATGTTTAGACAAGCTGTACATTTTTGGTTACCTTTTTGTCTGTCTCTTACGGTTTAGCAGTTCATCCAGAATAAAGAGCTATCCCAGAAAATTCAAGATATGGCACATTTTATTTGTCGTGTAAATATCTTTATTAATCAAAATCGTTAGAGCCATTTTAAAATGTTTTTGCATGTAAAAGGGTAGTTGGGGGTCGGGGTATCTTGTTGAAAATCTTCGTGTTGCATCCTTGGAAGATACTCAAATACCAACCGACGTATTTAACGGACTTTTAATGGACACACATGGATATTTTTTTAAACAAAATGTTTTTATTCAGGGGGTCTCAAAACATGTATTTCCAGTGTAATCTCGGTATTGAATTTTTGGGTACAATACAATACCTTCTCCATACACTATGTACATAGCACGTGTAGAGAAAGTAAAAAAGAAAGAAAAGAACTGTTAAAGAAAAATCATAGTTTTCAATACTGAGATTTCACTGAAAATGTATGCTTTGAGACCCCCTGAATCCAATAAAAGGATTTTTAGAGAAAAAAAATGTATCCAAGTGTGTGGGAACAGCATAACTCAAAAAGGAAAAGTTTGATATTTAAGTTGAGTATCTTCCAAAGATAAGACAATAATATTTTCAAGAAAATCTCCACACCCCCAATTAACCTTTACGTTTGATTTTCTCAAAAATGACTATTAAAATATCGTATATTTATACGACAAATAAAATGTATATCTTGAATTTTTGAGAATAGCCTCTGAGGAGCTGTTTATTCTGGTAAACCGCAAGAAGACACAATTTGTGTCAACTATTTCCGCTAGCGAGGTTGCTTCCTCCTTGAGCAGAGTCGATGTTGACTTGTTTACGAGGTGTAAATCCATCCACACGATGACAATTTACTCGCTTCCCCTTGCAGCCAGCAGGGAACTTACCTGTCACGTCTCATCCACAACCAAACTTAATATTGCGTACTAACAACCGTAACGAGGGTCGGCTGATAACTCCCGGGTCTCTCAATCAAAATGTCACTTAATATATTTTATTTATTTACTTACTTATTTTTGTTTTATTTCTCAACATAATCTAGGTGTGCGATTTATCAAGGTCCTCAAAATAGCTGTTTACCGCATCAATGAGCTCCTCGTTGCTGTGAAATCTTCGTGCTTGAGGTTTGGGAACAGGTGGTAGTCACTGGGTGCTAGATCTGGTGAATAAGGTGGATGTTCAAGCAATTCCAACTTTAATTCGCACATTTTTTGGAGTTGGTTCACCTGGCACAATCCACTGTTTTGACTGTGATTTACTTTCTGGAGTGTAGTGATGTATCCAAATTTCATCCATGGTAATAAGCCGGTCCAAAAACTCACTGGTATTTTTACGGTAGAGCTCCACATTCTTAACAGAAACAGTTTTTCTTTGCAACTTTTGATCAGGTGTCAACAGACGCGGCACCCATCTTGCACAGACCTTGTGAAAGCCCAAAATATTACCTACACATTCTTTTGATATGTTTACAGCCTCTGTTATATCAAACAACTTTAATCTGTGGTATTCAGTACTAAACGATGCATTTTTTCAAGGATCTCTGGAGTTGTCACTTCTATAGGGCGTCCAGAGCGTGCCTCATCGCTAGTGCTCGTACTGTGCAACCCACCTTTTGATCGTTGAATATGGTGGGGCAAAGTGTTTCAATGTACTGTCCATTTCCTCCTTGATTTCTTTAGGCGTTAAAATGGAAGTATTTAATCACTGCTCGTTTTTCCAAAACCTCCATTTTCGTAAAGTTGTCTTGTTTAAAATGCTATGGATACAAGCTAGTCTATATGCTGCTACCTTCTAACTGGCCTAGTGGCGCCATATCTGCGTGAGGCCTACCCTTGTACTTATCAGGTCGAGAATACATATTGCCAATACGAGATCTGATAAGTAACTTAGAATTCGTGGTTACCCAATTACCTCTTGAAATACTTGGAAAAAAAACAATAATAAATGATAATTGCTTTTCAATATTTTATTGAACATTTAAGAAAAAATCTATGTTTTTTGAGTTGTACGTTTTGAATATTTCTTACGGTTTAGTACTTATGCAAAATGCATCCAGAATAAACATCTCCTCAGATGCTATTCCCAGAAAACTGGAGATATACGTTTTATTTTTCATGAATATATTTAATAATCGATATTTCAATCAAAATCGTTTGAGCTATTTTTGAGAAAATCAACATTTCCGAACATTTTTTCCATGTAAAGGGTAGTTGGGGTGGGGGGATTTTCTTGAAAGTATTCAAGTTGCATCCTTAGGAGACACTGAACTTGAATATCAAGTTTGGTATTTAATAGACTTTTTGAGCTATGCTAAGCACATCACACTTTTTTGTATTGATGTGTTTCCTGTGAAATCTCTGAATCAAATACAATACCTTCTCTGTACGCGTAGAGAAGTGCAATCACAGGATAGGTAAGAAGCGAGTCAATTTTCTTTTCTTTCCAAAATGTTGTCTCATGAGATTCACTTCCAGTAAACAGGAAGTTAAAGGGCTTTAGTAATTACCAAGCAAATAAGTTTTCGAGAAATGTATTAAATTATAAATTGCATTATACCTGGTATTTTCGTAATAAAGAGAATTCGCTATCTAATAATAATTATAATAAGAATGCGATAATTTAATAAACGTAATATTTGAAGTTTTTACTATACTTTGAATTGCCTTGAACCGAACTCTGTGGTGTGGTGGAAGCGCATATGCCTCTCATTCAAGAAATTGCGAATTCTAATCGCAATTAGGTTTCCTGATAGATAGGATAAGAATAGATAAGCGCGCGCGCACTCACACACAGACAATAAGACCGATAGATAGTATTTATTGAACTACTAACTATTACAGTATAACAACGTCATAAATTAAAAGTTACTACCAAGGTAAATCATAAAAATCATTTACAATGTATGGCAAATAGTCCTTTTGAAAGTTGAAATAGGGAGCTGTGTTAATATTATAACCTTTAATAGAAACAAAGTTAAGCTAGCTGTTGGATAATCCTTAGTGAGGTCAGTTTATGAACTTGCACACTAACGCTACATGACATTTCGTGCAGCTAGCATGTTAATCAATCTTGGTCAATTGACCAACATAAGCACACACAACGAACGCAAAACTTCGCAGAACCGACTTTCAGAACGTCCATTTTTACATACGAAATCCTGGAAACCTGTCTCAGTAACCAATAGAAAAGAGCCTACAAGTGCCACCATCTTGTTTTTGGATGGATCTCTAGTTGAAGGAATATTTTACACCTGTTGATATTGCAGTAACGCAGCATTAGTTTAAAGCTTTAGTAGAGTGTGTGATATTATTGTCACGGTTCTGCAATCATAAGCACACAATTATTTCTGGCGATAGTTGCTAAATGGTCGAACCCAAGTAAGTTACCAATTTTGTCTGCGAATTGCCTTTATCCAAGCTTTCCGGGTTAGTGGTCTAAAATCTAGCAAACAATACAGAATCGTTCTGTTAATAATGTATAACATATTTCACTAAGTATACCGCCGAAAAATCAGTTAAATAAGTATATTAACTTACGTATTGAAATAAATTTTCTTTTCCTTGTTTTTTCTTCTGCTATTCGAGAAGCCACAACCAACCACACACGTATTGGTCATTTTTGTGTGCTCTTGTCAAAAGTTCACCTCCATTTGCGGATCTCGCTTAATCAGCTCCCAAGCTATGTGGTGTGGTGCTAGCGCGTCTGCCTTTCATTCCAAAGGTCGCCAGTTGCAGTTGGACACAGTGTTTATACATCTATGCTGCCCGTTTCCATTTTCTTCAACTTATTAATAACAGATCATGTATTTCGATTACTTAAATCGGAACCAACATTAAAACTGGACTATTATAGAAAGAGTGGAGCCCTTTTAAAGAGTTGGGGGACAGAATACAGTGTGATGACCACCTTTAATATTCAGATTTTACATTACATTTTAGAAAAAGATCCATGTGTGTGTCTGTGAACAAGATAACTCAAAACGAAAAGTTAGTAAAATACCAAACTCGGTATTTAAGTTTCCTATCTTCCAGGGATGCGATACGAAAATTTTGAGAAAAATTCGCCCACTCCAAACTACCTTTACATGAAAAAAAGTTCGAACATTTTGATTTTCTCAAAAAATGACTAGCAATTTTGATTAAAATACCGTATATTAAATGTATTTATGTGGTAAATAAAATGCATATCTTGAATTTTCTGGGAATAGCTTCTAAAACCTCTTTATTCTGAAGAATTTTGTGTAATTGGCAAACCGTAGATCTCGTTAAAACATACAATTTATGTTATATACCTTGTTTTCGTGAAGTTTACTGTTCTCGAGATATTCCTTGTTATTTGTTTGAGATTTAAAATACTTAAGGCTTTTCTCACTCGGAAAGTTGTCTGCTGGCCCTGCATAGAAACGGATTTCAACCATATGGCACCCAGTTTTTAAAAAATTAGACTATCACTTTAACTATCACTTATTTCCCTTTTATTTACAAGAAAATAAGCAATTTTATCTTGATTAGCATGAAGTAAATAGAAGAATAAGCTTGCCAACAATAATTTGTTGCAGAGATGTAGAGAAAGTCATGTGAGGAGAAGCGTGTGAATGTGGTCCAGCTATCTGGGTTACTCGAGTATCATAAACCGGCGTTTTCGCGGTCAAATATCTCCGGGTTACACGAGTGTTCCTATCTCATCCATACCATGTTCTTATTTTATCACAATTGATACTCACTCTTCTATGTTTAAATACTAGTGGCGTTCAATAATAGCTCAGAAAATCTAACAAATTCCACTCGTATCATCGACTATCCGCCGTCTCTTACTAGATGGCACTGAAAATGTCACGTGCTTTCGTTGTCATAGGCTATAGAATAAAAAATCTTGTGCTTCTTTAGAAACATGGCGGGGGGGACGAGTTTTGAACTGTGACTTAAGTGACTTAACACCGAAAGAGATAAAAGCCGAGTTGGATCAACTTCATGGCACATCTGCTCCTACGTGTGCAACAATTTACAATTGGATAAATGAATTTAAACTTGGCCGCACATCCACAAATGATGAACATCGTTCAGTAGAAGTGACTTCCTCCGAAATGATTGACAAAATCCAGGATATGGCTTTGAGTGATCGACGAATCGAAGTTTGTGAAATAGTAGAGGACACAGACATATGACATGGCACCAAAAATTAGGTCTCGGCAAGATGGGTGCTGCGTTTGCTCTCAAGACAGAATAAACACAATCTTGTGATTGATCCGGATGCTGGTTTAACACTTACGTCTCTATCCTGATAAGTTTCTGTGTCGATACATAACTGTGGATGAAACATGGATACACTCTAGAGACTAAAGTACAGTCAAAACGGTGGGTTCATAAAGGCAAAGATGGTTTTTTGGGATGCACGCAGAACCATCTACATTGATTACTTGCAGAAAGGAAGAAGAATACATTGAGAGTATTGTGCATCGTTATTGCACCGGTTGAACGGAGAAAACGCCCTTATCTGGCAAAGAAAAAGATTCTCTTCCATCTAGACAGTGCAAGAATGCACACCTGCGCAGTTTTAATGGCAAAAATTGTAGAATTAAGGTTCGAATAACCACAACATCTACCGTATTCACCTGATTTGGCTGAATACTTTTTTGTTTCCAAACTTGAAAAAGTGGCTCGGTGGAAATGATTCACGTCTTATGAACAGGACCTTCGGAAATCCCACTTTTTGACAGGCTTAAAACAGTTGGAGAAACGCTGGGAAAAGTGTGTCGAGCTAATGTTGAGAGAGAGGGAGGGAGAGAGAGAGAGAGAGGAATCTACATTTGTTTTTCTAAGCACTTACTGAACGCCCTTCGCATTTTTACGTTTACATCTTATAACGGTTGTGTCCAATAAGCCTAACATTTGCTTTTTATTTTCTCTACAAGTTGGAAGAGAAGGTATAATATTCGATACCGAAATGTGACGGTGTTCACACAATTGCTCAAAATCGAAAGGTGTATTAAATACCAAACTTGATATTTCAGTTCAGCGACACGAAGTTTTTAAACAATATTCCCTCCGCCCCAAATTAAGCTGTACATGCAAGAGTTTAGCAACATTTTAATTTTGTCAACTGTGTATTCAAGATACTGACATCTTGAATGACTGGTAAACCTTATGTGTTGCATTCTCATGGCTTTCCTCTGCCGTCACAATATAACTATTCCTACAAAAGATAATTCTTCTGTCTACTTGATGCTAATCGAGATAAACATTAACAGAAACTGTCTTATAACTTGCTTCCTTGTATGTAGAAGGCAATTTTCTTGGATAAAAAGATACTCAAATGTTTAAAAACCGGTCGCTATGTGAAACAATTCAGATTCGGTTCGCTTTGTATGGCGATTTTCTGTTTGAGAAGTTAGCTGGTTTAAAATTGAAACGAATAACAAGGAATATCTCGAAAACGGTCAACTGTACAGGAAAAATGTAAATGACATAAATTGCGTATTTTAACGAGATCTATATTTTTTGTGTAGAAAGTTTTTGTCTATCTCTTGTGGTTTACCAGTTACACAAAATTATGCAAAATTCAGTCAGAATAAACAGGTGCTCACATGTTATTCTTAGAAAATTAAAAAATATATACATTTTATTTCAGGTATAAGTATGTTTAATATGGGGTATTGTAATGAAAATCGTTAAAATCATTTTTGAGAAGAACATTTTCAAACATATTTCCATGTGGTGGAGGGATCTTCTTTAAAATCTTGGTATTGCATCTTTGGAAGGTAAGTATATTGGTATTTAAGGGATCTTTTGCTTTTTGAGCTATACTGCGCGCGCGCACAGAAGGATTATTTTCTAAGAAGCTTTTTTTGGAGTCATGGGATGTCAAAACAATTGTTTCCGATAAAATCTCTGTGTCAAATTTATTGGTGGTATACATTAGTTATATACGTGGTAGAGAAAGTAAAAATGGATGCAGAACGGAACTGGTTGTGATCTTTTCTTATAAGTAAAAACACCGGACTTAATTGTGATTGAAAAAGTAACAAGTAATGTTAACATATCTACTTGGAAAATAACAATTTCCTCCGCTAGGTGTCTCATGTTTGATGGTGTGCTGTCATCACTTTGGAACAAGTGCAGTATCACCTGCTACTTTTGATGAGCACATAAAATCAAAATTGGAGGTGTTTATGGAGACCTTTAGAAATTGGTTCAACACTTTAAACAGGAGCGCCCAGGATGTCCGGCACATGTACTTATATTTGCAAAACTCCACGAAATGATTCTTGGTGATCGTCGAACGAAAATTTCACAAGTGCTAGAGGCCATAGGTGGGTCCACCGCAATTCATATTTTGCATGATAAGTTGGAAATGAACGCGGCAGAGCTGTTAGAGCGCTCAGCTGCCACCTAGGCGGCCCGGGTTCGAACCCAAGTGCCCGCCCGCATGACGAAACGGTTTCCTCCGCCACTCGTTCTACCAATTGCTCCATCATCTCCTTTACTACCGTCCACTTCCTCACGCTCATGCCCCGACAGGCTTCTGACGCTTGTAAATCCTGTCCTACATAAACCGACTACTCACACTGAAATGTGATCTGAAGGGCGTCGAGATGCCACGACTGGATCCCCTTATACTCCAGAAACAAACCAACAACCCGTCAACCTGATCCAACGGCCGGAAAAGTGATGTGTATCTTTAAGATTTGGATTCTCTTATGTTATCTGTCATACTCATTGACTTCTTAGGTACAGGAAAAATAATTACTTGACGTAGTTATTGGCCCCATCGCACAACAAGTTGGAGACTGCTGCCAAACATGAGATCATCGACCAGACCTAACAGGGCACTTTGCTGACAAAGACATTATTTGTGTAATGAACTGTTCTCGTGACTGCGCTCGTTGTCGTCTGCCGCAGACATCATAGTAACCATACAACATTTTGAACACTTTACTTACCAATGTTATTAAAGGACATTTTTAGGAAACTGTCCATCACTCGCCGTAGTTGAGAAATACTGGTGGGTATTTTGTTTTAATTGTTGCAAGGTGTGGGTATAGCAGCTGTGTGTTATCATGTTTCCGTGTGCGCAGTGGTTTGGATGTTTTTGGGTCTCAACAGTCAGGCAGCGTGATTTTGCCTTTTTTCAACAGCCCATCTTTCAATGAGAACAATTGAAAGTGTGTTTGAGGAAACAATTATTACTACAGATTTGTGGCCCCTGTGATTTCTATCTCTGGTGTAACTTAAAACAAAGTGTACAACACAAACCCACCCTCCCTGCAAGAATTAAAACAAAATATCTGTCAGGAAATTGCCAGCATTTCTCAACGTGAACTACGGCGAGTGATGGATAGTTTCCTAAAGATGTATGTGGCCATTTCCTTTAACAACATTGGTAAGTAAAACCTTTAAAAATGTGGCGCCTTTCTGTGATGGCCACATTCGGCAAAACACCGCGCAGCCGGTGTAATCTGTGGTTCGAGTCCTGTGCATGTGCAGAGCAATTAACTCCCCTGGTAAGTGCAGCTGACCTGGCTGTCAGCGCGAGACTGGTGTGTGCTGACAGAAGTAAAGGTGAAGACACAAGCTATAAAAACGTGCACTCATGAAGCAAAACAAAAGAAGGGTGAACATACAAAGCTGTAGGGACCATGCACTACAGAGCAATTAGACTGAAGGTAGGTACATACTAGTGGCACCCAAGTTTCTTGGTGTCCATAATCTGGATCCTGAAACAAAGTGATGATAGATATATGGGACTGAACCTGCATCTCTGCTGACTAGGTACATCTCGTCAGGGGTCAGAGACAAGGCTACTTACGGCGAGGCTCCTGCTCCACCACGGACTCCAGAAAGTCCTGGGGAGTCATGTACAGTTGTCCATCGTACTCCACCGAGGCGAACTTGATGAAGCGTCTCTCTCGTGAAGTGAGCTTGACGGCGCGCACTAGGTCATCGGGCTCCCTCTGTAACAGGACAATACATGAGAAGTCCTGAACACCAGGTCATTGGGCTCCTTCTGTAACAGAACAATACATGAGAAGTCCTGAACACCAGGTCATCGGGCTCCCTCTGTAACAGAACAATACATGAGAAGTCCTGAACACCAGGTCATCGGGCTCCCTCTGTAACAGAACAATACACGAGAAGTCCTGAACACCAGGTCATCGGGCTCCCTCTGTAACAGAACAATACATGAGAAGTCCTGAACACCAGGTCATCGGGCTCCCTCTGTAACAGAACAATACATGAGAAGTCCTGAACACCAGGTCATCGGGCTCCCTCTGTAACAGAACAATGCATGAGAAGTCCTGAACACCAGGTCATCGGGCTCCCTCTGTAACAGAACAATACATGAGAAGTCCTGAACACCAGGTCATCGGGCTTTCTCTGTAACAGAGCAATGCATGAGAAGTCCTGAACACCAGTTCATCGGGCTCCCTCTGTAACAGAACAATACATGAGAAGTCCTGAACACCAGGTCATCGGGCCCCCTCTGTAACAGGACAATACATGAGAAGTCCTGAACACCAGGTCATCGGGCTCCCTCTGTAACAGAATACATGAGAAGTCCTGAACACCAGGTCATCGGGCTCCCTATGTACCAGAACAATACATGAGAAGTCCTAAACACCACCCTCTGTACCAGAAAAATACATGAGATTTCGTGAACACCACCCTCTGTACCAGGACAATACATGAGAAGTCCTAAACACCACCCTCTGTACCAGAACAATACACGATAAGTCCTAAACACCACCCTCTGTACCAGAACAATACATGAGAAGTCGTGAACACCACCCTCTGTACCAGAAGTCGTGAACACCACCCTCTGTACCAGAAGTCGTGAACACCACCCTCTGTACCAGAAGTCGTGAACACCACTCTCTACCAGAAGTCGTGAACACCACCCTCTGTACCAGAAGTTCGTGAACACCACCCTCTGTACCAGAAGTCGTGAACACCACCCTGTGTACCAGAAGTCGTGAACACCACCCTCTGTACCAGAAGTCGTGAACACCACTCTCTGTACCAGAAGTCGTGAACACCACTCTCTACCAGAAGTCGTGAACACCACCCTCTGTACCAGAAGTCGTGAACACCACCCTCTGTACCAGAAGTCGTGAACACCACCCTGTGTACCAGAAGTCGTGAACACCACCCTGTGTACCAGAAGTCGTGAACACCACCCTCTGTACCAGAAGTCGTGACCACCAGCCTCTGTACCAGAAGTCGTGAACACCACCCTCTGTACCAGAAGTCGTGAACACCACTCTCTGTACCAGAAGTCGTGAACACCACCCTGTGTACCAGAAGTCGTGAACACCACTCTCTACCAGAAGTCGTGAACACCACCCTCTGTACCAGAAGTCGTGAACACCACCCTGTGTACCAGAAGTCGTGAACACCACCCTCTGTACCAGAAGTCGTGACCACCAGCCTCTGTACCAGAAGTCGTGAACACCACCCTCTGTACCAGAAGTCGTGAACACCACTCTCTGTACCAGAAGTCGTGAACACCACTCTCTACCAGAAGTCGTGAACACCACCCTCTGTACCAGAAGTCGTGAACACCACCCTCTGTACCAGAAGTCGTGAACACCACCCTCTGTACCAGAAGTCGTGAACACCACCCTGTGTACCAGAAGTCGTGAACACCACCCTGTGTACCAGAAGTCGTGAACACCACCCTGTGTACCAGAAGTCGTGAACACCACCCTGTGTACCAGAAGTCGTGAACACCACCCTGTGTACCAGAAGTCGTGAACACCACCCTCTGTACCAGAAGTCGTGAACACCACTCTCTACCAGAAGTCGTGAACACCACCCTGTGTACCAGAAGTCGTGAACACCACCCTCTGTACCAGAAGTCGTGAACACCACTCTCTACCAGAAGTCGTGAACACCACCCTGTGTACCAGAAGTCGTGAACACCACCCTGTGCACCAGAAGTCGTGAACACCACTCTCTACCAGAAGTCGTGAACACCACCCTGTGTACCAGAAGTCGTGAACACCACCCTGTGCACCAGAAGTCGTGAACACCACCCTCTGTACCAGAAGTCGTGAACACCACTCTCTACCAGAAGTCGTGAACACCACTCTCTACCAGAAGTCGTGAACACCACCCTGTGTACCAGAAGTCGTGAACACCACCCTGTGCACCAGAAGTCGTGACCACGCGAATTCCCGAGCAGGATAATAAAGTGTCTGTGTTTGGCGCCAGAGGAGCATCACCCCCACAGCGTTATGTCCATCAGAAGGGCGGTGCTGCAGCATACCTGTCTGTCTGACGCACTCACTCCACGGCCACACATCAACATGTTATTACCACTACTGAAATATGCAACTTTCTCCAACTGAATATGACACAAGAAAGTTAGTTAATCTTTAACTGTCCATCACACGAAACCAACATTAGTAAGTAATTCGCTTCTCTAGTATTTCTTTACACTATTACAGTCTTGCTACCCACAATTTCAAATATATATAATAACCTACATTTCCCCATATATTTAAATTGCTTAACACAGTTATGTAAATAATTATTTTATATTTCCAACGAATATGTTCCTATTTATACTTTCTCTACACGCACTATATACATCGTGTATAGAGAAGGTATTGTATTGTACCCAAAAATTCAATACAGTGATTTCACCGGAAATATATGTTTTGGGTCCCCCTGAATTAAAAAATAGCATTTCTGGAAAAAGGTAAGTGTGTGTGTATGTGCGTGTGTGTGTGTGTGTGCGCGCGCGCGCGTGTTCGTGTGTGTCTGTGGACAGCATAGCTCAAAAACGAAAAGACGGTTAAATACCAAACTTGGTATTTATGTTTGATATCTTCCAAGGATACGACAGGAAGGTTTTCAAGAAAATACCCCCACTAGCAACTACCCTTTACGTGGAACTTTTATCGAAAATTTGAATTTTCTCAAAAATGGCTACAATGATTTTGATTAAAATATCGTATATTAAAGATATTTACCTGACAAATAATATGTATATCTACAATTTTCTGGGAATAGCCTCTAAAGACTATTTTATTCTCGATGAATTTTACTGCTATACCCTAAGAGTTAGACAAAAACTTACCACACAAAAAATGTAGACCACATTACAATACACAATTTATGTTATATACATTTTTTTTTCTTGGAGCTGATCGTTTTTAAAATATTCCTTGTTTTTATTTCAGCTTTGAAAAACATACTTTTCTCATGTCAACTCGTGTCCATACAAAGAAAGGAACTTGAGTCACATAGCAACCACCAGCTTTAACCTATGCTACTCCCTTATTTCCCTTCTACTTACAAGGAAGCAAGTAACAAGACTATTTCTGTTAATGTTTATCTCGATTAGCATCAAGTAAACAAAAGCATAGGTAAGCTTTTTAACAATAATTGTTGTGTCACACATCAGATTTTTATTACTTGTCTATTTATATGACGGAATTATCTTTAAAGTTCTCATCGTTGTGAATGACTTTTGTACAAATATCAGATGTGTTTCATTCACATGACTTTCTCTAGCTTCTCCACAAACTTTCCTTACAATTGTCTTATTACTTGCTTCCTTGTAAGTAGAAGGGAATACACTAGGATAAAGTGATAGTCAAATGTTTTAAAAGCTGGTTACTATGTGACACAATTAAAATTAATTTCTCTTTTCCATTCCCGGGAGTAAAACAAAACAAATTAAAGGAAAGTTGACTACCCGCTTCAGAAAAGTTTAACATTGAAACCAGTAACAAGGAACATCTCCTAAATGCTAAGTCTACAAACGTAGTGGATTCCATGTCAAGATTTCACCAGAAATATATGTTTTCAGTTCTAGCTCAAGAACGAAAAGACCGATAAAAACCAATCTTGGTATTTAAGTTTAGCATGTTCTAAGGATACGACACGAAGATTTTCAAGAAAATTCCCCCACCACAAACTACCATTTACATTGAACATTTTTTGAAAATTATGTTTTTTCTCAAAAACAGCTCTAAAGAGTTTCATTAAAGTACTGTATATTAGAGATATATACATTACAAAGAAAATGTATATTTTGAATTTTCTGGAAATAGTCTCTGAATACTACTTTATTCTGGATGAGTTTTGCATAACGGTTAAACCGTAAGACATAGATCTCGTTAAAACACATTGTTAGCCGACCGTTTCTGAGATATTCTTTTTTACTGCTTTCAATTTTAAACCACTTGAAATTTTTCTCAAATGGGAAGTGACGTTTCGTTTTATCTCTCTCTTGTTTTACTGCAGGAAATGCAAAGCTGACGCAACTTCAATTGTTTCACGTAGCGACACCTTTTAAAACATTTGACTATCACTTTAATCTATGGTAGTCCCTTATTTCGCTTCTACTTACAAGGAAGCAAATAATAAGACTATTTCTGCTAATTTTTTACTTTCTCTATACGTGTTATGTACATAGTGTATAGAGAAGGTATTGCGCTCCACCAAAAAAGTCGATACCGAGATTTCACCGGAAATATATGTTTTAGGGTACTCTGTATATAAAAAAAAGCATTTTCAGAAAAAGGTCCATGTGTGTGTGTGTGTGTGTCCGTGAACACGATAACTCAAAAACGAAAAGTCGGTAAAATACCAAACTTGGTATTTAAGTTTAGCACCTTCCAGGGATTTTGAGAAAAAATTTTCGAAAATTTTGGTTTTCTAAAAAATGGCTGTAACGATTTTTATTAAAATATGGTATATTAAATATATTTACCTGACAAATAAAATGTATATTTTGAATTTTCTGGGAATAGCCCTTGAAGATTACTTTATTCTGGGTAAATTTTACGGAATTTTGCATAATTGCTAAACCGTAAGAGATGGACAAAAACTTACCACACAACAAATGTAGAGCATCTTAAAACACACAATTTATGTTATATACGTTTTTTTCGTGGAGTTGATTGTTTTTGAGATATTCCTTGTTTTTGGTTTCAGCTATAAAAACTTATACTTTTCTCATACAGGACTTTGTGAACTCGTGTCCAAATAAACAAAGGAACTTTAGTAGAAGAGCAACCAGCTTTTGACTATCACTTTAACCTATGGTACCCCTTTATTTCGCTTCGACTAACAAGGAAGCAAGTAATAAGACTATTTCTGCTAATTTTTGCTCCATTAGATGAAGTAAATAGAATAATGTATTGCAGAGATATAGAGAGAAAGTCATGTGAATGGAAGACATCAGATTTGTCTCGATTATTATATTATGTCTTTTGTAAGGAAAATTGTTTGTGTAACAGCTACAGAAAGTCATGTGAATGTAATACATCAGATTTAACAGAACTGAATTTCAATTGTTTGACATAATGATAGTTTTTAAAACATTTGACTGTCACGTTATCGTAGTGTATTTCCCTTCTACTTACAAGGAAGCCAGTAATAAGGCTATTTCTTGATTATGCTGTAGATATAAAAAAATCTTTTGTAAGGAAAGTTGTTTGTGTAACTGAATTTTAAAAGATTTGACTGTCGCTTTAGTCCCGAGTTGATTAGTATGATTAAGATTTTGTTGCAGCAGAATAGGTAGACACATCATTTTGCGATCACAAGGTATTCGAGACCGAGATTTCACATAACTTTCTCTACAAACTATTCTTGTACCTTAACGTCCTTTAACCTGGTTGGTCATATCGGACAATGAATGAAATGATCTCGGGGTGCATGGACATTCGTCTTCTCAGGATAAGGAAAAACCTTATCCGTAGTAACTTACCCTAAGCGAGATTCGAACTCGCAACCTTTCGATTGTGAAGCAGACACGCTACCACCACACTACCCAGACGGGCTAGCTTATACTTCTGTATACTTCATACTTATCAAGAACAATAAGTTGAAACGATAGTCAAAACTTTAAAATTCTGGTCGCTATGTGGTAGTTTTGTAATACCATTATATCTGCTTCACCAGCATGAACAAGGATTTGCAATTTGAGAATTGTAACCAGTAACAAGGAGTATCTGCTGTGAACACTCTCTGTACTGACTTTTTGTCTTTCTCTTATAGTTTATCATTCACAATGAGGAGATCTTGAGGCTCTTGGCAAAGAAAATGGGTACTGTTGGGAGCAGCGTTCCACATTCTATTGTCAATAACCTTGGAGGGAAGTTGTCGTTGTACCTCTTTTAATATCGTGTTTTCTTGGGAAACCAAGCTAATAGGACGGAACATTCAATTTACTAAGGTAAGCGTGGTGTACATTTAGTTGAAATGTGATATTACATTGCAAGTGGCGCTTGTACACAACAACAGGCACCTAGTGTGTTACAGTATTAACACTATAACAATGTCCACTCATCAGAATGTTGGTCTTGATACGGACATGTTAGTTAGAGGCTCTAGTAACACGAAAATAAAAACTCACAAAAGAGTTTTTGTGTTTGTTAAAGGTAATCTGCTCCACTCGGATACTTTGAATAACAACAATAATGATATACAGGTCTAAGTTAAGTGTTATTGTGAATTTCAACCATTAAAAGTTATACGATGGCCCTCTCGGACCAAATTATGTAGCTGGAACTAAACATTGCAAACTCCCATCTCATTAACACGTTAAAATAAAGTGTGGACTGTTCAGATATTAGCACTTAAAGTTACACGGACTTCCCCTACCTATTTTAATAAAAAGATAAATTCAAAGTTGTGTAAACTTTTTACATGTAAAGTGTACTTTTAAGATGGGCGACGAGAGACATACACACGGACTTTTTTCTAAACCGTGCATTTCCTGTGAGAGAAATCTGCTTTGGTGGAACGCAATACCTTCTCTACCTAAACAGTATGTCCAAAGTAGAGAGGGTAAAAATCATCTTGAGAAAAAAGTTGCTTATGTACCAAAGTTGGCATTTAAGTTATGTTCCAAGTATGCGAAATGAAGGCTTTCAGGAAAATCCCCACATCTTTGTATGGAACATTTTTTTAAAATTTAAATGGCTATAACGATGTTTACATCTGGTACATCCCAAGAGATAACATCAAATCTTAGTAGGCGTTACACAATTTGTCAGATACTTTCATTTATTGAGTCAACATACTCCTTGCTATTGTATTTATTGCTAGCCATGCGAAGAGAATCACGAAGCAGATGTTTTGCAGGAGACAGTGAAATAAGCAAACAACTGGCCGTACGTCTGACTGTCTCTTGTTATTTTGGTCTCTCCGCTTGACAACGGATCCAAAGGAAACAATGTGACGAACGGAAATGTAACCCAACAATGGATACATCTTTATTGTCCAGCGCGTGTCGCCAAATCATCTTCTTGAGAAAACAAGCTGTTCTGGGAGAGGAGCAAGGGTCATTGACCGACCGTCATATCTGATTTATTGTCAACTGGTAGCGATAGCACTCACCATCACTGATAACACACAGCATCAGGTACCATCATCAAAATTACTACTTTGTACTTAGTAACTATCCAGCACGAGGTTCCCTTACCATATGCGATCCATGCTTCTTTATAAAAAAACGAGTTTCGTGCGGTGATTAAACACTTCTATTTAAAAGACTTAACACTGAAAGAGATAAAAGCAGAGTTGGATGAAGTTCATGGCACATCTGCTCCTGCGTTTGTAACAATTTACAATTGGATAAATGAATTTAAACGTGGCCGTACATCCACAAATGATGAACATCATTCCGGATGTCCAGTAGAAGTGACTTCCTCCGAAATGATTGACAAAATCCAGGATATGGTTGCGAGTGAGCGAAAGAAAGTAGAGACCACAGGCATATCCCAAGGTAGTGTTCTCAATTTGGTCCGACAAGACAGGTGCCGCGTTTGCTCTCAATGGAGAATAAACGCAATTGTGTGTTCGACTCAGAAGCTGGTTTGGCACTTTTCCGTCGCAATATTTACCACTTTCTGTGCCAATAATAAATGTGGATGAAACATGGATACACCACTACATTCTACAGATAAAAGTACAGTCGGAACAATGCGTTTATAAAGGAAAACCTGCTCCGAAGAACACAAAGGTGGTGAAACCCGCAGACAAGGTGATAGCCTCGATTTTTTAGGATGCATCCGGAATCATCAACATTGATTACTTCCAGAAAGGAAAAACAATAAATGGACAGTTTATTGAACCGGTTGAAAAAGATAAATCAAGTAAAAACGCTCTCATCTGTTCCACCAAGACAATGCAAGGGTGCACAGTTTCAATGGCAAAACTAGTTGAATTACTGAAACGATCCATGTCTAACGAAGAGTTCGTCTGTCAAACATGTCCATGTTGAGGACCTTCAGAGAAACGCTCGGAAAAGTGTACTGAGTTAAAAGAAGATTATGCTGATGTGTTCCATTCACAAGACTTTATCTACATCTCTGCAACAAATTATTGTTAAAAAGATTAGACTTCTATTTACTTCATGCTTATCGAGATAAACATTAACAGAAATAGTCTTATTACTTGCTTCCTTGTAAGTAGGAGGGAAATAAGGGAGTACCATAGGTTAAAGTGATAGTCAAAAGCTGGTTGCTATGTGACTGAAGTTCCTTTGTTTGTATGGACAGCAGTTGACAAATTCCTCTATGAGAAAAGTATAAGTTTTTGAAAGTTGAACCATAAACAAGGAATATCCCAAAAACGAGCAACTCCACTAAAAAAAATGTGATTTGTTCCATTCACATGACTTTCTCTACATCTCTGCAACAATATTATTCTTAAAAAGCTTAAGCTTCTATTTACTTCATGCTAATTGAGGAAACATTAGCAGCAACAGACTTATTACTTGCTTCCTTGTAAGTAGAAGGGAAATAAGGGAGTAACATAGGTTAAAGTGATAGTCAAAAGCTGGTTGCTATGTGACTGAAGTTCCTTTGTTTGTATGGACAGCAGTTGACAAATTCCTGTATGAGAAAATTACAAGTTTTTCAAAGCTGAAGCTAAAAACAAGGAATATCTTAAAAACGATCAACTCCACGAAAAAAAATGAATATAACATAAATTGTGTGTTTTAATGAGCTCTACATTTTCTGTATGGTCAGTTTTTGTTCATCTCTTACGGTTTAGCAGTTATGCAAAAATCCGTAAAATTCATCCAGAATAAATTAGTCTTCAGAGGCTATTCCCAGAAAATTTAAGATATACATTTTATTTGTCAAGTAAATGTCTCAAATATACGAGAATTTGATCAAAATCGTTAGAGCCATTTCTAAGAAAATCAAAATTTTCGAAACTTTTTCCATGTAAAGGGTAGTTTGGGGTGGGGGGATTTTCTTGAAAATCTTCGTGTCGCATCCTTAGTAGATACCAAACTTAAATACCAAGTTTGGTTTTTAACGGTCCTTTCATTTTTGAGCTATGCTGCACACAGACACACACACGGACATTTTTCTAAAAATGATTTTTTTTTTATTCTGGGGGTCTCAAAAGCATATATTTCAGTGAAAGCTTGGTTACGAATTTTTGGGTGCAATACAATACCTTCTCTATATGTACATAGTACGTATAGAAATGAAATGGCGTGTTATTTATGGACGCTCTTTAACTGCTGTGGTTCTCAGCATCCCATTCTATACTGGGCGTGAAAGACCGTTTAATTTTGCTCAGAGGCCTCTCTATCAGGCTTGAGGTTCTTTTACGTGCCGTAAATCTACGACATGGGACCCACGGCTTTACTTCCCCTCAGAAGGAAGCCATGCTAAGGATTTTTACGCCCGAAAAAAATTCATCGTCCTCCGCCAGGTTTGAACTCGCGACCTTGGGTATATGAAGTTAGCATGGTAACCATTACACCACGGAGGGCCACAGTACTTAAAGAGAAAGTAAAAATGTATATAACATAAATTGTGTGTTTTAACGTGCTCTACATTTTTTGTGCGGTAAGTTTTTGTCCATCTCTTACGGTTTAGCAGTTATGCAAAATTTCGTAAAATTCATCCAGAATAAAGTAGTCTTCAGAGGCTGTTCCCAGAAAATTCAAGATATACATTTTATTTGTCGGGTAAATATCTTTAATATACGATATTTCAATCAAACTCGTTGAGCCATTTTTGAGAAAATCAAAATTTTCGAAAAAAAGTTCCATGTAAAGAGTAGTTTTGGGTGGGGGGATTTTTCTCAAAATCTTCGTGTCACATCCCTAGAAGATAATGAACTTAAAAAACAAGTTTGGTATTTTACCGACTTTTCGTTTTTGCGTTATCGTGTTCACAGACACACGGTCCTTTTTCTGAAAACGTTTTTTTTTTTTTTTTTTTTTTTTCTTTTTTTACAGGGATCGTAAAACATATATTTCCGGTGAAATCTCGGTATCGAATTTTTGGGTTGAGTACAATACCTTCTCTATACACTATGTACAGAGTACGTGTAGAGAAAGCAAAAAGTAACAAAAATAATTCATTTTCTATCTTTTTCTTTATTGAACTTGTCTAAACGTCACGTGTTACCCTCATAACAAGATTAAGGCGCGCATCTTTTCTTGAGCGCTCGCTACGTTTGTAAAGACACACAATAAAGTCTTGCAGGGAGTGAATAACATCATTACAAAAACATGTGATGTGCACAAACCTCTATCACTTATTACTTTCTCTACACGTACTATGCTGTACCTAGTGTATAGAGAAGGTATGTATTGTATCCACAAATACATGTTTTGGGTCCCCAAGAATAAAAAAAAATATTTTTAGAAAAAGCTCCGTGTGCGCGTATTTGTGGACAGCATAGCTCAAAACGAAAAGATCGTTAAATAACAAACTTGGTATCTTGCAAGAATGCGACATGAAGATTTTCAAGAAAATCCCCCCACCCCAACATGGAAGTTTTTTTGAAATGTTTTATTTTCTCAAAAATGGCTCTACCGATTTTGATTAAAATATCGTATATTAAAGATATTTACATGACGAATAAAATGTATGTCTTGAATTTTGTGGGAATAGGTTCTGAAGACTACTTTATTCTGGATGAATTTTACGGAATTTTGCATAACTGCTAAACCGTAAGAGATGGACAAAAACTTGCCACACAAAAAATGTAGATCACGTTAAAACACACAATTTATGTCATATACATTTTTTTTTTTTTTTTTTTTTTTTTTTTGTGGAGTTGATCGTTTTTGAGATATTCGTTGTTTTTGGTTTCAGCTTTGAAAAGCATAGTTTTCTCATAAAGGAATTTGTCAACTGCTGTCCAAACAAACAAAGGAACTTCAGTCACAAAGCAACCAGCTTTTGACTATGACTTTAACCTATGGTACTCCCTTATTTCACTTCTACTTACAAGTGATAAGAATATTTCTGTTAATTTTTATCTCGATTAGCATGAAGTAGGTAGACGCATGGATCACATCAGATTTTTAGCTGCTATACAAACTATTGTCATATTTGTATACGATAGTCAGTACTGCTGTTAAAATGCATTAATAACGACTACAGCAGATATCACAAAACATCTGTGTAGTATCACTTGACATAATACTATTGCTTGGAAATGAAGTGGGTTGACAAAATATTCCAGAACTGGCCCCGTTGCAATATCTTTATCCTAACGACTGTGAAAGTTACACCGTTCGAGCCAGCTTGGCTTCTTGGGACGAAAATGAAAATCTCTGCAACAACGACAATACTTTTGTAACCTCTTCATTTCAGAGGGACTGCAAATGTTGGGTAACATATTTGTGTTACAGATTTTAAAGCAAGGTCTCTAGATGGCAGCTACCACGAGAACTCGATATGGCGATGGGACACATTTCCTTGTTCCCCGGCCAAGGTTGTTGTCAGCTCATCACTCCCTTATCAACTATTCTCACAAACATTTTTTTTCTTTTTTACTTTCTCTACTATGTACAGTAAGTAGAGAAATATTGAACTCAGCCCAAAATTTCCATAAAGAACTAATTCTAGAAAATATAAAAGGAAGTGACAAACTTGATACTATGTTCATAGAGTTTAAACAACAGCCAATACTCTTTAACCAAAACATATTTCGACATTAACGATTTCCATTAAAATGTTATATTTTAAAGATACAATATTCTTTTTTTGTATAATGTTAAGTGTCACAAGAGAGATTCGCTGTTAATAGTTGTATTTCTCCAGATCAGTTTCTCGCGATTAGACTGAGTTTGCACTTTAGCCTACTCTAGTGTATTCCCATAACGTTTATCCTGATTAACTTGCTGTCGTGTTAATCTTGAGAGAAATTACTCCATTTCGTTTTAGGTACTAGTTGGTTGCTAGGACGTCACACATAGTAGTTAGCCCGCCTGGGTTGTGTGGTGGTAGCGTGTCTGCCTCATATTCAACAGGTCGTCAGTTCGAATCTTGCTTAGGGTCAATTACACGGATAAGGTTTTCCCTTATTACTGAGAAGACCAATGTCGAGTAACAATCTTTAAGCTGCATGGACCCCGAGTATCATTTCACCAATTTCGTTCATCGTCCGATATGACCAAGCAGGTTAACGGACGTTAAGCTATAACTACATTCACGTTACTGGAGATACGCACGTTTATTACGTATTCCCATTTCAGCAAAGTAATAACAACGGAATGATTAACTCTACAAAACATGTATTTCACGTAAACTTAACGAGATCTCCCTCTTTTCTGTAGCTTGCCAGTTATACAGAATAAAGAGGTCTTCAGAGGCTATTCCCAGATAAACATTTTATTTGGTATTTTAATCAAAATCTATACAGCATTTATGACCAAATTGATGTATATAACATATGGCTTTATTAGCAATTGATTGCATATCAGAACAGAACAGTTTCACATTACATATTCAGGTCAGTTCAACAGTTTTCTGGCTTCCCAAAACAAATTACAAATATCTCCCTTTAATTGTTTTTTCACACAAACCCTGTATAGCACAGGAGTTGAATAGGTAGAGTCAGACTAAAAAAGTCAATGTCATAGCTGGGATTTGAACCACGGATCTCCTGGTCTGTCAGACTGAAAAATTAAATGCCATAGCTGGAATTTAAAGCATGGATCTCCTGGTCTCTAGCCGTGTGCAGGACAGGAGTTGGATAGGTAGAGTCAGACTGAAACATTCAATGTCATATCTGGGATTTGAACCATGGATCTCCCTGTCTCTAGCCGTGTGTAGGACAGGTGTTGGATAGGTAGAGTCAGACTGAAACATTCAATGTCATATCTTGGATTTGAACCACGGATCTCATGGTCTCTAGCCATGTGTAGGACAGGAGTTGGATAGGTAGAGTCAGACTGAAACATTCAATGTCATATCTGGGATTTGAACCACGGATCTCATGGTCTCTAGCCATGTGTAGGACAGGAGTTGGATAGGTAGAGTCAGACTGAAACATTCAATGTCATATCTTGGATTTGAACCACGGATCTCATGGTCTCTAGCCATGTGTAGGACAGGAGTTGGATAGGTAGAGTCAGACTGAAACATTCAATGTCATATCTGGGATTTGAACCACGGATCTCATGGTCTCTAGCCATGTGTAGGACAGGAGTTGGATAGGTAGAGTCAGACTGAAACATTCAATGTCATATCTTGGATTTGAACCACGGATCTCATGGTCTCTAGCCATGTGTAGGACAGGAGTTGGATAGGTAGAGTCAGACTGAAACATTCAATGTCATATCTGGGATTTGAACCACGGATCTCATGGTCTCTAGCCATGTGTAGGACAGGAGTTGGATAGGTAGAGTCAGACTGAAACATTCAATGTCATATCTGGGATTTGAACCATGGATCTCCTGGTCTCTAGCCGTGTGTAGGACAGGAGTTGGATAGGTAGGGTCAGACTGAAACATTCAATGTCATAGCTGGGATTTGAACCATGGATCTCCTGGTCTCTAGCCGTGTGTAGGACAGGAGTTGGATAGGTAGGGTCAGACTGAAACATTCAATGTCATAGCTGGGATTTGAACTACGGATCTGCCGGTCTCTAGCCGTGTGAAGGACAGGAGTTGGATAGGTAGGGTCAGACTGAAACATTCAATGTCATAGCTGGGATTTGAACTACGGATCTGCCGGTCTCTAGCCGTGTGAAGGACAGGAGTTGGATAGGTAGGGTCAGACTGAAACATTCAATGTCATAGCTGGGATTTGAACTACGGATCTGCCGGTCTCTAGCCGTGTGAAGGACAGGAGTTGGATAGGTAGTCACACTGAAACATTCAATGTCATGCTGGGATTTGAACCACGGATCTCCCGGTCTCTAGCCGGTGCAACATGCCGACACCTCAACTGACTCGCATGTTGATGTTAAATTATTCTGAGTTGACAACCCCAATGGTGACTTACAATGTTGTAAGTCCCAGGATTCATACTATAGTCATGGTAGCTCAGTGGTAGAGCAACCGGCTAGAGATCGGGAGATCTGTGGTTTAAATCCCAGCTATGGCATTGAATTTTTTAGACTGACTCTACCTATCCAGCTCCTGTCCTACACACGGCTTGTATGAAAAAACAAATCAACACTAATTGACCATAATAGTTGGCTATACTATGAATCGTAGGACTTTAAGTACTTAAAACATTGTAAGTCACCATTGGAGTTGTCATCTCAAAATAATTTGAGAGATCAACATGCACTGCCAGATACCGGGAGATCTGTGGTTCAAATCCCGGCTATGGTATTGCATTTTTCAGTGTGACCAAGTACCTCCTTGCTTCTATGAATGTTCATGTAGATGTGAGTGTACAAGAAGATGGTCGTGGCCCGATATCAGCTTCTTTACTTGTTTTATTGTTCCAGATATGCTGTATGTGTGTTTGCCCTGTCGCTGTTTCATTTGTGTGGATCCAGTGGCTCATCCTGGTGGGAGAGAATTGTTGTCACATTTTATTGTATTGCGATTGAGTCAGTGTTTATAAGAGTTGTTTGAGCATTCAAACGATCATCAACAGAGACATATTGCTCCTGCAATATCATCTGAATGTATTCTTATCCATTCATCATTTACAAAGCAGTTGTTTTCATGACTATTGGAAACCCAAATTAGTGAAAACTTTTATATGTAAAGGCTGTTTGATGAATTCTCGTTCACAGTTATGAGCTAAGTATCAGTGGGTGGGATGAAGAACAGCTGGCGAACTTTGACGACCTTTCCCAACAATCCCAGACGCAGCACAAGGAGTGTGTTGCAGTTGTCCATCATTTCTCTCTGTCTCGCGAGTAGTTACGATCCGCCACTGAGGTATTTATCACGTACCTCAGTCATAATTTCCTGCTGCTGCTGCTGCTGCTGCTGCTGCTGCTGGGAGAGGGAAGGGCTGAGCGAGATTTACGGGACAATCCGTCTGAAAAATGACGAGGGATCAGATCGCAACAGCGTCTATCCACTTTTACATTCAGCTATTTTCATATGTTGAACTTTCTGGATAATCCATAGCAACCAGCTTTAGCTACTGTATCGCAACATTTCATACTCTTTCTGAGAAACAACTCCATATAAAAGGGAGTAAAGTACTGCCCACCCTCCATGGTGTAATGGTTACCACGCTCACTTCGTATACCCAAGGTCGCGGGTTCAAACCCGGCGGAGGACCATGCATTTTTTTCGGGTGTAAAAATCCTTAGCATGGCTTTCTTCGGAAGAGAAGTAAAGCCGTTGGTCCCGTGTCGTAGATTTACGGCACGTAAAAAAATCTCAAACCTGATAGAAAGGCCTCTGAGCAAAATTAAGCGGTCTTTCACGCCCAGTATAGAATGGGACGCTGAGAACCACAGCAGTTAAAGAGCGTCCATAAATAACGCGCCATTTCCATTTACCCTCCACAAGGAGGCAAGGTAAGCTTTTTCTATTTATGCTCGACATCTGGACATGACAAGTGCGTTTGCTGTTTCTGCCGCTCTCTGCATTTAAATATTATTAAACCAAGAATAAAAGTAACAAAATAGCATATAACTGTATGCCGTAGCGCGTGTTAGTAGCGAGAGCCAATACATCACTGCAGTTACTGAAACGAGCATTACATCTGGCAGCAGCAGATTGGTTCATATACACACGTAGTAAACGTACAGATCCACTCGTATGTGACCAGTTTAACAGTTCAAGACTCCCCTCAGGTCCCGCTTGCCTTCTTGTGTTGGGTGGACAGCATTGTACTTCCGAACCATTAACACATGTGGATAAACCGGCGCAGGGGCAGGTTTTCTCCGGTTTCCCCCGCCATCGCATTCCAGGTATCATCGCCTGCGGTGCCACAAGTAGTAAAAAAAAAAGAACCGCTAACAACGGATGTCTCGGAAATAGCTGAATGTTTTCGTGTATCAGTTATACCAAATTCTTTCTGAATGAAGAACACTTGCACGAGACGATGTCAGGTAAACATTTTAACCTATCAAAATCGTTACAACCATTTTTGAGAAAATAAAAACGTTACATTATTGTGGGATTCAAAGTGCGGTGAAATATCCTTATGGAATACCTTCTGCACCTACTATGTAGATGTTACATTCACACAACTTTCACTACAAAATAGTGCATTACATAGTAGATATAGAGAAGAAACAGATAAACGTTTGCTTCAATACTTCCATTATAACTACATGGTGCACTTTATATATATATATATATATATATATATATATATATACACATGTTTTTACTTTCTCAGCACGTACTACGTATATTGTGTATAGAGAAGGTATTGTATTATACCCAAAAATTCCATACCCAGATTTTAACGGAAATACATGTTTTGCGATCCCCTGTATTAAAAAAGCATTTTCTGTCAGTGAACACTATAACTCAAAAATGAAAACTCGGTAAAATAACAAACTTAGTATTTCAGTTAAGCTTATTCCAGGGTTACGACACGAAGATTTTGATCAAAATTCCTCACTCCCAACTACCCTTTACATGGAACTTTTTTCGAAAATGTTGATTTTCTCAAAAATAGCTCCAATGATTTTGATTAAAATATTAAAGATATTCACTTGACCAATAATATGTATATCTTCAATTTTCTGGGAATAGCCTATGATGACTCCTTTATTCTAGATGAATTTTACTGCTATACCGTCAGGGATAGACAAAAACTTACCACATAAAAATGCAGACCACATTACAACACACAATGTATATTATACACATTTGTTCGTGGAGTTGATCGTTTTTAAGACATTCCTTGTTTTTAGTTTCAGCTTAAAAAACTTATACTTTTCTCATAGAGGAATTTGTCAACTGCTGTCCATACAAACAAAGGAACTTCACTCACATAGCAACCAGCTTTTGACTATCACCTTAACCTATGCTACTCCCTTATTTCCCTTCTACTTACAAAGAAGCAAGTAATAGGATAATTTTTTGGTAATTTTGTTCTTGATTAGCATGAAGTAAATAGAAGTCTAAGCTTTTTAACAATAATTTGTTACAGAGATGTAGAGAAAGTCATGTGAATGGAACACGTCAGATTTTTTTTAAACCTGGTTGATGATACGGGACTATAATGACCTCGGGGCCCATGAAGACGGGAGCAAGTGAGCCTGAGCAACCTGAGAAGTAAAGATGTGGGTGGCCTCTGAGCAAAATTAAGCGGTATGAGAATAGGAGCACATAAAACTGGAATGTGGCCACATTGAGATTAGATGCGAGTCTTGTGTAACGCCTGCTCACACACAAGTGCATTCCGACACACTGCTGTGGTCCTCCGCCGGGTTTGAACCAGCACAGCAGACGCACGTGCCTTGTTGCACTATATGTCTAACAAGGCGCTAACACACACCTTGCTCTGGACCGGCGCCCGCCAAATTACTGCATCTCGTGTCCTTTCTTACTCGGGCAATTGCTCCTCAGCAAATAACACAAGTTCTTGCTTCCCACCACTTACTTTATTTGAAAAAATCTCACGTGTTCCATTCACAAGACTCTCTCTACATCTCTGCAACAAATTATTGTTAAAAAGCTTATACTTATATTTACATCATGTTAATTGAGAAAAAATTAGCAGAAATACCTTGCTTCCTTGTAAGTAGAAGCGAAATAAGAGAGTAGCATAGGTTAAAGTGATAGTCAAAAGCTGGTTGCTATGTGACTGAAGTTCCTTTGTATGGACACGAGTTGACAAATTCCCATATGAGAAAAATATAGTATTTTAAAGCTCAAACAAATAACAAGAAATATCTCAAAAAGGATAAACGCCGATCCCGGTGGCCGCGCTCGCTTAAGTGTCTCGCTTTGGCGCTTCGTGGTGCACAGAATCGTGGATTCGAGTCCCGCCTTGGGCATGGGTGCTTCTGTGTTTGTAAATGTGTCTGTTTGTGTATGTATATGTAAAAGGAAAACGTTAAGAGTAATAAGGTCTACTACGGAAATATAGGAAACTGGAAAAAATGGAGAGAGAGAAAAGGAATACAGCGCCGGAGACCTGACAAGCCTCCGGAACTGTATTGTTTGTTAAAAAAAAAAAAAAAAGTTGACAAATTCCTGTATGAGAAAAGTATACGTTTTTCAAAGCTGAAACTAAAAACAAGGAATATCTTAAAAACGATCAACTCCACACAAAAAAAATGTATATAGCATAAATTGGGTGTTCTAACGTGTTCTACATTTTTGTGTAGTAAACTTGTATCCATCTCTTACGGTTTAGCAGTTATGTAAAATTCCGTAAAATTCATTCAGAATAAAGTAGTCTTCCGAGGCTATTCCCAGAAAATCCAAGCTATACATTTTATTTGTCGTGTAAATTTCTTTAATATATGCCATTTTAATGAAAATCGTTAGAGCCATTTTTGAGAAAATTAAAATTTTCGAAAAAAGTTCCATGTAAAGGGTATTTTGGGGTGAGGGGATTTTCTTGAAAATCTTCGTGTCGCATCCTTGAAAGATACGGAACTTAAATATCAACTTTTCGTTTTGGAGCTATGTTGCCCACAGACACAAACAGGCAGACACACACACGCACATTTTTCTAAAAATGTTTTTTTTTTTTTTTTTGATTCAGAGGTCTCAAACCATATATTTCCGGTGAAATCTGTGTATTGAATTTTTGGGTGCATTACAATACCTTCTCTATACACTATGTATATAGTACGTGTAGAGAAAGTAAAAATGTATACGATAGAAATTGTGTGTTTTAACCAAATCTACATTTTTGTGTAGTAAGTTTTTATCTATCAGGTACAGCTTACCAGTTGTGCAAAATACATCCAGAATAAATATGTCTTCAGAGGCCATTCCCAGAAAATTCAAGATATGGTACATTTTATTTGTCATCTAAATATCTTTAATATACGATATTGCAATGAAAATCGTTAGTCATTTTTGAGAAAGTCAAAATGCTGGAAAAATTTTGCATATAAAGGGCAGTTTGGGGTGGGAGGGATTTTCTTCAAAATCTTGGTGTCGCATCTATAGAAGATACTAAACTTACCAAGTTTGGTGCTTTATGGACTGTTCGTTTTTGAGTTATCGTGTTCACAGACACACACGAACATTTTTCTAAAAATGTTCTTTTCCCAAAACATGCATTCTGGTGAAATCTCAGTACTGAAGTTTTGATTGCACAACAATGGCTTCTGAATACATTATGTGTAGAGAAAGTAAAAAAGTGATGCCAGATACTGTAATGTATCCACTCAATTCTAACAGCAGTTACTACTCAGTAACACAAAACCTCATCTCTTTCTATAACTCTTCATGCACAATGTTCTTATTACCTAGTTCCTTATAAGTAGAAGCCAACTATGTTAAAGTGATAGTCAAATGTTTTAAAAGCTGTCTGATCTTTGGTTGGCTACTTTACAACTGAAACTAATAAGAAGGAATACCTCGGAAACGGTCAACCCTACAATAAAATAAATGTGTGCTTTAACGAGATCTACATTTTCTGTGTAGTCTTACGGTTTAACCGTGTTGGAAAATGCTGCAAAAATCAACCACAACAAAGAGGTCTTCAGAAGCTATTCCCAGAAAATTCAAAATATGTATTTTATGTGTTGTGAATATCTTTAATACACGGGATTTTAATCAAAATCTTTACATCCATTTTTGAGAAGAACATTTTCGAAAAATGTTCCATGTAAAGGGTAGTTGGAGATGGGGGGATTTCTTCGTGTCGCATCCTTGGAAGATGCTCAAATTAAATGCCAAGTTTGTTACTTAACGCCCTTTTCGTTTTAGAGCTATGCTGCATGCACACACGAGCGCGATTTTTTTTTTTTTTTTTATTTTAATGAGGGGGGGTCCCAAAGCATATTTCCGCTGAAATGTTGGTATCGAATACAGTACTTGCCCTATACACTGTGTAGGTGATTCTCGCAGTTTGTCGCTATTTGTTTTTTCTCGTGAGCGATCGTTGACTTATGTCTTCAACATGGAGTATACGATTTAACAGAAGAGCGAATAGAGAAATTAATGTGAAGCTGTAAATGGACAGGCGCATGCGTAATTATAGGCACGGCCAACGTTTTCCACCACTAACGGTCTACACTTTGCAATTCACTCTATTCCCTTGTTCCCAGACCCAGAACAGATGGCAGCCCCAGGTGTGTTATACGTGTCCCTGTTCTCGGAGAGAACTTAACCACGTACTAACGGGATTGTCGTGTTTGCAGGATGGCGGGTGAGGTTTGGGGTTGTGGAGTGATAGGAGGAGGCAAGTATTGCTCCTCGACAGTTGTCTATTATGGTGCACCGCTGGTGTGAAGTTTATTCAAAAAGTTTATTTTGGGTTTTTAATTTTGATATCCAAGTAACTCTTGAAGGATTGTAAGGAGCTTAGCTGTAGCAGCTGTTGGAGGTGCTCTTTCGTTACCGGGGATGCCCGCAAGCCATGCGGGGAAGCCGGTATCGCCTGAAGCGGCGGTTTGTGGGATCGTAATTCCCAAGAGACCTAATGAGGGCGCTCCGATGGAATGGTAACCCTTCGTTGAATTTTGTTGCCCGACGCCTAATTTCGTCCTCCAGGTATGGCAGACCAGAGGCTTCGTGCAGGAGACTCGAGGCACAGAATAGATGGCCCGAAGGCATCTATTCTGTACCCGCTGAAGCAACAGCAGACTGGAGTCTGCCGCCATGCCCCAGATCTCACAGGCGTAGATTAATAAGGGCCCTCAAAATGCGCAACTTAAGGGGAACCGGCATCGTGGACTTCAGCATCGGGTACAGTGAGGCCGCAGCCCCGTTGCCCCGACACTTCAGTTCCCTGATGTGGTCCCCAAAAGTGACGCCCTTGTCAAGCTTCACCCCCAAGTAGGTAATGGTGTTCGTCCATTGTATCCTTCGTCTGAGGTACGTGAATGTAAGGAAGTTTGCGGGAAAGCGGCGCTTGGTGAAGAGAATAGCGCGGCTTTTCTCCGGGTTGATGGACAACCGCCAACGCTCGCACCACTCTTGGATGAGGCGGAGGTGTCTCGGAATGGGGTTGAAGGCTCTGCATGGGTGTTTGTTTGTACAGAATAACAGCACGTCATCAGCATACTGGGCTATGATGACTTGCTGCACTGTTGGTAGGTCGGCCATGTAGACGCTAAAGAGCGTGGGGAAAGTACAGAGCCTTCGAGGACTCCGCCTCTTATTGGCCTAGGTGTTGATTTGTGTCATGCAACTGAAACAACAAAATATCAGTGTTTGAGATATGAGTGTAGTAGGTGTATGATGTGTGTGTCGGGAGCTCCAGTCGGATGAGTTTGAGGAGCAGACCCGCGTGCCAGGTCGTAGAGAAGGCCTTCTCCACGTCCAGCGACACTGCCGCAGTTCAGCGGCCTCCACCACTCTCAGTATTTGCTGGGATGTAGAATGCCCAGGACGAAAACCAAACTGGTGGTCTGGGATGGCTCGAATGTCGCCCAAAAGAGGGGACAAGCAGACTAGTAGTAGCCTCTCGAAAACCTTCGAGAGAACTGATAGGAGGCTGATGGATCGGTAGTTGGATGGATGTAGCGGGTCTTTCCCCGGCTTCAAAATACATATCACCCGGGCCTCCCTCCACTCGCGTGGAAAGTGGCACAAGGTGAGACACATGTTGAAAGCCTTGGTTAGAAAGAGCACCGCCTTGTTGGGAAGGCAGGTAAGCATGGCGGGGGTCAGACCGTCAGGTCCTGCTGCCTTTTTGGGGTTGAGACGCCGGAGTGCGCCCTGGAGCTCACTGGGTCGGATGACAGGAAGTCGGTCCGCCTCGTCAGGGGGACGTCGAAAATATCGACGCACCTCTCGACGAGCACAGTCCGAGAAGTCTTCGTCCTGGGGGTCGTCTTGTGGCCTCATAGTCCTTTCGAGGTAGTCAGCGAACACATCGGCTTTGGCTTGGGGTTCATAAGCCAGGCCTTGGGTGCCTTGGATTGGGGAAGTGATTTGACCTCCGCGGTGTCGGAGAGCTTTTTCAATCCTCCACACGTCGTCATCCTCGAGCCTCAGGCGGGCCATCGTCTCCTCCCACGCTCGCACCCTGTGCTCGCGTAGTCGGGTCCGGACCTCACGGCGTAAACGCATCAGGAGTGCTCGGTTATGTGGCGTGCGGTGACGCTGGTATAGTCTGCGGGTGGCCCAGGAACGGCGGACGAGCAGATGGAGTTCAAGGGGAAGGACTTCCGGGTGTAGAGGTGCTGGGGTGTGAACGGTTAGGTTATGAGCAGTTCGCACCACGATGGAGGTGAAGGATTGGACCGCAGCCTCCAGGGATGGGATACCTGTGATCCTAGGGTTCGGCGGGATCGAGTCATTGAGGCAAACCCTGACGCATTCCCAGTCGATGTCGCGGTTTTGAACCGATACGTCATGACTGGCAACCCGTGTGTTAACCTCAGCTAACACAGAGTTATGATCGGAATGAAGTGCATTGATCGAAGTGAGAGATGTATGAAAAGGGAATTGCTTGATGATCGCGAAGTCAATAACGGTTGCCCGTCCTTGACCTCGCGGATGGTGTGTGGGTTGCCAGGGGCCCTCTACTCTGAGTTGAGGGTCCGCATCTATCATGCGTATAATATCATTGCCTCGGGCGTCCGCCCGGGGGCTGCAGTGCCAACGCGGATGTTTGGCATTGAAGTCCCCGGCCAGAATGACATTAGGATGAAGGGCTAGGATGGAAAGGTAATCGTTTAGTACGAACTGCCTTCGGGGTGGGTGGTAAACAGACACCAGTAAAACTTCCGTACCGCCAAGGTCAAGTCAGACAGCCGTGGCTTCCACGGTTTGAAGAGGCGGGAGCTGGATGGGTTTATGGACTACTCTGTTTCTCACGAAGATCGCTGTGCCACCTCCTCGGCGGCCCACACGATCCACTCTGTGGCAGTTGTAGCCCGGAAGTCGGAACGGGGTGTCTGGACGGAGATGTGTCTCGCTGACCAGCACGAGGTCTATGGCAAATGAGCCGGCAAAACGTTGGAGCTCAATCCCCTGACCAATCAGGCCACACGCGTTCCAGAACGCGAATCGAAAGGAGGTACGCGAAATAGTTCGATTCGCCATTCTGGGCGGTCTGGACGATCATGGTCAGGAGGGCAAGTCCCTACGTGGCGACAGACATCTTTGCGGCTGGGTCGGTGGCAGAGAGGAATCTGACCAGCAGATCACAAATGCGCTGTCCATGGTTCAGCAGAAGCTGCTGCAACCACGCCATCACATCCGACATCTGCAGGACAGGGGGGAGTGGTTCTGGGAGAGGGTGTGGGAGGAATGCGTCGGGGCGCTGGTTCGCCGCCTCCTGACCCTGCTGTCGCTCGGGCATGGGAGTACCATTCCCTTGCGCAGCCCTGGGGAAGAAGTTAGGCTGCCTGACTGGCCAGCGCACCTTAGCTTGGGTGGGGGTTCCCTGGTACTTACAAGGAAGCGAGTATAAGACAACTTCTATTAGCACGGAGTGGGAAAGTCATGTGAACGCGAGATATTAATAAATAGTGTAAAGTTTTCACAACCCGGGACATCCCAACTGCCAATGTTATTACTTTTCTCTATCGCGTACACCAAGATTGTATCCCACAGGAAATACTCGTTTTGGGGTCCCCTGAACAAAAGGAGTAGCACGAGTGTTTTCATGTTGTCGATAAGAGGTGTATTATAATATATAGGAAGGTTATCATTGTACATTAGTTCTCACTCAATTAATTGTGGAACTGACAGTTATTAAAAGCGAAGGTTGGCTGACAAATGATCGTCAGGTGGGACAAGGTTTCAAAGAAATGAGCATCCGCTGGAATAAGATGTTTCGACAATATGGCTCCAGCCAGATGAAATTGCCTAATCCATTGGCGCTTTATTAGTTGAGCTGAACTGTCAACAAAATCCCCCACTGCAACTTGACTTAGAAACAAATGGGTTTAGCACTATTCATAAATAATAAATCGTTTATGTTGAATTTTTTGGAAATAGCCTTGAAGTCATGTTTATTCTGGTTGAATTTTGCAGAACTGGTAAATCGTAAGAGAGACACAAAATCTTACTGGATAAAACATGTACATCTCATTAAAACGCACAATTTATCACATGCATTTTTTTTTTTCGTGGAGTTGACCGTTTTTAAGTAATGGCGTCTTGATGTAAAATACTTGACTGTACCTATAAGGACAGAGTATCAGAAAGAAAGTCGTGTGAATGCGCTTCAAGAAAGCAGTAAACTCGCTCTTCTACCCAAACTATCTCCTTTAGCTTGGCACATTTTCCTGTAGACGATGTGTGACTTGACTTTCTCTACATCTCTGTAACAAATTATTGTTAAGAAACCTATCTACTTCGTCCTAATCAAGAAACACACTTATTACTTGCTCCCTTGTAAATAGAAGGAAATACACTGGGATAAAATGATAGTCAAACAAACATTTTAAAAACTGGTTACTGTGTGACTGAAATACAGGACCAGGAGTTTACAATTATAAATGTGAAATAAATAACAAAGAAACGTCAACATATTGTGTTTTAACGAGATTACATGCTTTTGTGCATCTCTTACCAGAATAAACTAGTCTTTAGAGGCTATTCCCAGAAAATTAAAAATATACATTTTATTTGCCATGTAAATATCTTAAAATATAAGAGATTTTAATCAAAGTCGTTAAGAGCCATTTTTGAGAAAATCAAACTTTTCGAAAGTTTTTTTCCATGTAAAGGGTAGCTGGGGGATTTTGTTGACAATTCAGCTCCACTATTAAACGACCAATGGAATGGCATTACATCTGACTGGAGCAATGTTCATTTCTTTGTTTAATCTCCTGTCTTGGTTATTTGTAACTTTTAATAACTGTCACTTCCAAAGTTGTACTTTCAATTAATTCAGTTACAATGTTTATTTAAAGGTTTAAAAAAAAGTGAAAATAATCATTATTTGTATTTCTTGTGTATGAGATGACTGCAATAGCCTCAAATAAAATAACGTTTGTTTCCATTGCATGTATTAGTTATTAGAAACCGAAATAAAATAATTGTTCGCAATTTCTATTGTCGGTATCGATATTCGTATATTAGGTGTCGCCATATCATAATTCAAGAAGCAGTGAAGAGAAAAACATGCAGTAAATAAAGATGGTCTCATTTGAGAACTAATGTAACATCTCCCTCTCACTCTGGTCGTCAATTATCAACAAATGGAAACACTTCCTTGGGAGATACTCAACTTAAATACCAAGTTTGATAAGTAACGGACTTTTCGTTTTTGAGCTATGCTGTCCACAGACACATACACACAGTTTTTCAAAAATGTTTTTTTATTTTTATTCAGGGAGTCCCGAAACATTTCCAGTGAAATCTCTGTAATGAATTTTTGAATGCAATACAATACCTTCTCTATACACTATGTAGTCGTCTTCCGTGGTGTAGTGGTTACCACGCTAACTTCACATACCCAAGGTCGCGGATTCAAACCCGGTGGAGGACGGTGTATTTTTTCGGGTGTAAAAATCCTTAGCATGGCTTCCTTCGGGAGAGAAGTAAAGCCGTGGGTCCCGGGTCGTAGATTTTCGGCACGTAAAAGAGGCCTCTGAGCAAAATTAAGCTATCTTTCACGCCCAGTATAGAATGGGACGCTGAGAACCACAGCAGTTAAAGAGCGTCCATAAATAACACGCCATTTTTACACACTGTGTAGTTTTATTATTTTCAAATCCTGGTATAACAAAGCTAAAGTAATCTATGTGTTTTCATTATAAATACTGTCGCGTATTATTTGAATTGTGACTTTTTTGTAATAAACTACTGAATTTAAATCTTTGATTCGAGCATTTAGAAGTTGAAAGTTTCCATGACAAGTGTGCGATAGAATCGATATTTGTTTGGTGTTGTACGTCACACCACTGCATCTGTTACCTTGGTGTATGACGGTAGCACTAGCTTGTATCCATAGTTACTGTTTACTTTTCCAATGACAGCATTTTAAACAACTTTACGAAAATGGAGGCTTTGGAAAAACGAGCAGTCATTAAATACTTCCATTTGAAAGGTGTAACGCCTAAAGAAATCAACGAGGAAATGGACAGTACATTGAAACACTGGGTTGCACAGTTTAAAATCGGACGTCCAAGCACTAGTGATGAGCCTCGCTCTGGACGCCCTGTAGAAGCGATAACTCCAGAGATCATTGAAAATATTCATTGTTTAGTACTGGAAGACCGCAGATTAAATTTGTTTGAGATACCAGAGGCTGTAAACATACCAAGATAGGCGCAGCGTTTGTTAACACCTGATCAAAAGTTGGAACGAAAAACTGTTTCTGTTAAGAATGTGAAGCTCTGCCGTAAAAATCCCAGTGAATGTTTGAGACGGCTTATTGCCATGGATGAAACTTGGATACATCACCACACTCCAGAAAATAAATCACAGTCAAAACAATGGATTGCGCCAGGTGAACCAACTCTAAAAAAAAAGGCAAAATGAATTTTGTCATCTAACAAGGTTATGGCGAGTGTTTTCTGGGATGCACAGAGAATTATTTTTACTGATTACTCGGAAAAGGGTAAAAGTATCACTGGTGACTACAACGCAAGCTGACTGTAACGTTTGAGTGATGAGGTGAAAAGAAAAAGACCTCATTTGGTAAAAACAAAAAATCTTGTTTCATCACGACAATGCTCCGGCCCGTCGTTCAGTCATTGCAATGGTAAAAATGTGCGAATTAAAGTTGGAATTGCTTGAACATCCACCTTATTCACCAGATCTAGCACCCAGTGACTACCACCTGTTCCCAAACCTCAAGGACGAAGAATTCACAGCAACAAGGTCATTGATGCGGTAAATCGCATTAGAGATGGTTTAATTAAATTAGAACATCGATATGACAAATGTATTATGTTGAGAAAGAAAGCAAATGTTTTCATTGAGAAGCCCGACCCTAGTATTCACACGTATTTAATATTTAGATTCCAACGGTTAATTATACGAGGACCATCCACAAAGTGACAGAAGCTTTGCAGTAATTACATAATAAGGAAAGTTGCATTACCTTGCTCTATTTCTCAATTTAATCGTCATTGCTATCGTCGCGTGGTACCAGTTTTTAATGCCGATCTTGTACTTTTCTACCGCCATTTTTTTTTAATGCACAAAGTGTTCGGCCAATTGATTTTGATATGCGAATAACGCAAGTGTATAGTGGTAATGCACATAATTTACAAGTAATCAAGAAGAACATAGGCCGGAGTGGAGCAGTTGAAAGTAAATGATTCACTTTGGAAAAGATTTGCCAGTGTAACCTTGTGTTATTGTTTAGTCATGCCATATCGCACGTTGTCTGTTTTACTGTAAACAGAATCCCACCGCAAGAGACATGATACTTGGACCAGACAGATGATGATCGCAGGCTTCTCCGTTACGTCGTGATTAATACATTTCATTTATCATAGGCGGCCAACATCTGCTGCTAACTCATATAATGTCTCTGCGTGTCTTTCTGAGAACAAACCAAAACCCCAAATTTGACATTTAGGATCGATACCAACATTTTTAAGAAAATTTCCCCGCACCGCAACCTCTATTTACACGGAACATTTTTTGAAAATGTTGATTTTCTCCAAAATGACTAACGATTTTTCTTAAAGAATATGATTAAAATATTTCTATCACAAATGGTTTTAATCGTAATACCTTCTGTTAAAGATGTTTTTATGAGAAACGAAATGTATATCTTGAACTTTCTGGGAATAGCCCCTGAAGACTTGTTTATTCTGGATAACTTTTGTATAACTGGCAAACCGTAAGAGATGACAAAAACGTATTACACAAAAAATATAGATCTCGTCAAACATTATGTAAAACTGTATAACGGTTTCCTTGTGTAACGAGCCAGTTGGTTGTGTGCAGAACTGCAATAGCTGCTTGCTGTATCTCTCACTGAATGTGCCTCCGCTGCTCTCGGATATTATAACAAAAGCGTGTGCGTATTTGTGTGTGTGCGCGTGAATGTGTTTGTGCGTGTATATGTTTGTGCGTGTTTGTGATTGTTTGTGTGTGAATGTGTTTGTGTGTGTATATGTTTGTGTGTGTATATGTTTGTGCGTGTTTGTGTGTGAATGTGTTTGTGCGTGTTTGTGTATGTTTGTGTTTGTGTGTGAATGCGTTTGTGCGTGTTTGTGTGTTATGTGTGTGCGTGTTATGTGAGTGCGTGTTGTGTGTGTGCGTGTTATGTGTGTATGTGTTATGTGTGTGCGTGTTGTGTGTGTATGTGTTTGTGTGCGTGTTATGTGTGTATGTGTTATGTGTGTGCGTGTTATGTGTGTGCGTGTTGTGTGTATGTGTTATGTGTGTGCGTGTTATGTGTGTGCGTGTTGTGTGTGTGCGTGTTGTGTGTGTGCGTGTTGTGTGTGTGCGTGTTGTGTGTGTATGTGTTATGTGTGTGCGTGTTGTGTGTGTATGTGTTTGTGTGCGTGTTGTGTGTATGTGTTATGTGTGTGCGTGTTATGTGTGTGCGTGTTGTGTGTGTATGTGTTATGTGTGTGCGTGTTGTGTGTGTATGTGTTTGTGTGCGTGTTATGTGTGTATGTGTTATGTGTGTGCGTGTTGTGTGTGTATGTGTTATGTGTGTGCGTGTTGTGTGTGTGTATGTGTTTGTGCGTGTTGTGTGTGTGTATGTGTTTGTGTGTGTTATGTGTGTATGTGTTATGTGTGTGCGTGTTATGTGTGTGCGTGTTGTGTGTGTATGTGTTTGTGGGCGTGTTATGTATGCATGTGTTATGTGTGTGCGTGTTGTGTGTATGTGTTTGTGCATGTGTTTGTGTGCGTGTTATGTGTGCATGTGTTTGTGTGCGTGTTATGTGTGTATGTGTTTGTGTGCGTGTTATGTGTGTGCGTGTTTTTTCGGGCATAAAAATCCTTAGCATGGCTTCCTTCGGAAGGGAAGTAAAGCCGTTGGTCCCGTGTCGTAGATTTACGGCACGTAAAAGAACCTCAAGCCTGATAAAGAGGCCTCTGAGCAAAATTAACCTGTGTTTCACGCCCAGTATAGGATGGAGGGCTGACACCCACAGTAGTTAAAGAGCGTCCATAAATAACACGCTATTTACCATTTAGTTTCCTTGTAAGACACAAATTTGGTATTTTAGAGACTTTTCGTTTTTGAGTTATCGTATTCACAGACACGCATACATGCGCGCGGATCTTTTTTAAAATGTATTTTTTTTAACTTACTCCAATTTAAAAACAAACTCTTCAAATACCTACTTGAGCAATATTGTAATTCTTAACAATTTGACAACACAAAATCCTTATAGTGTTTTTCAAATATTGCATTAAGTTAAATCAAACACAAACACAAATTAGCTTAAAACAATTTATATGTGTTAATGTGTTTATTTTTTGCTTACTGACTCACCAAAGGGCATTGGGACATTCTATGTAAATAAATAAATAACATACTGGAATCCTAAAAGGTGTAAGGATATCGATTTTTTTAGGGTGGAAATCAACAGCTTCTGTACACAGCACGCACAGAGAAAATAAAAACCAGATATCGTTATAACGCACACATATTATTATTATTATTATTTTCAATTTTAAAATGCTTTTCTCAAACGGGAAGCCTTGTTTTCTTTTACTCCTGACCATGGAAAGAGAAACATGATTCATTCGTTTTCAACACGTCACACTGTACAACACAATGTAAACTATCACTTTATCCCAGTGTATTCTGCTATCGTACGTTTTGACTGAACTACAAGAGGCAAAGTTTTGTTTCTACCATAGAACTATGTTGAGCTTGAAGCAGCCATCTGCAGCTATTCGCCACTGGACCAATCTGTGTACACTGGTCCAAGTCTTGCACATGCATGTTCAGGTTCTTAATCAAATTTCAAGTACAACCTGTTGATCCAAACGCAAAACATGCTTCTGCTGCTGTTCTTTGTGTCCGAAATCCTTATTTCTGAAAACTGTGCAAATTGATGCAGTTGAGGATTTATGTGTTGCCATTTGTAAATGGCGTATTATTTGGGACTGCTACTGTTGAAGAAGCGACTGTAGTGAACAGATAACCGCAGAGCAGACAACCTCAACAACAGTTAAACTTGCCATAAATACATTATCATCCTTAAAATAAAATTATACAATAAATAAAAACGCTAGTCATTTACCTCAGTGGTCTGAAAAGTTCTCGGCCTTACCCACAGGTCGCGCCACAACTTACATAATTTTCTTTTCCTTACGTTGGTACACATGTTAATAAACCCTATGTAAAATTGCAAGTCATTCCAGACAATAGTTGACTGTAGGCAGTTGTTTGAAGCAGTGGAAGTGCGCATTGCTTTGAAAATGGAGAAATTCGAATATTGTGCCGTGATAAAATTCTTCGTAAAAGAAGGTTTAACACCCACAGAAATTCATTTGTAAATGAGTATGGTGACTCTTCACCTTCAGTATTCACTGTGAAGAAATGGGCGGCCGATTTTGAACGTGGCCTTGAAAATGTCCAACACGATCCACCCGAAGGACGTCCAAAAACTATAACCACACCGGAAATCATTGAAAAAGTGCAGGACATGATTTTGGAAAATCGGCGTACAAAGATGCATGAAATTACTAATGCTCTTGGAATCTCAAAGGAACGTATTGGTCACATCTTGTATCAGGAATTAAACATGAAGAAGCTTTGCGCAAGATGGGTGCCGCGTATCCTCACTGTGGATAACAAACGCATTTGCACGACACTTTCTGAAAAGTGCTTGGCGCATTTTCAGAAGAACAGAAGTGACTTTTTGCGTCAATACGTCACAATGGATGAAACGTGGATTCACTACACACCCGAATTCAAGCAGCAGTCGAGGCAGTGGACAGAAGCTGGTTCTTCAGCTCCAAAGAAGGAGGCAAAAATCATGGCGTCAAGTGTTTTGGGATGCCAAAGGAATTTTGTTGATTGACTATCTCGAAAAAGGTAAAACCATCACTGGAGAATACTTCTCTCAACTTCTAACCAAACTTCGTGAAAACAGACCCGGGTTAAAAAAAGAAAAAAATTGTTTTCCATCAGGACAATGCACCTGGCAACACCGCTGGACAAAATGTATTAATATTACAGGAGATTATGTTGAAAAATAAAAATAATTTGAAATCATGCTTTTCAGACCACCCTCATAAACTCACAACTCAGAATTAAAGTAGCGTGTCATCGCAACGTTTCGTTACAAGGAAGGAAGTACAATGTTCACCACACGAAAAGCAGATAACAACCACGGCTGCCAAATGCCCAGCGGTTTGCCATATGCAACATCTGCTTGTTTTTCAAGTACACAACAAAGGACAATGGAAGGGGAGAGATCTCTAGTTGAAGGAATGTTTAATACAATCACATTTTTGGGCCTATCAGAAGTTGTTATTGCATTAAACATCGCGGCAAGCGCATAACTTAATTTTGTTCTAAAACTGAAGGAGGGCAAAATGTCAGATTTTGACCAACGCTTCTTGATTGTCTCTCAAGACGAGAGCCATTAATTCCACTACAGGAACCTATAAGTAGCAGAGATTATCCCAATGATTATAATGACTTTCACTGTTCACTGCATGTATTACATTCCGAGTCCGGGGAACACGCCCCTGGTATCATAAGCACATAATTATTTCTGGCGATAGTTGCTAAATGGATGAATTAGCAACATATTTCTCATAAACCGGAGTAGGTTACCAATTCTGTCTGCCAATTACCTTTATCCAAGCTTTCCGATTTGGAAATCTAAAATCTAACATACAATACAGAATTGTTGTGTTGATAATGTATAACATATTTCACTAAGTATTCCACCGAAAAAGCACTTAAATAAAAACACTAACATATGTATTGAAACACATTTCAGTTTCTTTGCTTTTGCTTCTGCTATTAGAGAAACTACAACCAAACACCATATACTGGTTTAAAAGCTCAGTCCAAATGTACTGTTTAATTGACATTTAACACCACAAAACCGTACTCATCTCAGAAATGTAGAATCAAAAACGTGCTTCACAAGGATATACATATATGTGCAGTTGCCGGAATGTATTGTAGTGATGTCAGCTTTGCCAGTAAACAAAGTTAAACTAAATCGCTTCATAATGAAGCATCCGTTTCATCAACACATTACGTCACTGTACTCTACATGATCCAAATTTGGCGTTCAGCTGTCATCAGTCTTCCAATTCAAACTTGCTGTTTACGTTCAAGTATGGGACATGGAGATTTTTCACAAAATCCCCCAACGTCTAAATACCCTTGCAAAAATGTCGAACATTTCCACCTACAAATTTCCTTACAAACAATTATTTTATCCAAATAAACATTAACAGAAATTGTCTTATTACTTGCTTCCTTGTGAGTAGAAGGGAATACACTAGGATAAAGTGATAGTCAAATGTTTTAAAATGTGGTTGCTGTGGAATGAAATTTGCTTCTTTGCGTGGCAAGAGTTGACAAGTTCCCATATGCGAAAAGCTAAGGTATTCTAAAACTGAAACCAATAACAGGAAATATCTCGAAAATGGTTAACTCCATGACAACATTATTTGACAAATTGTGTGTTTTAACGAGATCTACATTTTTGTTTATCTTTTGCGGTTTACCAGTTGCACAAAATTCATCCAGAATAAAGAGGTTTTCAGAAAATTCAATTTTAAACATTTTATTTGTCACGTATATTTTAATCAAAATCTTTAGAATCATTTTTAATAAATCAAAATGTTCTAAAAATGTTTCATGTAAAGGGTAGTTGAAGATCTTCGTGTCGCATCCTGGAAAGATACTGAACTTACTTGAGCTATACTGCCCACAGTCATACACACGGCATTTTCTTTTTGATTCACGGGGTCCCTAACATATATTTCTGGTGAAATCTCGGTAATTAATTTTTGGATGCAATACAATATCTTCTCTGTACAAGTAAAAATAATGTTCCGTTCTACCCTTCAGTTTATTAATTACTGTTTTTAATAAGCATAGAAACTGCAAAGCACAGTAAACAAAAGGTTCGGCACCAAGCGGATTCATCAAATCAGTAGTTTTCTTTCTCTATGCACCCAAAAATTCGATACCTACACTTGAACGGAAATGTGTTTTGAGGGCAATATAACCGAGTTAAACACCACTACTCTTTCCTTGGAACATCTTTCCATTTTCTATTGAAACATTATATGGCAATAAAATGTAAGAAGAGAGCTAGTGGAATACTTGGAGATGTTGCCTTTTAAAATACTACTCTACAGTGGATAGTACACTTTATTTTTAAATGTCACAGTGACTTAATGCTTTGTTGACCGTTTAGAGACCAATGTCAAGTGTAAAGGAAAGGAAACGTTGAACAAAAATGCTATATGCTATGATAATAGAAAAGCAACAAATAGTAATGAGTACCTGCAGGTTGTAACCAAAGTTGTCAATATAAGCTTACATGGTAAATAATCAGATTGCAGAAGCCTGTTGGGTCATAACATGGCAGGGACAAGACGATCAAACCCTGAGCCTGTGTCATTTGTAATAAATAACAAAGAGACATAGAGCAACAAAGGAATAGTTTTGTTTCCCTCTTGTATAAAACAAGTTTAAAAAGATACTTTATTACTATCCAGAGGAGGATTTCATTCAATTGTAAATATAATAAACACGAATATTCTGTTTTTGGAAACAGACATGTAATTGTGCAGAGCTAACATGACCTTGTGTGTTGCAATGAGGCAGCCCAGTTGTGTTCTACAGCCCTTCATCCTTTTCTTCTCATTTTATCAAATAAATGTCCCAGGTACTCCATTTATTTCTCATCTCATTTATTACTTCAGTCTCATTATAGCTCTATGCAAAATCTGAATTACCTTTGCATCCTTAATACTTTCATATGCATACACAATTGAAAAATAACTGAGCTATGTTGGCATCTGAACGTGTACTGTGTACGTAGTGCATAGAGCAGTTGTTGCATTGTACACAAAAATTCAATACCGAGATTTCACCAGAAATACACGTTGGGTCCCCCTGAATACAAAAAAAGCATTTTTGGAAAAACGTCTGTGTGTGTGTGCGCGCGCGCGCGCATGTGTGCAGGTGCATGGGTGTGCGTACAGCATAATCAAAAACTAAAAGACTGTTAAATACCAAACTTGGTATTTAAGTTTAGTATCTTCCAAGGATGCGACATGAAGATTTGCAGAAAAATCCCTCCAACCTCAACTAAACTTTACATGGAACTTTTTTTCGAAAATTTTGATTTTCTCAAAAATTACTAACAATTTTTATTAAAATATCGTATATTAAAGACCTGACAAATAAAATGTATATCTTGAATTTTCTGGGAATAGCCTCTGAAGACTACTTTATTCTAGATAAATTTTAGGGAATTTTGCATAACTGTTAAACCGTAAGAGATAGATAAAAACTTACTGCACAAAAACTGTAGAGCACGTTAAAACACACAATTTATATTATATACATTCTTTTCGTGGAGTTAATCGTTTTTGACATATTCTTTATTGGTTTCTGCTTTAAAAAAAACTAATACTTTTCTCATACAGGAATTTGTCAACTGCTGTCCATACAAACAAAGGAACTTCATTCACATAGCAATCAGCTTTTGACTATCACTTTAACCTATGCTACGCCCTTATTTTGCTTCTACTTACAAGGAAGCAAGTAATAAGACTATTTCTGCTAATTTTTTGTCGATTAGCATGTAGTAAATAGAAGAATAAGCTTTTTAACAATAATTTGTTGCAGAGATGTAGAGAAAGTCATATGACTGGAACACATACATTTTTTCATTAGTCAAGTAGTGTTTTAAAATGGAAGTAAAACTATTGGTGTGACAAGTTAAACTTTGAGTTATTTGTATGTGTTGAGGGCTGCAACTATTTAAATGTTATACGAGCAGTACAACAACTAGACTTCGCTTCGAGATGCCGAAGAGGAAGCAACAACGCAGACCAGCAGCTCCTACAGCAGCCACCGCTTCTCCGGCAACCGCCGGTAGGAAGCGCTCACAGGCATCTCCGCCACCTGCCGTTACGCCGACCACCGCCGCCGCTGCTTCACCGGCAGCCAAAACTACATCGCCGCCACCGCTGAGCTCCACGCCGCCGCCGCCCCGGTACAGTGCCGTGGTTAGGGGGGTCCCTCGGGATCTCTCCACCCGGCACCTCCTCGCCGCTGCTCAATCTAGATGGCCTTCATGTTCGAGGGCCACTAGAATTATCTGTGACCGGGGCCCGACACCACTAGTTAGAGTGGAGCTACAGGACCGATCAGACCTGGAGACTGCCTTGGCGTCAGGGTTGCCCTTATTAGGGCGACTTCTGCACGTTGAGGCAAGCAGACAGGAAAGACACCGGCCCTGCCGTCGCTGCTGTGCCCATAGGCACAGCCAAGAAGACTGCTCTTCGGGCACCAACGCATACACTTCGGAGTGCACTGGGCACGACCTCCGCCGCCGTCGCCGGTTCTGTGCCACCTGTGGTGGTACGGGACATTTCACCGGGCAAGCCCAGTGCCCCAGCTACCCAAAGAGCAGGCACTCATCGCCTAAACCAGCCCGGACACCATCATCTACACCACCATCTCCGCAGACTGAAAAACCAACACCAACCATCCTGCAGCAGGAAATCCAGGGTCTAAGTGAGGCCATTCAGGACATCCACGCGGAGGTCCTGATTCTTACGGCTAAGCTAACGGCCTTGGAGGACAGGCTTCAGGAACAGGACAGCACCACTTCACACACAGAACTTCACCAAGCAATAGCAAAAGCAGTCACCGGTATCCGACTCATCTTCAGGGAGGAGGTGAGAGCTCTACTGGAGAAGTCGGCACCTCAAACTTCTAAGTTCAACATCCAAACTAGACGCCAAGGGCTTAGGCTCGAAAACGTCCCAGGATACAACGACTGGCTCAACAGAGTCAACCAGCACTAACCACCCTAGAATTCCTTCGTTCCTCTCCCCGAATACTCCGCGGTGGCAGTCTGGGCCTCGGTCAAGTCTGTCTCCCGGTCATTTCACCCCTCTGAATACACCCTGCAGTCAGTTATATATTATCGCCTTGAATCCGCGGGTGCGGGTACCGCCTCTCCTTTCTTCCTTCTAATACAGGTGGAGGGGTTTTTTAGTCGATATGCCCACATGGGAGACCCCGACACTCCGGGCTTGCCCGGGTTAGTCCATAAGGTGGATTTTTCCCCTCCACTCGAAAATTAAAAAAAAAAAAAAAAAAATACAACAACTTTTGTTATTGGCTTCAGTTTGAAAAGCTTTTCTTATACAGCAACTTAGTATATTCCCTTCTACTTAAAAGAAAGCATGTTAATCTTGATAGAAACAAATCATGTTCGACAGCAGCTTCATGTTCAGAGTTCCAATGTCAACCAAGCTACTAGGTATTGTAGCAGACTGTGTGGACAGCTTAGCTCAAAAACTTAAATAGCAAACTCATTATCTTCCAAGGATAAGACTCAAACATTTTCAAGAAAATTCCCCCCACCCATAACTACCACTTACATGGAAAATGTTGTTTTTCTCAAACAATTTTCATTTTCATTAAACTTATCATCCACAACACCAATAAATTTGAATTTTATGGGAATATCCTCTGAATAACGCTTTATTTTTGCAGAACAGTATAGAAAAAAACTTAAACATGCATTTTTGTTGCAGAGTTGACCATTTCCAAGATATTCCTTTTTATGGGTTTCAATTTTAAAATACTTAATACTTTTCTGAAACAGGAAGTGTCAGTTTTTCTTTTCTTCTACTCCTGGCCAAGCAAAGAAATCAATTTCAATGAGACAGCTTTTAAACATGTGACTATCACTTTAGCATAGCACATTCCTTTAGTTCCCTTCTACTTATAAGTAATAACAACATTGTGCTAATGTTTATCTCAATTAGCATTGTGTAGAAAGAAGAGTAATCTTTTGTAAGAAGTTTGTTTGTAGAGCAGCTAGAGAAAGGCATGTGAATGTTTTCCATATGCAGGTATTATTGTTTGTATAGTGCTGTTCTGGATTATTTACTCCTAAACAGTTCAGGTAGTCACGGCAGGAAAACAGTCTTTGTGCTATTTACGGACACTGTCAATCAAAATTATAAAGTGTAGGACCTGAAATGAGTGAGGATATTTATTATCACCTCATGTTCCATTTCAATAAATTGACAAAACTAACATCTTCAAATTTAAACATACAATTCAAAAAATCTGTTGTGTTACACTCACATCACTTTTTCTAGCTGCTCTACAAACATCTTACAAAAGATTATTCAGTGCTAATCGAGAATGTTCTTATTACTTAGTTCCTTATAAGTAGAAGGCAACTAAAGGAATACACTGCGCTAAAGTGATAGTCAAATGTTTTAAAAGCTGTCGTTATGCAATTGTCATTGCAAATCACTTCTTTGCTTGGCCAGGAAAATGTAAATGGTGTGTTATTTATGGACGCTCTTTAACTGCTGTGGTTCTCAGCGTCCCATTCTAAATTGGGCATGAAAGACCGCTTAATTTTGCTCAGAGGCCTCTCAATCAGGCTTGAGGTTCTTTTACGTGCCGTAAATCTATGACACGGGACCAACAGCTTTACTTCCCTTCCGAAGGAAGCCATGCTAAGGATTTTTATGCCCGAAAAAATCCATCGTCCTCGTGAACCCGTGACCTTGGGTATATGAAGTTCAGCATGGTAACCATTACACCACGGAGGGCGACGCTTGGCCAGGAGTTGAACAGAAGCACAACAGACAGTTCCAATCTGAGAAAAGCATTAAGTATTTTATAATTGAAACCCATAAAAAGGATATCTTGGAAATGGTCAACTCTATAACAAAAATGCATATCACAAATTGTTTGATTAAACAAAATCTATATTTTTTGTATAGTAAATTTTTCTCTATCTCCTGAACAAACTGATCTTCAGAGGCTATTCCCAGAAAATTCAAGATAAACGTTTTATTTGTGATACAATTGTCTTTAATATATGGTACTTTAATCTAAATCGTTAGAGCCATTTCGGAAAAACACAGAATTTCCAAAACTTTTTCCATGTAAAGCGTACTTTGGGGTCGGGATTTTCTTGAAAATCTTTGTGTCACATCCTTGAAAAATAATAAACATAAATACCAAATTAATATTTAACGGCTGTTAGTTTTTGAGCTATGCTGCTCACACGTGTCCACACATATGGACTTCTTTCTAAAAATATCTTTTTTTTTTGGTTAAAGGTACCCAAAACATGCATTTCCAATGAAATCGTGGTATTGAATTTTTCATTATAATACAACACCTTCTCTATTCATTATGTATATAGTATGTGTAGAGAAAGTAAAATTTCATGCATTTGCAGTAATTAAATATTTAAAAGTGGTGGTCAAAATGGTTATGCGACATGTACAATGTCCCCAAGCCTTGCTCGATAATGAAGTGGACTGAATTATCTTTGTATCTGGTACAGAGAGTATTTACAATTATACAATTTGTCTCCTGTATGGTACCTCACCATCAGTCCCACATAATATAAAAGAAAGGAAAGGTCCCTGGGCTAAATTTGTCACATTTCACATCCTGTATTCCATGATCGTGTGATAACTCTACAATAACAATACACCTTCGGCTTTCAAATTATCAGCAAAACAAACACTAAAAGATAACAGCTGTAAAACAAGTCTTGCACCCCAATTTTCTGTATGGTCCAATAACAATAAAGTGTTTAGAAATGCTACAAAAGAGAGCTATTAAAATACTTTATGGATTTAATATTTTAAAGCCTTCCGTAGGAAACAAATATACAGTGAATGTACAAAACTGAAAATAACCTGCTACAATCCTTTATCTATAGAATCAGTTAATAACTCTACCAAAAACATACAACACTCTCTCACTTATTCCAATTTAAAAACAAACTCTTTAAATACCTACTTCAGCAATACTGTAATTCCTAAAAATTTCACAACACAAAATCCCTATGGTGTTTTTTGAAATATTGCATCAAGTTTTATCACACACCAACACAAATTAGGTTAAAAAAAGTCTGGTGTTCCATTCACATGACTTTCTCTACATCTCTGCAACAAATTATTGTTAAAAAGCTTATGCTTCTATTTACTACATGCTAATTGAGAAAAAATTAGCAGAAATAGTCTTATTACTTGCTTCCTTGTAAGTAGAAGTGAAATAAGGGAGTAGCATAGGTTAAAGTGATAGTCAAAAGTTGGTTGCTATGTGACTGAAGTTCACGAGTTGACAAATTCCTGATTGAGAAATAAAAAAAAAAGCTGAAACCAAAAACAAAGAAAATCTCAAAAACGGTCAACCCAACGAAAAAAATGTATACAACATAAATTGTGTGTTTTAATGTGCTCTACTTTTTTTGTGTTGTAAGTTTCTGTCCATCTCTTACAGTTTAGCAGTTATGCAAGATTCCATAAAATTCATCCAGTAGTCTTCAGAAGCTATTCCCAGAAAATTCAAGATAAACATTTTATTTGTCCGGTAAATATCCTTAATATATGATATTTTAATCAAAATCATTAAAGCCATTTTTGAAAAAATCAAAATGTTTGAAAAATTTTCCATGTAAAGGCTAGTTTGGGGTGGGGGGATTTTCTTGAAAATCTTTGTGTTGCATCCTTGGAAGATACCAAACTTAAATATCAAGTTTGGTATTTAATAGTCTTTTCGTTTTTGAGCTGCCCACAGACACACACATTGACAGATACCAAACTGACATTTTTCTAAAACGGCTTTTTTTGGATTCAGGGGGACCCAAAACATATATTTCATGTGAAATCTGTGTATTGAATTTTTGGGTGAATTACAATACCTTCTGTATACAAATATGTACATATTGCGTGTGGAGAAAGTAAAAATTAATTATATATATAAAATGTATACTTATATACTCCTTTTTTTTATGTCTTAATGTGTTTAGTTTAGTGTTTGTATTTTGCTTACTGCCTCACCTTACCTAGAGCAATATGTTCATTGAACATTCTATGTAAATAAATAAATAAGCCTTCTCCAAAGAAATGGAGAAAAAGTTAAAACATTTTTTAAATATCCATTGTTCATATTGACATGGAAAAATTCTGAACTGCATCACATTATACACGCATTTTAAAGAATATCCCTGCAAAAGGTGCTTCACAACTTAGGTCTACTTTCTACATGCATGGCTTAGCAGCACGGACGACTTTTATCCGTTTGGCCACACATAGAAATAGGCAAGCAAACAAAAAAATATTTTCTGGCACCCCCTTAGCAAATATAATGGATGTCTTGAGCTTTTGCATAAAACATCAACACAAAACAATGCTAATTTAAAGATAAATCCAAGCTACTTTACACCTAAGGACTTTAAGAATACTGTTCCCACTTATTTGTGTGATCTGGATTTGGTGCTTTTGTTATTGTGCCATTAGACCCATTTTATAGTTATTGGACGGATATACATTTTTAGGACCCTAAACTGCAAAGCACTGCCCAAGGTGGAGGACCCTAAACCGCAAGCTGTACCCGAAAGATATATTTTATGTGTAGAATGGAGTAGGTATAGCAGAGGATCTGTGAAGCTAAAACTTCAATGATCTCAAGAAGTTAAAACCTCGGCTATCTACCGGATTTCAAACCTGGACTAGTTAATTTCAAAATTTTAAATCCGGATCGCCTGTGAAAGCTAAACACATTTCCCTAAGCAAATAAACAATATTGTGTCAAGATCATTACTCTCTGGTATACTAATACATCTTATACATTAAGAATTTAAAAACAAAAATGCGTTATATAATGCTGGCGAAGTTTGTGTGGTTAGGTAGCACAAATCCTATTGCTATAGCTCCAGGAAAATAAATGATTAAAACTCGTAAATCTACAAAGTGACATGCTACGGCCTGCAGTTATCACATGATTATTTAAAGACACCATGCCCAGCATGCGGCAACTCCCAGTACTGTTAATTTTATTTGTTGTTACTAATTGCAACGATAAACTAACATTTCAAAGCATAATATAACTAACAACTGGTATACCCTAACAACCCTACCTTCTTAGGCTTGAATGCATGAACAGTGTTGAGCTTTCCCAGTTTGTGTGCAGCATATAGGGCGACTCCTGCTCCTGCCACGCACACAAATGTTGTAGAAACAACTCGCACATTATTCTTAGGCAAGTTGTAAAACTGTCTGAATGAAGAGGGGTGCACTTTAAACTGCAAGAGTTTGCCCGACAGCTTTCCAGCAGACGCCATATTATCTCTCGAAGATGTTTCATCATTGCCAACCTGACATAGAAGTTGGTGAATAAATTAATTCACAAAAGTGTAATTATTGGTCCTAATAACATGAAAATCTTATAATTTTAAACTTAATGTCTGCTCTCTAGTTTAAACACTTAGTCTTGCATATATGGTCCACAATTTACCAATTGCTGTATTTCCCTTTGCAATGTTGGCCACATCTGCAATATGCGAGTTCTCGACATAAAACAAATTGCTTCTTTGTGAGTGGCTGCCAGCAAAATGGCACTATTCGGCAAAAATTTGAAACAAGTTTTATGTTATTCAGTAATTACTAGTAGCAAATAACATGAACCATTTACGATGTGATTGGATGCTTCTATACAGTTTAGTTGTGAGTAGCACAGCTCTGTTTTGACCAAGTTTTACCCATAGACCTGTTATACTGGATTGATAATCTTCATTGGTGTCGTATGTAAGTAAACTATAATACTGAATTTAAGTACTACTGTTACATCACTATAGGCCGTAAAAGCCCCAACAAAATTACCAGTGATATTTATTACGATTCATGCTTTGCATTAAGAAATTTAAAGAACCTGCTTAATGAAAACACCTTAAGGGCAGCACATTTTGCGTACTCCACTCGCTGATGAAATATAGAATTATTTTCTGGGGAAATTCAGCACACCGCAGGCAAGGGTTTATATTACAAAAAGGGGGCCATATGTATTATTTGTGGCGTTGCTTCCCAGCATTCATGAAGGCAATTATTTAGAACCCAAAAAATTCTTACTCTAGCAGGTGAATACATATATTCTCTTGCAGATAATTATAACTACAACAAACCTTGCTGTTCATGATCACAGTACAAGGCTGGCAGATGACTTACATAAACCAGTAAATAATTTAAAGTTGTTTAAAAAAGGATGTTACTACTCTACAATAAAAATATATAGCGATCTCAACCTATTACGCAACCACAGTCAACAACATTTTCTTATATACTCACTCCCCGTATACTGTTGAGGAATTCCTTAATATTCCTACAGGTGACAAATAATACATGATAGAATTTATTACATGTGATGTAGGTTTCCTCTTGCAGTGCTGATGGCTTATAAAATAAAATAAAAAAAAAATATAAAGAAAATTCTGTTCTCTTCTCTTCTTTCTTTATTAGAAAGATATAATAGTATTATTGGTGATGGGTGTTCTAGCTCGCAGTGGGACCAAATGAACAAACAAACAAATTACAAGCTAATGTAAAATATATTCAAAATGAAAATTTACGGTTGTGCAAGTTTTTATTTTTAATATTAATTGTTTAACTTTACTTATTTTGTTTTAATGGTGCTTAATGTATTAAATAACACCCTAATATTTGGGGCAAAATTCTAGTTTCGGAAACAAACTTCAAACAAATTAAAAATGTTACACCAACGTACTTGTACCTTACACCTCATGTACACTTTCATCCACATTTTCATCCTGATATTGACAAGTATTACAAAGGCATTTTAGTATTATCTGGAAGGACAACAATAATTAACATAGTCGGTCTTCCAGGGAACTCGGCTGTTTCGTCGCATTGCGATTCTATGCTTCACTGCAATTCAAATCGAGACTTTGTCCATTTTGAGCAACATGTATAGTTTGTTAAGGAATTTATAAAATAAACCCATTTAAAAGCGAAAGAATATTAAAAGTAATGTTGATGATTTCATGTGGATCTTTCAACTAAAACAGAGTTGTGATTCGTGTGAATTGCATTTCATCGACATTATACTAGCAAAGAAAAGAAATCTTTAATAAAGGATAAGGTTTGAAAGAAGTAGCGTTTCAGCAGTAAATTTGATCGGTGCAGAAGAGCCTGGACAGAAAAGCAAGTTGCAGCCAATCTGCAGAACAGTTGACCCTGATACAGCATTGGCGAAGTTAATGGCAATTATATTGGACCTCAAGCTAGTTGCGATCGTCTTTTGTCTTGCAGTGCATACTTATGACGTGATCGCCTTGACTCATGCGCGTTGTTAATTTTATCTTTTTCAAACATTTCTTGTAGCCAAATTAGTTTTTCCTCCCCAAACACACTCAAAACATAGTAGGGTAACATTTAGCATATAATAAGGTAAACATCTGTGAAATTTGACCAAAAAGTTTGAACATTTAAAAAAGAATTTTCCCTAATAAATTGATATGAATTCTATAGTTTAAGAAAATATACAATTTTATTTTTACAGCATGTACATAGCAAGCTGAGAAGGTATTGTATTCCGCCGAACAATTCGAAAACGAAATTTCACCGGTTATTTTATATATATATATACATATTTTTGAGGTCCTCTGAATTAATAAATATGTAAACAGTTTTAGAAAAAGTCCGGTGTGTGTGTGTGTGTGTGTGTGTGTGTGTGTGTGTGTGTGTGTGTGAATAGCATAACTAAAAACGAAGAGTCGTTAAATATCAAACTTAAAATTTAAATTGAGTATGCTCCAAGATTCCGACACGAAGATTTTCAAGAAAAATCTTTGCTACCCTTTATATGAAAAATATTCAAAAATGTGTCAAACGATTTTGATTAAAGTACCCCATATGTTTAAGATATTTACTTCCCCCCCTAGGACTTAAATGAGAAATAAAATGAATTTTCTGGAATAGCCCCTGAAGACCTCTTTATTTTGAATGACTGTAACAGACAGACAAACTCCTTGTTATTGGTTTCAAGTTTAAAACATATATACCTTTCTTAAATGGGATCTCGTCAAGCTATCCGGATTAACGTCGAGTGCTTTTCAAGAATGGGTAGAGATAACAATGTGAGTGTAAGCACTTGGCAGACGCATGCGTAGCTTCCCTACTCAAAATATTCGACAAAAGTTTGCTATTTTGTTTACTGGCTTTCTCTACGGAGTACTATGTATATAGAGAAGGTATTGTATTACACCCACAAATTCTATACCGAGTGGATCCGTTTCCAAATAACCGCCCACGCGCGTGTGTGGACTTAAAGTGCGTTGAACAATAAACTTGGTATTTAAGTTTAGCATCTTCCAAGGACATTTTCAAGAAAATACCTTTACATGGAACATTTGACTATCGGTTTAGCCTAATGTATTCCCTTTCTAGTTATAAAGAGCCAAGTAATCATACAGTTTCTATAAATGTTTATGAAGCAGAAGCAAGAAGAATCTTTTGTAATAATAGTTTGTTTGCACATCAGGTAGAGAAAGTCATGCGAATGGAAGGCATCACATCTTTTTTAACTGCATCGTATGAACCATTTTTATTAGAAGAATGCTTTAGACAGTATAAATTATTATTATTTAAATAAGCATGCAAAGAGGTACTTATATAAATGTGTACAGGTTATGTTACGTGCTGTGTGTCAGAGATGCATTGCCTATAAACAGGTTTCAAACAAATCGTAAAAATAATTATCATTTGCCAACGCCGCAAACTTGAGGATTAAAGTTTAAACGAGCAACATAACTGGTAAATTCTCGTTAACAAACTATGATCAACACACAAAAAGTTTCATTTTTAGGTTACGTTATTAGTAATAACTATTATATTATAGATACCTGTGCTTTGTCAAATGAACAGTTTCCATAGTGAATTAAAATCGATTTGAGTCCAATTCCATCTCAATACGATCCGCATTAAATTCAATACGAATTGACATCGTTTTGAATAAGGAAGCTTCTTCCATTCATGTTGGTCAACTTTCAATTGCGTTGGCGAAACTGTTAAACATTATCTGTGTATTACTTGTAGCTTTTGAAGTTAAATAATTATATCTGAGAATACATTTCTAACCTTAGAAGCCATAAAAGTGCCCGTTATAATCTACCACACAGCAATTTAAAATGTAGTGCAACGAGTATAGCACAAGAAGTTTCTGTACCTTATTAAAAAAGATTCAAAATGACTTGAATGAGCATTTCCACGCAGTATTGAATACGGTAAGTTACTCAAATCGATTACAATTCCCCATAGAAACGTTGCTTGTAATAAATGCAATACGTATCGATTCTTTTCTGAACATTGCTTGTTACAATATTTTAACACGTGGGAGCTATCACACGCATTTGAGGGTTAGGGGGGGGGGAGCAAATTAGCCAACTGTTCAGTTACAAAACACCGTGTCCACATTAAGCTTCTACAAAAATAAAAAAGTAACTTTTTCTTACGATCGCTTTAATCTCTTGCGATATACTCAAGGTTTTAATGAGCCATTAAACCGTTGTTATGATAATAACTTTCTATTTTCTGCCACATACAGAGTACTGCATTCCTCCCAAAAATTCCATACAGAGATTTCACCGGAAACACCCGTTTTAAGGATCCCTTAGTGTCTGTGGGCAGCGTAGCTCAAAAACCTTCGGTAGCTTCCAAACATGTGACACCAAGATTTCCAAGGTCGCGGGTTCAACCCCGGCGGAGGACGATGAAGTTTTTCCTTAGCATGGCTTCCTTCGGAAGGGAAGTAAAGCTGTTGGTCCCGTGTCGTAGATTTACGGCACGTAAAAGAACCTCAAGCCTGATAGAGAGGCCTCTGAGCAAAATTAAGTGGTGTTCACGCCCAATTTAGAATGGGACGCTGAGAACCACAGTAGTTAAAGAGTGTCCATAAATGACACACTATTTACATTTTTTTCCCCAAGATTTTCCACCCCAAACTATCGACTTTTCGAAATTTTTACTTTCTCAAAAATGGCTATAACGAATTTGATTAAAATATCATATTAAAGACATTAATATGGTTGCATGCTTTGAAAGTTCTGGGAATAGCCTGTGAAGTCCTTTTCTTTCAGAAAGAATTTTGTATAATCTTGTATAATTATGTAGGAAGTGTTAGGCGACAGACAAAAATGTACATATTTTTAAATAGTTCTAAATAAGTTTTTGTGGCATAATGTATTTATTAATGGTACGAGTTGTCAATAGTTAAGTTCTAGTTGATGGGGCAGGTACACAACAGTATCATTCTTTGAGTTATCAGTTTCAGAAAGTTTTGTTGTGTTAAAGTTTTCCACTTTTTGATACTTCAGTAATTGACCCAACCTGTTGTTGTTTTAAGGCGCCTTAAACCAAAACTTTTATTAACGTCTCATTTTTTTTAAACGGTTAAGTAAAAGTGATATTTAATTTTCGTGTTGCGTTTTTCACATGCTTGAATTATTCTCTTGTTGAGTAGACGAAATAAATATATTAATTGCTATTGGTACACCTGTTTTGCAACAATGAATATGGCTATTGGACTCCATTTTGAGTTAGTGCAGAAGGTAACTGAACAGAATATAGTTCTTATTTTAGAATATAAGAGTTTGCGGGACTTACCTGATAATTGCGTCATCTCGGAGCACAGCAGAGGCGCCGTCGGTACGTTTATGTGCTTGTGTGAGCTTGCAGTTTTTCCTACGCCACATAGTGAATGTATCTTAGTGTGCAATATGTCTCAAAAATTGCTACACTAACGGAGTGGGAAGAAATTAAAAGCACGTTCAAATGACGTCTTATTTATAATTTAACTTTCAAACAGAAACTTGCTGTGAAATTGAGTATCAAACTACATAAATATTAAGTTTGAAAAGAATAGTTATTTAATAAATGATTTTACAAGATCTCTTAAAATTTAAAGTAATGTTGGAAAGCAAAGGATAATCCTTAGTTGAGTTTATATGATCTTGAACAGTTTTACTAGTTTCATTTTGTTTATCAAAATAATTGCCAGCGCTTCCCTAAAGCAATGCTGGACAGCTTTAGAACACACACAACAACAAAAAACAACACACAATTCTATGTTGCAGTGTTGTACTTTCTCTACATATAGTGCATGCAGAAGGCATTGTATTGCACCCAAAAATTCAATATCGAAATTTCACCGTAAATATATGTTTAGGGTCTCCGTGAATAAAAAAAAAAATAGAAAAAATGTCCCTGTGTGTGTCTGGGCGTAGATCAAAAACGAATAAGTCCGTTAAATACCAAACTTGGTAAATAACTGAATATCTTCCAAGGATGCGACACAAACATTTTCAAGAAAATCCCCTCACCTCCAACTACCCTTTACATGGAAACATTTTCGAAAATTTTGATTTTCTCAAAAATTGCTCTAACGATTTTAATTAAAAGATCGTGTTAAATATATTTACATGACAAAATGTAAATATTGAATTTTCTGGAAATGGCCTTTGAAGAGATCTTATTCCGGATGAGTTTTGCGCAATTTTGCGTAAGTGGTAAACCGTAAGAGATTGACAAAAACTTGAAAAACAAAAAATGTAGAGCACGTTAAAACACACAATTTACGTTGTATACCTTTTTTTTTTTTTTTTTTTTTTTTCTATAGAATTGACTGTTATGGTTTCAGTTTTAAAATACTTTTAATATTTCTTATGCGGAAACTTGTCAACTCCTGGCCTCAATCACAGTTTAGAACATTTGACTGTCGGTTTAGTCTAGTCTACTTATAAGGAAGGAAGTAACAAGGCTAGTGTTATAAGCTTATTGCAGAGAAAGTCATGCTACAACGTGCGGGTTGTGTGTAATATTGCTGGTGCAATGACTTCCCATTCACCTAGTACGGAATAGTGACGTCATATTGGCGCGCGCGTCACTGGCTACGTGCTGAAGCTCAGGTTCGCGAATTGCGCGGGAGAGTGTGACCTTGAACATGCTGATGAAAGGAAACAGTTGAACACTTGTTTCAGTCAACTTTATTCTTGCTACTACACACTAAATGCATTGTTCTACAATATCAGTCGTTCCACACACACACACACACACGCACGCACGCACATCGACTAGTTTTACATGTCCCATCTGGACGCGTTCAAAGAACGCTTGCAATGCGACAACAATACAAAATATAAAAAAAGTACGTGTAAGGATGACAATAAATATGTTTCAATAAATAGAGGAGCACCGAGATAATGAGGTTATGTACACTATGTTACACATGAGAACTGCTAGTCACTTTGTTGCCTCGGTCGCTGAGGTAACCTGTCTCTTTGGTTGGCACCACTTTCTCTACCAGAGTTCTTCTTCTTCTCGTGGCTCGCCTCGCAGCGCTTCTTGTTCTTTCTCCTGGTGATGCAGCCATCGTCTCCTTTCTGGCAACGTTTCTTTTTCTTTTTCCGGTTCACGTCGGCTTCTTGGCACTGCTTCTTTTGTTTCCGGATGGTGCAGTCTTCGTCACCGTCTTGGCACTGCTTCTTGTTCGATTTCCGGTTGACACAGTCTTCATCACCATCTTGGCACCGCTTCTTGTTCTGTTTCCGGGTGGTGCAGTCTTCATCACCGTCTTGGCACTGCTTCTTGTTCTGTTTCCGGTTGACACAGTCTTCATCACCATCTTGGCACCGCTTCTTGTTCTGTTTCCGGGTGGTGCAGTCTTCGTCACCGTCTTGGCACTGCTTCTTGTTCGATTTCCGGTTGGCACAGTCTTCATCACCATCTTGGCACTGCTTCTTGTTCTGTTTCCGGTTGACACAGTCTTCATCAACATCTTGGCACTGCTTCTTGTTCTGTTTCCGGTTGACACAGTCTTCATCACCATCTTGGCACTGCTTCTTGTTCTGTTTCCGGTTGACGCAGTCTTCATCACCATCTTGGCACTGCTTCTTGTTCTGTTTCCGGTTGACGCAGTCTTCGTCGCCCTCTAGGCACTGCTTCTTGTTCTGTTTCCGGTTGACGCAGTCTTCGTCACCATCTTGGCACTGTTTGTGGGGCACACACCCCTCGTCGCCTTCCTCGCAGCGACGCTTCTTGTTTCGCCTCTTGCCGACGCAGCCCTCGTCGTCTTCCTCGCAACGTCGCTTCTTCTTACGTTTTTTGCGCCGCCTACAGCGGAACCGGTCGCGACCCGTCTCGTCAGTACCTGCTCCTTGACTGTTGCGCTCGGCCTCCTGCTGCTGCAGACGATGCGGGTGAAGGGCGGGACAGAGCTGATGGTAGCCATGATGTCTGAGAGGATGCTGCGCCTGCTGAAGACTGCCCCAGGACGCGACCGCCGTCTGCTGGACGCTTTCTCTCGCTCTCAGTATCCTCTCGGCCAGGTCCAGAACGCGTTCCTGCGGCACGGTGAGCGGCTGCACCATGGTGTACGTGGACAGCTTGCCCAGGGACCCCTTGGCCTTCACCTGGACCTTGCGCGGCAGGCCATACCTGTTGAGGGCCACGTATAAGGTGCGTCTGTCGTTTGAGTACTTGCTGCTGGAGTAAGAGATGTAGTGATGCTGTTCGAAGGTCTCGTTAAACACGCAGTCAGCGCTGAAGTCTCTCTGCAACAAACAACAACAACATTCCTCAGTCAGGTACACGGCTGGGCGTTCCCTAACTTGTACATGTAAATGCATTTAGAGGGTTGACCTAATCTGAGGGAGTTCTATGACCTAGACCCTTCATTTAATTGGGAGAGATGTATCCTGATTATTGTGCAAGGGGAGCCAATGACCACCGCAGCGCGCCGGCCCGCCATCTTTTATTCAGCAGATTTACGACACTCTCCATGATGGACAACAAAGGCAAACCGTGTCTGGCCTTCTCCACATTTTTCGCGTTTCGGCGCACGCACGCACGCACGCGCACAAAGGACCTCTCTCCCGAAACAAAAACCTCTTCGCTGCTGTGCTATTTCTTTCAAAAGCCTACCGCTTCTTCAAGCTTATATTGCAAAATGTATAGCATTACTCATTTACTGTACATAATAGAAATACCACTATATCAGGGGTGGGGGGTGTGATCACATTAAAGCCGTCGAACATATTACACCACGTCAAACCTTTTATTACAAATATCCAACACCATCAAGTGTAATAATGGTTCCTCTTTTGTTCTGTTTATTGTGTTGTTATATTGAGCGTTTCTATTACATTCATCTGCTACATTTTCGTATAACCTATCGCTCTCCGTGGTGTAATGCTGACTTCATATACCTAAGGTCGCGGGTTCAAACCCGGCGGAGGACGATGGATTTTTTCGGGCGTAAAAATCCTTAGCATGGCTTTTTTCGGAAGGGAAGTAAAGCCGTTGGTCCCGTGTCGTAGATTTACGGCACGTAAAAGAAACTCAAGCCTCATAGAGAGGCCTCTGAGCAAAATTAAGCGGTCTTTCACGCCCAGTATAGAGTGGGACGCTGAGAACCACAGCAGTTAAAGAGCGTCCATAAATAAAACGCCACTTTTTATTTCGTATAACCTAACCTCAATGCGTCTATTTCTTAAAGAACGTTAATTACCACTACATGTATGACATTACCACTACATTAGAAAGCCAGCAGCAAAACTGATAATTAATGGTTGCCATTTTGTTCTTCTAAATATTCGCTTCTCGATGCATTACTTTTTCGTCACATCATTATCCGTATATCCTTCATATTGGCTTCTTCTATGCTTTATACATTTGCAGTGTTTTGTTTTTGTTTTTATGATAGTTATGTTTTGAATTGTGAAGCATTTCATGTGATTCGTCAGTTTGGCTGTAGCCACTGAACATGTAATGTGTGCCATTTTATTTTCTAATTATTATAGATGTGATGGTGGTATAACTTTTATCAGCTCGTATTTCGCCCAAAATTCTATGCAGAGATTTCACTGGAAATACATGTTTTGGGAACACCTGAATAAAAAATGTCCTTGTGTGTCTAATACCAAGGTTGATATTTAAGTTTAGTTCTACTCTTTACATGGAAAAATGTTCGAAAAGTTTGATTTCCAAAAAATGGCTCTAGCGATTTTGTTTAAAATATACTATATTAAAGATAGTTACATGACAAGTAAAGTGTATACCTTTAATTTTCTGGGAATAAAGAGTCTCGTGGACAGCATGACTCGAAAACGAAAAGTCCATTATATAACAAATTTGGTTTCAAGAAAATCCCCCATCCCTAACTATCCTCCCAAGAAAACATTTTTGAAACTTATGATTTTGTCAAAAATAGCTGTGACGATTTTGATTAAAATGTATATTAAAGATAAATGTGAATTTTTTGGAAATAGTCCTTGAGGTTCTCTTCATTGTGAATTACTTTTGCATTAGTGGCGAACTGCAAGAGCTTGCTGCGCAGGTAGACCCCGTGCGTGTACAACTAACCATCTCAGCGTTTGTCTAGCTTACAAGAAAGCAAGTAATAAGACAATTTCTGTTGTTTCATGTGGAGACAATAAGATTCTGCAAGTGTGGCGAACTGCAAGAGCTTGCTGCGCAGGTAGACCCCGTGCGTGTACAACTAACCATCCCAGCGTTTGTCTAGCTTACAAGAAAGCAAGTAATGAGACAATTTCTGTTGTTTCATGTGGAGACAATAAGATTCTGCAAGTGTGGCGAACTGCAAGAGCTTGCTGCGCAGGTAGACCCCGTGTGTGTACAACTAACCATTCCCAGCGTTTGTCTAGCTTACAAGAAAGCAAGTAATAAGACAATTTCTGTTGTTTCATGTGCAGACAATAAGATTCTGCAAGAACAGACAGAGAAAGTCATATGTGATTTATATTAACAAAGTACAAACATTACACAAGAACAGTAATGGAGCAACAAAAAGAAAGCATAAAGGAATTCAGATTAATACGTTGGAGTTGAAATATAAGAGACAATTGGAGAGATGATATGTTATGTTTTTTTCTATTGTACATTCTGTAAGGATGTGGTTTACTGTTAGGAGTGTTCTAAAGCTGCGGTCTGATATTCTAGAAGTATAATCTATGCTTGTGTCGTGTTGGATAATCCCGGAAACTATTATAACCACTGAGAAAACCTGGTCTTGCCGTCGCAGCTTGCAATTGTATTTGCTAAAAGACACACATAACGTGTTGATAGTTGAGGTTCAAAACCCTCTTCCGGCCAATCTGAATGGCTTGCCAGCTAAATTTCAAATAACATACTCATTACCACGACCCTAACTTAACCTACAGATTAAAACATTTCATTACCATCATCTGCCCAGCTCACTCAAATAACAGTCTCAAGATCTGAAACTCTACAACCTGACAGATAGTATAGGAAGGTATCTATGTAACTAAAATCATCTGCCCAGCTCTCTCAAACAACAGTCTCAAGATCTAAAACTGGACCAGGAAGGTATCTATGTAACTAAGACCATCTGCCCAGCTCTCTCAAACAACAGTTTCAAGATCTAAAACTGGACCAGGAAGGTAACTACGTAACTAAAATCATCTGCCCAGCTCTCTCAAACAACAGTCTCAAGATCTAAAACTGGACCAGGAAGGCAACTACGTAACTAAGGTTATCTGCCCAGCTCTCTCAAACAACAGTGTCAGGATCTAAAACTGGACCAGGAAGGTATCTATGTAACTAAGATCATCTGCCCAGCTCTCTCAAACAACAGTCTCAAGATCTAAAACTGGACCAGGAAGGTAACTACGTAACTAAGGTTATCTGCCCAGCTCTCTCAAACAACAGTTCCAAGATGTGAAACTGAGCAGCCTGACAGATGGACCAGAAAGTACCTATATAACTGAGGTCATCTGTCAGCTATTTCCATAAGAAAATGTTACAGGAAGTAGACTACGCCATTAAGTCATTGACTGGCATATGGTAATATGACCAAGAAGTAGCAGCTATCCGACGTTGCGATCCTGTTAATAATGGGAAGCTGCAAAAGAATGTTTTTATTTCACATATTTTTACTTTTTCTATTATGAACTTAAAGTAGATGATGTATTGCCATGCACCCAACAATTGGATACGGGGATATCACCAAGATTTATTTAACGGCCTAGTCTAAAATGAAAAGACGATAAATACCAAACTGTCCATTTAGGTTCAGTATCCATATAACATTTCCAAGAAAATCCCCGCACCACACACACACAAACATACACAAGCACACACCTACACACACAAACACATACACACACCCACACACACAAACACACACAAACATACACAAACACACACCCACACACAAACACACACAAACATACACAAACACACACCCACACACAAACACACACTCACACACAAACACAGACACCCACACACACACAAACACACATACCCACACACACAAACACAGACACACAAGCACACACCCACACACACAAACACATACACACACAAACACAGACACACACAAACACAGACACACACAAACAAACATACACAAGCACATATCCACACACACAAACACACACACCCACACACACAGACAAACACACACCCACACACCCACACACACAAACACATACACACACCCACACACACAAACACACACACCCACACACACAAACAAACACACAAACAAACACACAGACAAACACACACCCACACACCCACACACACAAACACATACACACACCCACACACACAAACACACACCCACACACACAAACACACATACCCACACACACAAACACACATACCCACACTCAAACACACATACCCACACACACAAACACACATACCCACACACACAAACATACACAAACACACACCCACAAACACACGCACACAAACACACACACAAACACACGCACACAAACACACACCCACACACACCACACACAAACACACCCACACAAACACACGCCCACACACACAAACACACACCCACACACACCACACACAAACACACACACCACACACAAACACACACCCACACACACAAACACACACCCACACACACAAACACACATACCCACATACACACAAACACACATACCCACACACACCCACACACACCACACACAAACACATACACACACCCACACACACAAACACACACCTACACACACAAACACACACCCACACACACAAACACACATACCCACACACACAAACACACATACCCACATATACAAACACACATACCCACACACAAACACACATACCCACACACACAAACATACACAAACACACACCCACACACACAAACACACGCACACAAACACACACACACCAACACACGCACACAAACACACACCCACACACACCACACAAACACACGCCCACACACACACAAACACACACCCACACACACAAACACACACACCACACACAAACACACACACACACCCACACACACAAACACACACCCACACACTCAAACACACGCACACAAACACACACACAGACTGTTTCAAAACGATGCCGCAACTTTCAAAATCTTCTATTTACAGTTTTATGTGTGTTTAAAAATCGCACAGATTTGGGATTAGGCAGCGAAGGAAGAACGGTTGTCATACGCCACACCCACATGCTAAGTTTTCCATTATTAAGGTGACCTGTGCCGCGCCGGCGTGTGTATCAAACGCCTACACCACGCGACTGGAACCTTCGCTACCAACCAGCATCTCCTTTGGAGTGGGCCAGGCAAGTGACATTTGGTTATGTACGAGTGCCTAATCCATGTCGATTTTATGACAGTTTTTGTATGTGCCGAATTTAGAGCTGAAAATTATATTCACGTATCACGTACGGTATGACCAACAAGTTCCACACCTTCCTTTGGTGTCGCTTTGAAACATCCTGTAACTCTGAAGATCTTGATTAATATATCTATTGTTTAAGATATACATGTGGCTAATTAAATCTAGTCTTGGAAGCCTCTCAAGTCTTCTTGTTTCGGAAAACATTTCGTACGTTAAGCGATGCAAGCTTTTTCGAGATATTCTTGTTGTTCAATACTAGATTCAGTTTCTCGTAACTGCAATATAAATAGCGTTCAGTTGTTTGTATCTGTAACGCAAAGTTTGTGCGGACTAAAAGGAAGGCTAGCCAACTGCAGATGCAGTATGTCTCTATTCAGTTTTTTCCTTCTCATGTTGTAGAATCGATTCATCTTCCTCTGTGCCCCTTTTATCTACAAACAAATCTGAAATTAAGTCATTTCTGTAAAACGTGTATTTAGATTAACATAAACTTTCGTGACAATAATTTGTAGAAGGTGTATAAAACAATCAGATGCGTTCCACTCCACTCCACCTATTCTTCAATCGAGTTAACATTAACAGAAATTGTCTTATTACTTGCTTCCTTGTAAGTAGAAAGGAATACATTAGGATAAAGTGATAGTCAAAACTTTTAAAAGCTGTCGGTAGACGATTGTCATTGAAATTCGGTTTTCCTTTCATGGAAAGGACTAAAACAAAGGAAACAACAATATTAAATGCCCGTTTGAGAAAAGTTTAAGTGTTTTTAAAATTGAAGCAAATGGTTAACTCCACACAAAAATATATGACATAAATTGTGTTTTAATCAGAGTTTCATTTTTTGTGTAGTCTATTCGTCTTTCTCTTACAGTTTACTAGTTATACAAAATTCATTCACAATGAAGAGGATTTTAGAGGCTATTCCCAGAAAATTGAAGATGCATATTTTATTTGTCGTGTTAATATCTTTAATATACAGTATTTTAATGAAAATCAAAACTTTCCATGTGAAGGGTAGCTTGGAAGGATTTTCTGGAAAACCTTCGTAACGCACCTTGAAAGATCCGGCAGTAATTATTACGTTTTGTATTTAACCGACTATTCGTTTTTACTTTCTCTATACGCACTATGTACATAGTGTATAGAGAAGGTATTGCACTCCACCAAAAAATTCGATACCGAGATTTCACCGGAAATATATGCTTTAGGGTCACCTTTATCTAAAAAAAAAAGCATTTTCACAAAAAGGTCCTTGTGTGTGTGTGTGTGTGTGTGTGTGTGTGTGTGTGTATGTCCGTGTGTCTGTGAACATGATAACTCAAAAACGAAAAGTCGGTAAAATACCAAACTTGGTATTTAAGTTTAGAATCTTTCAGGGATGCGACCCGAAGATTTTGAGAAAAATCCCCCACCCCAAACTACCCTTTGCATGGAACTTTTTTCGAAAATTTTGATTTTCTAAAAAAATGGCTCCAACGATTTTGATTAAAATATGATATATTAAAGATATTTACTTGAAAAATAAAATGTATATTTTGAATTTTTTGGGAATAGCCTCTGAAGACTACTTTGTTCTGAGTGAATTTTCCGGAATTTTGTATAACTGCTAAACCGTAAGAGATAGACAAAAACTTACCACACAAAAAATGTAGAGCACATTAAAATACACAATTTATGTTGTGTACATTATCATCTTGGAGTTGGTCGTTTTTGAGATATTCCTTGTTTTTGTTTTCAGGGTCGAAAATCTTAACTTTTCTCATACAGGAATTTGTCAACTCATGTCCATACAAACAAAGGACTTCAGTCACATAGTAACCAGCATTTGACTATCCCCGCCTGCGGTGCCATTAGTAGTTAAAGCGGGCGTTAAACACTACCAAAAAAAAAAAATTTGACTATCGCTTTAACCTGTGCTACTCCCTTATTTCTTTCCTACTTACAAGGAAGAAAGTAATAAGACTATTTCTGCTAATTTTCTAGATTAGCATTAAGTAAATAGAAGCATAAGCTTTTTAAGAATAATTTGTTATAGGGATATAGAGAAAGTCATGTGAATGGTACACATAAGATGTTTTATTTATGTTATCAACACCTTTTTCTAAAATGCTTTTCTGGACTCAACGGACCTTAAAACATGTACTTTGGTGAATTCTCGACATCAAAATTTGGGTGGGATGTAGCCCTGTGAGCAGTTTTGCTACATTTTAATGAAGCGAGGTATTTTCGGCAGAAAGCTGTAAAGCCACCCTTGTGGCAGCTGCTGGGTGTAGCACATCAATAAAACAAAGGAAATGCGGTAAGCCACGAATGAAACACTTAAAACATTTCAAAATGGCTGTGCTTGGATTTCAGCCAAGAGTAACACATTTTGTCCATTTTAGAGACATCTGTTTAAAGTAATACTGTTTCCAAATTAGGATTCTTTAAACATTTCAAGAAGCTGTGAACTAAAGGCAGCCTCCTTGTCAACGCCAATGTACGATTTGTCATTAGCAAATAGTCAACACCAAGTTACAGTACCTTACTCTGTATCTCAATGGAATTGTCATTGACGTGGTACCAGTTTTTAAATGTAGATGTTATACTTTTCTACCGCCAAAGAACTTATTCGTTTCTTTGAATGCACAAAATGTTCGGCCAGTCGGATTTTATAGGGGGGAAAAAACGCAAGTGCATGTTGATAATGCAATGAACGAATCTTCAATGAGTAAATGACACATAATTTACGAGTAATGAAGAAGAACATAACAGTGTGTACGATAAAGACCGGAGTGGAAGTTCATCAATCGTTTTCAGGAGCTGAAAGCAAATGTTGATAAAAACCGGTGTTTCACTTTGAACACCGTACATGACTTTTTGGATGGAAAAACTTTGCCAGCCATAAAGACCCCAACATCTTGGCTCAGATGTTTAGCGGTGGAAGAGTATAACGTGACAATAAATACCTTGATAGCAATGTTGAGAAATAGAGTAAGGTAGTGTGACTTTGTGTTATTGTTTAGTTATGCCAATTGCTCTGTCACTTTCTGAATGCCACACAAAGAATATGCCTTTACTTTCTCCTATTGCACACCAGTGTCGAGATATCACCAGAGATTTCGTGTTCTGAGGTCCCCTCAATCCAACGTCATAACATGCTGCACATGGCGAGCAACGATCAAGTGAATTCTGCATTTAGGAAACTGGAATGCAAAGCCAAAGAAAACTGCCTGCCAATCCTTAGAAAGGCCGGTTATGGAATAAACAGTACCATGCTAGGACCCATATAGAGTTATCAAATCTATTTGTTAAAAAATATTCAGAGAATGCTATAAAATTCATATGACTTTCTCTAGCTGTTCTAAAAACAAAAGTCTTCTTTCTACACAATGCTAATGGAGAATAACATTAGCAGAATGTTATTATTACTTAGTTCCTTATAAGAAGAAGGAAACTAAAGGAATACAATAGGACAAAGTACTCAAATGGTTTAAAAACTGTCGTTATGCGATTCGCTTCTTTGCTTGGCCAGGAGTAGAACAAAAGAAAAACGGGCACTTCCTGTCTGAGATAATGAAAACCGATAACAAGGAGTATCTCGGAAAGGGTTACCTCCACAACAAAAAGGTAAAGGTCATAAACTGTGTGTTTTAATGAGATCTACATTTTTTGTTAAGTAAGTTTTAGTATATCTCTTACGGTTTACCAGTTATGTAAAATTTCACAAAATTCATCCAGAATAGAGATGTCTTCAGAGGCTAGTCTAAGAAAATTCAAGATATACATTTTATTTGGGATGTAAATATCCTTAATGTACGGGATCTTAATCAAAATCGTTACAGCCAGTTTTGAGAAATGTTTCCATGTAAAAGGTATTTTCTTGAAAGTGTTCGTGTCGCATCCTTGGGAGGTACTGAACTTGGTATTTTATCGACTTTTCGTGTTGAGACACACACTGAACTTTATTGTCTATAGCAGCCGTTGTAGATGCTACTCGTGATACTGGTTGTACAACGCCATAAACTGCAGCTTTATTAACTCGTGGGTCAAGTTCACTACAATCCTTTATCTTGCAGCAAATATGTCACTCAACAATTGCTGTTATGGTTACCATTGTACTTAATTGAAATCAATTGTTTTTGGTGGTCCTATTGATACAGAAGCTGGTGTTAGCAGTTCATGTGATCATATAATGGCTCCTTAAAAATTGTACAAATTCTCACCTTACTATAAATTTCAGTTACAACTTTCTTGTGTCATTTATGGTTGAACTCGTACTCTACCTAAAAGTTATAATGTATGATTAGTTGCCCTCGAGGGAAACAATATGGGTTGTACAAATTAGGAACGGCAAATGTTTATTTCTTAAGGATGATGACGTAATTCAAGTGCTTTATAACACGTTTTGGCGTTTTAATTACCTTATACGAAAATAAACAGTAGCTTTTGCAATAGAAAAGTATACATTTTGAAACGGAAGTAGATAAATTAATAATCTGTTTCGAAACTGTTCATATAATTTTATTAATAATTGTTTATAAACTTAATCTAATAGGTTCGTACTTGCACTGTTTTGTTCTTCATTTTGTACTCTGCCACCCACTTGTAGAAGAATATACATACATAACACGAGAAATGCCGGGAAAGTACCAATGGTCGTATTTAAGTTTGCTTACTCTAGGTTCTCTTTCCAGTAATATGAATGACAATTTTTCATTTTTTTATATTCTCAAAAAAGAGATGAACAATTTTGATTAAAATGTCGTGTATGTTTTAGAGAAATGTTAGTGGCAAGCAAGAAGTCAGTTTGCTCAGCATAACCAACCAATGTATAATTACTGCTGGTAAAGGTACAGAGTTGCATAACTAATTTTACAATTTGTTTTTCTTTATTTGAATAATTTGTACTTCATTAAGAGTTTTATCAATAGTTTAAATGACAGTGTACTTCCAGGGAAATAAGTAATATGACAGTTTCTGTTAACGCTTATCTTGATGAACACAGAAGAATAAGCATTTGTAAGAGTAATTTATTGCAGAATGGCTAGAGAACATCATGTGAATCTAATGATCAGAATTATCATTACTTATAGCTATTAGTGTGAATGGAGTCTGAGGGGATCAAGAAACGCTTTGTTTCAATCAAAAAATATAATTGTGCCGCGAAGGAAATTCATGGAAATCCAGTATACAGAAGTCAGAGTTCGTGCTACGATAACCTCAAAATTGTGTTCGGCAATGTGGTGACGAAACACTCAAGCCAAACATGGAGTTTAGCTACAGTTGAAATAACTCAAGTTCTGCTTCAGCAACAATCACAAGAACTGAGCATATTGAATTGAAGACAGAAGCAGAATTTCTTTATCAGAAACGTGTATAACCTGATAAAGGATTGAGTCCAGAGGAGTGGAGTGCATTTGCTGATGATTGGGGACATGGTAATGGAAACAAATGACCCGCTATTTGAAAATAAAATGGCGTTTTATTTATGAACGCTTTAACTACTGTGGTTCTCAGCGTCCCATTCTATACTGGGCGTGAAAGACTTGAGGTTCTTTTACGTGCCTAAAAGAACGGCTTTACTTCCCTACCGAAGGAAGCCATGCTGAGGATCTTTACGCCCGAAAAAAATACATGGTCCTTCAGCAGGATTGACCTTGGGTAACTACTACACCACGGAGGGCGACCCCGCTATTTGGAAGTAAAGGTAAGAAGACATCCGACCATGTCTAGCTAAGCGGTAAATGAGCTAATTGACTCACCGATCCATAGAGAAGTCCGCAGCTGTCCATACACAGGAATAAGCATGTGGCCACGCCTTGCACCAGCAACTGCCCGGTCCTCACCGAGGTCCTCTGCAGGATCGCTGCAACAAACAAAACTCAAACTCATCCGGTTGTCCTTGTACAACATAATATTAGGCAACTGTCCAAATGGGTGATAAGCGAAAGGGAAAACCTGCTTCAAATGCAAAACATATTAGGCTCATTAAAACTTCATATACCCAAGGTCGCGGGTTCAAACCCGGCGGAGGAAGGGAAGTAAAGCTGTTGGCCCAGTGTGGTAGATTTACAGCACGTAAAAGAAACTCAAGCCAGATGAAGAGGCCTCTGAGCAAAATTAAGCGATCTTTCACGCGCAGTATAGAATGAGAAGCTGAGAGCCACAGCAGTTAAAGAATGTCCACAAATAAAACTCCATTTCCATTTTTCACTAAAAAACTAGCCAGTTTTACGTTCCACAAAAAAATTCGATACTAACATTAAAATAGATTTTTATTTACTCTTTAACTGCTGCGGTTCTCAGCGGCCCATTCTATATTGGGTGTGAAGGAATGCTTAATTTTGCTCAGGGGTCTCTTTATCAGGTTTGAGGACCTTTTAAGTGCCGTAAATGTGCAGCACGGGAACAACGGCTTTACTTCCCTTCCGAAAGAAGCCATACTAAGGATTTTTACGCTTGACAAAAATGCATCGCCCTCCTCCGGGTTTGAAACCATGACCTCGGGAACCAGAGGCTAGCATCTTAATCCTATATCACGAGAAATATTTGCTTTCTCTACTACGTATAGTAAAAAAGATAAGTAATATATTCCACCCAAATTTCGATGTCGAGATTACATCAGAAATAGGCGTTTTGAGGCCCCTAAATACCTCCAAAAAGAATGTTTAGAAAAAGTCTTGTGTGGGTGGGGGTGTCTCCGTGTCCGTGAGTCTGTGAATGACCTAAAACTTAAATGCCAAACTTAATGTACAACTTCAAGGATACACCTCACAACTGCATCTATCACGGAAAATTTATTCGAACATTTTGGTTTTCTTAAAATTGGTTCTAATGATTCTTAGAAGACCATATGCTTTTCAATATTCTCAGTGACACCGGGACATATAGCCTTATGGAGAGCGGTGTCTCCAGGTCAACACCTGCCTTCCCAGTGTCACCGGGACATATAGCCTTATAGAGAGCGGTGTCTCCAGGTCAACACCTGCCTACCCAGTACCACCGGGACATATAGCCTTATGGAGAGCGGTGTCTCCAGGTCAACACCTGCCTACCCAGTACCACCGGGACATATAGCCTTATGGAGAGCGGTGTCTCCAGGTCAACACCTGCCTTCCCAGTACCACCGGGACATATAGCCTTATGGAGAGCGGTGTCTCCAGGTCAACACCTGCCTACCCAGTATCACTGGGACATATAGCCTTATAGAGAGCGGTGTCTCAAGGTCAACACCTGCCTTCTCAGTGTCACGGGGAGATGTAGCCTTATAGAGAGCTGTGTCTCCAGGTCAACACCTGTCTTCTCAGTGTCACCGGGAGATGTAGCTTTATGGAGAGAAGTGTCTCCAGGTCAACACCTGCCTTCTCGGTGTCACCAGGACATATAGCCTTATGGAGAGCTGTGTCGCCAGGTCAACACTTACCTTCTCGGTGTCACCGGGAGATGTAGCCTTATAGAGAGCGGTGTCTCCAGGTCAACACCTGCCTTCTCAGTGTCACCGGGAGATGTAGCTTTATGGAAAGCTGTGTTTCCAGGTCAACACCTGCCTTCTCGGTGTCACCGGGAGATGTAACTTTATGGAGAATTGTGTTTCCAGGTCAACACCTGCCTTCTCGGTGTCACCGGGAGATGTAGCTTTATGGAGAGCTGTGTTTCCAGGTCAACACCTGCCTACCCAGTATCACTGGGACATATAGCCTTATAGAGAGCGGTGTCTCAAGGTCAACACCTGCCTTCTCAGTGTCACCAGGACATACAGCCTTATTGTAGAGCAGTGTCTTCAGGTAAACATCTGCTTCTCAGTGTCACCGGGAGATGTAGCCTTATACAGAGCTGTATATCCAGGTCAACACCTGCCTTTTCAGTGTCACCAGGACATACAGCCTTATAGAGAGCGGTGTCTCCAGGTCAACACCTGCCTTCTCAGTGTCACCGGGAGATGTAGCCTTATACAGAGCGGTGTCTCCAGGTCAACACCTGCCTTCTCAGTGTCACCGGGAGATGTAGCCTTATACAGAGCTGTATCTCCAGGTCAACACCTGCCTTCTCAGTGTCACCAGGACATACAGTCTTATGGAGAGCGGTGTCTCCAGGTCAACACCTGCCTTCTCAGTGTCACCCGGACATACAGCCTTATACAGAGCGGTGTCTCCAGGTCAACACCTGCCTTCTCAGTGTCACCAGGACATACAGCCTTATACAGAGCGGTGTCTCCAGGTCAACACCTGCCTTCTCATTGTCACCAGGACATACAGCCTTATGGAGAGCTGTGTCTCAGGTCAACACCTGCCTTCTCAGCGTCACCGGGAGATGTAGCCGTATACAGAGCTGTATCTTCAGGTCAACACCTGCCTTCTCAGTGTCACCAGGACAAACAAACTTATGGAGAGCGGTGTCTCCAGGTCAACACCTGCCTTCTCAGTGTCACCAGCGGTGTCTCGAGGTCAACACCTGCATTCTCAGTGTCACCAGGACATTCAGCATTATACAGAGCGGTGTCTCCTGGTCAACACGTGACTTCTCAGTGTCACCAGGACATACAGCCTTATGGAGAGCTGTGTCTCCAGGTCAACACCTAACCTTCTCAGTGTCACCAGGACATACAGCCTTATTGGAGAGCGGTGTCTTCAGGTCAACACCTGCTTCTCAGTGTCACTGGGAGATGTAGCCTTATACAGAGCTATATTTCCAGGTCAACACCTGCCTTCTCAGTGTCACCAGGACATATAGCCTTATGGAGAGCGGTGTCTCCAGGTGAACACCTGCCTTCTCAGTGTCACCGGGAGATTTAGCCTTATACAGAGCTGTATCTCCAGGTCAACACCTGCCTTCTCAGTGTCACCGGGAGATGTAGCCTTATACAGAGCAGTATCTCCAGGTCAACACCTGCCTTCTCAGTGTCACCAGGACATACAGCCTTATGGAGAGCTGTGTCTCCAGGTCAACACCTGCCTTCTCAGTGTCACCGGGAAATGTAGCCTTATACAGAGCTGTATCTCCAGGTCAACACCTTTCTTCTCAGTGTCACCCGGACATACAGCCTTATACAGAGCGGTGTCTCCAGGTCAACACCTGCCTTCTCAGTGTCAACAGGACATTCAGCCTTATACAGAGCGGTGTCTCCAGGTCAACACCTGCCTTCTCAGTGTCACCAGGACATACATCCTTATGGAGAGCTGTGTCTCCAGGTCAACACCTGCCTTCTCAGTGTCACCAGGACATACAGCCTTATACAGAGCGGTGTCTCCAGGTCAACACCTGCCTTCTCAGTGTCACCAGCAGTGTTTCGAGGCTAACACCTGCATTCTCAGTGTCACCAGGACATTCAGCATTATACAGAGCGGTGTCTCCAGGTCAACACCTGCCTTCTCAGTGTCACCAGGACATACAGCCTTATGGAGAGCTGTGTCTCCAGGTCAACACCTGCATTCTCAGTGTCACCAGGACATACAGCCTTATTGGAGAGCGGTGTCTTCAGGTCAACACCTGCTTCTCAGTGTCACCAGGACATACAGCCTTATGGAGAGCTGTGTCTCCAGGTCAACACCTGCCTTCTCAGTGTCACCAGGACATACAGCCTTATTGGAGAGCAGTGTCTTCAGGTCAACATCTGCTTCTCAGTGTCACCGGGAGATGTAGCCTTATACAGAGCTGTATATCCAGGTCAACACCTGCCTTTTCAGTGTCACCAGGACATACAGCCTTATAGAGAGCGGTGTCTCCAGGTCAACACCTGCCTTGTCAGTGTCACCGGGAGATGTAGCCTTATACAGAGCGGTGTCTCCAGGTCAACACCTGCCTTCTCAGTGTCACCGGGAGATGTAGCCTTATACAGAGCTGTATCTCCAGGTCAACACCTGCCTTCTCAATGTCACCAGGACATACAGTCTTATGGAGAGCGGTGTCTCCAGGTCAACACCTGCCTTCTCAGTGTCACCCGGACATACAGCCTTATACAGAGCGGTGTCTCCAGGTCAACACCTGCCTTCTCAGTGTCACCAGGACATACAGCCTTATACAGAGCGGTGTCTCCAGGTCAACACCTGCCTTCTCATTGTCACCAGGACATACAGCCTTATGGAGAGCTGTGTCTCAGGTCAACACCTGCCTTCTCAGCGTCACCGGGAGATGTAGCCGTATACAGAGCTGTATCTTCAGGTCAACACCTGCCTTCTCAGTGTCACCAGGACAAACAAACTTATGGAGAGCGGTGTCTCCAGGTCAACACCTGCCTTCTCAGTGTCACCAGCGGTGTCTCGAGGTCAACACCTGCATTCTCAGTGTCACCAGGACATTCAGCATTATACAGAGCGGTGTCTCCAGGTCAACACGTGCCTTCTCAGTGTCACCAGGACATACAGCCTTATGGAGAGCTGTGTCTCCAGGTCAACACCTAACCTTCTCAGTGTCACCAGGACATACAGCCTTATTGGAGAGCGGTGTCTTCAGGTCAACACCTGCTTCTCAGTGTCACCGGGAGATGTAGCCTTATACAGAGCTATATCTCCAGGTCAACACCTGCCTTCTCAGTGTCACCAGGACATATAGCCTTATGGAGAGCGGTGTCTCCAGGTGAACACCTGCCTTCTCAGTGTCACCGGGAGATTTAGCCTTATACAGAGCTGTATCTCCAGGTCAACACCTGCCTTCTCAGTGTCACCGGGAGATGTAGCCTTATACAGAGCAGTATCTCCAGGTCAACACCTGCCTTCTCAGTGTCACCAGGACATACAGCCTTATGGAGAGCTGTGTCTCCAGGTCAACACCTGCCTTCTCAGTGTCACCGGGAGATGTAGCCTTATACAGAGCTGTATCTCCAGGTCAACACCTTTCTTCTCAGTGTCACCCGGACATACAGCCTTATACAGAGCGGTGTCTCCAGGTCAACACCTGCCTTCTCAGTGTCACCAGGACATACATCCTTATGGAGAGCTGTGTCTCCAGGTCAACACCTGCCTTCTCAGTGTCACCAGGACATACAGCCTTATACAGAGCGGTGTCTCCAGGTCAACACCTGGCTTCTCAGTGTCACCGGGACATACAGCCTTAATCAGAGCGGTGTCTCCAGGTCATCATCTGCCTTCTTAGCGTCACCAGGACATACAGCCTCATGGAGAGCGGTTCTCCAGGTCAACACCTGCCTTCTCAGTGTCACCAGGACATACAGCCTCATGGAGAGCTGTGTCTCCAGGTCAACACCTGCCTTCTCAGTGTCACCAGGACATACAGCCTTATACAGAGCGGTGTCTCCTGGTCAACGCCTGCCTTCTCAGTGTTACCAGGACATACAGCCTTATACAGAGCGGTGTCTCCTGGTCAACACCTGCCTTCTCAGTGTCACCACGACATACAGCCTTATACAGAGCGGTGTCTCCTGGTCAACGCCTGCCTTCTCAGTGTCACCAGGACATACAGCCTTATACAGAGCGGTGTCTCCAGGTCAACACCTTTCTTCTCAGTGTCACCAGGACATACAGCCTTATGGAGAGCTGTGTCTCCAGGTCAACACCTGCCTTCTCAGTGTCACCAGGACATACAGCCTTATAGAGAGGTGTCTCCAGGTCAACACCTGCCTTCTCAGTGTCACCAGGACTTACAGCCTTATTGGAGAGCTGTGTCTTCAGGTCAACACCTGTTTCTCAGTGTCACCGGGAGAAGTAGCCTTATGGAGAGCTGTATCTCCAGGTCAACACCTGCCTTCTCAGTGTCACCAGGACATACAGCCTTATGGGGAGCGGTGTCTCCAGGTCAACACGTGCCTTCTCGGTGTCACCGGGAGATGTAGCCTTATACAGAGCTGTATCTCCAGGTCAACACGTGCCTTCTCGGTGTCACCGGGAGATGTAGCCTTATACAGAGCTGTATCTCCAGGTCAACACGTGCCTTCTCAGTGTCACCGGGAGATGTAGCCTTATACAGAGCTGTATCTCCAGGTCAACACGTGCCTTCTCAGTGTCACCGGGACATAGTCTTATGGAGAGCGGTGTCTCCAGGTCAACACGTGCCTTCTCGGTGTCACCGGGACATACAGTCTTATGGAGAGCGGTGTCTCCAGGTCAACACGTGCCTTCTCAGTGTCACCGGGAGATGTAGCCTTATACAGAGCTGTATCTCCAGGTCAACACGTGCCTTCTCAGTGTCACCGGGAGATGTAGCCTTATACAGAGCTGTATCTCCAGGTCAACACGTGCCTTCTCAGTGTCACCGGGACATACAGTCTTATGGAGAGCGGTGTCTCCAGGTCAACACGTGCCTTCTCAGTGTCACCGGGAGATGTAGCCTTATACAGAGCTGTATCTCCAGGTCAACACGTGCCTTCTCAGTGTCACCAGGACATACAGTCTTATGGAGAGCGGTGTCTCCAGGTCAACACCTGCCTTCTCAGTGTCACCGGGAGATGTAGCCTTATACAGAGCGGTGTCTCCAGGTCAACACCTGCCTTCTCAGTGTCACCAGGACATACAGTCTTATGGAGAGCGGTGTCTCCAGGTCAACACGTGCCTTCTCGGTGTCACCGGGACATACAGCCTTATACAGAGCGGTGTCTCCAGGTCAACACCTGCCTTCTCAGTGTCACCAGGACATACAGCCTTATACAGAGCGGTGTCTCCAGGTCAACACCTGCCTTCTCAGTGTCACCAGGACATACATCCTTATACAGAGTGGTGTCTCCAGGTCAACACCTGCCTTCTCAGTGTCACCAGGACATACATCCTTATGGAGAGCGGTGTCTCCAGGTCAACACCTGCCTTCTCAGTGTCACCGGGAGAGTTGAGAGCGTTGGCACTAACGTCATGGAGGTCTGGTCTTTTCTTTAGCGGTGCCTCCGGAACTTAGGTCTTTGTGCATGCAATAAAATGTAAAGAACGGCTTAGTTTCGGTGAATCTGCTGCAAGGAAGGGAAAGAAGGTTTTCGTTTATTGAAAGTTTGATGGCGAAGAGTGACATACGCCTCGAGTTGTTGGACTAAGGTGAAATTATTGCTGGATATCGACAAGAAGCTGCAAGAGATGCGGTCATGTTTCACCATAGCAACAAATCAACACATTTGGTGTTGTCGCCTCTTAGCTGCATGAACTACTGCCGCATCCCTCTGCTTCTTTTGTTCCTAAGCAAGAAAGTTATTTTGCGGAGCAGGTGATCGTGGTTTGGTACAATTCGAGGGGAGGAGGTAAAATCGACAGGATTATTGGGACAAGAGGACACTCTTGAGTTACAGTTGTGTTTGAAAAATAGCATCCTAGCCAGAGAAAGTGACGTGAATGCAGCATATACTTGGAGTTGAAGGTTTTTGCTGAGCTTCTCAGGTTTAATGACTGCGCGTCAGTTTAAATCACACGTCGGCGGATTAAGACGCTACACATCGCGGTGATGATTAAGGGAAATGAGACAATGAAATTAAGTAAGATGTTACATTTTAAATGTGACCTTCAAGTCCTTGGTCAAATTATAAACGTGGAGAGAAAGGCGTGGGCAGCTAACAACAGTGAGTCTGAATCATGTTAACAGTTGTTTAGTTTCTCTAACATATATGTACATAGCAGATATATTATTGTATACCACTCACAATCTCAACTGAGGTCCCCGGATCTATGAAATAGGTCCGCTATTGTTTTGTGTGTGTCTGTGGGCAGCGTAACTCAAAAACTAAAATTCCGTTAAATCTCAAACTTGCTAATTGTGTTTACTATCTTCCAAGGATAGGAACAAAGAGTTTAGAAAACATCCCTCCTCCAAACTACCCTTTACAGGAAGAATTTTAACAACTTATTATTTTCTCAAAAATACCTGTATCGCCGTATATTAAACATACTTACACGACAAATTGAATGTGCTAGGAAAAGCCTCTGAAGTCTGGACGAGTTTTACAGATCCGGTAAACTGTTATGTCCTGCACATTTCTGTTGTGGAGCTAATCATTTCAGAGATATTGCTCGAGTTGCTTGCCTCAAACAGCATGTCGTCCGTGTTTCTTTTGTTTTAACCCTGGCGATATAAACAGTAGCGACAGTTTTTAAAACATTTGACTATCACTTTAGCCTAGTGTATTCCCTTCTTGTTACTAGGAACAAAGTAATAAGACCATTTGAGCTAATGCGTATCTCAAATTGGTTGCATGAGGTACAAACAAGAACAGGTAGAGAACGCCATAAATGGAATACATCACAAGTTTTATTTACTGGCGCAACAGGTTGCATTGTTACGACAAAGTAATTGAGAAATACATGTAAAGAGATTACACTCCATTAAAACAGAATAATGCTGCGCTGAATTAAGCGAGTTTATACAGTCCAGTTGAAGGGCGCACACTACCTTACTCTATTTATTGTCACGTTATACTCTTCCACCGCTAAACATCTGCACCCAAAAGTGAAACACCGGTTGTTCAACATTTACTTTCAACTGCTCCATAACGATTGATGGACTTCCACTCCGGTCTTTACCGTACACACTCTTATGTTCTTCCTTTATTACTCGTAAATTGTGTGCCATTTCCTCACTGAAGATTCGTTCATTGTATTATCATCATCATACACTTGCGTTATTTGCCTAAAATACTTTGTGCATTCAATTAAACGAATAAGTTCTTTGGCGGTTGAAAAGTATAACATTGACCTTGAAGTACTGGTACCACGTGACAATAAATATCTTGTCAGAATGGAGATGTAAATAAAGTTTTGTGTTGATATAATTTAGTTATGCCAAATCGGTCGTTACTTCCTGGATGAACCTCGTACTTTAAATGAAAATGTGGTAGCATCATCGGGAGGTTTCTTGATGTCGTTACTTGGAATGCTCCGAGTCGACCTCTAGAATGATCCAAATGCTGACTGTATTTACATGACGAGATAATTTAGAAACTCGGTTTTCACTTTTGAGGACTATCAGTGAAAGTTTGAAATGTGTTACCAGTACCCAGGTCACCAACAAGCTAAGGCATCCTAAAATATAGTTTTGATGAGTAAGCAATTTCACATGACTTTATTACGTGGTTCCTTGTAAATAGAAGAGCAAGAATTTAATGTCCTCCACCTGTTCGGTAAACAAACCTTTTATTCAAACATTAATCTGGTATCTACATCATGCTAATCAAGATAAACATAAGCAGAATTAGTCTTATTACTAGCTCCTTGAAAGTAGAACGGAAATAAGAAAATGCACAGGTTAAAGCGATAGTCTGGTCCTTTAAAAGCTGGTCGCTATGTAAAACATTTGAAATTCCAATCTCTTTGCTTGCCAGGAGTAAACAAACGAGAAACAAGAAGAAAAATGTTTTCTCGTTTGAGAAAAGTTTAAGTGGCTTAAAATTGAAACCAATAATTCGGAATATCTCGAAAACGGTTCACTCTACAAAATAAATTGTATGTTTTAATGAGCTCTGCATTTTTTATGTATATCTTACGGTTCGCCAGTTATGCAAAATTCAACCAGAATAAAGAGGTCTTCGGAGGCTATTTCCAGAAAACTTCAAGACATACATTTCGTTTGTCATAGGAATATCTTAATCATAAGGTATTTTAATAAAAAATTTCAAGTAAAGGGCAGGTAGGTTTGGTTGGGGGGATTTTGTTGAAAATCTTTGTGTCGCATCTTTGGAAGATTCCAAACTTAAATACCAAGTTATTAAACGGTCTTTTCGTTTTTGAGCGATGCTGACCACACGCACGCGGACCTTTTTCTAAAAATGCTTTTTTACTTTCTCTACACGTACTATGTACATAGTGTATAGAGAAGGTATTGTATCCCACCCAAAAATTGGATTGCGAGATTATACCGGAAATATGTATTTTGGGTCCCCAGAATCCATAAAAAAATATTTTTGGAAAAAGGTCCGTGTGTGTGTCTGTGGACAACATTGCTCAAAAACGAAAAGACCGTTAAATATCAATATCTTAAGTTTGGTATCTTCCAAGGATGCGTCACGCAAATTTTCAAGAAAATACCCCCAACCCCAAATACCCTTTACATGGAACTTTTTTCGAACATTTTAATTTTCTCAAAAATGGCTCTAACGAGTTTGATTAAAATCTCTTATATTTAAGATATTTACATGCCAAATAAAATGTATATCTTGACTTTTCTGGGAATAGCCTCTAAAGGCCTCTTTATTCTGAATGAATTTTATAGAATTTTGCGTAACTGCTAAGCCATAAGAGATAGACAACTTACCACGCAAAAAATGTAGAGCACGTTAAAACACACAATTTATGTTATATACATTATTTTCGTGGAGTTGATCATTTTTGAGATACTCCTTGTTTTTGGTTTCAGCTTTGAAAAACATACCTTTCTCATACAGGAATTTGTCAACTGCTGTCCATACAAACAAAGGAACTTCAGTCACATAGCAACCAGCTTTTGATTACCACTTTAACCTATGCTACTCCCTTATTTCACTTGTACTTACAAGGAAGCAAGTAATAAGACTATATCTGTTAATGTTTTCTCGATCAGCATGAAGTGAATAGAAGTATAAGCTTTTTAACAATAATTTGTTACAGAAATGTAGAGAAAGTCACGTGAATGGAACACATCAGATTTTTTCATATTAAAATGTGCAAATTGTCAGAAATGTGAGAATGGTGCAGCTAGAGGAAACATGTTCTAAATAACTCACCTCTTAGTTAAGGTTTCTTTGTTTGCAATGTTGGAAAAACCGATTTGACGGAGAAAGAAGGAATATCCTTAAAGATCACCAGCAGATAATAAAATGCAAAACAACGTTGTCATTGTTCATGTTGAGATTTGGTAATTTCTGCGATGTCGACCCCTAGTAAGCAGACTAGGAAAAGTCAATAGCATTCGAAAATGCCTCTTATTGACTCCTTGCAGAGAAAAAGTTGTTGGCCAGCATTTTGAATGTGGTTTTATGACTGAAGTTCTTCCGAAGTACCATTAATCTTCACTTGCTGTGTTCTAACACTTTGCATCCCCGCTCCGGGTTTGTGCGTTTCCAGCAGGAGGTGTTTGACAGGTCAATTACAACCTCCACTTTCGGAACAGCCTGTACCCCGGTCTTGTCGGATGCCACGATCTTGAATGTTAATGTCAGGGATAAAAGGCCGGCGATTTACGATGTTTACAACTATCTTCACACGGAATCTGTCCCAGGTAGGGAAGAGGGGTCCTCGCCCGGGATCGAACGGGATCGGGTTGCAAAATAAATGCGTAAGGAATGGAAACTGTTTTTATAATAAGTTGAGCGAGTGCGAAGGTTAAGGGGTTTCGAACCCGCGCTACTTGATATGGCCGTCTGCGGTTAACCAAACCACAGCTGGGGAAAGAGGATCCGTACAGTCACCTACCTGCCAGGGGCGAGGTCACCGGAAGGTGTGTCGTCTCTTGATGGATTCACTGTCATTTATTTCGATAATTACTCCCACGTGGCGTCCCAATTCTTGTCAAAACAATTCATCTTTTGCCAACATACTTGCGGCATTTCATTGAATCTGTCTAAGTTCTGGGAGCTTTTAAAAGGTCCGAAGGAACCGGTTTCGTGGCGGATTAAAATAATAGTAAAAAAACGTTGTCAGACAAAGCCGCAGAAAATGTTACAAGAAGCTCAGGAAATGATGTAGAGAAACATGCAGTTGTGTTGCTCAACTTGAGTAGTTTCCTAACGGACGGCGTTAGAAAACCCTGGCAGGCCAATACTGTATTAACAAACATGCCGGGTGTTAAAAACTTAGTGACAGAACAAATGTAGCAGAAAATGTTACAAGAAGATTGAGAGAATTCAGTAGACAACATTCAGAACGTTAGAAACTTTCTGGCAGAAAATGATACAAGAAGCTCAGGAAATGAGGACAGATATGTAGATCATTAGAAACTTTCTGGCAGACTGAATGTGGCAGAAAATGTTATAAGCAGCTCAGGAAATGATTTAGACAAACATGCCGGCCAAATGTAACACAAAATGTTACAAGCAGCTTACAAAATTATATAGACACACATACAGGGTATTAGAAACATTTTGGCAGATGAATGATACATGTATGATGTTATAAGAAACTTTCTGGCAGACTAAATGTGACAGAAAATGCCATAAGCGGTTCAGGAAATGATGTGTTGCTATTAGAAACTTTCTGGCACACCAAACGTGGCAGAAAATGCTATAAACAGCTCAGGAAATGACATTCTGGCACACCGAATGTGGCAGAAAATGCTATAAAAACTCGGGAAATGACATTCTGGCACACCGAACGTGGCAGAAAATGTTATAAGAAACTCAGGAAATGACATTCTGACACACTGAACGTGGCAGAAAATGTTATAAAAAACTCAGGAAATGACATTCTGACACACTGAACGTGGCAGAAAATGCTATAAAAAACTCGGGAAATGACATTCTGGCACACCGAACGTGGCAGAAAATTCTATAAGAAATTCAGGAAATGGCATTCTGGCACACCGAAAGTGGCAGAAAATGCTATAAGAAACTTAGGAAATGGCATTCTGGCACACCGAAAGTGGCAGAAAATGTTATAAGAAACTTAGGAAATGGCATTCTGGCACACCGAAAGTGGCAGAAAATGTTATAAGAAACTCAGGAAATGACATTCTGGCACACCGAAAGTGGCAGAAAATGCTATAAGAAACTTAGGAAATGACATTCTGGCACACCGAAAGTGGCAGAAAATGCTATAAGAAACTCAGGAAATGATATTCTGGCACACCGAACGTGGCAGAAAATGCTATAAGAAACTCAGGAAATGACATTCTGGCACACCGAACGTGGCAGAAAATGCTAAAAGAAACTCAGGAAATGACATTCTGGCACATCGAACGTGGCAGAAAATGCTATAAGAAACTCAGGAAATGACATTCTGGCACACCAAACGTGGCAGAAAATGTTATAAGAAACTCAGGAAATGACATTCTGGCACATCGAACGTGGCAGAAAATGCTATAAGAAACTCAGGAAATGACATTCTGGCACATCGAACGTGGCAGAAAATGCTATAAGAAACTCAGGAAATGACATTCTGGCACACCGAACGTGGCAGAAAATGCTATAAGAAACTCAGGAAATGACATTCTGACACACCGAACGTGGCAGAAAATGTTATAAGAAACTCAGGAAATGACATTCTGGCACACCGAACGTGGCAGAAAATGCTATAAGAAACTCAGGAAATGACATTCTGGCACACCGAACGTGGCAGAAAATGCTATAAGAAACTCAGGAAATGACATTCTGGCACACCGAACGTGGCAGAAAATGCTATAAGAAACTCGGGAAATGACATTCTGGCACACCGAGCGTGGCAGAAAATGTTATAAGAAACTCGGGAAATGACATTCTGGCACACCGAACGTGGCAGAAAATGTTATAAGAAACTCAGGAAATGACATTCTGGCACACCGAACGTGGCAGAAAATGTTATAAGAAACTCAGGAAATGACATTCTGGCACACCGAACGTGGCAGAAAATGCTATAAGAAACTCAGGAAATGACATTCTGGCACACCGAACGTGGCAGAAAATGTTATAAGAAACTCAGGAAATGACATTCTGGCACACCGAACGTGGCAGAAAATGCTATAAGAAACTCGGGAAATGACATTCTGGCACACCGAACGTGGCAGAAAATGCTATAAGAAACTCAGGAAATGACATTCTGGCTCACCGAACGTGGCAGAAAATGTTATAAGAAACTCAGGAAATGACATTCTGGCACACCGAACGTGGCAGAAAATGTTATAAGAAACTCAGGAAATGACATTCTGGCACACCGAGCGTGGCAGAAAATGTTATAAGAAACTCAGGAAATGACATTCTGGCACATCGAACGTGGCAGAAAATGCTATATGAAACTCAGGAAATGACATTCTGGCACACCAACTGTTACAAAAGGCTGAGGAAATGAATGAGAAGACGTGCAACTTCGCAGGCCTGAACGAGAAGCATTTCTGAGAATGGTATCGGCCATCAACTCACATAAATAACTGCCTTTGTTTTGCCCTGCCATTCTGCACAGCATTTCTTGGTATTTTCTTTGATCAATGTGCCTCACAAACTTATGTACGGGAATACAGTAGGATAAAGTGAAAGTCACATCATTAAAATGGCAGCACGAGAAATGGCGCAAACCAGTAACAAAACTATCAAAGTGCTTAACCCCACCAACACTTTTATTTGACATAAATTGTGTGTTTTGAGTGGAACTCTAATGGTACACAGCCAGTTTTAAGAAAACTAAAAAAGTATGATGTGTTACATTCACGCGAATTTTTCTAGTCATTCTTCAAGTATTCTTTAAAAAAATCTTTCTCTACATCTCTGAAACAAATTATTGTCGTGATATTAATATTAAGCTTCAGCATCTTTCAGGACAAGCTCTCCCCCACAGCTATCTTTTACATGGAAAAAAGTATATATACTTAAATATGCTGCCACCGACTTTGATTAAAATACGATACGTTTAAGATTTTTTCATCACAAATAAAATGTATATCCTAATTTTCTTGGAATAGCCTCTAAAGACCTCTTCATTCTGAACGACTTTTGTAAAACTGGTAAACCGTAAATGTAGATCTCGTTAAAACACACGATTTATCTCCTATAGTTTTATGTAGAGCTAACATTTCCGAGATATTCCGTGTTTTTTGTTTCAATTTTAAAGTACTTAAATGTTCTCAAACGAGAACTCATCTTTCGTTTCTTATGTACCTTTTTTACTTTCTCTAGCCCCGTATGTACCATGATAGAGAAGTATTGTATTCCACCCAAAAATTCAATGTCGAGATTTCAGCGGAAATACATGTTTTAGGATCCTCCGAGTCCAAAAAGAGCATTTTCAAAAACAGCTCCGTGTGTGTGTGTCTGTGGACAGCATAGCTCAAAAACGAAAAGACGGTTAAATAGCAAACTTGGTATTTAAGTTTGGTATTTTCCAAGGATGCGACACGAAGATTTTCAAGAAAACCCCCTTACGCCTAACTACCCTTTACATGGAAAATTTTTCGAAAATGTTGTTTTTCTTAAAAAAAGGATCCAACTATTTTGATTAAAATATAAATTATTAAAGGCATTTCTATCACAAATATATATCTTGATTTTTCTGGGAATAGCTTCTAAAGATTTGTTTATTCTGGATGAATTTTGCTTAATCTAGAATAACTAGTAAACCGTAAGAGATAGAAAGAACCTTATTATACAAAAAAATGTAGATCTCGTTAAAATACACACATTACGTCATATATATTGTTTTCGTGGAACTTACCGTTTTAGAGGTATTCCTTGTTATTAGTTTCAGTTGTATTTTCACAGACGGGAGTGTTCGTTTTTCTTTTGTTCTACACCTGGCCAAGCAAAGAGGCGATTTGCAATGCCAATCGCATAACGACAACTTTTAAAACATTTGACTATCACTTTAGCCTAGTGAATTCCCGTAGTTCCAGTCTACTTATAAGGAACTAAGTAACACAATTCTGCTAATGTTTATCTCGATTAGCAAGGTGCTGAAAGAAGAATTGTGTTTTGTAAGACGTTTGTCTGTAGAGTAGCTAGAGAAAGTAATGTGAGTGTGACACATCGTGGCCATGGAAAGACAACCGAATTTCAATTGCTCACATTAAGCCATGGTATTCCCTTCTACTTACAAGGAAGTAAGCAGTAAGACAACTTTATCTAGGTTAGCATCATCAAGAGATGGGACACACGAGCTTTGTGCTGGTAGGCAGTTGTCCACATGGCGCCAAAAACTGCCATGGAACATTTCACCTCGGTGTTTCATTGAGAAGCTCGCCCGCCACTCATGTGTTTCGATTCTTTTTCAATGCAAAATATTGTGCCCTTTTATGAATACACTTCTACCAACATCCCTCTAAAAACAGGAATTACCATATTCTGCAAAATACGCCTCTCCTCATTTGGTCGAAATTTTCTTCATATTTGGGAGCAGAAGAAATCGCATGGAGCCGGTCGGGGGACGACAATACCGGATGAATGTGCTGGTGAATCGGGCGAATAACTCACTGTAGTGTTGCGCAGTGATTGTTTTTCTGCTTTCTAAGAAGTCAACTATGAAACCCTTCACTTTTCAGAAAATCGTCGCCATCATGTTTCCACCGTTTTTTGCCTTCTTTGGAGTAGATGCACCGGAAGCAGTCCATTGTTTTGATTTTTTTGTGTTTTATTTCGGAGTACAGTTTTTTTATAGTGTTTAACGCCCGCTTTTACTACAAATGGCCCCGCAGGCGACCGGAGTACGGCGTGAATCCGAGCCTCGTCGACCAGGGTCCTTCGGATTTCGCTTAAATAGCACCAGACACAGCTTTGTCATGCATTTCCATTCCTTTCGACACACCTATTCGCGAACTTTTGCTCTAAGATAAGCGAAAAACATATCAATGATTTCCTCAGCAACCACGTGTACCAGGTTCTGGGTGTTCCTCATCATCCAATTTCGCTTTTATCTCCCAAAAGTAAAAAGCGAATCAGTGACATTTTGATAAACTGGTGTTGCTGTTGAGTTGGCACTTCCGGACGAGGAGGTGAATGCCCTTGTCATCAAGTGCACACATGTTTACCTGTCCCTGAGCAATATGACGTCGATGTTTACGTTCTTTGTCCAACACAAACACCATTCAGGATGTCACAAGGTAGCAGCATCTGGTCAAGCATTTCCCTCCTTTGTGTGTAGGACTCAACGGGATCTCTCCGTCTCTAGCCGGTTTCCCGACGGCGACTTACAATGTCACGTAAGGATTCATAGTTTAACCAAGTATTATTGGTCAATTTTGTTTTTTCACACAAGTCATGTGTAGGACAGATAAGAAAATCTCAATGTAGAGCAACCAGCTACAGACCGGGTGATACGTGATTCAAATCCCGGCTATGGCATTGGATTATTCAGTCTCACACTACCTATTCAATCCTTAGCATGGCTTCCTTCGAAAGGGAAGTGGTCCCGTATCGTAGATTTACGGCACGTAAAACAATCTCAAGCCTGATAAAGAGGCCTCTGAACACAATTGAACGATATTTCACGTCCAATATAGAATGGAATGCTGAGAACCATTACAGCTGAAGAGCGTCCATAAATAAAACCCTTTTTTGGTGTTATATAGTCGTTAGATCAGACTTTCAGACTCACAGCTAGCTAACCTATGACCCTCTCTCGCTTAGGGTGAGTTACCGGCCTTTTTCGGGGTTTGCCTTATCCCGATAAGACGAATGTCGAGTAACTTTAAGCTCCATGGACCCCGAGATCATTTGAGTTCATTCATCGTCCAATATGACCAACCAGGTCAAAGGACTTTAAGAAAAAAATATTATGGTCGCTGGTTAATAACGACCTTAAAATACAAACAAATAAATAAATAACAATAATAATATTAATAATCCTGTATAGAAATATATATATAAACATTGGTTTAAATTGTTAGCATTGCTTTCACCGGAAATACATGTTTTAAGATCCCTGAATAATTTAAAATAAGAAAAAGACGTCGATTTAAATTTTGAAATGCAAAGGCGCCATTTATTTGTTTCTCATGGCGTCCTAGAAATGCAACGTCATCCAGAAATTGACAGACGATTTGTCATAACTAAACAATAACGAAAGTTGTCAATACAAAGTCACACAACATTGCTATCAAGGTATTTACTGTCACATGGTACAGATGTTATACTCTTCCACCACTAAACATCTGAGGTCTTCATGGCTGGCAAATCTTTTCCATCCAAAAAGTCAGGTACAGTGTCCAAAGTGAAAAACCGGTGTTTTTCTTTATTATTTTATCAACATTTGCTTTCAGCTCCTGAAAACGATTGATGAACTTCCACTCCGGACTTTACCGTACACACTGTTATGTTCTTCCTTGATTACTCGTAAATTATGTGTCGTTTCCTCACTAAAGACTCGCTCATTGCATTATCAATACACTGCGTTATCTGCCTAAAAACTCGACTGGCCCAACATTTTGTGCATTCAAAAACACGAATAAGTTCTTTGGTGATAGAAAAGTATAAAATCGGCATTGACTAAGTGGTTGACAGAATGGACATTACGTTGAGAAATAGTGTAACTTTCGTTATGCCAAATCGCGTGTCACTTTGTGGTGGGCATAGCGACACATCCTGGCGTGGATATTAACCAAATAAGTAAGTTTTTATAAAGTGAGTGCAGTTTGTGTGGCTCACAAATGCAATTTTGTATGTTGAAAGACGAGGCATATCTGCGACAAGTGAGTTCATCAAAACAAAAGAATTGTTGCGAATAAAGACATTTGTTTTCAGTTCAAATGTGAAATTAGAAAAGTGGTCGAGAAACGTTATACATTGTGTTTGTGACTTATAAATGCCTCGTAGTGATTGGCTGCTATCAGATGATCTGTGAATTGTATCTTTGGTCAAGGTCGAGAACTTGCTTGAAAGAAATATAGACTCAGTCGTCTCATCCACAAAGTCACACTACCTTACTCTATTTATCAACAAGGTATTTATTGTTCATGTTATACTTTTCTACAGCCAATGGACTTATTTGTTTTTGTTTTTTTTAATGCCAATTGGATTTTATATGCAAATAACGCAAGTGTATGGTGATAATGCTATGAACAAGTCTTCAGTGAGGAAACGAGTGATCAAGGAAGAACATAAGAGTGTGTACGGTAAAGACCGGAGTGGAAGTTCATCAATCGTTATGGAGCAGTTGTAAGTAAATGTTTCACTTTGGATGGAAGGATTTGCCAGTCATGAAGACGTCAGATGTTTAGCGGTGGAAGAGTGACAATAAATACCTTGACAGAGAAATAGAGTAAGGTAGTGTAATTTTGTGTTACTGTTTAGTTAAGCCCTATCACTTTGTGGATGACTCTGTTTGTGTTAGGACCACTAGAGAGCACGGCGACACATCATTTAATGTAATATTGTCAGTTTTTGAAGCAAGCGATTACACGGGATACAAGTGCTGTGTATAGAAGAACCGCAACTGCTGAGAAGCAGTACACATCTCAACTTTTTTCTATCTACGGAAACATTAACACAAATTCTCTTATTATATATTTTCTAAAAGATTTACCAGTTATACAAAATTCATTCAGAATGAAGAAGTCTTTAACAAAATTCAATATATACATTTTATTTGCTATGTACATACATATTAAAACTCTTCTATGTAAAGGACAGTTTCGGGATTTTCTTGTAAAACTTCGTGTCGTATCCTTGGAGGATACTAAACGTAAATATCAAGTTTCATTTTAACGGTCTTTTCGGTTTTCAGCTATGCTCAACATACATACATACAGTGGCGCGCGCGCACTTTTTATTCAGGCGTCCTCAAAGTATGTATTTCCAGTGAAGTCGGTATCGAATTTTGGGTGGAATACAATACCTTTCCTACCTATTTGGTAGAGAAAGTAAAAACAGTGAGTAACGACTTCTTGACAAAAGTAACTATTCCAAATTTTAAAACCAATTAAAGAATATTTAGCTATATGACATAAATTGTGTGTTTTAGCGAGCTCTAACTCTCGGGTGTGCCAGTTACACAATTTAACAGCGGGGGCTTTCCACTTGAAACAACTCCTTGTCTGTAGGGAATAATTCTGGCCCCAGCCGGGAATCGAAGTCAGCTCGCTCACCACTCGACCACGGGGCAGTCATTCAATGAAGAATATATTCCAATATATACATTTCATTTATCATGACGATATCTTTAATAATAAATTTCAGCGCAATTTTTGAAAAAAATAAAACACCAAAAAAAGTTGCTTGTTTTGGGGTGAAGGTTTTTCTCGAAAATATTTAACAGAGTTTTCGTTTTACTTTCTCTAAACCTACTGTGTACATAGTGTATAGAGAATGTATTGTATTGTACCCAAAAATTGAATACTCAGATCTCATCGGGAATACATGTTTTGAAACCCCCTGAATACAAGAAAAACATTTTAGAAAAATGTCCGTGTCTGTGTGTGTCTGTGAGCAGCATGGCTTAAAAACGAAAAGTCAGTTAAATACCAAACTTAGTAATTAAGTTCAGTACCTTTCGAGGATGCGACACGCTGATTTTTCAAGAAAATCCCCCACTTCCAACTACTCTTTACATGGACAATTTTTCGAAAGTTTTGACTTTCTCAAAAATAGCTGTAACGATTTTGATTAAAATACCGTATATTAAAGATATTTATATGCCAAATAAACTATATATATAATTTTCTAGGAATAGTCATTGAAAACCTCTTTATTCTGAATGAATTTTGCTGAATTTGTCATAACTGGTAAACCGTAAGAGATAGACAATAACTTAGTACACATAAATTGTAGATCTCGTTAAAACACACAATTTATGTCATATACATTTATTTCGTAGGGTTGAGCATTTCCGAGATATTCCTTGTTATTGCTTTTATTTTTAAAATACTAAACTTTTCTCATACAGGAACTTGTTAATTTCAATCCCATAGCAACCACATTTTAAAAGATTTGACAATCACTTTATACTAGTGTATTCCCTTGTACTTACAAGGAAGCAAGTAATAAGACAATTTCTGTTAATGTTTATATCGATTGGCATGATGTAAATAGAAGAATAACGTTTTGTTACAAGAATGTAGAGAAAGTCGTGTGAATGGAACACATCAGATTTTTGACTAACTTGCAGAGGTATTTATAATTTGTTTTAATGAGAGGAAACGTGTGTTTTATGTGCAACTTTTGGGTGGAATTGAAAACGCGAGATACCGCAATGCCTCGAGCAAGCACTATGCGACGTCTGTATTTAAGTCGATTCACCGCGAGAGATATCGATACAAATTATAGTGTAGCCATTAATAAGTCAGCTATCTGTTCCGGCGTTTAATGACTTGCGCGTCAACTTTCCGATATGTTCAACACACGAGCCTTTGGCTTTCCTCGTATAAGTCCAAGGAATTACACTCGTACTAACGTCGTCTCTTAAAGTTTCAGTTACATCCATTATGTGGTTTCGTTGGTAGAGGCGATTGAATCAACAATCAATCTTGTGCTTCATTAGAAAGATGGGGGGGGGGGGGACGAGTTTCATGTGTAGGCCGTGCTCCTTCTTCATCTTCCCAGTGACTTCCTCCGAAATGATTGACAAAATCCAGGATATGGTTTTGAGTGATCAACGAATCAAAGTTCGCGAAATAGTAGAAGCCACAGGCATATCACAAGGTGCAGTGTTCTTAAATTTACACCAAAAATTAGGCCCGACAAAGGTCTCGGCAAGATGGGTACTGCGTTTGCTCTCAATGGTGAATAAACGCAATAGTATGATCGATTTAGAAGCTGGTTTGGGACTTTTACGTCGCAATCCTAACGAGCTTCTGCGTCGATACATAACTGTGGATGAAACATGGATACATTACTACACTGCAGAACCAAAAGTACTGTCGAAACAGTAGGGTTTTAAAGGTGAACTGGCTCCGAAGAAGGCAAAGTTGGTGAAATCTGCAGACAAGGTGGCGGCCTCGGATTTTTGGGATGCACGCGGAATCATCTGCATTGATTATTTGCAGAAAGGAAGAGCGATAAATGCATCATTATTGCACCGGTTGAACGGGGAGATCAAGAGAAAACGCCCTCATCTGGCAAACAAAAAGATTCTCATCCATCAAGACAATACCTGCGCAGTTGAGGTTCCAATTACTACAACATCCATTATATTCACCAGATTTGGCCCCCAATGACTTCATTTCATAACTTGAAAAAGTGGCTCGGCGGAAAATGATTCACGTCTAATCTACCAAACAGATGCCTACTTTGAAAAGCTTATGACAGAATCGCTGGGAGAAGTGTATCGAGCTAAAAGGAGATTATGTTGAGAAAAAAATTACCAAAAGTAATTTTTTTTTGTACTTTTATAAGGAGTTATTGAACGCAGCAAAGTTTAAAGCAATAACAAGGCATTTCTTGGAAATGGTTAACTTCGTTTGCAGTCATTTTGATTAAAATACCTTACATAACAAGTTACTTTTGAACTTTCTGGGAATAGCATCTGAAAACCTCTTTATTCTGGATGCGTTTTGTATAACTGGTAAGGGATACACAAATAATGTCGGAGTTAACAATTTCCGAGATATTCCTTGTTATTGGTTTCAATTTTGAAATATTTATACTACTCTCAAATGAGAAGTGGTCAAGCAAAGAGAACGGAATTTCAATGTCATCACCAAGTCCCGGATTTTTAAGTTTAACTTAGGTTCTATCAGTATATTGGGATTTAATATCATCTTATACGTTTAATTTAGGAATTTATAGGATTTTTGGAATATACTTATGTTTGTATAAAACACAAACTTTAATGTAAACAATTAAATGCATCGTAACTTTAGTAGCGTTTTGAAAGTCCCGAAAAACACACAATTAAATTGAAACAGCACCTGAGGTAAAGTTGTCAGCACTGACTTCATTTCCTTTCTTCATGGAGAACGCGACTGTCTTTTCGCTTTGAAAACAGTTTACGTAAATAAACCCTTTAACGCCTCAATTGAGTATTTTAAGGTTTTATCAGGAAATATCGGATGTCTTCCATTCACATCACTCTGTACCGAATTATTGTTTAAAAGCTTATTCTTGTATTTAATTCATGCTAATCGAGAACAAATTAGCAGAAATAGTCTTATTACTGGCTTCCTTGTAAGTAGAAGCGAAATAAGGGAGTAGCATAGGTTAAAGTGATAGTGAAAAGCTGGTTGCTATGTGACTGAAGTTCCTTTGTTTGTATAGACACGAGTTGACAAATTCCTGTATAAGAAAGTATAAGTTTTTTTTAAAGCTGAAACCAATAATAAGGAATACCTATCCCAAAAACGATCAACTGCATCAAAAAATGTATATAACATAATTTGTGTGTTTAAACGTGCTCTACATTTTCTGTATAATAAGTCTTTGTCCATCTCTTACGGTTTAGCAGTTATGCAAAATTCCGTAAAATTCATGAGGAATAAAGTAGTCTTAAGGTAAGGTAATATGGTTTTAGGGCGCACAACTGCAAATGTCATTAGCGCCCTAGGGTAAATAAAAGAAGTAAATATTAAAAGGCATAAAAACCACTAAAACAGGAGTACCACACAAGGGTTAAAACCAGGGAAAGCATTAAAATGCTATCAAAGCCAGACTAAAAACATAACTCGGTAAAAACTAAAACCCAGAGATAAAATTAATCCCTACTGCACATCCCGCAGCGGCGGAGAAAATTAAAACGTAGTCTTCAGAGACTATTTCCATAAAATTCAAGATATACATTTTATTTGTCAGGTAAATAGCTTTAATATACGGTATTTTAATTAAAATCGTTAGAGCCATTTTTAAGAGAATCAAAATTTTCGAAAAAAGTTCCATGTAAAGAGTAATTGAGGATGGGTGTATTTTGTTGAAAATCTTCGTGTCGTATCTTTGGAAGATACCAAACTTAAATACCAAGTTTGGTTTTTAAATGACTTTTCGGTTTTGAACTATGCTGCCCACAGATACACAGACATGTTTCTAAAAATACTTTTTTGGATTCAGGGTCTCAAAACATGCATTTCCGGTGAATTCTTGCTATATAATTTTTGGGAACAATACAATACCTTCTGTATATACTATGTACATAGTACGTGTGGAGAAAGTAAACATTCATCTGACACATTCGTGCAAGTCAAGTGTGCAGCAGTTTAATTTGTGTATAAAACACACACACACACACACACACTAATGCAATACGTACATTAATTGTCAGACAGATTTGTCACTTAAATATTCATCTACAGAGTAAAATGATTTATTATAAAGCCCACTTTTCCCTTGAGATTACTGGGGAGACCATTAAATATCATGATTGTTTCCTAACATAAAATTCAACTATATTACTCGTTCGCACCTAAAATATTCAAATAAACTGAAATTTGGACAGTTAGCAACCAGCTGTTAAGAGATTTGACTGTCGCTTGTATCTAAAGGAAATGTGTAATACAAGTTAACGCGTATATAAAGTAGAATAATATAAGCTTTTGTAAGAATAGTTTGTTGAAGAAGAAAGCCATGTGAATGTACCATATCAGTTTTACTTTCTCTAAATGGTGTACTGTATTGCACCCAAAATATATGTTTTAGGGACCCCCTGAATCCAAAAAGAGAAATTTTAGAAAAATGCCCATTTGTGTGTGTGTGTGTGTGTGTGTGTGTGTGTGTGTGTGTGTGTGTGTGGAATAGCTGAAAAACGAAAAGTCCGCAAAATACCACACTTGATATGTAAGTTCAACATCTCCCAAGGATGTGACACGAGGAATTTGTAGAAAATACCCAACCGCCAACTACCCATTAAAAGAGAAAAAAATCGAAAATGTTAATTTTCTCAAAAATAGCCCTAACGATTTTGATTAAAATTTCTTATGATGTTTACATCACAAATAAAATGTTTATCTTGAATATTCTGGATGATTTTTTGTTTAATTTTGTATAACTAATAAACTGTAGGTGATAGACAAAAACTTACCACACAAAAATTGTAGAGCTTCTTAAAGCACATAATTTATGTTATATACATTTTTTTCGTGAACTTTGTCATTTTCGAAATATTCCTTGTTATTGGTTTCAGCTTTAAAAGATTTATACTTTTCTCCTACAGGAATTTCTCAAGTCGTGTGCATACAAACAAAGGAACTTGAGTCGCACAGCAACCAGCTTTTGACTATCACTTTAACCTATGGTACTCCCTTATTTCACTTCTAGTTACAAGGAAGCAAGTAATAAGACTATTTCTGCTATTTTTATCTCGATTAGCATGAAGCTTTTTACCAATAATTTGTTGCAGAGATGTAGAGAAAGTCATGTGAATGTACCACATCAGTTTATATGTTTGTTTATCTGGGAAGCTGAAGAGAAAGTGATGCCAACATTGCCCGGGTGGAGTCAGTAACAGTGACACAGTCGCAACAACATTATAATATAATAGTTACACCATTGAAGAAATCCGGTTCTAGGACTTGCTCCTGATTTAGGAGCTTCCTGTAAAGGAAACGCCGAAGGCAGCAGGGTGACGTCACACAAGAGTACGCCCTTACGAGCACGTATACTATACGGCCTTGTGATTCACGGTCCGGGATTGGAACCCGAGCTACGTGGCTCGCTGCACACGATAACGCTACCGAAAATATATGTGATTATGGCATTGTGTGGCGGGGAGAGCTGTAACATCTGCGGCAGATGTCCACGTCTTGGGTTACAAACAAGGGTGTTTTCCACAATATAGCCGCCATCTGTCGCGGCCACGAGCAGGACTCGATCATGGGACTGCTGCCAACAGTCAAGTTTATAGCTCGTAAAATGTTTGCTTTCGGACGCCAGACTTGCCTGCTCTTCTTCATAATTTAAACGTCAAAAGCATGCGCTACTCTCGACGTGCAAACGTTATTTTAACCGACAAGCATTTCCAATATTAACGTGTAGATCGGCTTAGCGAGGACAATAACTTTTAGTTGGTACAGCGACTTTTCAAAAACTCTCTGGGGATGAATTTCGTCAACGGCTGTTACTGGTAAAAACATTGCTGCTGTTAAGAGTAATTCTAGACGGACATACACTTCATGCTTCTATTCGGGTAACATTGAGCCCACATCAACGTTACACGCCAGAAAATGTTTGTGTCAACTGATTCCGCATAAAATAACTCCCAATAAAAGAAAAAAAGAAAAAACACACACACACACACATACTGACAGTTCAGGTAAGACATGACAAACAAACAATGTTCATACTGATACATACTGACAGTTCAGACAAGACATGACAAACAAACACTGTTCATACAGATACATACTGACAGCTCAGGCAAGACATTACAAACAAACATTGCTCATACAGATACATACTGACAGTTCAGACAAGACATGACAAACAAACATTGTTCATACTGATACATACTGACAGCTCAGGCAAGACATTACAAACAAACACTGTTCATACTGATACATACTGATAGTTCAGACAAGACATTACAAACAAACACTGTTCATACTGATACATACTGATAGTTCAGACAAGACATTACAAACAAACTCTGTTCATACTGATACATACTGATAGTTCAGACAAGACATTACAAACAAACACTGTTCATACTGATACATACTGACAATTCAGACAAGACATGACAAACAAACAATGTTCATACTGATACATACTGACAATTCAGACAAGACATGACAAACAAACACTGTTCATACTGATACATACTGATAGTTCAGACAAGACATGACAAACAAACACTGTTCATACTGATACATACTGACAGCTCAGGCAAGACATGACAAACAAACTCTGTTCATACTGATACATACTGACAATTCAGACAAGACATGACAAACAAACACTGTTCATACAGATACATACTGACAGTTCAGGCAAGACATGACAAACAAACTCTGTTCATACAGATACATACTGACAGTTCAGACAAGACATGACAAACAAACAATGTTCATACTGATACATACTGATAGTTCAGACAAGACATTACAAACAAACAATGTTCATACTGATACATACTGATAGTTCAGACAAGACATGACAAACAAACATTGCTCATACTGATACATAGTGACACTGGCAGGCAAGACACGACAAACAACCTCTGTTCATTCTGATACATACTGACAGCTCAGACAGGACACGACAAGCAAACACTGCTCATGATACATACTGACAGTTCAGACAAGACATGACAAACAAACAATGTTCATACTGATACATAATGACAGTTCAGACAAGACATGACAAACAAACTCAGTTCATACAGATACATACTGACAGTTCAGACAAGACATGACAAACAAACAATGTTCATACTGATACATAATGACAGTTCAGACAAGACATGACAAACAAACTCAGTTCATACTGATACATACTGACAGTTCAGACAAGACATGACAAACGGTTATAAAGATGCTGGATTGTATTGTTATGAGTGTTGTAGAAATTGTGAATGTGGTTTCCCAATAGCTTGGATGAGTTACAAATTCAAGTGTTTAAGCTGTAAAGAAATTGATCGCTATTCCTTGTTACCCGACAACATTCCTGGCATCCCCGCAGTGGTACGACTGACAGAGATAACTTCGATTAGGTGTTACATGCGCTATGTGGTTAGTAGGTAGACAAGCAATTGAGTTTATCGGAAACATGTTTTCAAAACCCCGGAATAAATTAAAACCATCTTTACAAAAATATTTCTATCGTGTCTTTGGACAGTATAACTCAAAAACGAAACGCCAAACCTGATACAACACTAAGATGTTCCCAAATTATTCTTTACGTGGAAAACCTTTTCTATATGTTTGATTTGTGAAAAATTGACTTATCGACATTAATAAAATAGGTACATAATTTTCAGATATTTTTTGTGGCAAAGTGAAAATATATACTGACTCTCCTAGTTATACCTCTAAAGTCCTTTTCGTTCTCATTGCGTCACTGGTAAAGACGAGTACACAAAAACGTAGAGCGCTCCTGGTTATCGCTGTCTATACTTTTCTCAAGGTCATTGCATAGCTACCATATTTTAAAAGATTTGACTGTAGCTTTTTACTCTCTCTCTGCCATGTACATAAAATGTAGGTAGAGAAGGTAATTTACTCCATCCAAAAGTTCATTCCGGAGATCTAAGCGGAGGCACATGTTTTGAGGTCCTCTGAATAAAACACATTGGAAAGGGCCCTTGTGTGAACAGCACAGCTCAAAAACGAAACCTAATATTTAAGTTGAGTATCTTCCAAGGATGCGCCAAGAAGGTTTTCAGCAAAATTCTGCAACCTCTAACTAACCTCCCTTTACATTGAACATTTTTCGAAAATTTTGATTTGCTCAAAAAATGTTGCAACGATTTTGATTAAAATACAATACGTTTAAGATATTTTCATGACAATGAAATGTACAGCTTGCATAGCTGCTCTTCATTCTGGTACCATAAGAAACACATATGTTCCTTTATGTATTTATTTGTGTAGAGATATTCCTAGCTTTTATTTCAGTTTTTAAATACTTTTATATCTCTCAAATGGAAAAGCGTTATTCACTTTTCTTTCTTGCGGTCAAGCAAAGATGAACCACATAGCGACAGTTCTCGAAACATAAGACTTGCGTTCGAGCCTGGCGTATTGCGTTATTTACAAGGAAGTATGCAAATGTTTATATTGATATTACATAGAAAAGTCAGTTTATTGCAGAAGAGTTAGAGAAAGTCATGTGAATGTAACACATCACATTTTTTTGCCGATCATGAAAAGTGAATCGAATTTGAATGCTAGTTACATAGCGACCAGCTCTTTAAAGATTTGACTGTCGCTTTAGCCTGGTGTATTGCGTTATTTTCCTTTTAGCTACAAGGAGATAAACTACCTGTGTCTGACAATTTACCTTTACTATTAAACCAGCACTAGAATGGCCGAGATCACACAATTTCATCTCCTGACTTGTAACTTTTAATAACTGTCACTTCCACAAAGTTTCATCGTAATGTATTCAGTTGAGAAAAAAACTGAGAATAATCATTATTTGTATGACATTAGTGCAATAACCTCCATTTCATATACTACTCATTAAACGCTAATAATTGTTGCCCATTGCTATCGAATAATGAAACTATTTTCCGGGTTTGTAAGCCGTCGTCCAAGCCTAGAAACCCGGAAATAGTTTCATTATTGAAGACGCTGGCCGTGTTTGTACGTTACTATCGATATTCATGGTCGGCAGTGAAGAAACAAAAAGGAGAACATTGTGTAAACCAAGATGGTCTCATCTGAGAAGTATTACAATGATAAAATCTCCCTCCCTGTGTTGTATCAAACGTTAAAAAGTGCATTTGAAAATAGCAAGTTAATTAAAAGTTAGCCTAGAGTTTCCCCATTCACAGCAAACAATGTCCCATTCACCTTCAACCTTTTCAGAGCCTTTGATCTTTACTGGTGGCCTAGTGCCAACACTGCAACATATGAATGCACAGGAATAACTGTCTGTCTCAGTACCTTTATCAGGTTCAATGATCCTAGCATCACCAACACCGCGATAAACAAATACGCCAAATGGATATAAATAAACAAAGGAATGTGTAGTAGACAACGCCCCTCAGTCTGGCCTTGCGATGTGACAAGGTCAATCTCACGATAAGCACGTGCCCGTACGATTGATTTAACAAAATATCGGCGCGAAAACGAGAAACTTTAGCTAATAGAAACTTGGTAATCCGTCTCATTGGAAAACGCTCCTTCAGGCCCTTCTTATTACTCGACGTATTTTAATCATATACAAGACGAGAACACTTTATCGGCTACGAAATCTACAGTAGAATAAAGAGCAATCGAAACATGCCCAACCCATCAGGCCGCAGCGAACCGGTTGTACACTTGGGGACATTAATGTTTGGTAGCCTACATTTATCATCTGAATCCTATACTCGTGGACATTTGTCTACTGTATCCTACAATCGTGAACATTAGCGATCTGTATCCTAAACTTCAGGAGATTAGTATTCTGTATCCTACACTCGTGGACATTTGTGTACTGTATCCCAAACTTCAGGACATTTGTGTACTGTATCCTAAACACGAGGACATTTGTAAACTGTATCCTAAACTTCAGCACATTTGTGTACTGTATCCCAAACTTCAGGACATTTGTGTACTGTATCCTAAACTCGTGGACATTTGCGTACTGTATCCTAAACACGAGGACATTTGTGTACTGTATCCTAAACACGAGGACATTTGTATACTGTATCCTAAACACGAGGACATTTGTGTACTGTATCCTAAACTCGTGGACATTTGTGTACTGTATACTAAACACGAGGACATTTGTGTACTGTATCCTAAACACGAGGACATTTGTGTACTGTATCCTAAACACGAGGACATTTGTGTACTGTATCCTAAACACGAGGACATTTGTGTACTGTATACTAAACACGAGGACATTTGTGTACTGTATACTAAACACGAGGACATTTGTGTACTGTATACTAAACACGAGGACATTTGTGTACTGTATCCTAAACACGAGGTCATTTGTGTACTGTATCCTAAACTCGTGGACATTTGTGTACTGTATACTAAACACGAGGACATTTGTGTACTGTATCCTAAACACGAGGACATTTGTAAACTGTATCCTAAACTTCAGGACATTTGTGTACTGTATCCTAAACTTCAGGACATTAGTATTCTGTATCCTACACTCGTGGACATTTGTGTACTGTATCCCAAACTTCAGGACATTTGTGTACTGTATCCTAAACTCGTGGAAATTTGCGTACTGTATCCTAAACACGAGGACATTTGTGTACTGTATCCTACACTCGTGGACATTTGTGTACTGTATACTAAACACGAGGACATTTGTGTACTGTATACTAAACACGAGGACATTTGTGTACTGTATACTAAACACGAGGACATTTGTGTACTGTATACTAAACACGAGGACATTTGCGTACTGTATCCTAAACACGAGGACCTTTGTGTACTGTATCCTAAACACGAGGACATTTGTGTACTGTATCCTACACTCGTGGACATTTGTGTACTGTATCCTAAACTTCAGGACATTTGTGTACTGTATCCTAAACACGAGGACATTTGTGTACTGTATCCTAAACACGAGGACATTTGTGTACTGTATCCTAAATTCGTGGACATTTGTATACTGTATCCTAAACTAGTAGACATTTGTGTACTGTATCCTAAACTCGTGGACATTAGTGTTCTGTATCCTAAACTCGTGGACATTAGTGATCTGCATCCTAAACTTGTGGACATTTGTGTTCTTTATCCTAAACTCGTAGACATTAGTAATCTGTAACCTACACTCGTGGACATTAGTGATCTGTATCCTAAACTCGTGGACATTAGTGATCTGTAACCTACACTCGTGGACATTAGTAATCTGTAACCTACACTCGTGGACATTAGTGATCTGCATCCTAAACTCGTGGACATTAGTAATCTGTAACCTACACTCGTGGACATTAGTAATCTGTAACCTACACTCGTGGACATTAGTAATCTGTAACCTACACTCGTGGACATTAGTGATCTGTATCCTAAACTCGTGGACATTAGTAATCTGTAACCTACACTCGTGGACATTAGTGATCTGCATCCTAAACTCGTGGACATTAGTAATCTGTAACCTACACTCGTGGACATTAGTAATCTGTAACCTACACTCGTGGACATTAGTAATCTGTAACCTACACTCGTGGACATTAGTGATCTGTATCCTAAACTCGTGGACATTAGTGATCTGTAACCTACACTCGTGGACATTAGTAATCTGTAACCTACACTCGTGGACATTAGTGATCTGCATCCTAAACTCGTGGACATTAGTGATCTGCATCCTAAACTCGTGGACATTAGTGATCTGTATCCTAAACTCGTAGACATTAGTAATCTGTAACCTACACTCGTGGACATTAGTGATCTGTATCCTAAACTCGTGGACATTAGTGATCTGTATCCTAAACTCGTAGACATTAGTAATCTGTAACCTACACTCGTGGACATTAGTGATCTGTATCCTAAACTCGTGGACATTAGTGATCTGTATCCTAAACTCGTGGACATTAGTGATCTGTATCCTAAACTCGTGGACATTAGTGATCTGTTTCCTAAACTCGTGGACATTAGTGATCTGTATCCTAAACTTGTGGACATTAGTGATCTGTATCCTAAACTTGTGGACATTTGTGTACTGTATCCTAAACTTGTGGACATTAGTGATCTGTATCCTAAACTAGTAGACATTTGTGTACTGTATCCTAAACTCGTGGACATTAGTGATCTGTATCCTAAACTTGTGGACATTTGTGTTCTGTATCCTAAACTCGTGGACATTAGTGATCTGTATCCTAAACTTGTGGACATTTGTGATCTGTATCCTAAACTCGTGGACATTAGTGATCTGTATCCTAAACTCGTGGGCATTCGTGATCTGTATCCTACACTCGTGGACACTTGTGATCTGTATCCTAAACTTGTGGACATTTGTGATCTGTATCCTAAACTCGTGGACATTAGTGATCTGTATCCGCAACTCGTGGACATTTGTGATCTGTATCCTATGCTCGTGGACATTAGTGTTCTGTATCCTAAACTCGTGGACGTTTGTCTAATGTATCCTGCACTCGTGGTCATTCGTGATCTGTATCCTACACTCGTGGACATTAGTGTTCTGTATTCTACACTCGTGGACATTAGTGATCTGTATCCTAAACTCCTGAACATTTGTGTTCTTTATTCCATACTCATAGACATTAGTGTTCTGTATTCTACACTCGTGGACATTAGTGCTCTGTATTCTACACTCGTGGACGTTAGTGCTCTGTATCCTAAACTCGTGGAAATTTGTGTTCTGTATTCCACACTCATGGACATTAGTGTACTGTATTCTATACTCATGGACATTTGTGTTCTGTATCCTAAACTCGTGTACATTAGTGATCTGTATCCTAAACTCGTGGACATTAGTGATCTGTATCCTACACTCGTGGACATTAGTGTTCTGTATCCTACACTCGTGGACATTAGTGATCTGTATCCTAAACTCGTGGACATTTGTGATCTGTATCCTACACTCCTGGACATTAGTGTTCTGTATCCTACACTCGTGGACATTAGTGATCTGTATCCTAAACTCGTGGACATTTGTCTAATGTATCCTGCACTCGTGGTCATTCGTGATCTGTATCCTACACTCGTGGTCATTCGTGATCTGTATCCTACACTCGTGGACATTAGTGTTCTGTATTCTACACTCGTGGACATTAGTGTTCTGTATTCTACACTCGTGGACATTAGTGCTCTGTATTCTACACTCGTGGACGTTAGTGCTCTGTATCCTAAACTCGTGGAAATTTGTGTTCTGTATTCCACACTCATGGACATTAGTGTACTGTATTCTATACTCATAGACATTTGTGTTCTGTATCCTACACTCGTGGACATTAGTGTTCTGTATTCTACATTCGTGGACATTAGTGTTCTGTATTCTACATTCGTGGACATTAGTGTTCTGTGTTCTTCACTCATGTACATTAGTGTTCTGTATTCTACATTCGTGGACATTAGTGTTCTGTGTTCTTTACCCGTGGACATTAGTGTTCTGTATTCTACATTCGTGGTCATTAGTTTTCTGTGTTCTTCACTCGTGGACATTTGCGTTCTGTATTCTACACGTCAGTGCAGACCGAGTACACTGTTCTATCGCAGCTGAAGTAATGGCGCTTCTCTTCATCTTTATGCTATAGACTCCAAAATATTAAAATTGCCAGCCAGCCTTATATTTAAACCCCTTACGTATATTTTCACTTTCTCTACCGTAATATGTACATAGTGTACAGAGAAGGTATTGTAAAACACCCAAAAATTCAATACCGAGATTTCACCGGAAATATATTTTTTAGGGTCCCCTTTATCTAAAAAAAAAAAAGCATTTTCTGAAAAAGGTCCGTGTGTCTGTGAACGTAACTCAAAAACGAAAAGTCTGTAAAATACCAAACTTGGTATTTAAATTTAGTATCTTCCAGATATGCGACACGAAGCTTTTGAGAAAAATCCCCCAGCCCAACTACCCTTTACATAAAACTTTTTTCGAAAATGTTGATTTTTCAAAAATGGTTATAACGATTTTGATTAAAATATTGTATATTAAAGGTATTTACCTGATAAATAAATGTATATTTTGAATTTTCTGGGAATAGCCTCTAAAGACGTCTTTATTCTACATTTTGCATAACTGCTAAACCGTAAGAGATGGACAAAAACTTACCAAGCACGTACATGTCGTTAAATCATACAATTTACGGCGTTTACCTTTTTTCGTAGAGTTGACCATTTTCAAAATATTGCTTCAGTTTTAGCATACTTCACATGGCAATGAAGTTTTAAAAGATTTGACTATCGTTTTAGCCTAGTGTATTCCATTATTTACCCTCTACCTATAAGAAAGTGTTTATGTTTATGCCTATCTCGATTAGCATGAAGTAGATAGAAAAATAAATTGTTACAGAGAACATTGTAGAGAAAGTCATGTGAATGGAACTGTAGAATAAATATGAAATGATATTGTAAATATGGCACAAAGTTTAGTGGTAGCTGTAATCAGCTGGATTTCTTAGCTTGGCAAATTTGTTGTACATTACATCCACTGCCATCTAGCCAACGGTTGTACACCACATTAACATGCTACCTTCTTTCAAGGTCATCCATTTTGTTCTAATAGTTCGCAAGTTATTGTTTACTCCACTAAAAATTTCCCATTTTTAGGCTCATAACACATCTATTTTTTAAAATACTCTAGGTTTCTGTTTAACGTTATGGAAGTGCTTGTTTTGTGTTTGAAAATTGAAAACATGTGACAGTTCTTATTCATTGTGAACATGTACAGAAAAACTGCTCCGGAAGGAATATTTTACGAGGGTCGTTTTTCTTTTTTTCAACCTCCGATAGGTTCTAAATAAAAGACAAGTTATTTTATTACTAAAAGTCTTGTACACTTATGGTAAGTTTTCAACGTAATCACTGAAAGATTGAGACATTTATCGTACCTGTGTACAAGCTTTGCAGCACTGACGAGCGTTGTCATGGATCAGCACAGTTCCTCTTCCTTTGTTTTGAATGGCAAACGTCAGTGCTGCTCGTTTGAAGCACGTTCAAAAGTAACCATAGGTGTACAAAATAATTGTTCTGGAGCTTGAAAAAACAACGGCCCTGGTATACAAAGAAAAATGTGAATAGCGAGAAAAACAAGTAAGGATTCGAATGCAGCAGGTTGCACCGTTTCCTCTTGCATTGCGAGTAAAATATGGTCGCGCTCAAGTTTCAGGTCTAGTGCTTTGCTGCAGTTGAAATGTTTCAGTGCTACACTCCATATAACCAAGATACGGTCGCGCTCAAGTTTCAGGTCTAGTGAAATGTTTCAGTGCCCCACTCCATATAACCAAGATAAGGTCGCGCTCAAGTTTCAGGTCTAGTGCTTTGCTGCAGTTGAAATGTTTCAGTGCTACACTCCATATAACCAAGATAAGGTCGCGCTCAAGTTTCAGGTCTAGTGCTTTGCTGCAGTTGAAATGTTTCAGTGCTACACTCCATATAACCAAGATAAGGTCGCGCTCAAGTTTCAGGTCTAGTGCTTTGCTGCAGTTGAAATGTTTCAGTGCTACACTCCATATAACCAAGATAAGGTCGCGCTCAAGTTTCAGGTCTAGTGCTTTGCTGCAGTTGAAATGTTTCAGTGCTACACTCCATATAACCAAGATAAGGTCGCGCTCAAGTTTCAGGTCTAGTGCTTTGCTGCAGTTGAAATGTTTCAGTGCTACACTCCATATAACCAAGATACGGTCGCGCTCAAGTTTCAGGTCTAGTGAAATGTTTCAGTGCCCCACTCCATATAACCAAGATAAGGTCGCGCTCAAGTTTCAGGTCTAGTGCTTTGCTGCAGTTGAAATGTTTCAGTGCCCCACTCCATATAACCAAGATAAGGTCGCGCTCAAGTTTCAGGTCTAGTGCTTTGCTGCAGTTGAAATGTTTCAGTGCTACACTCCATATAACGAAGATAAGGTCGTGCTCAAGTTTCAGGTCTAGTGCTTTCCTGCAGTTGAAATGTTTCAGTGCCCCACTCCATATAACCAAGATAAGGTCGCGCTCAAGTTTCAGGTCTAGTGCTTTGCTGCAGTTGAAATGTTTCAGTGCTACACTCCATATAACCAAGATACGGTCGCGCTCAAGTTTCAGGTCTAGTGCTTTGCTGCAGTTGAAATGTTTCAGTGCTACACTCCATATAACGAAGATAAGGTTGCGCTCAAGTTTCAGGTCTAGTGCTTTGCTGCAGTTGAAATGTTTCAGTGCCCCACTCCATATAACGAAGATAAGGTTGCGCTCAAGTTTCAGGTCTAGTGCTTTGCTGCAGTTGAAATGTTTCAGTGCTACACTCCATATAACCAAGATAAGGTCGCGCTCAAGTTTCAGGTCTAGTGCTTTGCTGCAGTTGAAATGTTTCAGTGCTACACTCCATATAACCAAGATAAGGTCGCGCTCAAGTTTCAGGTCTAGTGCTTTGCTGCAGTTGAAATGTTTCAGTGCTACACTCCATATAACCAAGATAAGATCGCGCTCAAGTTTCAGGTCTAGTGCTTTGCTGCAGTTGAAATGTTTCAGTGCTACACTCCATATAACCAAGATAGGTCGCGCTCAAGTTTCAGGTCTAGTGCTTTGCTGCAGTTGAAATGTTTCAGTGCTACACTCCATATAACCAAGATACGGTCGCGCTCAAGTTTCAGGTCTAGTGATTTGCTGCAGTTGAAATGTTTCAGTGCTCCACTCCATATACCAAGATAAGGTCGCGCTCAAGTTTCAGGTCTAGTGCTTTGCTGCAGTTGAAATGTTTCAGTGCTACACTCCATATAACCAAGATAAGATCGCGCTCAAGTTTCAGGTCTAGTGCTTTGCTGCAGTTGAAATGTTTCAGTGCTACACTCCATATAACCAAGATAAGGTCGCGCTCAAGTTTCAGGTCTAGTGAAATGTTTCAGTGCTACACTCCATATAACGAAGATAAGGTCGCGCTCAAGTTTCAGGTCTAGTGAAATGTTTCAGTGCTACACTCCATATAACCAAGATAAGGTCGCGCTCAAGTTTCAGGTCTAGTGCTTTGCTGCAGTTGAAATGTTTCAGTGCTACACTCCATATAACCAAGATACGGTCGCGCTCAAGTTTCAGGTCTAGTGCTTTGCTGCAGTTGAAATGTTTCAGTGCTCCACTCCATATAACCAAGATAAGGTCGCGCTCAAGTTTCAGGTCTAGTGCTTTGCTGCAGTTGAAATGTTTCAGTGCCCCACTCCATATAACGAAGATACGGTCGCGCTCAAGTTTCAGGTCTAGTGCTTTGCTGCAGTTGAAATGTTTCAGTGCTACACTCCATATAACCAAGATACGGTCGCGCTCAAGTTTCAGGTCTAGTGAAATGTTTCAGTGCCCCACTCCATATAACGAAGATAAGGTCGCGCTCAAGTTTCAGGTCTAGTGCTTTGCTGCAGTTGAAATGTTTCAGTGCTACACTCCATATAACCAAGATACGGTCGCGCTCAAGTTTCAGGTCTAGTGATTTGCTGCAGTTGAAATGTTTCAGTGCTACACTCCATATAACCAAGATAAGGTCGCGCTCAAGTTTCAGGTCTAGTGCTTTGCTGCAGTTGAAATGTTTCAGTGCTACACTCCATATAACCAAGATACGGTCGCGCTCAAGTTTCAGGTCTAGTGCTTTGCTGCAGTTGAAATGTTTCAGTGCTACACTCCATATAACCAAGATACGGTCGCGCTCAAGTTTCAGGTCTAGTGCTTTGCTGCAGTTGAAATGTTTCAGTGCTACACTCCATATAACCAAGATAAGGTCGCGCTCAAGTTTCAGGTCTAGTGCTTTGCTGCAGTTGAAATGTTTCAGTGCTACACTCCATATAACCAAGATACGGTCGCGCTCAAGTTTCAGGTCTAGTGCTTTGCTGCAGTTGAAATGTTTCAGTGCTACACTCCATATAACCAAGATAAGGTCGCGCTCAAGTTTCAGGTCTAGTGCTTTGCTGCAGTTGAAATGTTTCAGTGCCCCACTCCATATAACGAAGATAAGGTCGCGCTCAAGTTTCAGGTCTAGTGCTTTGCTGCAGTTGAAATGTTTCAGTGCCCCACTCCATATAACGAAGATAAGGTCGCGCTCAAGTTTCAGGTCTAGTGCTTTGCTGCAGTTGAAATGTTTCGGTGCCCCACTCCATATAACGAAGATACGGTCGCGCTCAAGTTTCAGGTCTACTGATTTGCTGCAGTTGAAATGTTTCAGTGCTACACTCCATATAACCAAGATAAGGTCGCGCTCAAGTTTCAGGTCTAGTGCTTTGCTGCAGTTGAAATGTTTCAGTGCTACACTCCATATAACCAAGATAAGGTCGCGCTCAAGTTTCAGGTCTACTGATTTGCTGCAGTTGAAATGTTTCAGTGCTACACTCCATATAACCCAGATACGGTCGCGCTCAAGTTTCAGGTCTAGTGAAATGTTTCAGTGCCCCACTCCATATAACCAAGATAAGGTCGCGCTCAAGTTTCAGGTCTAGTGCTTTGCTACAGTTGAAATGTTTCAGTGCTACACTCCATATAACCAAGATACGGTCGCGCTCAAGTTTCAGGTCTAGTGCTTTGCTGCAGTTGAAATGTTTCAGTGCTACACTCCATATAACCAAGATAAGGTCGCGCTCAAGTTTCAGGTCTAGTGCTTTGCTGCAGTTGAAATGTTTCAGTGCCCCACTCCATATAACGAAGATAAGGTCGCGCTCAAGTTTCAGGTCTAGTGCTTTGCTGCAGTTGAAATGTTTCAGTGCTCCACTCCATATAACCAAGATAAGGTCGCGCTCAAGTTTCAGGTCTAGTGCTTTGCTGCAGTTGAAATGTTTCAGTGCTCCACTCCATATAACCAAGATACGGTCGCGCTCAAGTTTCAGGTCTAGTGATTTGCTGCAGTTGAAATGTTTCAGTGCTACACTCCATATAACCAAGATACGGTCGCGCTCAAGTTTCAGGTCTAGTGAAATGTTTCAGTGCCCCACTCCATATAACCAAGATAAGGTCGCGCTCAAGTTTCAGGTCTAGTGCTTTGCTACAGTTGAAATGTTTCAGTGCTACACTCCATATAACCAAGATACGGTCGCGCTCAAGTTTCAGGTCTAGTGATTTGCTGCAGTTGAAATGTTTCAGTGCTACACTCCATATAACCAAGATAAGGTCGCGCTCAAGTTTCAGGTCTAGTGCTTTGCTGCAGTTGAAATGTTTCAGTGCTACACTCCATATAACCAAGATACGGTCGCGCTCAAGTTTCAGGTCTAGTGCTTTGCTGCAGTTGAAATGTTTCAGTGCTACACTCCATATAACCAAGATACGGTCGCGCTCAAGTTTCAGGTCTAGTGATTTGCTGCAGTTGAAATGTTTCAGTGCTACACACAGTTGTGTTTACTGTTCACAACCTCACATCATATGCTCCATATAACGAAGATAAGGTCGCGCTCAAGTTTCAGGTCTAGTGCTTTGCTGCAGTTGAAATGTTTCAGTGCTACACACAGCTGTGTTTACTGTTCACAACCTCACATCATATGCTCCATATAACGAAGATAAGGTCGCGCTCAAGTTTCAGGTCTAGTGCTTTGCTGCAGTTGAAATGTTTCAGTGCTACACACAGTTGTGTTTACTGTTCACAACCTCACATCATATGCTCCATATAACGAAGATAAGGTCGCGCTCAAGTTTCAGGTCTAGTGCTTTGCTGCAGTTGAAATGTTTCAGTGCTACACACAGTTGTGTTTACTGTTCACAACCTCACATCATATGCTCAATATAATCGAGATGACCATTACCTGAAATGGTCTTCTTATTGAATTCCTAGTAAGTAGAACGGAACTACAATAGGCAATACTGTAATGTGTTCCATTGTCTACATCTCTGTAACAAATTAATGTTAAAAAGCTTATTCTTCTATCTACTTGATGCTAATCAATACCAAGTAGAAGGGAAATCCATCACACCTTTTAGCGTCAAATGTTTTAAAAGCTGGTTCCATGTGGATGAAACCCGGTACTATGCAGGGCCGTGTGAAAAAACATCTCAAACAATATTTCAGAAATAGTCAATTCAACGAAAAAAACCTATATAACACAAATTATGTGTTTTAACGTGATCTACATTTTTACTTTCTCTACTATGTACATAGTGTATAGAGAAGGTGTTGTATGCCACCCAAAAATTTGATACCGAGATTTCACCAGAGATATATGTTTTGAGACTCCTGAATCCAAAAAGAATCATTTTTAGAAAAAATGTCCGCGTCTGTGTGTACGAGTCTATGTGTGTGTCTGTGGGCAGCATAGCTCAAAAATGAAAATACCTTAAAAACTAAACTTTTTATTTAAGTTTGGTATCTTCCAAGGATGCGACACTAAAACTCCCCTACCCCAAAATACACTTTACAAAATTCAAACATTTTGACTGTCTTAAAAATGGCTCTAACGATTTTCATTAAAATCTCGTATATTTACTTCACAAATAAAATGTATGTGTTGAATTTTCTGGGAATAGCCTCTGAACACTACTTTATTCTGAATGAGTTTTACGGATTTTTGCATAACTGCTAAAGCGTAAGAGATGGACAAAACTTACCACACAGAAAATGTAGAGCACATAAAAGCATACATCTTATTTTATATACATTTTTTTCTTGGAGCTGATCGTTTTTAAAATATTCCTTGTTTTTATTTCAGCTTTGAAAGACATACTTTTCTCATGTCAACTCGTGTCCATACAAAGAAAGGAACTTGAGTCACATAGCAACCATCACTTTAACCTATGCTACTCCCTTATTTCCCTTCTACTTACAAGGAAGCAAGTAATAAGACTATTTCTGTTAATGTTTATCTCGATTAGCATGGAGTAAATAGAAGTATAAGCTTTTGTTGCAGAGATGTAGAGAAAATCATGTGAATGGAACACATGATATTTTTTGTGTAGTAAGTTTTTTTCTATCTCTTACGGTTTACCAGTTATGTAAAATTCGTTCAGAATAAGGGGTCTTTAGAGGCTATTCCCACAAAATTCAAGATATAGATTTTATTTGCCGTATAAATTTATTTAATATATGGTATTTTACTCAAAATCGATACAGCTATTTTTGAGAAAATAAAAATTTTCGAAATTTTTTCCATGTAAAGTGTAGTTTGGGATAGGGAGATTTTTCTCAAAATCTTCGTGTCGCATCCTTGGAAGATACTAAAGTTAGGTATTTTACCGACTTTTCGTTTTTGAGTTATCGTATTCACATACACATGGACACACATACGGACCTTTTTTGGTTATAGGGGATCATAAAACGTGTAATTGCGGTGAAATCTGGGTAAAGAATTTTTGAATGAAATACGCACCTTCTCTATGCACTATGTACATAGTACGTGTGGAGAAAGTAAAAATTACCAATATCTTTAAAAATAATAAATTAAAAAAATGTGATTCGCCCCATTCACATAACTTTCTCTACATCTCTGTAACAAATTATTGTCACAAAAGCTTATTCTTCTATTAACTTCATGCTAATCGAGAAAAAAATATCAGAAATTGTCTTGTTACTCGTTTCCTTGTAAGTAGAAGGGAGTACATTAGGATAAAGTGACAGTCAAATGGTTTAAAAGCTGATTGCTATCCGTTTCTATGTTAGGCCAGGAGTTAACAAGTTCCCATATGAGAAATGTTTTTAAAACTGAAACCAATAACAAAGAATATCTCGTAAACGGTCAACTCTACGAAAAAACATATGACAAATTATGTTTTAATGAGAGCTCTATTTTTTATGTAGTAAGTTTTTGTCTATCTCTTGTGGTTTACTAGTTATACAAAGTTCAGAAAAATTCATCCAGAATAAAGAGGTCTTCAGAGGCTATTCCCACAAAACTCAAGATACATATTTTATTTGTCATGTAAATATCATAAATATATAAGCATAATCGTTAGAGCTATTTTTGAGAAAATCAAAATTTTGGAAACTTGTTCTATGTAAAGGATAGTTTGGTAGTTTGAGGTGGGGAAACTCTTGATGTGGCATCCCTGGAAGATACTGAACTTAAATATAAAGTTTGGTATTTAACGGATTCTTCGTTTCTGAGCTATGCTGCTCACAGACTCACACAAATATTTTACTAAAACAGTTAGGTGGTCTCAAAACACATTTCCGGCAAAATCACGGTATTGAATTTTTGGGTGCGCTATGCGCTGTGTACATAGAGATTGTAGAGACAGTACAAGAAGTAAAGGGTTGTTGTTATTCTGTGATCGAGTACCTTGAAAATGTCTAGGTAATTAGTAACACTTTATACTTTTCTTTATTTATTTACTAATTGTGCTGTATATAAAACTTAATTTTATAATATAATTGAGGAAGCCAATCGCCAAGAAGCTTTCACGAGCTAATCGGAAAAGAGAAGACGGTCGATTATCGTAATAACTGGGCTAGTTGTGAAGATTTATGGTGAAAGTTGCAGCAGTCAAGATTTACGATAATGTTTATTTAATAAACAAAATGTCGAGGAGCCCTGCCCGAAAAGAACGCCTCAAGTTTCTCCATACGAAGAGAAAATAAATACGAATGAAATTAAATGCGATAAAAAGCACAATTTCCCTGAAAGTGGTAATTTGGATAATGTCGATGAAAGAGGAGCAGAGGGCGTCCTTGTGTGTAGCGCTCATCCATATACATGACCAGGGGCATATCGAGTACCTGGCGATGAATTATGGCACATTTAAATAATTCTCGGCGCCAACACCTACAGATCGGATCGGCATCTTTATCAAAGACTCGCCAGGCTGGGCAGGGATGCCAACTTCCCCAATTTGCGTCTCTAGGGGAGCCACAAAATGCAGGAAGTTGGACAATTACTTCATGACGTCATCTCTTGTTGACACGCACTTTATTAGGCGAGTTCCCCGGTCATCAAATAACAACAATAACATCTGTGTATGCAGGAGTCGCTAACAAGTGTTTCTCAGGCACCCGACACAATTGTCATAAGCTTCCGGAGTCAGGATATCTGTGTCTGTCCGGAATCTGGACATTTGACTGTCTGGAGTCGGACACCTGTGTCTGTTCGGAGTCTGCACATATGTGTCTGTCTGGAGTCTGGACATTTGACTGTCTGGAGTCGGACACCTGTGTCTGTTCGGAGTCTGCACATATGTGTCTATCTGGAGTCTGGACATTTGACTGTCTGGAGTCGGACACCTGTGTCTGTTCGGAGTCTGCACATATGTGTCTGTCCGGAATCTGGACATGTGTCTATCTGGAATCTGGATATTTGACTGTCTGGAGTCAGACACCTGTGTCTGTTCGGAGTGTGGACATATGTGTCTGTTCGGAATCTGCACATTTGACTGTCTGGAGTCGGACACCTGTGTCTGTTCGGAGTCTGCACATATGTGTCTGTCCGGAATCTGGACATTTGACTGTCTGGAGTCGGACACCTGTGTCTGTTCGGAGTCTGCACATATGTGTCTGTCCGGAATCTGGACATTTGACTGTCTGGAGTCGGACACCTGTGTCTGTTCGGAGTCTGCACATATGTGTCTATCTGGAGTCTGGACATTTGACTGTCTGGAGTCTGGACATTTGACTGTCTGGAGTCGGACACCTGTGTCTGTTCGGAGTCTGCACATATGTGTCTGTCCGGAATCTGGACATGTGTCTATCTGGAGTCTGGACATTTGACTGTCTGGAGTCTGGACATTTGACTGTCTGGAGTCAGACACCTGTGTCTGTTCGGAGTGTGCACATATGTGTCTGTTCGGAATCTGCACATTTGACTGTCTGGAGTCGGACACCTGTGTCTGTTCGGAGTCTGCACATATGTGTCTGTCCGGAATCTGGACATTTGACTGTCTGGAGTCGGACACCTGTGTCTGTTCGGAGTCTGCACATATGTGTCTGTCCGGAATCTGGACATTTGACTGTCTGGAGTCGGACACCTGTGTCTGTTCGGAGTCTGCACATGTGTGTCTGTCCGGAATCTAGATATGTGTCTATCTGGAGTCTGGACATTTTGTTTTTATTTTTTTTTTAGGTAGTGTTTAACGTCCGCTTTTACTGCTCTGGCACCGCAGGCGAACAGAGTCTGGACATATTTGTTGTCCGGAATCTGGACATTTGACTGTCTGGAGTTTGACATCTGTGTTGTCCGGAATCTGGAAATCTGATTATCTGGAATCTAGACATGTATCTGACCGGACACTGGACATCTGCGTCTGTCCGGATTCTGGACATTTTTCTGTCTCGAGTCTGCACATTTGTGTCTGACCGGAGACTGGTCATCTGCGTCTGTATGGAATTTGGACATCTGTCTGTCTGGAGTCTGGACATCTGCGTCTGACCAGAGACTTGACATCTGCTTCTGTCCGAAATCTAGACATCTGTCTGTCTTCTGTCTGGACATCTCCGTCTGACCGGAGACTGGACATCTGCATCTGTCCGGAAATTAGGCATCTGTCTGTCTGGAGTCAGCACATCTGCGTCTGATCGGAGACAGGACATCTGCGTCGGACCGAAGTCTGGACATCTGCGTCTGACCAGAGACTTGACATCTGCTTCTGTCCGGAATCTAGACATCTGTCTGTCTTCTGTCTGAACATCTCCGTCTGACCGGAGACTGGACATCTGCATCTGACCGGTAATTAGATATCTGTCTTTCTGGAGTCTGCACATCTGCGTCTGACCGAAATCTGGAAATTTGTCTGTCTGTACATCTGCGTCTGTCAGGATTCTAGACATTTCTCTGTCTCATGTCTGGACATCTGCGTCTGACCAGTATCAGGACCCCATTGTTAGTTAAACGTCAAACATTGGCTAATACTGCCAAAATAACAAAACAGCGCAAAATCCATTCTAACAACGTTTTAAACAATTGATTAAATTAAAGTATTCAGAGTGTCAACAATACGAGCGCAGCGATAAGTCAGTTGTAATATAGGGTAACACCGTGTGTCGAAAGTTCCGTGCGATTAGTGTCGTACACTATACAGTACAGGTCTGCATCAATTGGTTACTAGTAACCATCCACAATACACCCACCTCATATATTACTGGCTCCTCATAATAAACTCCTGTTACATAACACTGAACTAGACATATACTATCTGTTACATCACATTGTACTAGACATATACTCCTGTTACATCACATTGTACTAGACATATACTCCTGTTACATCACATTGTACTAGACATATACTCCTGTTACATCACACTGTACTAGACATATACTATCTGTTACATCACACTGTACTAGACATATGCTCCTGTTACATCACATTGTACTACACATATACTCCTGTTACATCACACTGAACTAGACATATACTATCTGTTACATCACATTGTACTAGACATATACTCCTGTTACATCACACTGAACTAGACATATACTATCTGTTAAATCACACTGTACTAGACATATACTCCTGTTACATCACATTGTACTAGACATATACTCCTGTTACATCACACTGAACTAGACATATACTATCTGTTACATCACATTGTACTAGACATATACTCCTGTTACATCACATTGTACTAGAAATATACTCCTGTTATATCACAGTGTACTGGACACAGTCTCCTGTTACATCACATTGTACTAGACATATACTCCTGTTACATAACATTGTACTAGACATATAATCCTGTTACATCGCATTGTACTAGACATATACTCCTGTTACATCACATTGCACTAGACATATACTCCTGTTATATCACACTGTACTAGATATATAATCCTGTTACATCACACTGTACTAGACATATAATCATGTTACATCACACTGCACTAGACATATACTCCTGTTACATCACACTGTACTAGACATATACTCCTGTTACATCACAATGAACTAGACATATATTCCTGTTACATCACATTGTACTAGACAGATACTCCTGTTACATCACACTGTATTAGAAATATACTCCTGTTACATCACATTGTACAAGACATATACTCCTTTTACATCACATTGTACTAGACAGATACTCCTGTTACATCACACTGTACTAGACAGATACTCCTGTTACATCACACTGTACTAGACAGATACTCCTGTTACATCACAGTGTACTAGACATATACTCCTGTTACACATTGTACTAGACAGACACTACTATTACATCACATTATACTAGACAGATACTACTGTTACATCACATTGTACTAGACAGATACTACTGTTACATCACATTGTACTAGACAGATACTACTGCTATATCACACTCTGCTAGACATATACTACTGTTACATCACACTGTACTAGACATATACTACTGTTATATCACACTGTACTAGACATATACAACTTTTACATCACACTGTACTAGACATATACTACTGTTACATCACACTGTGCTAGACATATACTACTGTTATATCACACTGTGCTAGACATATACTACTGTTATATCACACGGTACTAGACATATACTACTGTTACATCACATTGTACTAGATAGATACTACTGTTACATCACACTGTACTAGAAATATATTACTGTTATATCACACTGTACTAGACATATACTACTGTTACATCAAATTGGACTAGACAGTTACTACTGTTACATCATACTGTACTAGACAGATACACCTGTTACATCACACTATACTAGACATATACTCCTGTTACATCACATTGTACTAGACAGTTACTACTGTTACATCACACTGCACTAGACATATACTCCTGTTACATCACACTGTACTAGACATATACTCCTGTTACATCACACTGAACTTGACATATATTCCTGTTACATCACATTGTACTAGACAGATACTCCTGTTACATCACACTGTATTAGAAATATACTCCTGTTACATCACATTGTACTAGACAGATACTCCTGTTACACCACACTATACTAGACAGATACTCCTGTACATCACACTGTACTAGACATATACTCCTGTTACTTCACACTACTAGACAGATACTCCTGTTACATCACACTGAACTAGACATATACTCCTGTTACATCACATTGTACTAGACATATACTCCTGTTACATCACAGTGTACTAGACATATACTCCTGTTACATAACACTGAAATAGACATATACTCCTTTTACATCGCATTGTACTAGACAGATACTCCTGTTACATCACAGCGTACTAGACAGATACTCCTGTTACATCACAGTGTACTAGACATATACTCCTGTTACACATTGTACTAGACAGACACTACTGTTACATCACATTGTACTAGACATATATTCCTGTTACATCACACTGAACTAGACAGATACTCCTGTTACATCACACTGCACTAGACCTATACTCCTGTTACATCACACTGTACTAGACATATACTCCTGTTACATCACACTGAACTAGACATATATTCCTGTTACATCACATTGTACTAGACAGATACTCCTGTTACATCACACTGTATTAGACATATAATCCTGTTACATCACATTGTACTAGACATATGCTCCTGTTACATCAAACTGCACTAGACATATAATCCTGTTACATCACACTGTACTAGACATATACTCCTGTTACAACACACTGAACTAGACAGATACTCCTGTTACATCACACTGCACTAGACATATACTCCTGTTACATCACACTGTACTAGACATATACTCCTGTTACATCACACTGAACTAGACATATATTCCTGTTACATCACATTGTACTAGACAGATACTCCTGTTACATCATACTGTATTAGAAATATACTCCTGTTACATCACATTGTACTAGACAGATACTCCTGTTACACCACACTATACTAGACAGATACTCCTGTACATCACACTGTACTAGACATATACTCCTGTTACTTCACACTACTAGACAGATACTCCTGTTACATCACACTGAACTAGACATATACTCCTGTTACATCACATTGTACTAGACATATACTCCTGTTACATCACAGTGTACTAGACATATACTCCTGTTACATCACACTGAAATAGACATATACTCCTTTTACATCGCATTGTACTAGACAGATACTCCTGTTACATCACAGCGTACTAGACAGATACTCCTGTTACATCACAGTGTACTAGACATATACTCCTGTTACACATTGTACTAGACAGACACTACTGTTACATCACATTGTACTAGACATATATTCCTGTTACATCACACTGAACTAGACAGATACTCCTGTTACATCACACTGCACTAGACCTATACTCCTGTTACATCACACTGTACTAGACATATACTCCTGTTACATCACACTGAACTAGACATATATTCCTGTTACATCACATTGTACTAGACAGATACTCCTGTTACATCACACTGTATTAGACATATAATCCTGTTACATCACATTGTACTACACATATGCTCCTGTTACATCAAACTGCACTAGACATATAATCCTGTTACATCACACTGTACTAGACATATACTCCTGTTACAACACACTGAACTAGACAGATACTCCTGTTACATCACACTGCACTAGATATATACTCCTGTTACATCACACTGTACTAGTCATATACTCCTGTTACATCACACTGAACTAGACATATATTCCTGTTACATCACATTGTACTAGACAGATACTCCTGCTACATCACACTGTATTAGAAATACTCTCCTGTTACATCACATTGTACTAGACAGATACTCCTGTTACACCACACTATACTAGACAGATACTCCTGTACATCACACTGTACTAGACATATACTCCTGTTACTTCACACTACTAGACAGATACTCCTGTTACATCACACTGAACTAGACATATACTCCTGTTACATCACATTGTACTAGACATATACTCCTGTTACATCACAGTGTACTAGACATATACTCCTGTTACATCACACTGAAATAGACATATACTCATTTTACATCACATTGTACTAGACAGATACTCCTGTTACATCACACTGTACTAGACAGATACTCCTGTTACATCACAGTGTACTAGACATATACTCCTGTTACACATTGTACTAGACAGACACTACTGTTACATCACATTATACTAGACAGATACTACTGTTACATCACATTGTACTAGACAGATACTACTGTTACATCACATTGTACTAGACAGATACTACTGCTATATCACACTGTGCTAGACATATACTACTGTTACATCACACTGTACTAGACATATACTACTGTTATATCACACTGTACTAGACATATACAACTTTTACATCACACTGTACTAGACATATACTACTGTTACATCACACTGTGCTAGACATATACTACTGTTATATCACACTGTGCTAGACATATACTACTGTTATATCACACGGTACTAGACATATACTACTGTTACATCACATTGTACTAGATAGATACTACTGTTACATCACACTGTACTAGAAATATACTACTGTTATATCACACTGTACTAGACATATACTACTGTTACATCAAATTGGACTAGACAGTTACTACTGTTACATCATACTGTACTAGACAGATACTCCTGTTACATCACACTATACTAGACATATACTCCTGTTACATCACATTGTACTAGACAGTTACTACTGTTACATCACATTGTACTAGACAGATACTACTGTTACATCACATTGTACTAGACATATTCTACTGTTACATCACATGGTAATAGACAGATACTACTGTTACATCACATTGTACTAGACAGATACTTCTGTTACATCACATTGTACTAGACATATTCTACTGTTACATCACATGGTAATAGACAGATACTACTGTTACATCACAATGTACTAGACATATACTACTGTTACATCACATTGTACTAGACATAAACTCCTTATACATAACACTGTACTAGACATATACTACTGTTGCATCGCACTGTACTAGACATATACCTCTGTTACATCACACTGTACTAGACATACATTCCTGTTACATCACATATCACTAGATAGATACTCCTGTTATATCACACTGAAATAGAAATATACTCCTGCTACATCACACTGTACTAGACATATACTCCTGTTACATCACATTGTACTAGACATATACTACTGTTACATCACATGGTAATAGACAGATACTACTGTTACATCACAATGTACTAGACATATACTACTGTTACATAACACTGTACTAGACATATACTACTGTTATATCACAGTGTACCGGACACAGTCTCCTGTTACATCACAGTGTACTGGACACAGTCTCCTGTTACATAACACTGTACTAGACATAGTCTCCTGTTACATCACACTGTACTAGACACAGTCTCCTGTTACATCACAGTGTACTATACACAGTCTCTTGCTAGATCACACTGTACTAGACACAGTCTCCTGTTACATAACACTGTACTAGACACAGTCTCCTGTTACATGACACTGTACTAGACACAGTCTCCTGTTACCTAACACTGTACTAGACACAGTCTCCTGTTACATAACACTGTACTAGACACAGTCTCCTGTTACATCACAGTGTACTAGACACAGTCTCCTGTTACATCACAATGTACGAGACACAGTCTCCTGTTATATCACAATGTACCAGACACAGTCTCCTGTTACATAACACTGTACTAGACACAGTCTCCTGTTATATCACAGTGTACTAGACACAGTCTCCTGTTACATCACAATGTACCAGACACAGTCTCCTGTTACATCACAATGTACCAGACACAGTCTCCTGTTACATAACACTGTACTAGACACAGTCTCCTGTTACATCACAATGTACTAGACACAGTCTCCTGTTACATAACACTGTACTAGACACAGTCTCCTGTTACATCACAGTGTACTAGACACAGTCTCCTGTTACATAACACTGTACTAGACATAGTCTCCTGTTACATCACAGTGTACTAGACACAGTCTCCTGTTACATAACACTGTACTAGACATAGTCTCCTGTTACATCACAGTGTACTAGACACAGTCTCCTGTTACATAACACTGTACTAGACATAGTCTCCTGTTTCATCTGTACTGTGTACTAGACATAGTCTGCTGTTACATCTCAGTATACTAGACACAGTCTCCTGTTACATCACACTGTACTAGACACAGTCTCCTGTTACATCACAGTGTACTGGACACATACCGACATCAGACTCTACCCTAGGATATTTCTCGCCTTACAAGACACCAAGAGGTCGATGGCCCGTCTTGTTAAGTTTCCACGCACTATAGCTCTCGACGGACAACACTCACTAAAAGTAGAATGCTGCAGCCAGGTGCTAAAATAAGCTTGACCTATACGAGCATGTCGCCCTTGTTGCTGGCTGTACTTGGGCATGTCACGGATACTTGCTACTTTTGTAAAAATTGGGCAAACAATTAGCTTTGTTAGCACGCGGAACAGGCGCCTGTTCCTTATTAAAATAGATTTTGTTTGGCACTGCAGACACAAGGTGAGAACTGACGAGAAGCAGTTCCTGACTGACATATCGCAGCGAAGAGAATGGAACTTTATCCTAGTGCATTGCCTTCTACTTACAAGGAAACAAGTAATAAGATCATTTCTAACAATTAAGCATTTATGCAAGTATATTTCTCACCATGTAAATTTTAAAACACGCATTTTTATTTTCTCTATGCGTACTAGGTACATAGTGTATAGAGAAGGTATTGCACTCCACCCAAAAATTTGATACCGAGATTTCACCGGAAATATATGTGTTAGGGTCCCCTGTATCCAAAAGGGGCTTTTTACTAAAAGCTCTACGTGTGTGTGTGTGTGTGCGCGCCCGTGAACACGATAACTCAAAAGTGAAAAGTCGATAAAATACCAAACTTGAAATTTAAGTTTAGTATGTTTCAGGGATCCGACACAAAGATTTTGAAAAAAAAAAAAAAAAAAATCCCCCCGCTCCAAACTACCCTCTACATGGATATTTTTTCGAAAAGTTTTATTTTCTTAAAAATGTCTGTAATGATTTTGATTAAAACATCGTATATTAAAGATATTTACTTGACAAATAAAATGTATATCTTGACTTTTCTGGGAATAGCGCTGAAGACTACTTTATTGTGGACGAAAATTTACGGAATTTTGCATAACTGGTAAACCGTAAGAGATGGACAAAAACTTGCCACATAAAACATGCAGACGACGTAAAAACACACAGTATTATGTTATATATATATATAATATTGTTTTCGTGGAGTTGATCGTTTTTCCTTATTTTTGGTTTCAACTTTAAAAACTTACTTTTCTTATACAGGAATTTGTCAACTCGTGTCCATACAGACAACGGAGCTTTTGACTATCACTTTAACCTATGGTACTTCTTCTTACAAAGTAAATATAAACATATGGTTTTTAACACTAATTTGATGAGAATGTAACACACGAGATAAACTGTTTAGTGTGACGCGACTTGTCATTTTAGCTGAAACACTGTCGCAAAAAGGACAGATAATGCTTTCATATTTTCCCAAGAATGGCACTATGACAAAGAGGCGACCCCTGAATCCAATAAAAGCATTTTTCGGAAAATGTCCGTGTCTGTCGTAGGAGCACATACCACATGCTCATTAAATATATAAAAAGAGAAATTCTGTATAATATTATAAGCTTATAGAAAGCAAGATAAAATAATTGTAACTATTCAAGGGTAGAAATATGCAAGTTGTTGTAACTTAGGTAATTAAGGCAAGGCGAGTTAGCGGAATTCCAGGTAACAGTTCACCTGTGCTAATGAGCACAGGGTTTAGGATAAAGAATGTAAGATAGAAAAGAACAGACATATAAAGAAAAGAGACAGGAGTAGGGACTTGTCTTCCAAGTAGAACAGGATATTGGAAAAACAGACAAAGCAAGCAAAGAGTTAAAATGAGGAGGAACCACTGGATTTTTCCAAACGCGTCATGTGTACGCTATTACGTCAGAACTTGGCACAATTTATTCTCATAACTTGAGGTGGTGCTAAATAAGAACCAATAGGAGATACTGTTACATTTTACGGCGCGAAAGCTGGCGTCACCCGGGATCAGTATTTAAAGCAAGGCAGATCTATTATGTGGTTACTCTCTTGAGCTTGTGTTCACGTCACATTGAGTCGCGTGCTTGAGTGCTGGGGCAGCGATGTGCAGATGTTAGATTAGGCTCCTGGTAGGATGGTATTTCTTTATAACTCATGTTGTAAGGAAACAAGCTAGCCGCCCGTTAAATCTGTGATACAATAAATTCAAGTCGTAAGGGAAAATTAGCCTCACCCACAAACCACTGAGATAATTTAAATTAGGAGATTAGCAGTGGAATTTTCATTACCAGATGAAGCTGAGGACACTACTGGAACGAGACACCGATCGCCGCGACAGTGTCTGTGTCTGTGTGTGTCTCTGTGTGTGTCTGTATGTGACTGTGTGCATGTGTGTTTGAATGTGTCTGTGTGTCTATGTCTGTGTGTCTGTATGTGTGTGTCTGTGTGTCTGTATGTGTGTGTCTGTATGTGTGTGTCTGTGTGTGAGTCTGTATGTGTGTGTCTGTGTGTGAGTCTGTATGTGTCTGTGTGTGTCTGTGTCTCTGTGTGTCTGTATGTGTCTGTGTGTCTGTGTTTGTGTGTGTCTGTCTGTGTCTGTGTCTCTATGTGTCTGTGTGTCTGTGTTTGTGTGTGTCTGTCTGTGTCTGTGTCTCTATGTGTCTGTGTGTCTGTCTGTGTCTGTGTCAGTATGTGTCTGTGTTTGTGTGTCTGTGTCTGTGTGTCTGTGTCAGTATGTGTCTGTGTCTGTGTCTCTATGTGTCTGTGTGTCTGTCTGTGTCTGTGTCAGTATGTGTCTGTGTTTGTGTGTCTGTGTCTGTGTCTTTCTGTGTGTCTGTGTCTGTCTGTATCTTGTCTGTGTGTGTCTGTCTGTCTGTGTCTGTCTGAGTCTGTATGTGTCTTGGCTGTCTGTGTCTGTGTGTGTCTGTCTGTATGTGTCTGTCTGAGTCTGTATGTGTCTGTCTGAGTCTGCATGTGTGTGTCTGAGTCTGTGTGTGTCTGAGTCTGTATGTATGTGTCTGTCTGAGTCTGTTTGTGTCTGTCTCTGTCTGTATGTGTCTGTCTGAGTCTGTTTGTGTCTGTCTCTGTCTGTATGTGTCTGTCTGAGTCTGTTTGTGTCTGTCTCTGTCTGTATGTGTCTGTCTGAGTCTGTGTGTCTGTCTGTCTGTCTGAGTCTGTGTGTGTGTGTCTGTCTGAGTCTGCATGTGTGTGTCTGAGTCTGTGTGTGTCTGAGTCTGTATGTATGTGTCTGTCTGAGTCTGTGTGTCTGTCTGTCTGTCTGAGTCTGTGTGTGTCTGTCTGAGTCTGTGTGTGTCTGTCTGTTTCTGTCTGAGTCTGCATGTTTGTGTCTGTCTGAGTCTGCATGTGTGTGTCTGTCTGAGTCTGCATGTTTGTGTCTGTCTGAGTCTGCATGTTTGTGTCTGTCTGAGTCTGCATGTGTGTGTCTGTCTGAGTCTGTGTGTGTGTCTGTCTGAGTCTGTGTGTGTGTCTGAGTCTGTGTGTGTCTGTTTCTGTCTGAGTCTGCATGTTTGTGTCTGTCTGAGTCTGCATGTTTGTGTCTGTCTGAGTCTGCATGTGTGTGTCTGTCTGAGTCTGCATGTTTGTGTCTGTCTGAGTCTGCATGTGTGTGTCTGTCTGAGTCTGTGTGTGTGTCTGAGTCTGTGTGTGTCTGAGTCTGTATGTATGTGACTGTCTGAGTCTGTGTGTGTCTGAGTCTGTGTGTGTCTGAGTCTGTGTGTGTCTGAGTCTGTGTGTGTCTGAGTCTGTGTGTGTCTGAGTCTGTCTGTCTGTCTGAGTCTGTGTGTGTGTGTCTGTCTGAGTCTGCATGTGTGTGTCTGAGTCTGTGTGTGTCTGAGTCTGTATGTATGTGACTGTCTGAGTCTGTGTGTGTCTGAGTCTGTATGTATGTGACTGTCTGAGTCTGTGTGTGTCTGTCTCTGTCTGTATGTGTCTGTCTGAGTCTGTGTGTCTCTGTCTGTCTGTATGCGTCTGTCTGAGTCTGTGTGTGTCTGTCTGTGTCTGTATGTGTGTCTGTCTGAGTCTGTGTGTGTCTGAGTCTGTATGTATGTGACTGTCTGAGTCTGTGTGTGTCTGAGTCTGTATGTATGTGACTGTCTGAGTCTGTGTGTGTCTGAGTCTGTATGTATGTGACTGTCTGAGTCTGTGTGTGTCTGTCTCTGTCTGTATGTGTCTGTCTGAGTCTGTGTGTCTCTGTCTGTCTGTATGCGTCTGTCTGAGTCTGTGTGTGTCTGTCTGTGTCTGTATGTGTGTCTGTCTGAGTCTGTGTGTGTCTGTATGTGTCTCTGTCTGTCTGTATGTGTCTGTCTGAGTCTGTGTGTCTGTATGTGTCTGTCTGTATGTGTCTGTCTGAGTCTGTGTGTGTCTGTATGTGTCTGTCTGAGTCTGTGTGTGTCTGTCTGTGTCTGTGTTTGTGTCTGTGTGTGTCTGTCTGTGTCTGTATGTTTGTGTCTGTGTCAGTATGTGTCTGTGTGTCTTTCTGTGTCTTGTGTGGGAGGGGGCAGCATAGCTCAAAAACGAAGATACCATTAAAAACCAAATTTGGTATTTAAGTTTGGTATTTTCCAAGAATACGACACGAAGATTTTCAAAAAATTCCCCCACTACCCTTTACAAGGAACCTTTTTCAAAATTTTTGATTTTCTTAAAAATGGCTGTAACGATTTTGATTAAAATATCGTATATTAAAGATATTTGCCTGATAAATGAAATGTATATTTTGAATTTTCTGCGAATAGGTTCTGAAGACCACTTTATTCTGGATGAATTTTACGGAATTTTGCATAACTGCTAAACCGTAAGAGATGGACAAAAAGTTACCAAAAAAAAAAAAAAAAATGTAGAGCACGTTAAAACACACAATTTATGTTATATACCTTTTTTTCGTGGAGCTAATCGGTTTTGAAATATTAGTTGTTATTGTTTCAGCCTTGAAAAACTTATACTTTTCTCATACAGCAATTTGTCAACTCCTGTCCATACAAACAAAGGAGCTTCGGTCACATAGCATCAGCTTTTGACTATCACTTTAACCTATGCTACTCCCTTATTTCCCTTCTACTTACAAGGAAGCATGTAATAAGACTATTTCTGCTAATTTTTCCTCGATTAGCATGAAGTAAAAAGAAGCATAAGATTTTTAGCAATAATTTGTAACAGAGATGTAGAGAAAGTCATGTGAATGGAACACATCAGATTGTTTTTGTTTGGCACATCATTTACTATGCTAAGATATTACCTGTAGGCCTGTCTTGTCGTATTGTTATTTATATCCACCAAACACATGTGCTATTGACCTACAAATTTAATATTGTGTTCATATAGTTGAGCAAATAACATTTGTATTTAAATGGAAACTTTATTGGGACCCTTTATAAGTTTAAAAGTTGGTGTGTTAACAACAGCCATGTAAATGAGGAAGTACTATAATCTACGGATTATCTGCAAATACACGTTTTGATGGAAAGGTCCGCTCGCGTGTGTATCTGAACAGCATAATTAAAAATACCAAACTTGGAATAGAAGTTCAGTATCTTCTAGGGATTGAACACGAAGATGTTCATCCCAAACTACCTTTTACATGCAAACTTTTTCGAATTGTTCTATTTTATAAAAGGATTCATTAGAATACCATACAAGATGTTTATTGGCAAATAAAATGTGGATCTTGAAATTTCTGGGAACAGCTTCTGAATCTTGCATAATGGTGAAACTTAACAGACACACAAAGTCTTACTATACAAAAAATGCTAATCTGGTTACAACACGCAATTTATGGCATTTTTAAGTTACCTACTTATTTACATGCTTGTATTTCCCAGTACTTTTCTCAAAAAGAAGTCATGATTTTTTTTTCATCCTGTTCATGCAAATAGAACAGAATTTCAAAGCCATCACATAGTGACCAACTTTTAAACTTTTTGACTGTACCTTTAATCTAGTGTATTAGCAATTTCCCTCGTATTTTCAAGTAAGTAGGTAATAAAACATCTCTGTTAATGTTTATCTTGATTAACATGAACTAGACAAAAGAATGCGTTTTTGTAAAAAAATAGTTTGTTGCAGAATCGGCAGGGAAAGTCGTGTGAATGTGAAATCAGATTTGTTTTAATGGTCCGACATGAAAATGTTAAAGAAAATCGCCCAATCAAACCTACCCTTTATATGAAACATATTCTGAAATTTGCATTTGAATAGGTAGCAATCTTTTGTCTGAAGAACTGATAAAGACGAGGGACTGAGAGCACGTGCTGCTTGCGTCTGCACAGAGAAGAGAATTTAACCAAGCAGTAGATCGTTTTGTACACAAAGTGAAATGAAGGCAACATGAACAACCTCTTGAACAAAGAGTGTAGAGAAAGTACTGTATTCCACCCAGAAATTCAATACCGAGAAATACATGTTTCAAGGTCCGTGTGTATATGTCTGTGCAGCATAGTTCAAAAACGAAAAGACCATTAAATACTAAACTTGGTATTTATGTTTAGTATCTTCCAAGGATGCGCCACTAAGATTTTCAAGGAAATTCCTCCCCCCCCCCACACTACCCTTTACATGAAAAAATGGCTCTAACGATTTTGAATAAAATATCACATATTAAAGATATTTACATCACAAATAAAAGGTATATCTTGAATTTTCTGGGAATAGCCCCATTTATTCTGGATGAGTTTTGAATGACGGTTAAACCGCAAGAGATAGACAAAAAGCACATAATTTATGTAGAGCTGAGATATTCCTTGTTATTTGTTTCGACTTTTCTCACTCAGGAAGTGACGTTTCGCCATGCAAAGCGAACCCAACTTGTGTTGTTTCACATAAGAGCAGCTTTGGTGTAGAGTACTCCTTCTGCAGCTAGACAAAATCGTGTGAATGGAACAAACAAGATTTGTATGTACCTCAAGATAAACATGAACAGAAATTGTCTTATTACTTGCTTCCTGATAAAGTGATAGTCAAATGTTTTAAAACTGGTTGCTACGTGATAAAATTGAAATGTGTTTCTCTTTGCATGTCCAGGAGTAAAGAAAATAAACATGAAACTAATGACAAGGACTATCTCGGAAATGGTTAACTCAAAAAAAAAAATGTATAGTAGGCACTTAATTGTATGTTTTAACGGGTTCTACAGTTTCCTAGTTATACAAAACTCATCTAGAATAAAGAGGCCTTCAGAGGCTATTTGTTTGTCATGTAAAGAAATATCTTTAATATACATATGCTATTTTAATCAAAATCGTTTGAACCATTTTTGAAAAAAAAAAACTTTCGGAATCTTCGTGTCGCATCTTTGAAAGAAAAATGGAGCCCGCCTCTACAGTGTGATGGTAGCGTGTCCTGAGAAGACGAATGGATTTCAGCACCTAGCGGGTTAAAACATGACTTTCTGTCTACTTCATAGTAATCCAAGCGTAACAAGGCACTATGTGATGGTAAAAAAGAAAACGTAAGAGAAATTTAAACAACAAACAAGGAATATATCTGAAATGGTTAACTCCACAAAAAATGTGTGTTTTGTACACTAGTGAGGGAGTCTTACGGTTTATCTTTCATACAAAATGAACAGATCTTCACAGCATATTCACTTTTTTACTTTCTCTACACGTACCACATAGTGCATAGAGAAGGTGTTGTATTTTACCCAAAATTAATTACCGAAATTTCACCGGAAATATTTGTTTTGACACCCCCTGTGTGCAAAAAAAAAAGTTTTAAATAAATGTCCGTGTGTATGTGGGTGTATCTGTCGGCACCATAGCTCAAAATCGAAAATTCCAAACTTGGTGTTTAAGTTTGACATCATTCAAGGTTTTCACGAAAATCCCCCCACCCCCAAGTACCCTTTACATGGAACAATTTACGATACTCTTTTATTTTCCCAAAAATGGCTTTAACGATTTTGATTAAAATATTTGTATGACAAACGAAATATTTACCTTGAATTTTCTGGGAATAGCCTCTAAAGACTTCTTCATTCTGAATGACTTTTGTATAACTGTTAAACTATAAGAGATACACAAAAAATGTAGATCACACATAATTTATGTCATATATATTTTTTGTAGATATTTTATTAGGAATTTTCGAGATATTCCGATTATTAATCTCAATTGATTCACAAAGCGTCCGGCTTTTAAAGTGCGAGACTATCGCTTTAGCCTGTGCATTTTCTTATTTCCCTTCTGCTTACAAGGAAGAAAGTAATAAGGATAATTTCTGCTAACGTTTATCTTGATTAGCATGAAGTAAATAGATGATACGTTTTTTAACAATTTGTTACAGAGATGTAGAGGAAGTCATGTGAATGGAACACATCGATTTTTCGTTTTCGTAGTCGGTTTACCCTCCCCAAATTTTAGGACAGACACCCCTAGGAACTACAAGCGGATGTCTAGGGGTCTGTCAGGCAGCCAACGGTACGAAACCAAACAAGGAGTGGTTGGCATGAGCGAGAGGAAAGGTGATGGTGGTGGCATGAGTGGCGAGGGAAACCGGAGAAAATCCGCCCCTGTGGGCGCTTGTGATTGAACCCGGACTGCTTAGGTGGGGTCACATTTTATTTATGAAGTAAATATTTTAATCAATATCGTTAAGGCAATGATTGAGAAAATCGAAATAATCTGTTATTGAGGTGAAGGAGTTTTTTGTGTCGCAACCTTGGAAGATTCTGAATTTAAATATGAAGTTTGGCATTCAAGCGAGTTTCGACACCTCGCATAGTAGATCCCGAGATTTCACATGTTCTGATAATCCCCATTAGGTATTTTTACAAAAATGTCCCTGTGTGTATTTGTGTGTGAGTGTGGTGTGTGTTTGTTTATGTGAGTGTGTGTATTTGTGTGTGCGTGTGAGTTTGTGTGTGTAAGTTTGTGTGTGTGTTTGTGTGAGTTTGTATGTGAGTGTGTGTACTTTTGTGTGAGTTTGTGTGTGTGTTTGTATGTGTGTGTTTGTATGTGAGTGTGTGTGTTTGTGTGTGAGTTTATGTGTGTTTGTGTGTGAGTGTGTGTTTGTGAATGAGTTTGTGTGTGTGAGTTTGTGTGTGTTTATGTGTGAGTTTGTGTGTGTTTGTGTGTGAGTTTGTGTGTGTAAGTGTGTGTTTGTGTATGAGATTGTGTGTGCGTGTGAGCTTGTGTGTGAATGTGTTTGTGTGTTTATCTATGGGTTTGTGCGTGTGTTTGTGTATGAGTTTGTGTGTGTGTTTATGTGTGAGTTTGTGTGTGTTTGTATGTGAATGTGTTTGTGTGTTTGTGTATGGGTTTGTGTGTGTGTTTGTGTATGAGTTTGTGTGTGAGTTTGTGTATTTGTGTGTGTGTTTATGTGTGAGTTTATGTGTGTTTGTGTGTGAGTTTGTGTGTATTTGTGTCTGTGTGTGAGTGTGTGTATTTGTGTGTGAGTTTGTGTGTGTGTGTGTTTGTGGGTGTGTTTGTGTGTGACTGTGTGCGAGTGTGTGTATTTGTGTGTGTGTTTGTGTGTGTGAGTGTGTGTGTTTGTTTGTGAGTTTGTGTGTGTTTGTGAGTGTGTGTGTTTGTGTATGAGTTTGTGTGTGAGTGTGTGTGTGTTTGTGTATGTGAGTGTGTGTTTGTATGTGAATATGTTTGTGTGTTTGTGTATGAGTTTGTGTGTGTGTTTGTGTGTGAGTTTGTGTGTGTGTTTGTGTATGAGTTTGTGTGTGTGTTTGTGTATGAGTTTGTGTATTTGTGTGTGTTTGTGTGTGATTGTGTGTGTTTGTGTATGTGAGTGTGTGTATTTGTGTGTGCGTGTGGGTTTGTGTGTGAGTGTGTGTGTATCTGAATGTGTTTGTGTATGAGTTTGTGTGTGTATTTGTGTGTGCGTGTGAGTTTGTGTGTGAGTGTGTGTGTATCTGAATGTATTTGTGTATGAGTTTGTGTGTCAGTTTGTGTATTTGTGTGTGAGTTTGTGTGTGTGTTTATGTGCGTGTTTGTGTATGAGTTTGTGTATGAGTTTGTGTGCGAGTTTGTGTGTATTTGTGTCTATGTGTGAGTGTGTGTATTTGTGTGTGAGTTTGTGTGTGTATTTGCGTGTGTTTGTGTGTGGCTGTGCGAGTGTGTGTATTTGTGTGAGTGTGAGCAGGTATGTGTATTTGTGTGTGAGTTTGTGAGTGTATTTGTGTGTTGTGTGTGAGTGCGAGTTTGTGTGTATAGTTGTGTGTGTGTTTGTGTGTGCGAGTTTGTATGTGTGTTTGCGTGTGAGTGTGTGTTTGTGTGAGTATTTGTGTGTGAGTTTGTGTGTGAGTGTGTGTTTGTGTATGTGAGTGTGTGCGAGTGTGTGTGTGTATTTGTGTATGTGAGGTGTGTGCGAGTGTGTGTGTATTTGTTTATGTGAGTGTGTGTACGTGAGTGTGTGTATTTGTGTCTTTGTGTGTGAGTGTGTGTATGTGAGTGTGTGCGAATGTGTGTATTTGTGTATGTGTTTGTGTGTGAGTGTGTGTGTGAGTGTGTGTGTTTGTGAGTGTGTGTGAGTGTGCGTATTTGTGTGTGAGTGTTGGCAAGTGTGTGTATTTGTGTGAGTGTGTGTTTGTGTGTGCAGTTGTGTGCGAGTGTATGTATGTGAGTGTGTGTGACTTTTTTTGCGTATTTGTGTTAGAGTTTGTGTGTGTATTTGTGTATGTGTTTGTGTGTGAGTGTGTCCGAGTGTGGAAGTGTGAGTGTATGCGAGTGTGTGTGAGTGTGTCTATTTGTGTGTATATGTGTGTGTTTGTGTGTTTGTGTGCGTGTGCGTGTTTGTGTGTGTTTGTGTGCGTGTTTGTGTGTGCGTGTTTGTGTGTGTGTTTGTGTGTGTGTTTGTATGTGTTTGTCCGTATTTGTGTGTGAATATGTGTTTGTGTATGTGTGTGAACATCATTGTTCAAAAACCAAAATTCGGTAAACATGATACACGATATTTAAGTTCATAATTTTACGAGGAGGCAGATATTCAAGAAAATCCCCCACCCCAAACTACCTTTTACATGGAACTTTTTTAGAAAATTTTGATTTTCTCAAAAATGGCTCTAACGATTTTTATCAACATATTATGTATTAAAGATATTTACCTGACAAATAAAATGTAAATGTTGAATTTTCTGGGAATAGCCTCTGAAGACTACTTTAATCTGGATGAATTTATGGAATTTAACATAACTGCTACACGGTAACAGGTGGACTAAAATTTACCTCACAATATATATATATATATATATATATATATATATATATATATATATATATATATAGAGCACTTTAAAACACACAATTTACGTTATATGCCTTTTTTGTGGAGTTGATCGTATTTGAGATATTCCTTGTTTTTGGTTTCAGCTTTGAAAAACGTATACTTTCCTCATACAAGAATTTGTCAACCCCTGTCCATACAAACAAAGGAACTTCAGTCACATAGCATCCAGCTTTTAACTATCACTTTAACCTATGGTATTCCCTTATTTCACTTCTACTTACAAGGAAACAAGTAATGAGACTATTTCTGTCAATTTTTTCTCGATTAGCATGAAAGAAATAGAAAAATAAGCTTTTTAACAATAATTCATTGCAGAGATGTAGAGAAAGTCCTGTGAATGGAACACGTGAGTTCCGACACTAGGACCAGCTGTGGCCAGTGACAGGCCACTATCTATATCTCACATTTTCACTATGAGCAATACTGCCACCTTGTTAGTAAGAGAAATGCTTGTAATACGTCTTTTTCATAAAAACAAGCGATAACGGTACATGGCTTCCTTGACACCTTCAAGATGGATGGTCAGCATCCAACTTGCTGATGAAGATGCTATCGCGGCACAGAGCTACATTACCAGTCACTGTGTGCTGCTGCAATTAGCAACATTACCAGTCACTGTGTGCTGTTGCAATTAGCAACATTACCTGTCACTGTGTGCTGTTGCAATTAGCAACATTACCAGTCACTGTCTGTAACTGCAATTAGCAACATTACCAGTCACTGTGTGCTGCTGCAATTAGCAACATTACCAGTCACTGTGTGCTGTTGCAATTAGCAACATTACCTGTCACTGTGTGCTGTTGCAATTAGCAACATTACCAGTCACTGTCTGTAACCGCAATTAGCAACATTACCAGTCACTGTGTGCTGCTGCAATTAGCAACATTACCAGTCAATGTTTGCTACTGCAATTAGAAACATTACCCGTCACTGTGTGCTGCTGCAATTAGCAACATTACCAGTCACTGTGTGCTACTGCTATTAGCAACATTACCAATCACTGTTTTCTGCTGCAAATAGCAACATTACCAGTCACTGTTTGCTACTGCAATTAGTAACATTACCAGTCACTATTTGCTACTGCAATTAGAAACATTACCCGTCACTGTGTGCTGCTGCAATTAGCAACATTACCAGTCACTGTGTGCTACTGCTATTAGCAACATTACCAATCACTGTTTGCTGCTGCAAATAGCAACATTACCAGTCACTGTTTGCTACTGCAATTAGCAACATTACCAGTCACTGTGTGCTACTGCAATTAGCAACATTACCAGGTCACTGTGTGCTGCTGCAATTAGCAACATTACCAGTCACTGTGTGCTGCTGCAATTAGCAACATTACCAGTCACTGTGTGCTTCTGCAATTAGCAACATTACCAGTCACTGTCTGCTGTTGCAATTAGCAACATTACCAGTCACTATGTGCTGTTGCAATTAGTAACATTACCAGTCACTGTGTGCTGTTGCAATTAGTAACATTACCAGTCACTGTGTGCTACTGCAATTAGTAACACCACCTGTCACTATCTGCTACTGCAATTAGGCACATTACCAGTCACTGTGTGCTACTGAAATTAGAAACATTACCAGTCACTGTGTGCTACTGAAATTAGTAACATTACCAGTCACTGTCTGCTACTGCAATTAGTAGCATTACCTGTCACTGTGTGATGTTGCAATTAGTAACATTACCAGTCACTGTGTGCTGTTGCAATTAGTAACATTACCAGTCACTGTGTGCTGTTGCAATTAGTAACATTACCAGTCAATGTGTGCTACTGCAATTAGTAACATTACCAGTCACTGTGTGCTGTTGCAATTAGTAACATTACCAGTCACTGTGTGCTGTTGCAATTAGCAACATTACCAGTCGCTGTCTGCTACTGCAATTAGTAACATTACCAGTCACTGTGTGCTGATGCAATTAGTAACATTACCAGTCACTGTGTGCTTATGCAATTAGCAACATTACCAGTCACTGTGTGCTACTGCAATTAGTAACATTACCAGTTACTATGTGCTGTTCCAATTAGTAACATTACCAGTTACTGTGTGCTGTTGCAATTAGTAACATTACCAGTCACTGTGTGCTACTGCAATTAGTAACATTACCAGTTACTATGTGCTGTTGCAATTAGTAACATTACCAGTCACTGTGTGCTGTTGCAATTAGCAACATTACCAGTCACTGTCTGCTACTGCAATTAGTAACATTACCAGCGAATGTCTGCTGTTGCAATTAGTAACATTACCAGTCACTGTGTGCTGATGCAATTAGCAACATTACCAGTCACTGTAGGCTACTGCAATTAGTAACATTACCAGTTACTATGTGCTGTTGCAATTAGTAACATTACCAGTCACTGAGTGCTGTTGCATTTAGTAACATTACCAGTCACTGTGTGATGTTGCAATTAGTAACATTACCAGTCACTGTGTGCTACTGCAATTAGTAACATTACCAGTTACTGTGTGCTGCTGCAATTAGTAACATTACCAGTCACTGTGTGCTACTGCAATTAGTCACATTACCAGTCACTGTGTGCTACTGCAATTAGTAACATTACCAGTCACTGTGTGCAGTTGCAATTAGTAACATTACCAGTCACTGTGTGCTGTTGCAATTAGCAACATTAACAAGTCACTGTCTGCTACTGCAATTAGTACCATTACCAGTAACTGTGTGCTGTTGCAATTAGTAACATTACCAGTCACTGTGTGCTGTTGCAATTAGTAACATTACCAGTCACTGTGTGCTGTTGCAATTAGTAGCATTACCAGTCACTGTGTGCTACTGCAATTAGTAACATTACCAGTCTCTGTGTGCTGTTGCAATTAGTAACATTACCAGTCACTGTGTGCTACTGCAATTAGTAACATTACCAGTCACTGTGTGCTATTGCAATTAGTAACATTACCAGTCAATGTGTGCTGAGGCAATTAGTAACATTACCAGTTACTGTGTGCTACTGCAATTAGTAACATTACCAGGCACTGTCTGCTACTGCAATTAGTAACATTACCAGTTACTTTGTGCTGTTGCAATTAGTAACATTACCAGTTACTGTGTGCTACTGCAATTAGTAACATTACCAGTCACTGTCTGCTAATGCAATTAGCAGCATTACCAATCACTGTGTGCTACTGCAATTAGCAACATTACCAGTCACTGTGTGCTGCTGCAATTAGTAACCTTACCGGTCACTGTCTGCTACTGCAATTAGTAACATTACCAGTCACTGTGTAGTACTGCAATTAGTAACATTACCAGACACTGTGTGCTGTTGCAATTAGTAACATTACCAGTCACTGTGTACAACTGCAATTAGTAACATTACCAGTCTCTGTGTGCTGTTGAAATTAGTAACATTACCAGTCACTGTCTGCTACTGCAATTAGTACTTTACCAGTCACTGTGTGCTACTGCAATTAGTAACATTACCAGTCACTGTCTGCTGTTGCAATTAGCAACATTACCAGTCACTGTGTGCTACTGCATTTAGTAACATTACCAGTCACTGTGTGCTGTTGTAATTAGTAACATTACCAGTCACTGTGTGCTGTTGCAATTAGTAACATTACCGGTCACTGTGTGCTACTGCAATTAGTAACATTACCAGTCACTGTGTGCTGTTGCAATTAGAAACATTACAAGTCACTGTGTGCTGTTGCAATTAGTAACATTACCAGTCACTGTGTGCTGTTGCAATTAGTAATATTACCAGTCACTGTGTGCTGTTACAATTAGTAACATTACCAGTCACTGTGTGCTGTTGCAATTAGTAATATTACCAGTCAATGTGTGCTGTTGCAAAAAGCAACTTTACCAGTCACTGTGTGCTACTGCAATTAGTAACATTACCAGTTACTATGTGCTGTTGCAATTAGTAAAATTACCAGTTACTGTGTGCTACTGCAATTAGTAACATTATCAGTCACTGTGTACTGATGCAATTAGTAACATTACCAGTTACTGTGTGCTGCTGCAATTAGTAACATTACCAGTCACCGTGTGCTACTGCAATTAGTAACATTACCAGTCTCTGTGTGCTGTTGCAATTAGTAACATTACCAGTCACTGTGTGCTACTGCAATTAGTAACATTACCAGTTACTGTGTACTGATGCAATTAGTAACATTACCAGTCACTGTGTGCTACTGCAATTAGTAACATTACCAGTTACTGTGTACTGATGCAATTAGTAACATTACCAGTTACTGTGTGCTGCTGCAATTAGTAACATTACCAGTCACTGTGTGCTACTGCAATTAGTAATATTACCAGTCTCTGTGTGCTGTTGCAATTAGTAACATTACCAGTAACTGTGTGCTACTGCAATTAGTAAAATTACCAGTCACTGTGTGCTGTTGCAATTAGTAACATTACCAGTCACTGTCTGCTGCTGCAATTAGTAACATTACCAGTCACTGTGTGCTTCTGCAATTAGTAACATTACCAGTCACTGTTTGCTGTTGCAATTAGTAACATTACCAGTCACTGTTTGCTGTTGCAATTAGTAACATTACCAGTCACTGTCTGCTACTGCAATTAGTAACATTACCAGTCACTGTGTGCTGTTGCAATTAGTAACATTACCAGTCACTGTGTGCTGTTGCAATTAGTAACATTACCAGTTACTGTGTGCTACTGCAATTAGTAACATTACCTGTCACTTTGTGCTACTGCAATTAGTAACATTACTAGTCTCTGTGTGCTACTGCAAATAAGTAACATTACCAGTCACTGTGTGCTGTTGCATATAGTAACATTACCAGTCACTGTCTGAAGTTGCAATTAGTAATATTACCAGTCACTGTGTGCTGTTGCAATTAGTAACATTACCAGTTACTGTTTGCTGCTGCAATTAGTAACATTACCAGTCACTGTGTGCTGTTGCAATTAGTAACATTACCACTCACTGTCTGCTACTGCAATTAGCAACATTACCAGTTACTGTGTGCTGTTGCAATTAGTAACATTACCTGTCACTGTGTCCTACTGCAATAAGTAACATTACCAGTCACTGTGTGCTGTTGCAATTAGTAACATTACCAGTCACTGTCTGCTACTGCAATTAGTAAAATTACCAGTCACTGTGTGCTACTGCAATTAGTAACATTACCAGTCACTGGGTGCTACTGCAATTAGTAACATTACCAGTCACTGTGTGCTACTGCAATTAGTAACATTACCAGTCACTGTGTGCTGTTGCAATTAGCAACATTACCAGTCACTGTGTGCTACTGCAATTAGTAACATTACCAGTCACTGTGTGCTGTTGCAATTAGTAACATTACCAGTCACTGTGTGCTGTTGCAATTAGCAACATTACCAGTCACTGTCTGCTACTGCAATTAGTAACATTACCATTCACTGTGTGCTGTTGCAATACGCAACTTTACCAGTCATTGTGTGCTACTGCAATTAGTAACATTACCAGTCACTGTGTGCTGTTGCAATTAGTAATATTACGAGTCACTGTGTGCTGTTGCAATTAGTAACATTACCAGTCACTGTGTGCTGTTGCAATTAGTAACATTACCAGTAACTGTGTGCTGTTTCAATTAGTAACATTACCAGTAACTGTGTGCTGTTGCAATTAGTAACATTATCAGTCACTGTGTGCTGCTGCAATTAGAAACATTACCAGTCACTGTGTGCTGTTGCAATTAGTAACATTACCAGTCACTGTCTGCTGTTGCAATTAAAAACATTACCAGTCACTGTGTGCTACTGCAATAAGTAATATTACCAGTTACTTTGTGCTGCTGCAATTAGTAGTATTACCAGTCACTGTGTGCTGTTGCAATTAGTAACATTACCAGTCACTGTGTGCTGTTGCAATTAGTAACATTACCAGTAACTGTGTGCTACTGCAATTAGTAACATTACCAGTCACTGTGTGCTGTTGCAATTGGTAACATTACCAGTCACTGTGTGCTACTGCAATTAGTAACATTACCAGTTACTGTGTGCTGCTGCAATTAGTAACATTACCAGTCACTGTGTGGTGTTGCAATTAGTAACATTACCAGTCACTGTGTACTGTTGCACATAGTAACATTACCAGTCAATGTCTGCTGTTGCAATTAGTAACATTACCAGTCACTGTGTGCTGTTGCAATTAGCAACATTACCTGTCACTGTGTGCTGTTGCAATTAGCAACATTACCAGTCACTGTGTTCTGTTGCAATTAGTAACATTACCAGTCACTGTGTGCTGTTGCAATTAGTAACATTACCAGTCACTGTGTGCTACTGCAATTAGTAACATTACCAGTCACTGTCTGCTCCTGCAATTAGACACATTACCAGTCACTGTCTGCTCCTGCAATTAGACACATTACCAGTCAATGTGTGCTGCTGCAATTAGCAACATTACCAGTCACTGTGTGCTACTGCAATTAGTAACATTACCAGTCACTGTGTATTGATGCAATTAGTAACATTACCAGTCACTGTGTGCTACTGCAATTAATAACATTAGCAGTTACTATGTGCTACTGCAATTGGTAACATTACCAGTCACTGTGTGCTGTTGCAATTAGTAACATTACCAGTCACTGCGTGCTGTTGCAATTAGTAACATTACCAGTCACTCTGTGCTTTTGCAATTAGAAACATTACCAGTCACTGTGTGCTGTTGCAATTAGTGACATTAAAAGTCACTGTGTGCTGATGCAATTAGTAACATTACCAGTCACTGTGTGCTGTTGCAATTAGTAACATTACAAGTCACTGTGTGCTGATGCAATTAGTAACATTACCATTCAGAGTGTACTGATGCAATTAGTAACATTACAAGTCACTGTGTGCTGATGCAATTAGTAACATTACAAGTCATTGTGTGCTGATGCAATTAGTAACAGTACACGTCACTGTGTGCTGATGCAATTAGTAACATTACCAGTCACTGTGTGCTGATGTAATTAGTAACATTACCAGTCACTGTGTGCTGTTGCAATTAGTAACATTACAAGTCACTGTGTGCTGATGCAATTATTAACATTACCAGTCACTGTATGCTGATGCAATTAGTAACATTACAAGTCACTGTGTGCTGCTGCAATTAGTAACATTACCAGTCACTGTCTGCGGCTGCAATTAGTAACATATCTAGTTACTATGTGCTGTTGCAATTAGCAACATTACCAGTTACTATGTGCTACTGCGATTAGTAACATTACCAGTCACTGTCTGCTGTTGAAATTAGTAACATTACCAGTCACTGTGTGCTGTTGCAATTAGTAAGATTACCAGTCACTGTGTGCTGTTGCAATTAGTAACATTACCAGTCACTGTGTGCTGTTGCAATTAGTAACATTACCAGTAACTGTGTGCTGTTGCAATTAGTAACATTACCAGTCACTGTGTGCTGTTGCAATTAGTAACATTACCAGTAACTGTGTGCTACTGCAATTAGTAACATTACCAGTAACCGTGTGCTGTTGCAATTAGTAACATTACCAGTCACTGTGTGCTACTGCAATGAGTAACATTACCAGTAACTGTGTGCTGTTGCAATTAGTAACATTACCAGTCACTGTGTGCTGCTGCATTTAGAAACATTACCAGTCACTGTCTGCTGTTGCAATTAGCAACGTTACCAGACACTGTGTGCAACTGCAATTAGCAACATTACCAGTCACTGTGTGCTACTGCAATTAGTAACATTACCAGTCACTGTGTGCTAATGCAATTAGTAACATTACCAGTCACTGTGTGCTGGTGCAATTAGCAACATTACCTGTCACTGTGTGCTGTTGCAATTAGTAACATTACCAGTCACTACGTGCTACTGCAATTAGTAACATTACCTGTCACTGTCTGCTGTGGCAATTAGTAACATTACCAGTCACTGTGTGCTACTGCAATTAGTAACATTACCAGTAACTGTGTGCTGTTGCAATTAGTAACATTACCAGTCACTGTCTGCTACTGCAATTAGCAACATTACCAGTCAATGTCTGCTACTGCAATTAGTAATATTACCTGTCACTGTGTGCTACTGCAATTAGTAACATTACCAGTCACTGTGTGCTACTGCAATTAGTAACAGTACCTGTCACTGTCTGCTACTGCAATTAGTAACATTACCAGTCACTGTGTGCTACTGCAATTAGTAACATTAACTGTCACTGTGTGCTGTTGCAATTAGTAACATTACAAGTCACTGTGTGCTGCTGCAATTAGTAACATTACCTGTTTCTGTCTGCTGTTGCAATTAGTTACATTACCAGTCACTGTGTGCTACTGCAATTGGTAACATTACCTGTCACTGTCTGCTGTTGCAATTAGCAACATTACCAGTCACTGTGTGCTACTGCAATTAGTAACATTACCTGTCACTGTCTGCTGTTGCAATTAGTAACATTAACTGTCACTGTCTGCTGTTGCAATTAGTAACATTACCTGTCACTGTCTGCTGTTGCAATTAGTAACATTACCAGTCACTGTGTGCTGCTGCAATTAGTAACATTACCAGTCACTGTGTGCTATTGCAATTAGTAACATTACCAGTCATTGTCTGCTGTTGCAATTAGTAACATTACCAGTCACTGTGTGCTACTGCAATTAGTAACATTACCAGTCACTGTGTGCTGTTGCAATTAGCATTATTACCTGTCACTGTCTGCTGTTGCAATTAGTAAAGTTACAAGGCACTGTCTGCTGCTGCAAATAGCAACATTACCAGTCACTGTGTGCTGCTGCAATTAGCAAAATTACCAGTCACTGTGTGCTACTGCAATTAGTAACATTACCAGTCACTGTGTATTGTTGCAATTAGTAACATTACCAGTCACTGTGTGCTACTGCAATTAATAACATTAGCAGTTACTATGTGCTACTGCAATTGGTAACATTACCAGTCACTGTGTGCTGTTGCAATTAGTAACATTACCAGTCACTGTGTGCTGTTGCAATTAGTAACATTACCAGTCACTGTGTGCTGTTGCAATTAGTAACATTACCAGTCACTATGTGCTGTTGCAATTAGTAACATTACCAGTCACTGTGTGCTGTTGCAATTAGTAACATTACAAGTCACTGTGTGCTGATGCAATTAGTAACATTACCAGTCACTGTGTGCTGTTGCAATTAGTAACATTACAAGTCACTGTGTGCTGATGCAATTAGTAACATTACCAGTCAGTGTGTGCTGATGCAATTAGTAACATTACAAGTCACTGTGTGCTGATGCAATTAGTAACATTACAAGTCATTGTGTGCTGATGCAATTAGTAACATTACAAGTCACTGTGTGCTGATGCAATTAGTAACATTACCAGTCACTGTGTGCTGATGCAATTAGTAACATTACCAGTCACTGTGTGCTGTTGCAATTAGTAACATTACAAGTCACTGTGTGCTGATGCAATTAGTAACATTACCAGTCAGTGTGTGCTGCTGCAATTAGTAACATTAAAAGTCACTGTCTGCGGCTGCAATTAGTAACATAACTAGTTACTATGCGCTGTTGCAATTAGCAACATTACCAGTTACTATGTGCTACTGCGATTAGTAACATTACCAGTTACTGTGTGCTGTTGCAATTAGTAACATTACCAGTCACTGTGTGCTGTTGCAATTAGTAACATTACCAGTAACTGTGTGCTACTGCAATTAGTAACATTACCAGTAACTGTGTGCTGTTGCAATTAGTAACATTACCAGTCACTGTGTGCTACTGTAATGAGTAACATCACCAGTAACTGTGTGCTGTTGCAATTAGTAACATTACCAGTCACTGTGTGCTGCTGCATTTAGAAACATTACCAGTCACTGTCTGCTGTTGCAATTAGCAACGTTACCAGTCACTGTGTGCAACTGCAATTAGTAACATTACCAGTCACTGTGTGCTACTGCAATTAGTAACATTACCAGTCACTGTGTGCTACTGCAATTAGTAACATTACCAGTCACTGTGTGCTGGTGCAATTAGCAACATTACCAGTCACTGTGTGCTGTTGCAATCAGTAACATTACCAGTCACTATGTGCTACTGCAATTAGTAACATTACCTGTCACTGTCTGCTGTTGCAATTAGTAACATTACCAGTCACTCTGTGCTACTGCAATTAGTAACATTACCAGTCACTGTGTGCTGTTGCAATTAGTAACATTACCAGTCACTGTCTGCTACTGGAATTAGCAACATTACCAGTCACTGTCTGCTACTGCAATTAGTAACATTTCCTGTCACTGTGTGCTACTGCAATTAGTAACATTACCCATTCACTGTGTGCTACTGCAATTAGTAACATTACCTGTCACTGTCTGCTACTGCAATTAGTAACATTACCAGTCACTGTGTGCTACTGCAATTAGTAACATTACCTGTCACTGTGTGCTGTTGCAATTAGTAACATTACCAGTCACTGTCTGCTACTGCAATTAGCAACATTACCATTCACTGTCGCTACTGCAATTAGTAACATTACCTGTCACTGTGTGCTACTGCAATTAGTAACATTACCAGTCACTGTGTGCTACTGCAATTAGTAACATTACCTGTCACTATCTGCTACTGCAATTAGTAACATTACCAGTCACTGTGTGCTACTGCAATTAGTAACATTACCTGTCACTGTCTGCTACTGCAATTAGTAACATTACCTGTCACTGTCTGCTACTGCAATTAGTAACATTACCAGTCACTGTGTGCTACTGCAATTAGTAACATTACCTGTCACTGTGTGCTGTTGCAATTAGTAACATTACAACTCACTGTGTGCTGCTGCAATTAGTAACATTACCTGTCACTGTCTGCTGTTGCAATTAGTAACATTACCAGTCACTGTGTGCTACTGCAATTAGTAACATTACCTGTCACTGTCTGCTGTTGCAATTAGCAACATTACCAGTCACAATGTGCTGTTGCAATTAGCAACATTACCAGTCACTGTGTGCTGTTGCAATTAGCTACATTACCAGTCACCTTGTGCTACTGCAATTAGTAACATTACCAGTCACTGTGTACTACTGCAATTAGTAACATTACCAGTAACTTTGTGCTACTGCAATTAGTAACATTACCAGTCACTGTGTGCTACTGCAATTAGTAACATTACCAGTCACTGTGTGGTACTGCAATTAGTAACATTACCAGTAACTGTGTGCTGTTGCAATTAGTGACATTACGAGTCACTGTGTGCTGTTGCAATTAGTAACATTACCAGTCACTGTGTGCTGTTGCAATTAGTAACATAACCAGTAACTGTGTGCTGTTTCAAATAGTAACATTACCAGTAACTGTGTGCTGTTGCAATTAGTAACATTATTAGTCACTGTGTGCTGCTGCATTTAGTAACATTACCAGTCACTGTGTGGTGTTGCAATTAGTAACATTACCAGTCACTGTCTGCTGTTTCAATTAGTAACATTACCAGTCACTGTGTGCTACTGCAATAAGTAACATTACCAGTTACTTTGTGCTGATGCAATTAGTAATATTACCAGTCACTGTGTGCTGTTGCAATTAGTAACATTACCAGTCACTGTGTGCTGTTGCAATTAGTAACATTACCAGTCACTGTGTGCTTTTGCAATTAGTAACATTACCAGTCACTGTGTATTGTTGCAATGAGTAACATTACCTGTCACTGTGTGCTACTGCAATTAGCAACATTACCAGTCACTGTGTACTGTTGCAATTAGTAACATTACCAGTCACTGTGTGCTGTTGCAATTAGTAACATTATCAGTAACTGTGTGCTACTGCAATTAGTAACATTACCAGTCACTGTGTGCTGTTGCAATTAGTAACATTACCAGTCACTGTGTGCTGTTGCAATTAGTAACATTACCAGTCACTGTGTGCTGTTGCAATTAGTAACATTACCAGTCACTGTGTGCTTTTGCAATTAGTAACATTACCAGTCACTGTGTATTGTTGCTATGAGTAACATTACCTGTCACTGTCTGCTACTGCAATTAGTAACATTACCAGTCACTGTGTGCTGTTGCAATTAGTAGCATTACCAGTCACTGTGTGCTGTTGTAATTAGTAACATTACCAGTCACAGTGTGGTACTGCAATTAGTAACATTACCAGTAACTGTGTGCTGTTGCAATTAGTAACATTACCAGTCACTGTGTGCTACTGCAATGAGTAACATCACCAGTAACTGTGTGCTGTTGCAATTAGTAAAATTACCAGTCACTGTGTATTGTTGCAATTAGCAACATTACCAGTCACTGTGTGCTGCTGCAATTAGTAACATTACCAGTCACTGTTTGCTGTTGCAATTAGTAACATTACCAGTGACTGTCTGCTACTGCAATTAGTAACATTACCAGTCACTGTGTGCTACTGCAATTAGTAACATTACCTGTCACTGTGTGCTACTGCAATTAGTAACATTACCTGTCACTGTCTGCTGTTGTAATTAGTAACATTACCAGTCACTGTGTGCTACTGCAATTAGTAACATTACCTGTCACTGTGTGCAACTGCAATTAGTAACATTACCAGTCACTGTGTGCTGTTGCAATTAGTAACATTACCAGTCACTGTGTGCTGTTGCAATTAGTAACATTACCAGTCACTGTGTGCTGTTGCAATTAATAACATTACCAGTCACTGTGCTGTTGCAATTAGAAACATTACCAGTCACTGTGTGCTGTTGCAATTAGCTACATTACCAGTCACTGTGTGCTACTGCAATTAGTAACATTACCAGTCACTGTGTACTACTGCAATTAGTAACATTACCAGTAACTGTGTGCTACTGCAATTAGTAACATTACCAGTAACTGTGTGCTACTGCTATTAGTAACATTACCAGTCACTGTGTGCTACTGCAATTAGTAACATTACCAGTCACGGTGTGCTACTGCAATTAGTAACATTACCAGTAACTGTGTGCTGTTGCAATTAGTAAAATTACGAGTCACTGTGTGCTGTTGCAATTAGTAACATTACCAGTCACTGTGTGCTGTTGCAATTAGTAACATTACCAGTAACTGTGTGCTGTTTCAAATAGTAACATTACCAGTAACTGTGTGCTGTTGCAATTAGTAATATTATCAGTCACTGTGTGCTGCTGCAATTAGTAACATTACCAGTCACTGTGTGCTGTTGCAATTAGTAACATTACCAGTCACTGTCTGCTGTTTCAATTAGTAACATTACCAGTCACTGTGTGCTACTGCAATAAGTAACATTACCAGTTACTTTGTGCTGCTGCAATTAGTAATATTACCAGTCACTGTGTGCTGTTGCAGTTAGTAACATTACCAGTCACTGTGTGCTGTTGCAATTAGTAACATTATCAGTAACTGTGTGCTATTGCAATTAGTAACATTACCAGTCACTGTGTGCTGTTGCAATTGGTAACATTATAAGTCACTGTGTGCTACTGCAATTAGTAACATTACCAGTCACTGTCTGCTGTTGCAATTAGTAACATTACCAGTCACTGTGTGCTGTTGCAATAAGTAGCATTACCAGTCACTGTGTGCTGTTGCAATTAGTAACATTACCAGTTACTGTGTGCTACTGCAATTAGTAACATTACCTGTCACTGTGTGCTACTGCAATTAGTAACATTACAAGTCACTGTGTGCTACTGCAATTAGTAACATTACCAGTCACTGTGTGCTGTTGCAATTAGTAACATTACCAGTAACTGTGTGCTACTGCAATTAGCAACATTACCAGTCACCGTGTGCTGTTGCAATTAGTAACATTAACATTCACTGTGTGCTACTGCAATTAGTAACATTACCAGTCACTGTGTATTGTTGCAATGAGTAACATTACCTGTCACTGTCTGCTACTGCAATTAGTAACATTACCAGTCAACGTGTGCTGTTGCAATTAGTAACATTACCAGTCACTGTGTGCTGTTGCAATTAGTAACATTACAAGTCACTGTGTGCTGCTGCAATTAGTAACAATACCAGTCACTGTCTGCGGCTGCAATTAGTAACATAACTAGTTACTATGCGCTGTTGCAATTAGCAACGTTACCAGTGACTATGTGCTTTTGCGATTAGTAATATTACCAGTCACTGTGAGCTGTTGCAATTAGTAACATTACCAGTAACTGTGTGCTACTGCAATTAGTAACATTACCAGTAACTGTGTGCTGTTGCAATTAGTAACATTACCAGTCACTGTGCGCTACTGCAATGAGTAACATTACCAGTAACTGTGTGCTGTTGCAATTAGTAACATTACCAGTCACTGTGTGCTGCTGCATTTAGAAACATTACCAGTCACTGTCTGCTGTTGCAATTAGCAACGTTATTACCAGTCACTGTGTGCAACTGCAATTAGTAACATTACCAGTCACTGTGTGCTACTGCAATTAGTAACATTACCAGTCACTGTGTGCTACTGCAATTAGTAACATTACCAGTCACTGTGTGCTGGTGCAATTAGCAACATTACCAGTCACTGTGTGCTGTTGCAATCAGTAACATTACCAGTCACTATGTGCTACTGCAATTAGTAACATTACCTGTCACTCTCTGCTGTTGCAATTAGTAACTTTACCAGTCACTGTGTGCTACTGCAATTAGTAACATTACCAGTCACTGTGTGCTGTTGCAATTAGTAACATTACCAGTCACTGTCTGCTACTGCAATTAGCAACATTACCATTCCTTGTCTGCTACTGCAATTAGTAACATTACCTGTCACTGTGTGCTACTGCAATTAGTAACATTACCAGTCACTGTGTGCTGTTGCAATTAGCATCGTTACCAGTCACTGTGTGCAACTGCAATTAGTAACATTACCAGTCACTGTCTGCTGTTGCAATTAGCAACGTTACCAGTCACTGTGTGCAACTGCAATTAGTAACATTACCTGTCACTGTGTGCAACTGCAATTAGTAACATTACCAGTCACTGTGTGCTACTGCAATTAGTAACATTACCTGTCACTATCTGCTACTGCAATTAGTAACATTACCAGTCACTGTGTGCCTCTGCAATTAGTAACATTACCTGTCACTGTCTGCTACTGCAATTAGTAACATTACCTGGCACTGTCTGCTACTGCAATTAGTAACATTACCAGTCACTGTGTGCTACTGCAATTAGTAACATTACCTGTCACTGTGTTCTGTTGCAATTAGTAACATTACAACTCACTGTGTGCTGCTGCAATTAGTAACATTACCTGTCACTGTCTGCTGTTGCAATTAGTAACATTACCAGTCACTGTGTGCTACTGCAATTAGTAACATTACCTGTCACTGTCTGCTGTTGCAATTAGCAACATTACCAGTCACTATGTGCTGTTGCAATTAGCAACATTACCAGTCACTGTGTGCTGTTGCAATTAGCTACATTACCAGTCACCTTGTGCTACTGCAATTAGTAACATTACCAGTCACTGTGTACTACTGCAATTAGTAACATTACCAGTAACTGTGTGCTACTGCAATTAGTAACATTACCAGTCACTGTGTGCTACTGCAATTAGTAACATTACCAGTCACTGTGTGGTACTGCAATTAGTAACATTACCAGTAACTGTGTGCTGTTGCAATTAGTAACATTACGAGTCACTGTGTGCTGTTGCAATTAGTAACATTACCAGTCACTGTGTGCTGTTGCAATTAGTAACATTACCAGTAACTATGTGCTGTTTCAAATAGTAACATTACCAGTAACTGTGTGCTGTTGCAATTAGTAACATTACCAGTCACTGTGTGCTGTTGCAATTGGTAACATTACCAGTCACTGTGTGCTACTGCAATTAGTAACATTACCAGTCACTGTCTGCTGTTGCAATTAGTAACATTACCAGTCACTGTGTGCTGTTGCAATTAGTAGCATTACCAGTCACTGTGTGCTTTTGCAATTAGTAACATTACCAGTTACTGTGTGCTACTGCAATTAGTAACATTACCTGTCACTGTGTGCTACTGCAATTGGTAACATTACAAGTCACTGTGTGCTACTGCAATTAGTAACATTACCAGTCACTGTGTGCTGTTGCAATTAGTAACATTACCAGTAACTGTGTGCTACTGCAATTAGCAACATTACCAGTCACTGTGTGCTGTTGCAATTAGTAACATTACTAGTTACTGTCTGCTGTTGCAATTAGTAATATTACCAGTCACTGTCTGCTACTGCAATTAGTAACATTACCAGTCACTGTGTGCTGTTGCAATTAGTAACATTACCAGTCACTGTGTGCTGTTGCAATTAGTAACATTACCAGTCACTGTGTATTGTTGCAATGAGTAACATTACCTGTCACTGTCTGCTACTGCAATTAGTAACATTACCAGTCACTGTGTGCTGTTGCAATTAGTAACATTACCAGTCACTGTGTGCTGTTGCAATTAGTAACATTACCAGTCGCTGTGTGGTACTGCAATTAGTAACATTACCAGTAACTGTGTAATGTTGCAATTAGTAACATTACCAGTCACTGTGTGCTACTGCAATGAGTAACATCACCAGTAACTGTGTGCTGTTGCAATTAGTAACATTACCAGTCACTGTGTGCTGCTGCATTTAGAAACATTACCAGTCACTGTCTGCTGTTGCAATTAGCAACGTTACCAGTCACTGTGTGCAACTGCAATTAGTAACATTACCAGTCACTGTGTGCTACTGCAATTAGTAACATTACCAGTCACTGTGTGCTACTGCAATTAGTAACATTACCAGTCACTGTGTGCTGGTGCTATTAGCAACATTACCAGTCACTGTGTGCTGTTGCAATCAGTAACATTACCAGTCACTATGTGCTACTACAATTAGTAACATTACCTGTCACTGTCTGCTGTTGCAATTAGTAACATTACCAGTCACTCTGTGCTACTGCAATTAGTAACATTACCAGTCACTGTGTGCTGTTGCAATTAGTAACATTACCAGTCACTGTCTGCTACTGGAATTAGCAACATTACCAGTCACTGTCTGCTACTGCAATTAGTAACATTTCCTGTCACTGTGTGCTACTGCAATTAGTAACATTACCCATTCTCTGTGTGCTACTGCAATTAGTAACATTACCTGTCACTGTCTGCTACTGCAATTAGTAACATTACCAGTCACTGTGTGCTACTGCAATTAGTAACATTACCTGTCACTGTGTGCTGTTGCAATTAGTAACATTACAAGTCACTGTGTGCTGCTGCAATTAGTAACATTACCTGTCACTGTCTGCTGTTGCAATTAGTAACATTACCAGTAACTGTGTGCTACTGCAATTAGTAACATTACCTGTCACTGTCTGCTGTTGCAATTAGCAACATTACCAGTCACTGTGTGCTACTGCAATTATTAACATTACCTGTCACTGTCTGCTGTTGCAATTAGTAACATTACCTGTCAATGTCTGCTGTTGCAATTAGTAACATCACCAGTCACTGTGTGCTTTTGCAATTAGTAACATTACCAGTCACTGTGTATTGTTTAAATTAGCAACATTACCAGTCACTGTGTGCTGCTGCAATTAGTAACATTACCAGTCACTGTCTGCTGTTGCAATTAGTAACATTACCAGTCACTGTCTGCTACTGCAATTAGTAACATTACCAGTCACTGTGTGCTACTGCAATTAGTAACATTACCTGTCACTGTGTGCTACTGCAATTAGTAACATTACCTGTCACTGTCTGCTGTTGTAATTAGTAACATTATCAGTCACTGTGTGCTACTGCAATTAGTAACATTACCAGTCACTGTGTGCTGTTGCAATTAGCAATATTACCTGTCACTGTCTGCTGTTGTAATTAGTAACGTTAGAAGGCACTGTTTGCTGCTGCAATTAGCAACATTACCAGTCACTGTCTGCTCCTGCAATTAGCAACATTACCAGTCACTGTGTGCTGCTGCAATTAGCAACATTACCAGTCACTGTATATTGTTGCAATTAATAACATTACCAGTCACTGTGTGCTACTGCAATTAGTAACATTAGCAGTTACTATGTGCTACTGCAATTGGGAACATTACCAGTCACTGTGTGCTGCTGCAATTAGTAACATTACCAGTCACTGTGTGCTGTTGCAATTAGCAACATTACCAGTCACTGTGCTGTTGCAATTAGAAACATTACCAGTCACTGTGTGCTGTTGCAATTAGCTACATTACCAGTCACTGTGTGCTACTGCAATTAGTAACATTACCAGTCACTGTGTAGTACTGCAATTAGTAACATTACCAGTAACTGTGTGCTACTGCAATTAGTAACATTACCAGTAACTGTGTGCTACTGCTATTAGTAACATTACCAGTCACTGTGTGCTACTGCAATAAGTAACATTACCAGTCACTGTGTGCTACTGCAATTAGTAACATTACCAGTAACTGTGTGCTGTTGCAATTAGTAAAATTACGAGTCACTGTGTGCTGCTGCAATTAGTAACATTACCAGTCACTGTGTGCTGTTGCAATTAGTAACATTACCAGTAACTGTGTGCTGTTTCAAATAGTAACATTACCAGTAACTGTGTGCTGTTGCAATTAGTAATATTATCAGTCACTGTGTGCTGCTGCAATTAGTAACATTACCAGTCACTGTGTGCTGTTGCAATTAGTAACATTACCAGTCACTGTCTGCTGTTTCAATTAGTAACATTACCAGTCACTGTGTGCTACTGCAATTAGTAACATTACCAGTTACTTTGTGCTGCTGCAATTAGTAATATTATCAGTCACTGTGTGCTGTTGCAATTAGTAACATTACCAGTCACTGTGTGCTGTTGCAATTAGTAACATTATCAGTAACTGTGTGCTACTGCAATTAGTAACATTACCAGTCACTGTGTGCTGTTGCAATTGGTAACATTACAAGTCACTGTGTGCTACTGCAATTAGTAACATTACCAGTCACTGTCTGCTGTTGCAATTAGTAACATTACCAGTCACTGTGTGCTGTTGCAATAAGTAGCATTACCAGTCACTGTGTGCTGTTGCAATTAGTAACATTACCAGTTACTGTGTGCTACTGCAATTAGTAACATTACCTGTCACTGTGTGCTACTGCAATTAGTAACATTACAAGTCACTGTGTGCTACTGCAATTAGTAACATTACCAGTCACTGTGTGCTGTTGCAATTAGTAACATTACCAGTAACTGTGTGCTACTGCAATTAGCAACATTACCAGTCACCGCGTGCTGTTGCAATTAGTAACATTACCAGTTACTGTCTGCTGTTGCAATTAGTAACATTACCAGTCACTGTCTGGTACTGCAATTAGTAACATTACCAGTCACTGTGTGCTGTTGCAATTAGTAACATTACCAGTCACTGTGTGCTGTTGCAATTAGCAACATTACCTGTCACTGTGTGCTGTTGCAATTAGCAACATTACCAGTCACAGTGTGCTGTTGCAATTAGTAACATTACCAGTCACTGTGTGCTGTTGCAATTAGTAACATTAACAGTCACTGTGTGCTACTGCAATTAGTAACATTACCAGTCACTGTGTATTGTTGCAATGAGTAACATTACCTGTCACTGTCTGCTACTGCAATTAGTAACATTACCAGTCAACGTGTGCTGTTGCAATTAGTAACATTACCAGTCACTGTGTGCTGTTGCAATTAGTAACATTACAAGTCACTGTGTGCTGCTGCAATTAGTAACATTACCAGTCACTGTCTGCGGCTGCAATTAGTAACATAACTAGTTACTATGCGCTGTTGCAATTAGCAACATTACCAGTTACTATGTGCTATTGCGATTAGTAATATTACCAGTCACTGTGTGCTGTTGCAATTAGTAACATTACCAGTCACTGTGTGCTGTTGCAATTAGTAACATTACCAGTAACTGTGTGCTACTGCAATTAGTAACATTACCAGTAACTGTGTGCTGTTGCAATTAGTAACATTACCAGTCACTGTGCGCTACTGCAATGAGTAACATTACCAGTAACTGTGTGCTGTTGCAATTAGTAACATTACCAGTCACTGTGTGCTGCTGCATTAAGAAACATTACCAGTCACTGTCTGCTGTTGCAATTAGCAACGTTACCAGTCACTGTGTGCAACTGCAATTAGTAACATTACCAGTCACTGTGTGCTACTGCAATTAGTAACATTATTAGTCACTGTGTGCTACTGCAATTAGTAACATTACCTGTCACTGTGTGCTGGTGCAATTAGCAACATTACCAGTCACTGTGTGCTGTTGCAATCAGTAACATTACCAGTCACTATGTGCTACTGCAATTAGTAACATTACCTGTCACTCTCTGCTGTTGCAATTAGTAACATTACCAGTCACTGTGTGCTACTGCAATTAGTAACATTACCAGTCACTGTGTGCTGTTGCAATTAGTAACATTACCAGTCACTGTCTGCTACTGCAATTAGCAACATTACCATTCACTGTCTGCTACTGCAATTAGTAACATTACCTGTCACTGTGTGCTACTGCAATTAGTAACATTACCTGTCACTATCTGCTACTGCAATTAGTAACATTACCAGTCGCTGTGTGCTACTGCAATTAGTAACATTACCTGTCACTGTCTGCTACTGCAATTAGTAACATTACCTGTCACTGTCTGCTACTGCAATTAGTAACATTACCAGTCACTGTGTGCTACTGCAATTATTAACATTACCTGTCACTGTGTGCTGTTACAATTAGTAACATTATAACTCACTGTGTGCTGCTGCAATTAGTAACATTACCTGTCACAGTCTGCTGTTGCAATTAGTAACATTACCAGTCACTGTGTGCTACTGCAATTAGTAACATTACCTGTCACTGTCTGCTGTTGCAATTAGCAACATTACCAGTCACTATGTGCTGTTGCAATTAGCAACATTACCAGTCACTGTGTGCTGTTGCAATTAGCTACATTACCAGTCACCTTGTGCTACTGCAATTAGTAACATTACCAGTCACTGTGTACTACTGCAATTAGTAACATTACCAGTAACTGTGTGCTACTGCAATTAGTAACATTACCAGTCACTGTGTGCTACTGCAATTAGTAACATTACCAGTCACTGTGTGGTACTGCAATTAGTAACATTACCAGTAACTGTGTGCTGTTGCAATTAGTAACATTACGAGTCACTGTGTGCTGTTGCAATTAGTAACATTACCAGTCACTGTGTGCTGTTGCAATTAGTAACATTACCAGTAACTGTGTGCTGTTTCAAATAGTAACATTACCAGTAACTGTGTGCTGTTGCAATTAGTAACATTATTAGTCACTGTGTGCTGCTGCAATTAGTAACATTACAAGTCACTGTGTGGTGTTGCAATTAGTAACATTACCAGTCACTGTCTGCTGTTTCAATTAGTAACATTACCAGTCACTGTGTGCTACTGCAATAAGTAACATTACCAGTTACTTTGTGCTGATGCAATTAGTAATATTACCAGTCACTGTGTGCTGTTGCAATTAGTAACATTACCAGTGACTGTGTGCTGTTGCAATTAGTAACATTATCAGTAACTGTGTGCTACTGCAATTAGTAACATTACCAGTCACTGTGTGCTGTTGCAATTGGTAACATTACCAGTCACTGTGTGCTACTGCAATTAGTAACATTACCAGTCACTGTCTGCTCTTGCAATTAGTAACATTACCAGTCACTGTGTGCTGTTGCAATTAGTAGCATTACCAGTCACTGTGTGCTTTTGCAATTAGTAACATTACCAGTTACTGTGTGCTACTGCAATTAGTAACATTACCTGTCACTGTGTGCTACTGCAATTAGTAACATTACAAGTCACTGTGTGCTACTGCAATTAGTAACATTACCAGTCACTGTGTGCTGTTGCAATTAGTAACATTACCAGTAACTGTGTGCTACTGCAATTAGCAACATTACCAGTCACTGTGTGCTGTTGCAATTAGTAACATTACCAGTTACTGTCTGCTGTTGCATTTAGTAACATTACCAGTCACTGTCTGCTACTGCAATTAGTAACATTACCAGTCACTGTGTGCTGTTGCAATTAGTAACATTACCAGTCACTGTGTGCTGTTGCAATTAGTAACATTACCAGTTACTGTGTGCTGTTGCAATTAGTAACATTACCAGTCACTGTGTGCTTTTGCAATTAGTAACATTACCAGTCACTGTGTATTGTTGCAATGAGTAACATTACCTGTCACTGTCTGCTACTGCAATTAGTAACATTACCAGTCACTGTGTGCTGTTGCAATTAGTAACATTACCAGTCACTGTGTGCTGTTGCAATTAGTAACATTACCAGTCACTGTGTGCTGTTGCAATTAGCAACATTACCAGTCACTGTTCGCTACTGCAATTAGTAACATTACCAGTCACTGTCTGCTACTGCAATTAGCAACATTACCAGTCACCGTTTGCTACTGCAATTAGCAACATTACCAGTCACTGTTTGCTACTGCAATTAGCAACATTACCAGTCACTGGTTGCTACTGCAATTAGTAACATTACCAGTTACTGTGTGCTACTGCAATTAGTAACATTACCAGTCACTGTCTGCTGTTGCAATTAGTAACATTACCAGTCACTGTCTGCTACTGCAATTAGTAACATTACCAGTCACTGTGTGCTGCTGCAATTAGTAACATTACCAGTCACTGTGTGCTACTGCAATTAGTAACATAACCAGTAACTGTGTGCTGTTGCATTTAGCAACATTACCAGTCACTGTCTGGTACTGCAATTAGTAACATTACATTTAACTGTGTGCTGTTGCAATTAGTAACATTACCAGTCACTGTCTGCTGTTGCAATTAGTAACATTACCAGTCACTGTGTGCTACTGCAATTAGTAACATTACCAGTAACTGTGTGCTGTTGAAATTAGTAACATTACCAGTCACTGTGTGCTGTTGCAATTAGTAATATTACCAGTCACTGTGTGCTGCTGCAATTAGTAACATTACCAGTAACTGTCTGCTACTGTAATTAGTAACATTACCAGTCACTGTGTGCTACTGCAATTAGTAACATTACCAGTCACTGTCTGCTGTTGCAATTAGCAACGTTACAAGTCACTGTGTGCTACTGCAATTAGTAACATTACCAGTCACTGTGTGCTACTGCAATAAGTAACATTACCAGTTACTTTGTGCTGATGCAATTAGTAATATTACCAGTCACTGTGTGCTGTTGCAATTAGTAACATTACCAGTGACTGTGTGCTGTTGCAATTAGTAACATTATCAGTAACTGTGTGCTACTGCAATTAGTAACATTACCAGTCACTGTGTGCTGTTGCAATTGGTAACATTACCAGTCACTGTGTGCTACTGCAATTAGTAACATTACCAGTCACTGTCTGCTGTTGCAATTAGTAACATTACCAGTCACTGTGTGCTGTTGCAATTAGTAGCATTACCAGTCACTGTGTGCTTTTGCAATTAGTAACATTACCAGTTACTGTGTGCTACTGCAATTAGTAACATTACCTGTCACTGTGTGCTACTGCAATTAGTAACATTACAAGTCACTGTGTGCTACTGCAATTAGTAACATTACCAGTCACTGTGTGCTGTTGCAATTAGTAACATTACCAGTAACTGTGTGCTACTGCAATTAGCAACATTACCAGTCACTGTGTGCTGTTGCAATTAGTAACATTACCAGTTACTGTCTGCTGTTGCAATTAGTAACATTACCAGTCACTGTCTGCTACTGCAATTAGTAACATTACCAGTCACTGTGTGCTGTTGCAATTAGTAACATTACCAGTCACTGTGTGCTGTTGCAATTAGTAACATTACCAGTCACTGTGTGCTGTTGCAATTAGTAACATTACCAGTCACTGTGTGCTTTTGCAATTAGTAACATTACCAGTCACTGTGTATTGTTGCAATGAGTAACATTACCTGTCACTGTCTGCTACTGCAATTAGTAACATTACCAGTCACTGTGTGCTGTTGCAATTAGTAACATTACCAGTCACTGTGTGCTGTTGCAATTAGTAACATTACCAGTCACTGTGTGCTGTTGCAATTAGCAACATTACCAGTCACTGTTCGCTACTGCAATTAGTAACATTACCAGTCACTGTCTGCTACTGCAATTAGCAACATTACCAGTCACCGTTTGCTACTGCAATTAGCAACATTACCAGTCACTGTTTGCTACTGCAATTAGCAACATTACCAGTCACTGTTTGCTACTGCAATTAGTAACATTACCAGTTACTGTGTGCTACTGCAATTAGTAACATTACCAGTCACTGTCTGCTGTTGCAATTAGTAACATTACCAGTCACTGTCTGCTACTGCAATTAGTAACATTACCAGTCACTGTGTGCTGTTGCAATTAGCAATATTACCTGTCACTGTCTGCTGTTGTAATTAGTAACGTTAGAAGGCACTTTTTGCTGCTGCAATTAGCAACATTACCAGTCACTGTCTGCTCCTGCAATTAGCAACATTACCAGTCACTGTGTGCTGCTGCAATTAGCAACATTACCAGTCACTGTATATTGTTGCAATTAATAACATTACCAGTCACTGTGTGCTACTGCAATTAGTAACATTAGCAGTTACTATGTGCTACTGCAATTGGGAACATTACCAGTCACTGTGTGCTGGTGCAATTAGTAACATTACCAGTCACTGTGTGCTGTTGCAATTAGCAACATTACCAGTCACTGTGCTGTTGCAATTAGAAACATTACCAGTCACTGTGTGCTGTTGCAATTAGCTACATTACCAGTCACTGTGTGCTACTGCAATTAGTAACATTACCAGTCACTGTGTAGTACTGCAATTAGTAACATTACCAGTAACTGTGTGCTACTGCAATTAGTAACATTACCAGTAACTGTGTGCTACTGCTATTAGTAACATTACCAGTCACTGTGTGCTACTGCAATAAGTAACATTACCAGTCACTGTGTGCTACTGCAATTAGTAACATTACCAGTAACTGTGTGCTGTTGCAATTAGTAAAATTACGAGTCACTGTGTGCTGCTGCAATTAGTAACATTACCAGTCACTGTGTGCTGTTGCAATTAGTAACATTACCAGTAACTGTGTGCTGTTTCAAATAGTAACATTACCAGTAACTGTGTGCTGTTGCAATTAGTAATATTATCAGTCACTGTGTGCTGCTGCAATTAGTAACATTACCAGTCACTGTGTGCTGTTGCAATTAGTAACATTACCAGTCACTGTCTGCTGTTTCAATTAGTAACATTACCAGTCACTGTGTGCTACTGCAATAAGTAACATTACCAGTTACTTTGTGCTGCTGCAATTAGTAATATTATCAGTCACTGTGTGCTGTTGCAATTAGTAACATTACCAGTCACTGTGTGCTGTTGCAATTAGTAACATTATCAGTAACTGTGTGCTACTGCAATTAGTAACATTACCAGTCACTGTGTGCTGTTGCAATTGGTAACATTACAAGTCACTGTGTGCTACTGCAATTAGTAACATTACCAGTCACTGTCTGCTGTTGCAATTAGTAACATTACCAGTCACTGTGTGCTGTTGCAATAAGTAGCATTACCAGTCACTGTGTGCTGTTGCAATTAGTAACATTACCAGTTACTGTGTGCTACTGCAATTAGTAACATTACCTGTCACTGTGTGCTACTGCAATTAGTAACATTACAAGTCACTGTGTGCTACTGCAATTAGTAACATTACCAGTCACTGTGTGCTGTTGCAATTAGTAACATTACCAGTAACTGTGTGCTACTGCAATTAGCAACATTACCAGTCACCGCGTGCTGTTGCAATTAGTAACATTACCAGTTACTGTCTGCTGTTGCAATTAGTAACATTACCAGTCACTGTCTGGTACTGCAATTAGTAACATTACCAGTCACTGTGTGCTGTTGCAATTAGTAACATTACCAGTCACTGTGTGCTGTTGCAATTAGCAACATTACCTGTCACTGTGTGCTGTTGCAATTAGCAACATTACCAGTCACAGTGTGCTGTTGCAATTAGTAACATTACCAGTCACTGTGTGCTGTTGCAATTAGTAACATTAACAGTCACTGTGTGCTACTGCAATTAGTAACATTACCAGTCACTGTGTATTGTTGCAATGAGTAACATTACCTGTCACTGTCTGCTACTGCAATTAGTAACATTACCAGTCAACGTGTGCTGTTGCAATTAGTAACATTACCAGTCACTGTGTGCTGTTGCAATTAGTAACATTACAAGTCACTGTGTGCTGCTGCAATTAGTAACATTACCAGTCACTGTCTGCGGCTGCAATTAGTAACATAACTAGTTACTATGCGCTGTTGCAATTAGCAACATTACCAGTTACTATGTGCTATTGCGATTAGTAATATTACCAGTCACTGTGTGCTGTTGCAATTAGTAACATTACCAGTCACTGTGTGCTGTTGCAATTAGTAACATTACCAGTAACTGTGTGCTACTGCAATTAGTAACATTACCAGTAACTGTGTGCTGTTGCAATTAGTAACATTACCAGTCACTGTGCGCTACTGCAATGAGTAACATTACCAGTAACTGTGTGCTGTTGCAATTAGTAACATTACCAGTCACTGTGTGCTGCTGCATTAAGAAACATTACCAGTCACTGTCTGCTGTTGCAATTAGCAACGTTACCAGTCACTGTGTGCAACTGCAATTAGTAACATTACCAGTCACTGTGTGCTACTGCAATTAGTAACATTATTAGTCACTGTGTGCTACTGCAATTAGTAACATTACCTGTCACTGTGTGCTGGTGCAATTAGCAACATTACCAGTCACTGTGTGCTGTTGCAATCAGTAACATTACCAGTCACTATGTGCTACTGCAATTAGTAACATTACCTGTCACTCTCTGCTGTTGCAATTAGTAACATTACCAGTCACTGTGTGCTACTGCAATTAGTAACATTACCAGTCACTGTGTGCTGTTGCAATTAGTAACATTACCAGTCACTGTCTGCTACTGCAATTAGCAACATTACCATTCACTGTCTGCTACTGCAATTAGTAACATTACTTGTCACTGTGTGCTACTGCAATTAGTAACATTACCTGTCACTATCTGCTACTGCAATTAGTAACATTACCAGTCGCTGTGTGCTACTGCAATTAGTAACATTACCTGTCACTGTCTGCTACTGCAATTAGTAACATTACCTGTCACTGTCTGCTACTGCAATTAGTAACATTACCAGTCACTGTTTGCTACTGCAATTATTAACATTACCTGTCACTGTGTGCTGTTACAATTAGTAACATTATAACTCACTGTGTGCTGCTGCAATTAGTAACATTACCTGTCACAGTCTGCTGTTGCAATTAGTAACATTACCAGTCACTGTGTGCTACTGCAATTAGTAACATTACCTGTCACTGTCTGCTGTTGCAATTAGCAACATTACCAGTCACTATGTGCTGTTGCAATTAGCAACATTACCAGTCACTGTGTGCTGTTGCAATTAGCTACATTACCAGTCACCTTGTGCTACTGCAATTAGTAACATTACCAGTCACTGTGTACTACTGCAATTAGTAACATTACCAGTAACTGTGTGCTACTGCAATTAGTAACATTACCAGTCACTGTGTGCTACTGCAATTAGTAACATTACCAGTCACTGTGTGGTACTGCAATTAGTAACATTACCAGTAACTGTGTGCTGTTGCAATTAGTAACATTACGAGTCACTGTGTGCTGTTGCAATTAGTAACATTACCAGTCACTGTGTGCTGTTGCAATTAGTAACATTACCAGTAACTGTGTGCTGTTTCAAATAGTAACATTACCAGTAACTGTGTGCTGTTGCAATTAGTAACATTATTAGTCACTGTGTGCTGCTGCAATTAGTAACATTACAAGTCACTGTGTGGTGTTGCAATTAGTAACATTACCAGTCACTGTCTGCTGTTTCAATTAGTAACATTACCAGTCACTGTGTGCTACTGCAATAAGTAACATTACCAGTTACTTTGTGCTGATGCAATTAGTAATATTACCAGTCACTGTGTGCTGTTGCAATTAGTAACATTACCAGTGACTGTGTGCTGTTGCAATTAGTAACATTATCAGTAACTGTGTGCTACTGCAATTAGTAACATTACCAGTCACTGTGTGCTGTTGCAATTGGTAACATTACCAGTCACTGTGTGCTACTGCAATTAGTAACATTACCAGTCACTGTCTGCTCTTGCAATTAGTAACATTACCAGTCACTGTGTGCTGTTGCAATTAGTAGCATTACCAGTCACTGTGTGCTTTTGCAATTAGTAACATTACCAGTTACTGTGTGCTACTGCAATTAGTAACATTACCTGTCACTGTGTGCTACTGCAATTAGTAACATTACAAGTCACTGTGTGCTACTGCAATTAGTAACATTACCAGTCACTGTGTGCTGTTGCAATTAGTAACATTACCAGTAACTGTGTGCTACTGCAATTAGCAACATTACCAGTCACTGTGTGCTGTTGCAATTAGTAACATTACCAGTTACTGTCTGCTGTTGCATTTAGTAACATTACCAGTCACTGTCTGCTACTGCAATTAGTAACATTACCAGTCACTGTGTGCTGTTGCAATTAGTAACATTACCAGTCACTGTGTGCTGTTGCAATTAGTAACATTACCAGTTACTGTGTGCTGTTGCAATTAGTAACATTACCAGTCACTGTGTGCTTTTGCAATTAGTAACATTACCAGTCACTGTGTATTGTTGCAATGAGTAACATTACCTGTCACTGTCTGCTACTGCAATTAGTAACATTACCAGTCACTGTGTGCTGTTGCAATTAGTAACATTACCAGTCACTGTGTGCTGTTGCAATTAGTAACATTACCAGTCACTGTGTGCTGTTGCAATTAGCAACATTACCAGTCACTGTTCGCTACTGCAATTAGTAACATTACCAGTCACTGTCTGCTACTGCAATTAGCAACATTACCAGTCACCGTTTGCTACTGCAATTAGCAACATTACCAGTCACTGTTTGCTACTGCAATTAGCAACATTACCAGTCACTGGTTGCTACTGCAATTAGTAACATTACCAGTTACTGTGTGCTACTGCAATTAGTAACATTACCAGTCACTGTCTGCTGTTGCAATTAGTAACATTACCAGTCACTGTCTGCTACTGCAATTAGTAACATTACCAGTCACTGTGTGCTGCTGCAATTAGTAACATTACCAGTCACTGTGTGCTACTGCAATTAGTAACATAACCAGTAACTGTGTGCTGTTGCATTTAGCAACATTACCAGTCACTGTCTGGTACTGCAATTAGTAACATTACATTTAACTGTGTGCTGTTGCAATTAGTAACATTACCAGTCACTGTCTGCTGTTGCAATTAGTAACATTACCAGTCACTGTGTGCTACTGCAATTAGTAACATTACCAGTAACTGTGTGCTGTTGAAATTAGTAACATTACCAGTCACTGTGTGCTGTTGCAATTAGTAATATTACCAGTCACTGTGTGCTGCTGCAATTAGTAACATTACCAGTAACTGTCTGCTACTGTAATTAGTAACATTACCAGTCACTGTGTGCTACTGCAATTAGTAACATTACCAGTCACTGTCTGCTGTTGCAATTAGCAACGTTACAAGTCACTGTGTGCTACTGCAATTAGTAACATTACCAGTCACTGTGTGCTACTGCAATAAGTAACATTACCAGTTACTTTGTGCTGATGCAATTAGTAATATTACCAGTCACTGTGTGCTGTTGCAATTAGTAACATTACCAGTGACTGTGTGCTGTTGCAATTAGTAACATTATCAGTAACTGTGTGCTACTGCAATTAGTAACATTACCAGTCACTGTGTGCTGTTGCAATTGGTAACATTACCAGTCACTGTGTGCTACTGCAATTAGTAACATTACCAGTCACTGTCTGCTGTTGCAATTAGTAACATTACCAGTCACTGTGTGCTGTTGCAATTAGTAGCATTACCAGTCACTGTGTGCTTTTGCAATTAGTAACATTACCAGTTACTGTGTGCTACTGCAATTAGTAACATTACCTGTCACTGTGTGCTACTGCAATTAGTAACATTACAAGTCACTGTGTGCTACTGCAATTAGTAACATTACCAGTCACTGTGTGCTGTTGCAATTAGTAACATTACCAGTAACTGTGTGCTACTGCAATTAGCAACATTACCAGTCACTGTGTGCTGTTGCAATTAGTAACATTACCAGTTACTGTCTGCTGTTGCAATTAGTAACATTACCAGTCACTGTCTGCTACTGCAATTAGTAACATTACCAGTCACTGTGTGCTGTTGCAATTAGTAACATTACCAGTCACTGTGTGCTGTTGCAATTAGTAACATTACCAGTCACTGTGTGCTGTTGCAATTAGTAACATTACCAGTCACTGTGTGCTTTTGCAATTAGTAACATTACCAGTCACTGTGTATTGTTGCAATGAGTAACATTACCTGTCACTGTCTGCTACTGCAATTAGTAACATTACCAGTCACTGTGTGCTGTTGCAATTAGTAACATTACCAGTCACTGTGTGCTGTTGCAATTAGTAACATTACCAGTCACTGTGTGCTGTTGCAATTAGCAACATTACCAGTCACTGTTCGCTACTGCAATTAGTAACATTACCAGTCACTGTCTGCTACTGCAATTAGCAACATTACCAGTCACCGTTTACTACTGCAATTAGCAACATTACCAGTCACTGTTTGCTACTGCAATTAGCAACATTACCAGTCACTGTTTGCTACTGCAATTAGTAACATTACCAGTTACTGTGTGCTACTGCAATTAGTAACATTACCAGTCACTGTCTGCTGTTGCAATTAGTAACATTACCAGTCACTGTCTGCTACTGCAATTAGTAACATTACCAGTCACTGTGTGCTGCTGCAATTAGTAACATTACCAGTCACTGTGTGCTACTGCAATTAGTAACATAACCAGTAACTGTGTGCTGTTGCATTTAGCAACATTACCAGTCACTGTCTGGTACTGCAATTAGTAACATTACCATTAACTGTGTGCTGTTGCAATTAGTAACATTACCAGTCACTGTCTGCTGTTGCAATTAGTAACATTACCAGTCACTGTGTGCTACTGCAATTAGTAACATTACCAGTAACTGTGTGCTGTTGCAATTAGTAGCATTACCAGTCACTGTGTGCTGTTGCAATTAGTAATATTACCAGTCACTGTGTGCTGCTGCAATTAGTAACATTACCAGTAACTGTCTGCTACTGTAATTAGTAACATTACCAGTCACTGTGTGCTACTGCAATTAGTAACATTACCAGTCACTGTCTGCTGTTGCAATTAGCAACGTTACAAGTCACTGTGTGCTACTGCAATTAGTAACATTACCAGTCACTGTGTGCTACTGCAATTAGTAACATTACCAGTCACTGTGTGCTACTGCAATTAGTAACATTACCAGTCACTGTGTATTGTTGCAATTAGCAACATTACCAGTCACTGTGTGCTGCTGCAATTAGTAACATTACCAGTCACTGTCTGCTGTTGCAATTAGTAACATTACCAGTCACTGTCTGCTATTGCAATTAGTAACATTACCAGTCACAGTGTGCTACTGCAATTAGTAACATTACAAGTCACTGTGTGCTGATGCAATTAGTAACATTACCAGTCACTGTGTGCTGTTGCAATTAGTAACATTACAAGTCACTGTGTGCTGATGCAATTAGTAACATTACCAGTCACTGTGTGCTGACGCAATTAGTAACATTACCAGTCACTGTGTGCTGATGCAATTAGTAACATTACAAGTCACTGTGTGCTGATGCAATTAATAACATTACAAGTCACTGTGTGCTGCTTCAATTAGTAACATTACCAGTCACTGTCTGCGGCTGCAATTAGTAACATAACTAGTTACTATGTGCTGTTGCAATTAGCAACATTACCAGTTACTATGTGCTACTGCAATTAGTAACATTACCAGTCACTGTCTGCTGTTGCAATTAGTAACATTACCAGTCACTGTGTGCTGTTGCAATTAGCAACATTACCAGTAACTGTGTGCTGTTGCGATTAGTAACATTACCAGTCACTGTGTGCTGTTGCAATTAGTAACATTACCAGTAACTGTGTGCTACTGCAATTAGTAACATTACCAGTCACTGTGTGCTGTTGCAATTGGTAACATTACCAGTCACTGTGTGCTACTGCAATGAGTAACATTACCAGTAACTGTGTGCTGTTGCAATTAGTAACATTACCAGTCACTGTGTGCTGCTGCAATTAGAAACATTACCAGTCACTGTCTGCTGTTGCAATTAGCAACGTTACCAGTCACTGTGTGCAACTGCAATTAGTAACATTACCAGTCACTGTGTGCTACTGCAATTAGTAACAATACCAGTCACTGTGTGCTGTTGCAATTAGTAACATTACAAGTCACTGTGTGCTGATGCAATTAGTAACATTACCAGTCACTGTGTGCTGATGCAATTAGTAACATTACAAGTCACTGTGTGCTGCTGCAATTAGTAACATTACCAGTCACTGTCTGCTGCTGCAATTAGTAACATAACTAGTTACTATGTGCTGTTGCAATTAGCAACATTACCAGTTACTATGTGCTACTGCAATTAGTAACATTACCAGTCACTGTCTGCTGTTGCAATTAGTAACATTACCAGTCACTGTGTGCTGTTGCAATTAGTAACATTACCAGTAACTGTGTGCTGTTGCAATTAGTAACATTACCAGTCACTGTGTGCTGTTGCAATTAGTAACATTACCAGTAACTGTGTGCTACTGCAATTAGTAACATTACCAGTAACTGTGTGCTGTTGCAATTAGTAACATTACCAGTCACTGTGTGCTACTGCAATGAGTAACATTACCAGTAACTGTGTGCTGTTGCAATTAGTAACATTACCAGTAACTGTGTGCTACTGCAATTAGTAACATTACCAGTAACTGTGTGCTGTTGCAATTAGTAACATTACCAGTCACTGTGTGCTGTTGCAATTAGTAACATTACCAGTAACTGTGTGCTGTTGCAATTAGTAACATTACCAGTCACTGTGTGCTGTTGCAATTAGTAACATTACCAGTAACTGTGTGCTACTGCAATTAGTAACATTACCAGTAACTGTGTGCTGTTGCAATTAGTAACATTACCAGTCACTGTGTGCTACTGCAATGAGTAACATTACCAGTAACTGTGTGCTGTTGCAATTAGTAACATTACCAGTCACTGTGTGCTGTTGCAATTAGTAGCATTACCAGTCACTGTGTGCTTTTGCAATTAGTAACATTACCAGTTACTGTGTGCTACTGCAATTAGTAACATTACCTGTCACTGTGTGCTACTGCAATTAGTAACATTACAAGTCACTGTGTGCTACTGCAATTAGTAACATTACCAGTCACTGTGTGCTGTTGCAATTAGTAACATTACCAGTAACTGTGTGCTACTGCAATTAGCAACATTACCAGTCACTGTGTGCTGTTGCAATTAGTAACATTACCAGTTACTGTCTGCTGTTGCAATTAGTAACATTACCAGTCACTGTCTGCTACTGCAATTAGTAACATTACCAGTCACTGTGTGCTGTTGCAATTAGTAACATTACCAGTCACTGTGTGCTGTTGCAATTAGTAACATTACCAGTCACTGTGTGCTGTTGCAATTAGTAACATTACCAGTCACTGTGTGCTTTTGCAATTAGTAACATTACCAGTCACTGTGTATTGTTGCAATGAGTAACATTACCTGTCACTGTCTGCTACTGCAATTAGTAACATTACCAGTCACTGTGTGCTGTTGCAATTAGTAACATTACCAGTCACTGTGTGCTGTTGCAATTAGTAACATTACCAGTCACTGTGTGCTGTTGCAATTAGCAACATTACCAGACACTGTTCGCTACTGCAATTAGTAACATTACCAGTCACTGTCTGCTACTGCAATTAGCAACATTACCAGTCACCGTTTGCTACTGCAATTAGCAACATTACCAGTCACTGTTTGCTACTGCAATTAGCAACATTACCAGTCACTGTTTGCTACTGCAATTAGTAACATTACCAGTTACTGTGTGCTACTGCAATTAGTAACATTACCAGTCACTGTCTGCTGTTGCAATTAGTAACATTACCAGTCACTGTGTGCTGTTGCAATTAGTAACATTACCAGTCACTGTGTGCTGCTGCAATTAGTAACATTACCAGTCACTGTGTGCTACTGCAATTAGTAACATAACCAGTAACTGTGTGCTGTTGCATTTAGCAACATTACCAGTCACTGTCTGGTACTGCAATTAGTAACATTACCATTAACTGTGTGCTGTTGCAATTAGTAACATTACCAGTCACTGTCTGCTGTTGCAATTAGTAACATTACCAGTCACTGTGTGCTACTGCAATTAGTAACATTACCAGTAACTGTGTGCTGTTGCAATTAGTAGCATTACCAGTCACTGTGTGCTGTTGCAATTAGTAATATTACCAGTCACTGTGTGCTGCTGCAATTAGTAACATTACCAGTAACTGTCTGCTACTGTAATTAGTAACATTACCAGTCACTGTGTGCTACTGCAATTAGTAACATTACCAGTCACTGTCTGCTGTTGCAATTAGCAACGTTACAAGTCACTGTGTGCTACTGCAATTAGTAACATTACCAGTCACTGTGTGCTACTGCAATTAGTAACATTACCAGTCACTGTGTGCTACTGCAATTAGTAACATTACCAGTCACTGTGTATTGTTGCAATTAGCAACATTACCAGTCACTGTGTGCTGCTGCAATTAGTAACATTACCAGTCACTGTCTGCTGTTGCAGTTAGTAACATTACCAGTCACTGTCTGCTATTGCAATTAGTAACATTACCAGTCACAGTGTGCTACTGCAATTAGTAACATTACAAGTCACTGTGTGCTGATGCAATTAGTAACATTACCAGTCACTGTGTGCTGTTGCAATTAGTAACATTACAAGTCACTGTGTGCTGATGCAATTAGTAACATTACCAGTCACTGTGTGCTGACGCAATTAGTAACATTACCAGTCACTGTGTGCTGATGCAATTAGTAACATTACAAGTCACTGTGTGCTGATGCAATTAATAACATTACAAGTCACTGTGTGCTGCTTCAATTAGTAACATTACCAGTCACTGTCTGCGGCTGCAATTAGTAACATAACTAGTTACTATGTGCTGTTGCAATTAGCAACATTACCAGTTACTATGTGCTACTGCAATTAGTAACATTACCAGTCACTGTCTGCTGTTGCAATTAGTAACATTACCAGTCACTGTGTGCTGTTGCAATTAGCAACATTACCAGTAACTGTGTGCTGTTGCAATTAGTAACATTACCAGTCACTGTGTGCTGTTGCAATTAGTAACATTACCAGTAACTGTGTGCTACTGCAATTAGTAACATTACCAGTCACTGTGTGCTGTTGCAATTGGTAACATTACCAGTCACTGTGTGCTACTGCAATGAGTAACATTACCAGTAACTGTGTGCTGTTGCAATTAGTAACATTACCAGTCACTGTGTGCTGCTGCAATTAGAAACATTACCAGTCACTGTCTGCTGTTGCAATTAGCAACGTTACCAGTCACTGTGTGCAACTGCAATTAGTAACATTACCAGTCACTGTGTGCTACTGCAATTAGTAACAATACCAGTCACTGTGTGCTGTTGCAATTAGTAACATTACAAGTCACTGTGTGCTGATGCAATTAGTAACATTACCAGTCACTGTGTGCTGATGCAATTAGTAACATTACAAGTCACTGTGTGCTGCTGCAATTAGTAACATTACCAGTCACTGTCTGCTGCTGCAATTAGTAACATAACTAGTTACTATGTGCTGTTGCAATTAGCAACATTACCAGTTACTATGTGCTACTGCAATTAGTAACATTACCAGTCACTGTCTGCTGTTGCAATTAGTAACATTACCAGTCACTGTGTGCTGTTGCAATTAGTAACATTACCAGTAACTGTGTGCTGTTGCAATTAGTAACATTACCAGTCACTGTGTGCTGTTGCAATTAGTAACATTACCAGTAACTGTGTGCTACTGCAATTAGTAACATTACCAGTAACTGTGTGCTGTTGCAATTAGTAACATTACCAGTCACTGTGTGCTACTGCAATGAGTAACATTACCAGTAACTGTGTGCTGTTGCAATTAGTAACATTACCAGTCACTGTGTGCTGTTGCAATTAGTAACATTACCAGTCACTGTGTGCTGTTGCAATGAGTAACATTACCAGGCACTGTCTGCTGTTGCAATTAGTAACATTACCAGGCACTGTCTGCTGTTGCAATGAGTAACATTACCAGTCACTGTGTGCTGTTGCAATTAGTAACATTACCAGTCACTGTGTGCTGTTTTAATTAGTAACATTACCAGTCACTGTGTGCTGTTGCAATTAGTAACATTACCAGTCACTGTGTCCTGTTGCAATTAGCAAAATTACCAGTCACTGTGTGCTGTTGCAATTTGTAACATTACCAGTTACTGTGTGCTACTGCAATTAGTAACATTACCAGTTACTGTGTGCTGCTGCAATTAGTAACATTACCAGTCACTGTGTGCTGTTGCAATTAGTAACATTACCAGTCACTTTGTGCTACTGCAATTAGCAACATTACCAGTCACTGTCTGCTGTTGCAATTAGTAACATTACTAGTCACTGTCTGCTACTGCAATTAGTAACATTACCAGTCACTGTCTGCTACTGCAATTAGTAACATTACCAGTCACTGTCTGCTACTGCAATTAGTAACATTACCAGTCACTGTCTGCTACTGCAATTAGTAACATTACCAGTCACTGTCTGCTGTTGCAATTAGTAACATTACCAGTCACTGTCTGCTACTGCAATTAGTAACATTACCAGTCACTGTCTGCTGTTGCAATTAGTAACATTACCAGTCACTGTCTGCTGTTGCAATTAGCAACGTTACCAGTCACTGTGTGTATTGCAATTAGTAACATTACCAGTCACTGTCTGCTGTTGCAATTAGCAACGTTACCATTCACTGTCTGCTACTGCAATTAGTAACATTACCAGTCTCTGTGTGCTGTTGCAATCAGAAACGTTACCAGTCACTGTCTGCTGTTGCAATTAGCAGCGTTACCAGTCACTGTCTGCTGTTGCAATTAGTTACATTACCAGTCACTGTCTGCTGTTGCAATTAGCAACGTTACCAGTCACTGTGAGCTACTGCAAATAGTAGCATTACCAGTCACTGTGTGCTACTGCAACTAGTAACATTACCAGTCACTGTCTTCTGTTGCAATTAGCAACATTACCAGTCACTGTCTGCGGTTGCAATTAGCAATATTACCTGTCACTGTCTGCTGTTGCAATTAGCTACATTACCAGTCACTGTCTGCTGTTGCAATTAGCAACATTACTAGTCACTGTCTGCTGTTGTAATTAGCAATATTACCTGTCACTGTCTGCTGTTGCAATTAGCAACATTACCAGTCACTGTGTGCTGTTGCAATTAGTAACATTGCTAGTCACTGTCTGCTGTTGCAATTTGCAACGTTACCTGTCATTGTGTGCTACTGCAATTAGCAACATTAGCAGTCATTTCTGGTGTTGCAATTAGCAACATTACCAGTCACTGTCTGCTGTTGCAATTAGCAATATTACCTGTCACTGTCTGCTGTTGCAATTAGCAATATTACTATTCACTGTCTGCTGTTGCAATTAGCAATATTACGAGTCACTGTCTGGTGTTGCAATTAGCAACATTACCAGTCACTGTCTGCTGTTGCAATTAGCAATATTACCTGTCACTGTGTGTTGTTGCAATTAGCAATATTACCTGTCACTGTCTGCTGTTGCAATTAGCAATATTACCATCACTGTCTGCTGTTGCAATTAGCAATATTACCATCACTGTCTGCTGTTGCAATTAGCAACATTACCAGTCACTGTCTGCTGTTGCAATTAGCAATATTACCTGTCACTGTCTGCTGTTGCAATTAGCAATATTACCATCACTGTCTGCTGTTGCAATTAGCAACATTACCAGTCACTGTCTGCTGTTGCAATTAGCAACATTACCAGTCACTGTCTGCTGTTGCAATTAGCAACATTACCAGTCACTGTCTGCTGTTGCAATTAGCAACATTACCAGTCACTGTCTGCTGTTGCAATTAGTAATATTACCTGTCACTGTCTGCTGTTGCAATTAGCAACATTACCAGTCACTCTCTGGTGTTGCAATTAGCAACATTACCAGTCACTCTCTGGTGTTGCAATTAGCAACATTACTAGTCACTGTCTGGTGTTGCAATTAGCAACATTACCAGTCACTGTCTGGTGTTGCAATTAGCAACATTACTGGTCACTGGCTGGTGTGTCAATTAGCGACATTAGCAGTCACTGTCTGGTGTTGCAATCAGTAACATTACTAGTCACTGTCGGTGTTTCGAGTAGCAACAATACCAGTCACTGTCTGCTGTTGCAATTAGCAACATTACTAGTCACTGTCGGTGTTTCGAGTAGCAACATTACCAGTCACTGTCTGCTGTTGCAATTAGCAATATAACCTGTCATTGTCTGTTGTTGCAATTAGCAATATTACCTGTCACTTTCTGCTGTTGCAATTATCTACATTACCAGTCACTGTTTGCTGTTGCAATTAGTAACGTTACCAGTCACTGTCTGGTGTTGCAATTAGCAACATTACTAGTCACTGTCTGCTGTTGCAATTAGCAACATTACCAGTCACTGTCTGGTGTAGCAATTGGCAACACTACCAGTCTATGTTCGTCACTGTCTCGTGTTGTAATTGGCAACACTACCAGTCTGTGTTCGTCACTGTCTCCTGTTGTAATTAGCAACACTAATAGTCTGTGTTCGTCGCTGTCTCGTGTTGTAATTGGCAACACTACCAGTCTGTGTTCGTCACTGTCTCGTGTTGTAATTGGCAACACTACCAGTCTATGTTCGTCACTGTCTCGTGTTGTAATTGGCAACACTACCAGTCTGTGTTCGTCACTGTCTCGTGTTGTAATTGGCAACACTACCAGTCTATGTTCAGCACTGTCTGGTGTTGCAATTGGCAACACTATCAGTCTATGTTCATCACTGTCTCGTGTTGTAATTGGCAACGCTACCAGTCTGTGTTCGTCACTGTCTCCTGTTGTAACTGGCAACACTACCAGTCTATGTTCGTCACTGTCTCGTGTTGTAATTGGCAACACTACCAGTCTATGTTCGTTACTGTCTGGTGTTGCAATTGTCAACACTACCAGTCTATGTTCATAACTGTCTCGTGTTGTAATTGGCAACACTACCAGTCTGTGTTCGTCACAGACTGATGGTGTCAGTAGGAACATTACATTTCATGACACTTTGTGATCGTTACTCTGGTGCTGACAGTTGCAATATTACAGTTCTTGACAGTTTGTGTTGTCAAAGACTGATGGTGTCAGTAGGAACATCAGATTGGCTTGTGACACAGTGATGATGTCAGTAGGAACATTACAGTTCCTGATAGTTTGTGTTGTCACAGTTTGATGATGTCAGTAGGTACATTATAGTTCCTGACAGTTTGTGTTGTCACAGACTAATGATGTCAGTAAGAACATTACAGTTCCTGACATTTGGTGTTACCTCAGACTGATGATATCAGTAGGAACATTAAGTTCCTGACAGTTTGTGTTGTTACAGACTGATGATGTCAGTAGGAATATTAAAGTTCCTGACAGTTTGTGTTGTCACAGACTGATGATGTCCATAGGAACATTACAGTTCCTGAATGTTACTGTTTGTCACAGACTGAAGATGTCAATAGGAATATTACCAGATTGTGCTAGTGAGACAGTGATGATGTCAGTAGGAATATTACAGTTCCTGACAGTTTGTGTTGTCACAGACTGATGACGTCGGTAGGAACATTACAGTTCCTGACAGTTTGTGTTGTCACAGACTGATGGTGTCAGTAGGAACATTACCAGATTGTGCTAGTGACACAGTGATGATGTCAGTAGGAATATTATAGTTCCTGACAGTTTGTGTTGTTACAGACTGATGATGTCAGTAGGAACATTACAGTTCCTGACAGTTTGTGTTGTCACAGACTGATGGTGTTAGTAGGAACATTACCAGATTGTGCTAGTGACACAGTGATGATGTCAGTAGGAATATTATAGTTCCTGACAGTTTGTGTTGTCACAGACTGATGATGTCAGTAGGAACATTACAGTTCCTGACAGTTTGTGTTCATAGACTGATGGTGTCAGTAGGAACATTACAGTTCCTGACAGTTTGTGTTGTCACAGACTGATGATGTCCATAGGAACATTACAGTTCCTGAATGTTACTGTTTGTCACAGACTGATGATGTCAGTAGGAACATTACAGTTCCTGACAGTTTGTGTTCCCAGACTGATGGTGTCAGTAGGAACATTACAGTTCCTGACAGTTTGTGTTGTCACAGACTGATGATGTCTATAGGAACATTACAGTTCCTGAATGTTACTGTTTGTCACAGACTGAAGATGTCAATAGGAATATTACCAGATTGTGCTAGTGAGACAGTGATGATGTCATAGGAACATTACAGTTCTTGAATGTTACTGTTCGTCACAGAGTGATTATGTTACAATACACTATGCTCGTATAAGAAAGAAAGCTTCAGATCACTCTCCCGATAGAGTAGCTTCTTTATAATAAGTTTGCTAATAAGTTCTTTGATAAACCTTGTACTTCGTTTTCTCACAGTGATAGAAAAAGGTAATATATATACAGGTGTTTAAAAAATACGGGGCGTAATTTCAGGTATGTATTTCCCACATGTAGACAATCAAATTAGTTCATTATAACATGTGTCCGGAAATGCTTCATTTCCGAGTTATGGCCTTCACAACATTGAAATACACTGGAACGTTTTTCTTTCCGCAGGTTGTTGTCATTACAGAAGATGTTCAAAATGTCCACCTCCTGCTTGAATACAGACCTCACATCGATGTATTACTGACTTGCGAACACGATCCCAAACTCCAGGAGTATTGCGTATGTCCTCACAACTTGCCACAATTCGATTCCGAAGGGATTCCAAATCCGGCACCGGAGACGAATAAACCAATAATTTTAAATGGCCCCACAAGTAGAAATCGAGAGGGTTCAGATCAGGTGAGCGTGGAGGCCAAGCAATTCGGCCACCTCTACGTATCCATCGATCAGGAAACCTTCGATCCAAGTACCGGCGAGCTGTAAGACTGAAGTGTGCAGGAGCGCCATTATGCAAGAAGTGAATGTGTTGATGATTGATCAGTGGAGTGTCTTCGAAAACGTCAGGTATGGTGTTTTCCAGGAAGTTTGTGTACGCCTGCCCCGTAAGTCTGTTTACAAGTACATGGGGTCCAACTAATCGATCACCAATGATACCGGCCCACATGTTGAGGGAGAACCGCACCTTGTGATGAGATACAACAGTTGCACGTGGGTTTTCATGCGACCATACATGCTGATTGTGGAAATTTGTTTTGCCATCTCTTGTGAACTGTGCTTCATCTGTAAATAATACGACGGCAGAAAAGTTCGGATTTACACCACACTGCTGCAAGAACCACTGACAGAACCTAACTCGTGCAGGGTAATCTGCTGGTGACGGGGCCTGTACACGTTGTAAATGATAAGGATACAATTGATACTCGTTCAACAGTCTCCAGACAGTCGTATGAGGAACATTGACTTGCAACGCTAACCGTCATGTGCCGATAGAAGGAGTCCTGTCCACAGCCTCCAGAATCTCCTCCTGCACTTGTGGAGTTGTAGATCTTGGTCGTCCCCTTCCCAAACCAGGAGAGGTGAATGTTCCATACTCGCACAGACGGGAATGGAGACGTACAAATGTCTTCCGATCTGGACATTGTCGCTGTGGGTACCTCTCCTGGTACAAACGACTAGCCAGCGCAGCATTGCCGTCCGCCTTACCGTACATGAAGTGTATCTCTGCCTTGATTTGAATACATGTCGCACAGTCTTAACGCCTAAAGAACACTGAATGTAACCTTCCTCAGAATGAACTATCAGAGCGCCCTCCTAATGTCTCCTTTGACGGCAAAGACCTGCAGAAAGAAAAACGTTCCAGTGAATTCCAATGTTGTGAAGGCCATAACTCGGAAATGAAGCATTTCCGGACACACGTTATAATGAACTATTTTGATTATCTTCATGTGGGAAATACATACCGGAAATTATGCCCCGTATTTTTGAAACATCATGTATGTATGTATGTATGTATGTATGTATGTATGTATGTATGTATGTATGTATGTATGTATGTATGTATGTATGTACGTACGTACGTACGTATGTATGTATGTATGTATGTATGTATGTATGTATGTACGTGTATATATATATATATATATATATATATATATACACACACCTGTATCAATGATAAATGTTAATATATACATAGTCACTTTGAAACGCAAGATAAAAACATTTGCTTTTTATCAATGAACACAAGGAGAGGCCAATGCGCATGTGTGGTTGTGAGTGTGGAACTAAGTACTAATTATGTAAGAATAGTAATCTATTTTGGGTGTTTCACAAACACTCTTTTCACTGTGTTTTACAAATCTTCAACTCTTTATTTTGGCACTAAGGAATGCGACAGACGGTCTTAACGATCAACAAACTCTGGCTTATATCCTATAGACCACGTCCAACCGTTTCATCTGACGTCACATTCCTTACTGGGCAACGTCACATCAACCTACACTTCTATACTATACAATTTATTGCACATATTCTTATATGTAAAATCTTTTTTCTTTTAGTAAGAATTTGGCTGTTTTACAGTTATACAAAAGTCGTTGAGAATAAAAAGGTCTTAGAGGTTATTCATAAAACATTCAAGACCATAATTCCATTTGAAATGAAATGTTTTATATTGTGTTCGTTTCCCACACATGTAGAAGTACTCAGAATAAAGAAGGCTTCAGCGGTAATTCTAAAGTAATTCAAGGTATACTTTATACTTTTCATCTAAAAATCCTTGTAGTCGTTCTCCGCGGTTACCGTGCTAACTTCATATACAAAATGTCGCGGGTTCAAACCCGGCGGAGGACGATGGACTTTTTCGGGTGTACACATCCTTAGAATGGCTTCCTACGGAAGAGAAGTAAAGCCATTGGTCCCGTGTCGTAGATTTACGGCACGTAAAAGAACCTCAAGCCTGATAGAGAGACCTCTGAGCAAAATTAAGTGGTCTTTCACGCCCAATTTAGAATGGGACGCTGAGAACCACAGCAGTTAAAGAGCGTCCATAAATAACACGCCTTTTTTTCCAAAATCCTTAATATACCTATTGCGTTTAAATTAAAATCGTTGCGGCCATTTTTGAGAAAATCTACCATATAAAGGGTAGTCTGCGGTGGGAGAATTCTTCAATGTCTCGTCCTTGTAAGACACCTACTCCCGATATCGAACTTATGGGTGGAATGCAATACCTTCTCTACTTCATGTGTACATGGATCCAGAACTCGTCATACCTATATGTGTTTAATTCACATGAAGATTTCTATCCACTCCTCAACAAAATAGTATTAAAGGTTATAGCTGTATGGACTTGATGCTAGTCGAGGTATCTGCAATGGGAATTTTCATTATCGTGCTGCTGAAAAAGTAAACAAAGCTGTGACGTAGAACACAAGCTCTGTATACTACAACAAACTGGCAACATTTTCTATTATTATCGTGCTGCTGAAAAAGTAAACAAAGCTGTGACGTTGAAGACAAGCTCTGTATATTTCAACAAACTGGCAACATTTTCTATTATTATCGTCCTGCTGAAAAAGTAAACAAAGCTGTGACGTTGAAGACAAGCTCTGTATATTACAACAAACTGGCAACATTCTCTATTATTATCGTGCTGCTGCAAAAGTAAACAAAGCTGTGTGGTTGAAGACAAGCTCTGTATATTACAACAAACTAGCAACATATTCTATTATTATCGTGCTGCTGAAAAAGTAAACAAAGTTGTGACTTTGAAGACAAGCTCTGTATATTCCAACAAACTGGCAACATTTTCTTCCTTATCGTGCTATTGAAAAAGTAAACAAAGCTGTGACGTTGAAGACAAGCTCTGTATATTAAAACAAACTGGCAACATTTTCTATTATTATCGTGCTGCTGAAATAGTAAACAAAGCTGTGACGTTGAAGACAAGCTCTGTATATTACAACAAACTGGCAACATTTTCTATTATTATCGTGCTGCTGAAAAAGTAAACAAAGCTGTGACGTTGAAGACAAGCTCTGTATATTACAACAAACTGGCAACATATTCTATTATTATCGTACTGCTGAAAAAGTAAACAAAGCTGTGACGTTGAAGAAAAGCTCTGTATATTACAACAAACTGGCAACATTTTCTATTATTATCTTGCTGCTGAAAAAGTAAACAAAGCTGTGAAGTTGAAGACAAGCTCTGTATATTACAACAAACTGGCAACATTTTCTATTATTATCGTGCTGCTGAAAAAGCAAACAAAGTTGTGACTTTGAAGACAAGCTCTGTATATTACAACAAACTGGCAACATTTTCTTCCTTATCGTGCTGCTGAAAAAGTAAACAAAGCTGTGACGTTGAAAACAAGCTCTGTATATTACAACAAACTGGCAACATTTTCTATTTTTATCGTGCTGCTGAAAAAGTAAACAAAGCTGTGACATTGAAGACAAGCTCTATATATCACAACAAACTGGACACATTTTTCTCCTTATCGTGCTGCTGAAAAAGTAAACAAAGCTGTGACGTCGAAGACAAGCTCTGTATACTACAACAAAGTGGAAACATTTTCTTCCTTATCGTGCTGCTGAAAAAGTAAACAAAGCTGTGACGTTGAAGACAAGCTCTGTATATTACGACAAACTGGCAACATTTTCTATTATTCTCGTGCTGCTGAAATAGTAAACAAAGCTGTGACGTTGAAGACAAGCTCTGTATATTACAACAAACTGGCAACATTTTCTTCCTTATCATTGCGCTGAAAAAGTAAACAAAGCTGTGACGTTGAAGACAAGCTCTGTATATTACAACAAACTGGCAACATTTTCTATTATCGTGCTGCTGAAAAAGTAAACAAAACTGTGACGCTGCAGAAAAGCTCTGTATATTACAACAAACTAGCAACATTTCCTATTATTATCGTGCCGCTGAAAAAGTAAAAAAAGGTAGCTCTGTATATTACAACAAACTGGCAACATTTTCTATTATTATCGTGCTGCTGAAAAAGTAAACAAAGTTGTGACATTGAAGACAAGCTCTGTATATTACAACAAACTGGCAACATTTTCTTCCTTATCGTGCTGCTGAAAAATTAAACAAAACTGTGACGTTGAAGACAAGCTCTGTATAATACAACAAACTGGCAACATTTTCTATTATTATTATTGTGCTGCAGAAAAAGTAAACAAAGCTGTGACGTTGAAGACAAGCTCTGTATATTACAACAAACTGGCAACATTTTCTTCCTTATGGTGCTGCTGAAAAAGTAAACAAAGCTGTGACGTTGAAGACAAGCTCTGTATATTACAACAAACTGGCAACATTTTCTGATATTATCATGCTGCTGAAAAAGTAAACAAAGCTGTGACGTTGAAGACAAGCTCTGTATATTACAACAAACTGGCAACATTTTCTATTATTATCGTGCTGCTGAAAAAATAAACAAAGCTGTGACGTTGAAGACAAGCTCTGTATATTACAACAAATTGGCAACATTTTCTATTATCATCGTGCTGCTGAAAAAATAAACAAAACTGTGAAGTTGAAGACAAGCTCTGTATATTACAACAAACTGGCAACATTTTCTATTATTATCGCGCTGCTGAAAAAATAAACAAAGCTGTGACGTTGAAGACAAGCTCTGTATATTACAACAAATTGGCAACATTTTCTATTATCATCGTGCTGCTGAAAAAATAAACAAAACTGTGAAGTTGAAGACAAGCTCTGTATATTACAACAACTTGGACACCTTTTCTCCATTATCGTGCCGCTGAAAAAGTAAACAAAGCCGTGACGTTGAAGACAAGCTCTGTATATTACAACAAACTGGCAACATTTTCTATTATTTTCGAGCTGCTGAAAAAGTAAACAAAGCTGTGACGTTGCAGACAACCTCTGTATATTACAACAAACTGGCAACATTTTCTATTATTATCGTGCTGCTGAAAAAGTAAACAAGGTTGTGACGTTGAAGAAAAGCTCTGTATATTACAACAAACTGGCAACATTTTATTCCTTATCGTGCTGCTGAAATAATAAACAAAGCTGTGACATTGAAGACAAGCTCTGTATATTACAACAAATTGGCAACATTTTCTATTATTATCGTGCTGCTGAAAAAGTAAACAAAGCTGTGACGTTGAAGACAAGCTCTGTATATCACAACAAACTGGCAACATTTTCCTCCTTATCGTACTGCAGAAAAAGTAAACAAAGCTGTAACGTTGAAGACAAGCTCTGTATATTACAACAAACTGGCAACATATTCTATTATTATCGTGCTGCTGAAAAAGTAAACAAAGATGTGACGTTGAAGAAAAGCTCTGTATATTACAACAAACTGGCAACATTTTCTATTATTATCTTGCTGCTGAAAAAGTAAACAAAGCTGTGAAGTTGAAGACAAGCTCTGCATATTACAACAAACTGGCAACATTTTCTATTATTATCGTGCTGCTGAAAAAGTAAACAAAGTTGTGACTTTGAAGACAAGCTCTGTATATTCCAAAAAACTGGACACATTTTCTTCCTTACCGTGCTGTTGAAAAAGTAAACAAAGCTGTGACGTTGAAGACAAGCTCTGTATATTAAAACAAACTGGCAACATTTTCTATTATTATCGTGCTGCTGAAATAGTAAACAAAGCTGTGACGTTGAAGACAAGCTCTGTATATTACAACAAACTGGCAACATTTTCTATTTTTATCGTGCTGCTGAAAAAGTAAACAAAGCTGTGACATTGAAGACAAGCTGTATATATCACAACAAACTGGATACATTTTTCTCCTTATCGTGCTGCTGAAAAAGTAAACAAAGCTGTGACGTCGAAGACAAGCTCTGTATATTACAACAAATTGGAAACATTTTCTTCCTTATCGTTCTGCTGAAAAAGTAAACAAAGCTGTGAAGTTGAAGACAAGCTCTGTATATTACAACAAACTGGCAACATTTTCCATTATTATCGTACTGCTGAAAAAGTAAACAAAGTTGTGACTTTGAAGACAAGCTCTGTATATTACAACAAACTGGCAACATTTTCTTCCTTATCGTGCTGCTGAATAAGTAAACAAAGCTGTGACGTTGAAGACAACCTCTGTATATTACAACAAACTACCAACATTTTCTTCCTTATCGTGCTGCTGAAAAATTAAACAAAGCTGTGACGTTGAAGACAAGCTCTGTATATTACAACAAACTGGCAACATTTTCTATAATTAATATCGTGCTGCTGCAAAGGTAAACAAATCTGTGACGTTGTAGATCGCTCTGTATATTACAACAAACTGGCAACATTTTCTATTATTATCGTGCTGCAGAAAAAGTAAACAAAGCTGTGACGTTGAAGACAAGCTCTGTATATTACAACAAACTGGCAACATTTTCTTCCTTATCGTGCTGCTGAAAAAGTAAACAAAGCTGTGACGTTGAAGACAAGCTCTGTGTATTACAACAAACTGGCAACATTTTCTATTAATATTATCGTGCTGCTGAAAAAGTAAACAAAGCTGTGACGTTGAAGACAAGCTCTGTATGCTGCAATAAACTGGCAACATTTTCTATTATTATCGTGCTGCTGAAAAAGTAAACAAAGCTGTGAAGTTGAAGACAAGCTCTGTATATTACAACAAACTGGCAACATTTCCTATTAATATCATCGTGCCGCTGAAAAAGTAAAAAAAGCTGTGACGTTGAAGACAAGCTCTGTATATTACAACAAACTGGCAACATTTGCTATTGTTATCGTGCGGAAGAAAAGGTAAACAAAGCTGTGACGTTGAAGACAAGCTCTGTATATTACAACACACTGGCAAGATTTTCTACTTTATCGTGCTGCTGAAAAAGTAAACAAAGCTGTGACGTTGAAAACAAGCTCTGTATATTACAACAAACTGGCAACATTTTCTATTATTATCGTGCTGCTGAAAAAGTAAACAAAGCTGTGACGTTGAAGACAAGCTCTGTATATTACCACAAACTGGCAACATTTTCTCCATTATCGTTTCGCTGAAAAAGTAAACAAATTGCGACGTTGAAGACAAGCTCTGTATATTACAACAAAATGGCAACTTTTCTATTATTATCGTGCTGCTGAAAAAGTAAACAAAGTTGTGACGTTGAAGACAATTTCAGTATATTAAAACAATCTGGCAACATTTTCTATTATAATCGTGCTGCTGAAAAAGTAAACAAAGCTGTGAAGTTGAAGACAAGCTCTGTATGTAACAACAAACTGGCAACATTTGCTATTATTATCGTACGGCAGAAAAAGTAAAGAAAGCTGTGACGTTGAAGACAAGCTCTGTATATTACAACAAACTGGTAAGATCTTCTTCCTTATCGTGCTGCTGAAAAAGTAAACAAAGCTGTGACGTTGAAGACAAGCTCTGTATATTACAACAAACTGGCAACAATTTCTATTATTATCGTTCCGCTGAAAAAGTAAACAAAGCTGTGACGTTGAAGACAAGCTCTGTATATCACAACAAACTGGCGACATTTTCTATTATTATTATCGTGCTGCTGAAAAAGTAAACAAAGCTGTGACGTTGAAGACAAGCTCTGTATATTACAACAAACTGGCAACATTTTCTATTATTATCGTCCTGCTGAAAAAGTAAACAAAGCTGTGACGTTGAAGACAAGCTCTGTATATTACAACAAACTGGCAACATTTTCTATTATTATCGTGCTGCTGAAAAAGTAAACAAATTTGTGACTTTGAAGACAAGTTCTGTATATTACAACAAACTGGCAACAGTTTCTATAATTATCGTGCTGCTGAAAAAGTAAACAAAGCTGTGACGTTGAAGACAAGCTCTGTATATTACAACAAACTGACAACATTTTCTCCATTATCGTGCCGCTGAAAAAGTAAACAAAGTTGTGACGCTGAAGACAAGCTCTGTATATTACAACAAACTGGCTACATTTTCTATTATTATCGTGCTGCTGAAAAAGTAAACAAACTGTGAAGTTGAAGACAAGTTCCGTATATTACAACAAACTGGCAATATTTTCTTCCTTATCGTGCTGCTGATAAAGTAAACAAAGCTGTGACGTTGAAGACAAGCTCTGTATATTACAAAACTGGCAACATTTTCTATCATTTTCGTGCTGCTGAAAGAGTAAACAAAACTGTGACGTTGAAGACAAGCTCTGTATAACACAACAAACTGGAAACATTTACTATCATTATTATTATTATTATTATTATTATTGTGCTGCAGAAAAAGTAAACAAAACTGTGACGTTGAAGACAAGCTCTGTATAATACAACAAACTGGTACATTTTCTACTATTATTATCGTGCTTCTGAAAAAAGTAAACAAAGCTGTGACGTTGAAGACAAGCTCTGTATATCACAACAAACTGGCAACATTTTCCTCCTTATCGTGCTGCTGAAAAAGTTAACAAAGCTGTGACGTTGAAGACAAGCTCTGTATGTTATATCAAATTGGCAACATTTTCTTCCTTATCGTGCTGCTGAAAAAGTAAACAAAGCTGTGACGTTGAAGACAAGCTCTGTATATTACAACAAATTGGCAATATTTTCTACTATTAACGTGATGCTGAAAAAGTAAACAAAGCTGTGACGTTGAAGACAAGCTCGGTATATTACAACAAACTGGGAACATTTTCTATTATTATCGTGCTGCTGAAAAAGTAAGCAAAGCTGTGACGTTGAACACAAGCTCTGTATATTACAACAAACTGGCAACATTTTCTCCATTATCGTGCCGCTGAAAAAGTAAACAAAGCTGTGACGCTGAAGACAAGCTCTGTATATTACAACAAACTGGCAACATTTTCTCCATTATTGTGCCGCTGAAAAAGTAAACAAAGCTGTGACGTTGAAGAAAATCTCTGTATATTACAACAAACTGGCAACATTTTCTTCCTTATCGTGCTGCTGAAAAAGTAAACAAAGCTGTGACGTTGAAGACAAGCTCTGTATATTACAACAAACTGGCAACATTTTCTATTATTATCGTGCTGCTGAAAAAGTAAACAAAGCTGTGACGTTGAAGACAAGCTCTGTATATTACAACAAACTGGCAACATTTTCTCCCTTATCGTGCTGCTGAAAAAGTAAACAAAGCTGTGACGTTGAAGAAAAGCTCTGTATATTACAACAAACTGGCAACATTTTCTATTATTATCTTGCTGCTGAAAAAGTAAACAAAGCTGTGAAGTTGAAGACAAGCTCTGTATATTACAACAAACTGGCAACATTTTCTATTATCATCGTGCTGCTGAAAAAGTAAACAAAGCTGTGACATTGAATACAAGCTCTATATACCACAACAAACTGGACACATTTTTCTCCTTATCGTGCTGCTGAAAAAGTAAACAAAGCTGTGACGTCGAAGACAAGCTCTGTATATTACAACAAAGTGGAAACATTTTCTTCCTTATCGTGCTGCTGAAAAAGTAAACAAAGCTGTGACGTTGAAGACAAGCTCTGTATATTACAACAAACTGGCAACATTTTCTATTATTATCGTGCTGCTGAAAAAGTAAACAAAGTTATGACTTTGAAGACAAGCTCTGTATATTCCAACAAACTGGCAACATTTTCTTCCTTATCGTGCTGTTGAAAAAGTGAACAAAGCTGTGACGTTGAAGACAAGCTCTGTATATTAAAACAAACTGGCAACATTTTCTATTATTATCGTGCTGCTGAAATAGTAAACAAAGCTGTGACGTTGAAGACAAGCTCTGTATATTACAACAAACTGGCAACATTTTCTATTATTATCGTGCTGCTGAAGAAGTAAACAAAGCTGTGACGTTGAAGACAAGCTCTGTATATTACAACAAACTGGCAACATATTCTATTATTATCGTGCTGCTGAAAAAGTAAACAAGGCTGTGACGTTGAAGAAAAGCTCTGTATATTACAACAAACTGGCAACATTTTCTATTATTATCTTGATGCTGAAAAAGTAAACAAAGCTGTGAAGTTGAAGACAAGCTCTGTATATTACAACAAACTGGCAACATTTTCCATTATTATCGTGCTGCTGAAAAAGTAAACAAAGTTCTGACTTTGAAGACAAGCTCTGTATATTACAACAAACTGGCAACATTTTCTTCCTTATCGTGCTGCTGAAAAAGTAAACAAAGCTGTGACGTTGAAGACAAGCTCTGTATATTACAACAAACTGGCAACATTTTCTATCATTTTCGTGCTGCTGAAAAAATAAACAAAGCTGTGAAGTTGAAGACAAGCTCTGTATATTACAACAAACTGGCAACATTTTCTATTAATATCATCGTGCCGCTGAAAAAGTAAACAAAACTGTGACGTTGAAGCCAAGCTCTGTATAATACAACAAACTGGCAACATTTTCTAATATTATTATTGTGCTGCAGAAAAAGTAAACAAAGCTGTGACGTTTAAGACAAGGTCTGTATATTACAACAAACTGGCAACATTTTCTTCCTTATCGTGCTGCTGAAAAAGTAAACAAAGCTGTGACGTTGAAGACAAGCTCTGTATATCACAACAAACAGGCAACATTTTCTACTATTTTCGTGCTGCTGAAACAGTAAACAAAGCTGTGACGTTGAAGACAAGCTCTGTATATTACAACAAACTGGCAACTTTTTCTATTATCATCGTGCTGCTGAAAAAGTAAACAAAGCTGTGAAGTTGAAGACAAGCTCTGTATATTACAACAAACTGGCTACATTTTCTTCCTTATCGTGCTGCTGAAAAAATAAACAAAGCTGTGAAGTTGAAGACAAGCTCTGTATATTACAACAAAATGGCATCATTTTCTATTATTATCGTGCTGCTGAAAAAGTAAACAAAGCTTTGACGTTGAAGACAAGCTCTGTATATCACAACAAACTGGCAACATTTTCCTCCATATCGTGCTGCTGAAAAAGTAAACAAAGCTGTGACGTTGAAGACAAGCTCTGTATATTACAACAAACTAGCAACATTTTCTACCTTATTGTGCTGCTGAAAAATTAAACAAAGCTGTGACGTTGAAGACAAGCTCTGTATATTACAACAAACTGGCAACATTTTCTATAATTAATATCGTGCTGCTGCAATGGTAAACAGAGCTGTGACGTTGAAGATCGCTCTGTATATTACAACAAACTGGCAACATTTTCTATTATTATCGTGCTGCAGAAAAAGTAAACAAAGCTGTGACGTTGAAGACAAGCTCTGTATATTACAACAAACTGGCAACATTTTCTTCCTTATCGTGCTGCTGAAAAAGTAAACAAAGCTGTGACGTTGAAGACAAGCTCTGTGTATTACAACAAACTGGCAACATTTTCAATTATTATTATTGTGCTGCTGAAAAAGTAAACAAAGCTGTGACGTTGAAGTCAAGCTCTGTATGCTACAACAAACTGGCAACATTTTCTATTATTATCGTGCTGCTGAAAAAGTAAACAAAGCTGTGAAATTGAAGACAAGCTCTGTATATTACAACAAACTGGCAACATTTTCTATTAATATCATCGTGCCGCTGAAAAAGTAAACAAAGCTGTGACGTTGCAGACAAGCTCTGTATGCTACAACAAACTGGCAACATTTTCTTCCTTATCGTGCTGCTGAAAAAGGAAAACAAAGCTGTGACGTTGAAGACAAGCTCTGTATATAACAACAAACTGGCAACATTTGCTATTATTATCGTGCGGAGGAAAAGGTAAACAAAGCTGTGACGTTGAAAACAAGCTCGGTATATTACAACAAACTGGCAAGATTTTCTACTTTATCGTGCAGCTGAAAAAATAAACAAAGCTGTGACGTTGAAAACAAGCTCTGTATATTACAACAAACTGGCAACATTTTCTATTATTATCGTGCTGCTGAAAAAGTAAACAAAGCTGTGACGTTGAAGACAAGCTCTGTATATTACCACAAACTGGCAACATTTTCTCCATTATCGTTTCGCTGAAAAAGTAATCAAGGCTGTGACGTTGAAGACAAGCTCTGTATATTACAACAAAATGGCAACATTTTCTATTATTATCGTGCTGCTGAAAAAGTAAACAAAGTTGTGACGCTGAAGAATTTGTCAGTATATAGTATATTACAACAATCTAGCAACATTTTCTATTATAATCGTGCTGCTGAAAAAGTAAACAAAGCTGTGAAGTTGAAGACAAGCTCTGTATATTATAACAAACTGGCAACATTTTCTATTATTATCGTGCTGCTGAAAAAGTAAACAAAGTTGTGACTTTGAAGACAAGCTCTGTATATTCCAACAAACTGGCAACATTTTCTTCCTTATCGTGCTGTTGAAAAAGTAAACAAAGCTGTGACGTTGAAGACAAGCTCTGTATATTAAAACAAACTGGCAACATTTTCTATTATTATCGTGCTGCTGAAATAGTAAACAAAGCTGTGACGTTGAAGACAAGCTCTGTATATTACAACAAACTGGCAACATTTTCTATTATTATCGTGCTGCTGAAAAAGTAAACAAAATTGTGACGTTGAAGACAACCTCTGTATATTACAACAAACTGGCAACATATTCTATTATTATCGTGCTGCTGAAAAAATAAACAAAGCTGTGAATTTGAAGACAAGCTCTGTATATTACAACAAACTGGCAACATTTTCTATTAATATCATCGTGCCGCTGAAAAAGTAAACAAAACTGTGACGTTGAAGACAAGCTCTGTATAATACAACAAACTGGCAACATTTTCTATTATTATTGTGCTGCAGAAAAAGTAAACAAAGCTGTGACGTTTAAGACAAGCTCTGTATATTACAACAAACTGGCAGCATTTTCTTCCTTATCGTGCTGCTGAAAAAGTAAACAAAGCTGTGACGTTGAAGTCAAGCTCTGTATATCACAACAAACAGGCAACATTTTCTACTATTATCGTGCTGCTGAAAAAGTAAATAAAGCTGTGAAGTTGAAGACAAGCTCTGTATATTACAACAAACTGGCTACATTTTCTTCCTTATCGTGCTGCTGAAAAAATAAACAAAGCTGTGAAGTTGAAGACAAGCTCTGTATATTACAACAAAATGGCAACATTTTCTATTATTATCGTGCTGCTGAAAAAGTAAACAAAGCTGTGACGTTGAAGACAAGCTCTGTATATTACAACAAACTGGCAACATTTTCTATTATTATCGTGCTGCTGAAAAAGTAAACAAAGCTGTGACGTTGAAGACAAGCTCTGTATATCACAACAAACTGGCAACATTTTCCTCCTTATCGTGCTGCTGAAAAAGTAAACAAAGCTGTGACGTTGAAGACAACCTCTGTATATTACAACAAACTACCAACATTTTCTTCCTTATCGTGCTGCTGAAAAATTAAACAAAGCTGTGACGTTGAAGACAAGCTCTGTATATTACAACAAACTGGCAACATTTTCTATAATTAATATCGTGCTGCTGCAAAGGTAAACAAATCTGTGACATTGAAGATCGCTCTGTATATTACAACAAACTGGCAACATTTTCTATTATTATCGTGCTGCAGAAAAAGTAAACAAAGCTGTGACGTTGAAGACAAGCTCTGTATATTACAACAAACTGGCAACATTTTCTTCCTTATCGTGCTGCTGAAAAAGTAAACAAAGCTGTGACGTTGAAGACAAGCTCTGTGTATTACAACAAACTGGCAACATTTTCTATTATTATTATCGTGCTGCTGAAAAAGTAAACAAAGCTGTGACGTAGAAGACAAGCTCTGTATGCTACAATAAACTGGCAACATTTTCTATTATTATCGTGCTGCTGAAAAAGTAAACAAAGCTGTGAAGTTGAAGACAAGCTCTGTATATTACAACAAACTGGCAACATTTTCTATTAATATCATCGTGCCGCTGAAAAAGTAAAAAAAGCTGTGACGTTGAAGACAAGCTCTGTATATTACAACAAACTGGCAACATTTGCTATTATTATCGTGCGGAAGAAAAGGTAAACAAAGCTGTGACGTTGAAGACAAGCTCTGTATATTGCAACACACTGGCAAGATTTTCTACTTTATCGTGCTGCTGAAAAAGTAAACAAAGCTGTGACGTTGAAAACAAGCTCTGTATATTACAACAAACAGGCAACATTTTCTATTATTATCGTGCTGCTGAAAAAGTAAACAAAGCTGTGACGTTGAAGACAAGCTCTGTATATTACCACAAACAGGCAACATTTTCTCCATTATCGTTTCGCTGAAAAAGTAAACAAATTGTGACGTTGAAGACAAGCTCTGTATATTACAACAAAATGGCAACATTTTCTATTATTATCGTGCTGCTGAAAAAGTAAACAAAGTTGTGACGTTGAAGACAATTTCAGTACATTAAAACAATCTGGCAACATTTTCTATTACAAACGTGCTGCTGAAAAAGTAAACAAAGCTGTGAAGTTGAAGACAAGCTCTGTATGTAACAACAAACTGGCAACATTTGCTATTATTATCGTACGGCAGAAAAAGTAAAGAAAGCTGTGACGTTGAAGACAAGCTCTGTATATTACAACAAACTGGTAAGATCTTCTTCCTTATCGTGCTGCTGAAAAAGTAAACAAAGCTGTGACGTTGAAGACAAGCTCTGTATATTACAACAAACTGGCAACATTTTCTATTATTATCGTTCCGCTGAAAAAGTAAACAAAGCTGTGACGTTGAAGACAAGCTCTGTATATCACAACAAACTGGCGACATTTTCTATTATTATTATCGTGCTGCTGAAAAAGTAAACAAAGCTGTGACGTTGAAGACAAGCTCTGTATATTACAACAAACTGGCAACATTTTCTATTATTATCGTGCTGCTGAAAAAGTAAACAAAGCTGTGACGTTGAAGACAAGCTCTGTATATTACAACAAACTGGCAACATTTTCTATTATTATCGTGCTGCTGAAAAAGTAAACAAAGCTGTGACGTTGAAGACAAGCTCTGTATATTACAACAAACTGACAACATTTTCTCCATTATCGTGCCGCTGAAAAAGTAAACAAAGTTGTGACGCTGAAGACAAGCTCTGTATATTACAACAAACTGGCTACATTTTCTATTATTATCGTGCTGCTGAAAAAGTAAACAAACTGTGAAGTTGAAGACAAGTTCCGTATATTACAACAAACTGGCAATATTTTCTTCCTTATCGTGCTGCTGATAAAGTAAACAAAGCTGTGACGTTGAAGACAAGCTCTGTATATTACAAAACTGGCAACATTTTCTATCATTTTCGTGCTGCTGAAAGAGTAAACAAAGCTGTGAAGTTGAAGACAAGCTCTGTATATTACAACAAACTGGCAAAATTTTCTATTAATATCATCGTGCCGCTGAAAAAGTAAACAAAACTGTGACGTTGAAGACAAGCTCTGTATAACACAACTAACTGGAAACATTTACTATCATTATTATTATTATTATTATTATTATTATTGTGCTGCAGAAAAAGTAAACAAAACTGTGACGTTGAAGACAAGCTCTGTATATCACAACAAACTGGCAACATTTTCCTCCTTATCGTGCTGCTGAAAAAGTTAACAAAGCTGTGACGTTGAAGACAAGCTCTGTATATCACAACAAACTGGCAACATTTTCCTCCTTATCGTGCTGCTGAAAAAGTTAACAAAGCTGTGACGTTGAAGACAAGCTCTGTATGTTATATCAAATTGGCAACATTTTCTTCCTTATCGTGCTGCTGAAAAAGTAAACAAAGCTGTGACGTTGAAGACAAGCTCTGTATATTACAACAAATTGGCAATATTTTCTACTATTAACGTGATGCTGAAAAAGTAAACAAAGCTGTGACGTTGAAGACAAGCTCGGTATATTACAACAAACTGGGAACATTTTCTATTATTATCGTGCTGCTGAAAAAGTAAGCAAAGCTGTAACGTTGAACACAAGCTCTGTATATTACAACAAACTGGCAACATTTTCTCCATTATCGTGCCGCTGAAAAAGTAAACAAGGCTGTGACGCTGAAGACAAGCTCTGTATATTACAACAAACTGGCAACATTTTCTCCATTATTGTGCCGCTGAAAAAGTAAACAAAGTTGTGACGCTGAAGACAAGCTCTGTATATTACAACAAACTGGCTACATTTTCTATTATTATCGTGCTGCTGAAAAAGTAAACAAAGCTGTGAAGTTGAAGACAAGCTCCGTATATTACAACAAACTGGCAACATTTTCTACTATTATTATCGTGCTGCTGATAAAGTAAACAAAGCTGTGACGTTGAAGATAAACTCTGTATATTACAACAAACTGGCAACATTTTCTATTATTATCGTGCTGCTGAAAAGTAAACAAAGCTGTGACGTTGAAGAAAAGCTCTGTATGTTACAACAAATTGGCAACATTTTCAGCATTATCGTGCTGCTGAAAAAGTAAACAAAGTTGTGACGTTGAAGACAAGCTCTGTATATTACAACAAACTGGCAACATTTTCTATTATTATCGTGCTGCTGAAATAGTAAACAAAGCTGTGACGTTGAAGACAAGCTCTGTATATTACAACAAACTGGCAACATTTTCTATTGTTATCGTGCTGCTGAAAAAGTAAACAAAGCTGTGACGTTGAAGACAAGCTCTGTATATTACAACAAACTGGCAACATATTCTATTATTATCGTGCTGCTGAAAAAATAAACAAAGCTGTGAATTTGAAGACAAGCTCTGTATATTACAACAAACTGGCAACATTTTCTATTAATATCATCGTGCCGCTGAAAAAGTAAACAAAACTGTGACGTTGAAGACAAGCTCTGTATAATACAACAAACTGGCAACATTTTCTATTATTATTGTGCTGCAGAAAAAGTAAACAAAGCTGTGACGTTTAAGACAAACTCTGTATATTACAACAAACTGGCAACATTTTCTTCCTTATCATGCTGCTGAAAAAGTAAACAAAGCTGTGACGTTGAAGTCAAGCTCTGTATATTACAACACACTGGCAACATTTTCTATTAATATCATCGTGCCGCTGAAAAAGTAAACAAAACTGTGACCTTGAAGACAAGCTCTGTATAATACAACAAACTGGCAACATTTTCTATTATTATTATTATTATTGTGCTGCAGAAAAAGTAAACAAAGCTGTGACGTTGAAGACAAGCTCTGTATATTACAACAAATTGGCAACATTTTCTTCCTTATCGTGCTGCTGAAAAAGTAAACAAAGCTGTGACGTTGAAGACAAGCTCTGTATATCACAACAAACTGGCAACATTTTCTACTATTATCGTGCTGCTGAAACAGTAAACAAAGATGTGACGTTGAAGACTAGCTCTGTATATTACAACAAACTGGCAACATTTTCTAGTATCATTGTGCTGCTGAAAAATAAACAAAGCTGTGAAGTTGAAGACAAGCTCTGTATAATACAACAAACTGGCTACATTTTCTTCCTTATCGTTGTGCTGAAAAAATAAACAAAGCTGTGAAGTTGAAGACAAGCTCTGTATATTACAACAAAATAGCAACATTTCCTATTATTATCGTGCTGCTGAAAAATTAAACAAAGCTGTGACGTTGAAGACAAGCTCTGTATATTACGACAAACTGGCAACATTTTCTATTATTATCGTGCTGCTGAAATAGTAAACAAAGCTGTGACGTTGAAGACAAGCTCTGTATATTACAATAAACTGGCAAACATTTTCTTCCTTATCATTGCGCTGAAAAAGTAAACAAAGCTGTGACGTTGAAGACAAGCTCTGTATATTACAACAAACTGGCAACATTTTCTATTGTTATCGTGCCGCTGAAAAAGTAAAAAAAGGTAGCTCTGTATATTACAACAAACTGGCAACATTTTCTATTATTATCGTGCTGCTGAAAAAGTAAACAAAGTTGTGACTTTGAAGACAAGCTCTGTATATTACAACAAACTGGCAACATTTTGTTCCTTATCGTGCTGCTGAAAAATTAAACAAAACTGTGACGTTGAAGACAAGCTCTGTATAATACAACAAACTGGCAACATTTTCTATTATTATTATTGTGCTGCAGAAAAAGTAAACAAAGCTGTGACGTTGAGGACAACCTCTGTATATTACAACAAACTGGCAACATTTTCTTCCTTATCGTGCTGCTGAAAAAGTAAACAAAGCCGTGACGTTGAAGACAAGCTCTGTATATTAGAACAAACTTGCAACATTTTCTACTATTATTATCGTGCTGCTGAAAAAGGAAAACAAAGCTGTGACGTTGAAGACGAGCTCTGTATATTACAACAAACTGGCAACATTTTCTATTATTATCGTGCTGCTGAAAAAGTAAACAAGGTTGTGACGTTGAAGAAAAGCTCTGTATATTACAACAAACTGGCAACATTTTATTCCTTATCGTGCTGCTGAAATAATAAACAAAGCTGTGACATTGAAGACAAGCTCTGTATATTACAACAAATTGGCAACATTTTCTATTATTATCGTGCTGCTGAAAAAGTAAACAAAGCTGTGACGTTGAAGACAAGCTCTGTATATCACAATAAACTGGCAACATTTTCCGCCTTATCGTGCTGCAGAAAAAGTAAACAAAGCTGTAACGTTGAAGACAAGCTATGTATATTACAACAAACTGGCAACATTTTCTATTATTGTCGTGCTGCTGAAAAAGTAAACAAAGTTGTGACGTTGAAGACAAGCTCTGTATATAACAACAAATTGGCAACATTTTCTTCCTTATCGTGCTGCTGAAAAAGTAAACAAAGCTGTGACGTTGAAGACAAGCTCTGTATATTACAAAAAACTGGCAACATTTTTTATTATTATTATTATCGTGCTGCTGCAAAGGTAAACAAAGCTGTGACGTTGAAGACAAGCTCTGTATATTACAACAAACTGGCAACATTTTCTATTATTATCGTGCTGCAGAAAAAGTAAACAAAGCTGTGACGTTGAAGACAAGCTCTGTATATTAAAACAAACTGGAAATATTTTCTATTATTTATTATCGTGCTGCTGAAAAAGTAAACAAAGCTGTGACGTTGTAGACAAGCTCTGTATGTTACAACAAACTGGCAACATTTTCTATTATTATCGTGCTGCTGAAAAAGTAAACAAAGTTGTGACTTTGAAAACAAGCTCTATATATTACAACAAACTGGTACATTTTCTATTATTATTGTGCTGCTGAAAAAGTAAACAAGGCTGTGACGTTGAAGACAAGCTCTGTATGTTAGAACAAATTGGCAACATTTTCTTCCTTATCGTGCTGCTGAAAAAGTGAAAAAGCTGTGACTTTGAAGACGAGCTCTGTATATTACAACAAACTGGCAACATTTTCTTCCTTATCGTTCCGCTGCAAAAGTAAACAAAGCTGTGAACTTGAAGACAAGCTCTGTATATTACAACAAACTGGCAACATTTTCTATTATTATTATTATTATTGTGCTGCAGAAAAAGTAAACAAAGCTGTGACGTTGAAGACAAGCTCTGTATATTACAACAAACTGGCAACATCTTCCACCTTATCGTGCTGCTGAAAAAATAAACAAAGCTGGGACGTTGAACACAAGCTCTGTATATTACAACAAACTGGCAACATTTTCTACTATTATCGTGCTGCTGAAAAAGTAAACAAAGCTCGGACGTTGAAGACAAGCTCTGTACATTACAACAAACTGGCAACATTTTCTATTATCATCGTGCTGCTGATAAAGTAAACAAAGCTGTGATGTTGAAGACAAGCTCTGTATATTACAACAAATTGGCAACATTTACTACTATTATTGTGATGATGAAAAAGTAAACAAAGCTGTGACGTTGAAGACAAGCTCTGTATATTACAACAAACTGGCAACATTTTCTTCCTTATCATTGCGCTGAAAAAGTAAACAAAGCTGTGACGTTGAAGACAGGCTCTGTATATTACAACAAACTGGCAACATTTTCTGTTATTATCGTGCTGCTGCATAAGTAAACAAAGCTGTGACGTTGCAGAAAAGCTCTGTATATTACAACAAACTAGCAACATTTTCTATTATTATCGTGCCGCTGAAAAAGTAAAAAAAGGTAGCTCTGTATATTACAACAAACTGGCAACATTTTCTATTATTATCGTGCTGCTGAAAAAGTAAACAAAGTTGTGACTTTGAAGACAAGCTCTGTATATTACAACAAACTGGCAACATTTTGTTCCTTATCGTGCTGCTGAAAAATTAAACAAAACTGTGACGTTGAAGATAAGCTGTGTATTATAAAACAAAGTGGCAAAATTTTCTATTATTATTATTGTGCTGCAGAAAAAGTAAACAAAGCTGTGACGTTGAAGACAAGCTCTGTATATTACAACAAACTGGCAACATTTTCTTCCTTATCGTGCTGCTGAAAAAGTAAACAAAGCTGTGACGTTGAAGACAAGCTCTGTATATTACAACAAACAGGCAACATTTATTATTATTATTATTATTATTATTATTATTATTATCGTGCTGCTGCAAAGGTAAACATAGCTGTGACGTTGAAGACAAGCTCTGTATATTACAACAAACTGGCAACATTTTCTATTATTATCGTGCTGCAGAAAAAGTAAACAAAGCTGTGACGTTGAAGACAAGTTCTGTATATTAAAACAAACTGGAAGCATTTTCTATTATTATTATCGTGCTGCTGAAAAAGTAAACAAAGCTGTGACGTTGTAGACAAGCTCTGTATGTTACAACAAACTGGCAACATTTTCTATTATTATCGTGCTGCTGAAAAAGTAAACAAAGTTGTGACTTTGAAGACAAGCTCTGTATATTACAACAAACTGGCAACATTTTCTATTATTATTGTGCTGCTGAAAAAGTAAACAAAGCTGTGACGTTGAAGACAAGCTCTGTATAACACAACAAAGTGGCTACATTTTCTTCCTTATCGTGCTGCTGAAAAAGTGAACAAAGCTGTGACGTTGAAGACAAGCTCTGTATGTTACAACAAACTGGCAACATTTTCTTCCTTATCGTGCTGCTGAAAAAGTAAAAAAGCTGTGACTTTGAAGACAAGCTCTGTATATTACAACAAACTGGCAACATTTTCTTCCTTATCGTTCCGCTGCAAAAATAAACAAAGCTGTGACGTTAAAGACAAGCTCTGTATATTAAAACAAACTGGCAACATTTTCTATTATTATTATTATTATTATTGTGCTGCAGAAAAAGTTAACAAAGCTGTGACGTTGAAGACAAGCTCTGTATATTACAACAAACTGGCAACATCTTCTTCCTTATTGTGCTGCTGAAAAAGTAAACAAAGCTGGGACGTTGAACACAAGCTCTGTACATTACAACAAACTGGCAACATTTTCCATTATCATCGTGTTGCTGAAAAAGTAAACAAAGCTGTGATGTTGAAGACAAGCTCTGTATATTACAACAAATTGGCAACATTTTCTACTATTATTGTGATGCTGAAAAAGTAAACAAAGCTGGGACGTTGAAGACAAGCTCTGTATATTACAACAAACTGGCAACATTTTCTATTATCGTGCTGCTGAAAAAGTAAACTAAGCTGTGACGTTGAAGACAAGCTCTTTATATTACAACAAACTGGCAATATTTTCTATTATTATCTTGCTGCTGAAAAAGTAAACAAAGCTGTGAAGTTGAAGATAAGCTATGTATATTACAACAAACTGGCAACATTTTCTATTATCAATGTGCCGCTGAAAAAGTAAACAAAGCTGCGACGTTGAAGACAAGCTCTGTATATTACAACAAACTTTCAACATTTATTCCATGATCGTGCCGCTGAAAAAGTAAACAAAGCTGTGACGTTGAAGACAAGCTCTGTATATTACAACAAATTGGCAATATTTTCTACTATTAACGTGATGCTGAAAAAGTAAACAAAGCTGTGACGTTGAAGACAAGCTCTGTATATTACAACAAACTGGCAACATTTTCTATTATTATCGTGGTGCTGAAAAAGTAAACAAAGCTGTGACGTTGAATACAAGCTCTGTATATTACAACAAACTGGCAACATTTTCTCCATTATCGTGCCGCTGAAAAAGTAAACAAAGCTGTGACGTTGAAGACAAGCTCTGTATATTATAACACACTGGCAACATTTTCTCCATTATCGTGCCGCTGTAAAAGTAAACAAAGTTGTGACGCTGAAGACAAGCTCTGTATATTACAACAAACTGGCTACATTTTCTATTATTATCGTGCTGCTGAAAAAGTAAACAAAGCTGTGAAGTTGAAGACAAGCTTTGTATATTACAACAAACTGGCAACACTTTCTATTATTTTGGTGCTCCTGAAAAAGAAAATAAATCTGTGACGTTGAAGACAAGCTCTGTATATTACAACAAACTACCAACATTTTCTTCCTTATCGTGCTGCTGAAAAAGTAGACAAAGCTGTGAAGTAGAAGACAAGCTCTGTATATAACAACAAACTGGCAACATTTTCTCAATTATCGTGCTGCTGAAAAAGTAAACAAAGCTGTGACGTAGAAAACAAGATCTGTATTTAACAACAAACTGTTACATTTGCTATTATTATCGTGCGGCAGAAAAAGTAAACAAAGCTGTGACGTTGAAGACAAGCTATATATATATTACAACAAACCGGCAACATTTTCTATTATCATCGTGCTGCTGAAAAATAAACAAAGCTGTGAAGTTGAAGACAAGCTGTGTATATTACAACAAACTGGCTACATTTTCTTCCTTATTGTGCTGCTGAAAAAATAAACAAAGCTGTGAAGTTGAAGACAAGCTCTGTATATTACAACAAAATGGCAACATTTCCTATTATTACTGTGCTGCTGAAAAAGTAAACAAAGCTGTGAAGTTGAAGACAAGCTCTGTATATTACAACAAACTGGCAACATTTTCTATTAATATCATCGTGCCGCTGAAAAAGTAAACAAAGCTGTGACGTTGAAGACAAGCTCTGTATAATACAACAAACTGGCAACATTTACTATTATTATTATTATTATTATTATTATTGTGCTGCAGAAAAAGTAAACAAAACTGTGACGTTGAAGACAAGCTCTGTATAATACAACAAACTGGCAACATTTTCTACTATTATTATCGTGCTTCTGAAAAAGTAAACAAAGCTGTGACGTTGAAGACTAGCTCTGTATATTACAACAAACTGGCAACATTTTCTACTATCATCGTGCTGCTGAAAAATAAACAAAGCTGTGAAGTTGAAGACAAGCTCTGTATATTACAACAAACTGGCTACATTTTCTTCCTTATCGTGCTGCTGAAAAAAAAACAAAGCTGTGAAGTTGAAGACAAGCTCTGTATATTACAACAAAATGGCAACATTTCCTATTATTATCGTGCTGCTGAAAATGTAAACAAAGCTGTGACGTTGAAGACAAGCTCTGTATGTTACAACAAACTGGCAACATTTTCTATTATTATCGTGCTCCTGAAAAAGTAAATAAATCTGTGACCTTGAAGACAAGCTCTGTATATTACAATAAACTGGCAACATTTTTCCATTAACGTGCCGCTGAAAAAGTAAATAAAGCTGTGAAGTTGAAGACAAGCTCTGTATATTACATTAAACTGGCAACATTTTCTATTATTATCTTGCTGCTGAAAACGTAAACAAAGCTGTGACGTTGAAGACAAGCTCTGTATATTATAACATACTGGCAACAATTTCTGCATTATCGTGCTGCTGAAAAAGTAAACAAAGCTGTGACGTTGAAGACAATCTCAGTATATCACAACAAACTGACATTTTCTATTATAATCGTGCTGCTGAAAAAGTAAACAAAGCTGTGAATTTGAAGACAAGCTCTGTTTATAACAACAAACTGGCAACATTTGCTATTATTATCGTGCGGCAGTAAAGGTAAACAAAGCTGTGACGTTGAAGACAAGCTCTGTATATTACAACAAACTGGCAACATTTTCTTCCTTATCGTGCTGCTGCAAAAGTAAACAAAGCTGTGACGTTGAAAACAAGCTCTGTATATTACAACAAACTGGCAAGATTTTCTATTATTATCGTGCTGCTGAAAAAGTAAACAAAGCTGTGACGTTGAAGACAAGCTCTGTATATCACAACAAACTGGCAACATTTTCCTCCTTATCGTGCTGCTGAAAAAGTAAACAAAGCTGTGACGTTGAAGACAAGCTCTGTATGTTATAACAAATTGGCAACATTTTCTTCCTTATCGTGCTGCTGAAAAAGTAAACAAAGCTGTGACGTTGAAGACAATCTCTGTATATTACAACAAACTGGCAACATTTTCTTCCTTATCGTGCTGCTGAAAAAGTAAACAAAGCTGTGACGTTGAAGACAAACTCTGTATATTACAACAAACTGGCAACATTTTCAATTATTATAGTGCTGCTGAAAAAGTAAACAAAGCTGTGACGTTGAAGACAAGCTCAGTATATTACAACAAACTGGCAACATATTCTCCATTATCGTGCCGCTGAAAAAGTGAACAAAGCAGTGACGTTGAAGGCAATCTCTGTATATTACAACAAACTGGCAACATTTTCTATTATAATCGTGCTGCTGAAAAAGTAAACAAAGCTGTGGCGTTGAAGACAAGCTCTGTATATTACAACAAACTGGCAACATTTTCTCCCTTATCGTGCTGCTGAAAAAGTAAACAAAGCTGTGACGTTGAAGACAAGCTCAGTATATTACAACAAACTGGCAACATTTTCTCCATTATCGTGCCGCTGAAAAAGTGAACAAAGCAGTGACGTTGAAGACAAGCTCTGTATATTACAACAAACTAGCAACATTTTCTTCCTTATCGTGCTGCTGAAAAAGTGAACAAAGCAGTGACGTTGAAGACAATCTCTGTATATTACAACAAACTGGCAACATTTTCTATTATTATCGTGCTCCCGAAAAAGTAAACAAAGCTGTGACTTTGAAGACAAGCTCTGTATATTACAACAAAGTGGCAACATTTTCTCCCTTATCGTGCTGCTGAAAAAGCAAACAAAGCTGTGACGTTGAAGACAATCTCCGTATATTACAACAAACTGGCAACATTTTCTATTATCATTGTGCTGCTGTAAAAGTAAACAAAGCTGTGACGTTGAAGTCAAGCTCTGTATATTACAACAAACTGGCAACATTTTCTTCCTTATAGTGCTGCTGAAAAAGTAAACAAAGCTGTGACGTTGAAGACAAGCTCTGTATATTACAACAAACTGGCAACATTTTCTGATATTATCGTGCTGCTGAAAAAGTAAACAAAGCTGTGACGTTGAAGACAAGCTCTGTATATTACAACAAACTGGCACCATTTTCTATTATTATCATCGTGCTGCTGTAAAGTTAACAAAGTTGTGACGTTGAAGATATTCTCTGTATATTACAACTAACTGGCAACATTTTCTCCCTTATCGTGCTGCTGAAAAAGTAAACAAAGCTGTGACGTAAAGACAATCTCTGTATATTACAACAAACTGGCAACATTTTCTATTATTATTGTGCTGCTGAAAAAGTAAACAAAGCTGTGAGGTTGAAGACAAGCTCTGTATATTAAAACAAACTGGCAGCATTTTCTTCCTTATCGTGCTGCTGAAAAAGTAAACAAAGCTGTGACGTTGAAGACAAGCTCTGTATATTACAACAAACTGGCAATATTTTCTATTATTATCGTGCTGCTGAACAAGTAAACAAAGCTGTGACGTTGAAGACAAGCTCTGTGTATTACAACAAACTGGCAACCTTTTCAGTTATTATCGTGCTGCTGAAAAAGTAAACAAGCTGTGACGTTGAAGACAAGCGCTGTATATTACAAGAAACTGGCAACATTTTCTCCATTATAGTGCCTCTGAAAAAGTAAACAAAGCTGTGACGTTGAAGACAAGCTCTGTATATTACAACAAACTGGCAACATTTTCTATTAATATCATCGTGCCGCTGAAAAAGTAAACAAAACTGTGATGTTGAAGACAAGCTCTGTATAATACAACAAACTGGCAACATTTTCTATTATTATTATTATTATTGTGCTGCACAAAAGGTAAACAAAACTGTTACGTTGAAGACAAGCTCTGTATATTACAACTAATTGACAATATTTTCTTCCTTATCGTGCTGCTGAAAAAGTAAACAAAGCTGTGACGTTGAAGACAAGCTCTGTATATCACAACAAACTGGCAACATTTTCTACTATTATCGTGCTGCTGAAACAGTAAACAAAGCTGTGACGTTGAAGACTAGCTATGTATATTACAACAAACTGGCAACATTTTCTATTATCATCGTGCTGCTGAAAAATAAACAAAGCTGTGAAGTTGAAGACAAGCTGTGTATATTACAACAAACTGGCTACATTTTCTTCCTTATAGTGCTGCTGAAAAAGTAAACAAAGCTGTGAAGTTGAAGACAAGCTCACTATATTACAACAAACTGGCAACATTTTCTATTAATATCATCGTGCCGCTGAAAAAGTAAACAAAGCTGTGACGTTGAAGATAAGCTCTGTATAATACAACAAACTGGCAACATTTACTATTATTATTATTATTATTATTATTGTGCTGCAGAAAAAGTAAACAAAACTGTGATGTTGAAGACAAGCTCTGTATAATACAACAAACTGGCAACATTTTCTACTATTATAATCGTGCTTCTGAAAAAGTAAACAAAGCTGTGACGTTGAAGACAAGCTCTGTATATCACAACAAAGTGGCAACGTTTTCCTCCTTATCTTGCTGCTGAAAAAGTAAACAAAGCTGTGACGTTGAAGACAAGCTCTGTATGTTATAACAAATTGGCAACATTTTCTTCCTTATCGTGCTGCTGAAAAAGTAAACAAAGCTGTGACGTTGAAGACAAGCTCTGTATATTACAACAAACTGTTACATTTGCTATTATTATCGTGCGGCAGAAAAAGTAAACAAAGCTGTGACGTTGAAGACAAGCTATGTATATTACAACAAACCGGCAACATTTTCTATTATCATCGTGCTGCTGAAAAATAAACAAAGCCGTGAAGTTGAAGACAAGCTGTGTATATTACAACAAACTGGCTACATTTTCTTCCTTATTGTGCTGCTGAAAAAATAAACAAAGCTGTGAAGTTGAAGACAAGCTCCTTATATTACAACAAAATGGCAACATTTCCTATTATTATTGTGCTGCTGAAAAAGTAAACAAAGCTGTGAAGTTGAAGACAAGCTCTGTATATTACAACAAACTGGCAACATTTTCTATTAATATCATCGTGCCGCTGAAAAAGTAAACAAAGCTGTGACGTTGAAGACAAGCTCTGTATAATACAACAAACTGGCAACATTTACTATTATTATTATTATTATTATTATTGTGCTGCAGAAAAAGTAAACAAAACTGTGACGTTGAAGACAAGCTCTGTATAATACAACAAACTGGCAACATTTTCTACTATTATTATCGTGCTTCTCAAATAGTAAACAAAGCTGTGACGTTGAAGACAATCTCTGTATATCACAACAAACTGGCAACATTTTCCTCCTTATCGTGCTGCTGAAAAAGTAAACAAAGCTGTGACGTTGAAGACAATCACTGTATATTACAAAAAACTGGCAACATTTTCTTCCTTATCGTGCTGCTGAAAAAGTAAACAAAGCTGTGACGTTGAAGACAATCACTGTATATTACAAAAAACTGGCAACATTTTCTTCCTTTTCGTGCTGCTGAAAAAGTAAACAAAGCTGTGACGTTGAAGACAAGCTCTGTATGTTATAACAAATTGGAACATTTTCTTCCTTATCGTGCTGCTGAAAAAGCAAACAAAGCTGTGACGTTGAAGACAATCACTGTATATTACAAAAAACTGGCAACATTTTCTTCCTTATCGTGCTGCTGAAAAAGTAAACAAAGCAGTGGCGTTGAAGACAAGCTCTGTATATTACAACAAACTGGCAACATTTTCTATTATTATCGTGCTGCTGAAAAAGTAAACAAAGATGTGACGTTGAAGACAAGCTCTGTATAATACAACAAACTGGCAACATTTTCTACTAGTATTATCGTGCTTCTGAAAAAGTAAACAAAGCTGTGACGTTGAACACAAGCTCTGTATATCACAACAAACTGGCAACATTTTCCTCCTTATCGTGGTGCTGAAAAAGTAAACAAAGCTGTGACGTTGAAGACAACCTCTGTATGTTATAACAAATTGGCAACATTTTCTTCCTTATCGTGCTGCTGAAAAAGTAAACAAAGCTGTGACGTTGAAGACAATCTCTGTATATTACAACAAACTGGCAACATTTTCTTCCTTATCGTGCTGCTGAAAAAGTAAACAAAGCTGTGACGTTGAAGACAAGCTCTGTATATTACAACAAACTGGCAACATTTTCTATTATTATCGTGCTGCTGAAAAAGTAAACAAAGCTGTGACGTTGAAGACAAGCTCTGTATATTACAACAAACTGGCAACATTTTCTTCCTTATCGTGCTGCTGAAAAAGTAAACAAAGCTGTGACGTTGAAGACAAGCTCTGTATATTACAACAAACTGGCAACATTTTCTATTATTATCGTTCCGCTGAAAAAGTAAACAAAGCTGTGACGTTGAAGACAAGCTCTGTATATTACAACAAACTGGCAACATTTTCTATTATCATCGTGCTGCTGAAAAAGTAAACAAAGTTGTGAAGTTGAAGACAAGCTCTGTGTATTACAACAAACTGGCAACATTTTCTATTATTATCGTGCTGCTGAAAAAGTAAACAAAGCTGTGAATTTGAAGACAAGCTCTGTATATCACAACAAACTGGCAACATTTTCAATTATTATCGTGCTGTTGAAAAAGTAAACAAAGCTGTGACGTTGAAGACAAGCTCAGTATATTACAACAAACTGGCAACATATTCTCCATTATCGTGCCGCTGAAAAAGTGAACAAAGCAGTGACGTTGAAGGCAATCTCCGTATATTACAACAAACTGGCAACATTTTCTCCATTATCGTGCCGCTGAAAAAGTGAACAAAGCAGTGACGTTGAAGACCAGCTCTGTATATTACAACAAACTAGCAACATTTTCTTCCTTATCGTGCTGCTGAAAAAGTGCACAAAGCAGTGACGTTGAAGACAATCTCTGTATATTACAACAAACTGGCAACGTTTTCTATTATTATCGTGCTCCCGAAAAAGTAAACAAAGGTGTGACTTTGAAGACAAGCTCTGTATATTACAACAAACTGGCACCATTTTCTATTATCATCGTGCTGCTGAAAAAGTAAACAAAGTTGTGAAGTTGAAGACAAGCTCTGTATATTACAACAAACTGGCAACATTTTCTGATATTATCGTGCTGCTGAAAAAGTAAACAAAGCTGTGACGTTGAAGACAAGCTCTGTATATTACAACAAACTGGCACCATTTTCTATTATTATCATCGTGCTGCTGTAAAGTTAACAAAGTTGTGACGTTGAAGACATTCTCTGTATATTATAACTAACTGGCAACATTTTCTCCCTTATCGTGCTGCTGAAAAAGTAAACAAAGCTGTGACGTAAAGACAATCTCTGTATATTACAACAAACTGGCAACATTTTCTATTATTATTGTGCTGCTGAAAAAGTAAACAAAGCTGTGAGGTTGAAGACAAGCTCTGTATATTAAAACAAACTGGCAGCATTTTCTTCCTTATCGTGCTGCTGAAAAAGTAAACAAAGCTGTGACGTTGAAGACAAGCTCTGTATATTACAACAAACTGGCAACCTTTTCAATTATTATCGTGCTGCTGAAAAAGTAAACAAGCTGTGACGTTGAAGACAAGCGCTGTATATTACAACAAACTGGCAACATTTTCTCCATTATAGTGCCTCTGAAAAAGTAAACAAAGCTGTGACGTTGAAGACAAGCTCTGTATATTACAACAAACTGGCAACATTTTCTATTAATATCATCGTGCCGCTGAAAAAGTAAACAAAACTGTGATGTTGAAGACAAGCTCTGTATAATACAACAAACTGGCAACATTTTCTATTATTATTATTATTATTATTATTATTATTGTGCTGCACAAAAAGTAAACAAAACTGTTACGTTGAAGACAAGCTCTGTATATTACAACTAATTGACAACATTTTCTTCCTTATCGTGCTGCTGAAAAAGTAAACAAAGCTGTGACGTTGAAGACAAGCTCTGTATATCACAACAAACTGGCAACATTTTCTACTATTATCGTGCTGCTGAAACAGTAAACAAAGCTGTGACGTTGAAGACTAGCTATGTATATTACAACAAACTGGCAACATTTTCTATTATCATCGTGCTGCTGAAAAATAAACAAAGCTGTGAAGTTGAAGACAAGCTGTGTATATTACAACAAACTGGCTACATTTTCTTCCTTATAGTGCTGCTGAAAAAGTAAACAAAGCTGTGAAGTTGAAGACAAGCTCTGTATATTACAACAAACTGGCAACATTTTCTATTAATATCATCGTGCCGCTGAAAAAGTAAACAAAGCTGTGACGTTGAAGACAAGCTCTGTATATCACAACAAAGTGGCAACGTTTTCCTCCTTATCTTGCTGCTGAAAAAGTAAACAAAGCTGTGACGTTGAAGACAAGCTCTGTATGTTATAACAAATTGGCAACATTTTCTTCCTTATCGTGCTGCTGAAAAAGTAAACAAAGCTGTGACGTTGAAGACAATCTCTGTATATTACAACAAACTGTTACATTTGCTATTATTATCGTGTGGCAGAAAAAGTAAACAAAGCTGTGACGTTGAAGACAAGCTATGTATATTACAACAAACCGGCAACATTTTCTATTATCATCGTGCTGCTGAAAAATAAACAAAGCTGTGAAGTTGAAGACAAGCTGTGTATATTACAACAAACTGGCTACATTTTCTTCCTAATTGTGCTGCTGAAAAAATAAACAAAGCTGTGAAGTTGAAGACAAGCTCCTTATATTACAACAAAATGGCAACATTTCCTATTATTATTGTGCTGCTGAAAAAGTAAACAAAGCTGTGAAGTTGAAGACAAGCTCTGTATATTACAACAAACTGGCAACATTTTCTATTAATATCATCGTGCCGCTGAAAAAGTAAACAAAGCTGTGACGTTGAAGACAAGCTCTGTATAATACAACAAACTGGCAACATTTACTATTATTATTATTGTGCTGCAGAAAAAGTAAACAAAACTGTGACGTTGAAGACAAGCTCTGTATAATACAACAAACTGGCAACATTTTCTACTATTATTATCGTGCTTCTGAAAAAGTAAACAAAGCTGTGACGTTGAAGACAATCTCTGTATATCACAACAAACTGGCAACATTTTCCTCCTTATCGTGCTGCTGAAAAAGTAAACAAAGCTGTGACGTTGAAGACAATCACTGTATATTACAAAAAACTGGCAACATTTTCTTCCTTATCGTGCTGCTGAAAAAGTAAACAAAGCTGTGACGTTGAAGACAATCACTGTATATTACAAAAAACTGGCAACATTTTCTTCCTTATCGTGCTGCTGAAAAAGTAAACAAAGCTGTGACGTTGAAGACAAGCTCTGTATGTTATAACAAATTGGAACAGTTTCTTCCTTATCGTGCTGCTGAAAAAGTAAACAAAGCTGTGACATTGAAGACAAGCTCTGTATGTTATAACAAATTGGAACATTTTCTTCCTTATCGTGCTGCTGAAAAAGTAAACAAAGCTGTGACGTTGAAGACAATCACTGTATATTACAAAAAACTGGCAACATTTTCTTCCTTATCGTGCTGCTGAAAAAGTAAACAAAGCTGTGACGTTGAAGACAAGCTCTGTATATTACAACAAACTGGCAACATTTTCTATTATTATCGTGCTGCTGAAAAAGTAAACAAAGCTGTGACGTTGAAGACAAGCTCTGTATAATACAACAAACTGGCAACATTTTCTACTAGTATTATCGTGCTGCTGAAAAAGTAAACAAAGCTGTGACGTTGAAGAAAAGCTCTGTATATCACAACAAACTGGCAACATTTTCCTCCTTATCGTGCTGCTGAAAAAGTAAACAAAGCTGTGACGTTGAAGACAAGCTCTGTATGTTATAACAAATTGGCAACATTTTCTTCCTTATCGTGCTGCTGAAAAAGTAAACAAAGCTGTGACGTTGAAGACAATCTCTGTATATAACAACAAACTGGCAACATTTTCTTCCTTATCGTGCTGCTGAAAAAGTAAACAAGGCTGTGACGTTGAAGACAAGCTCTGTATATTACAACAAACTGGCAACCTTTTCAATTATTATCGTGCTGCTGAAAAAGTAAACAAGCTGTGACGTTGAAGACAAGCGCTGTATATTACAACAAACTGGCAACATTTTCTCCATTATAGTGCCTCTGAAAAAGTAAACAAAGCTGTGACGTTGAAGACAAGCTCTGTATATTACAACAAACTGGCAACATTTTCTATTAATATCATCGTGCCGCTGAAAAAGTAAACAAAACTGTGATGTTGAAGACAAGCTCTGTATAATACAACAAACTGGCAACATTTTCTATTATTATTATTATTATTATTATTATTGTGCTGCACAAAAAGTAAACAAAACTGTTACGTTGAAGACAAGCTCTGTATATTACAACTAATTGACAACATTTTCTTCCTTATCGTGCTGCTGAAAAAGTAAACAAAGCTGTGACGTTGAAGACAAGCTCTGTATATCACAACAAACTGGCAACATTTTCTACTATTATCGTGCTGCTGAAACAGTAAACAAAGCTGTGACGTTGAAGACTAGCTATGTATATTACAACAAACTGGCAACATTTTCTATTATCATCGTGCTGCTGAAAAATAAACAAAGCTGTGAAGTTGAAGACAAGCTGTGTATATTACAACAAACTGGCAACATTTTCTTCCTTATAGTGCTGCTGAAAAAGTAAACAAAGCTGTGAAGTTGAAGACAAGCTCTGTATATTACAACAAACTGGCAACATTTTCTATTAATATCATCGTGCCGCTGAAAAAGTAAACAAAGCTGTGACGTTGAAGACAAGCTCTGTATAATACAACAAACTGGCAACATTTACTATTATTATAATTATTATTATTATTGTGCTGCAGAAAAAGTAAACAAAACTGTGATGTTGAAGACAAGCTCTGTATAATACAACAAACTGGCAACATTTTCTACTATTATAATCGTGCTTCTGAAAAAGTAAACAAAGCTGTGACGTTGAAGACAAGCTCTGTATATCACAACAAAGTGGCAACGTTTTCCTCCTTATCTTGCTGCTGAAAAAGTAAACAAAGCTGTGACGTTGAAGACAAGCTCTGTATGTTATAACAAATTGGCAACATTTTCTTCCTTATCGTGCTGCTGAAAAAGTAAACAAAGCTGTGACGTTGAAGACAATCTCTGTATATTACAACAAACTGTTACATTTGCTATTATTATCGTGTGGCAGAAAAAGTAAACAAAGCTGTGACGTTGAAGACAAGCTATGTATATTACAACAAACCGGCAACATTTTCTATTATCATCGTGCTGCTGAAAAATAAACAAAGCTGTGAAGTTGAAGACAAGCTGTGTATATTACAACAAACTGGCTACATTTTCTTCCTAATTGTGCTGCTGAAAAAATAAACAAAGCTGTGAAGTTGAAGACAAGCTCCTTATATTACAACAAAATGGCAACATTTCCTATTATTATTGTGCTGCTGAAAAAGTAAACAAAGCTGTGAAGTTGAAGACAAGCTCTGTATATTACAACAAACTGGCAACATTTTCTATTAATATCATCGTGCCGCTGAAAAAGTAAACAAAGCTGTGACGTTGAAGACAAGCTCTGTATAATACAAACAACTGGCAACATTTACTATTATTATTATTGTGCTGCAGAAAAAGTAAATAAAACTGTGACGTTGAAGACAAGCTCTGTATAATACAACAAACTGGCAACATTTTCTACTATTATTATCGTGCTTCTGAAAAAGTAAACAAAGCTGTGACGTTGAAGACAATCTCTGTATATCACAACAAACTGGCAACATTTTCCTCCTTATCGTGCTGCTGAAAAAGTAAACAAAGCTGTGACGTTGAAGACAATCACTGTATATTACAAAAAACTGGCAACATTTTCTTCCTTATCGTGCTGCTGAAAAAGTAAACAAAGCTGTGACGTTGAAGACAATCACTGTATATTACAAAAAACTGGCAACATTTTCTTCCTTATCGTGCTGCTGAAAAAGTAAACAAAGCTGTGACGTTGAAGACAAGCTCTGTATGTTATAACAAATTGGAACAGTTTCTTCCTTATCGTGCTGCTGAAAAAGTAAACAAAGCTGTGACATTGAAGACAAGCTCTGTATGTTATAACAAATTGGAACATTTTCTTCCTTATCGTGCTGCTGAAAAAGTAAACAAAGCTGTGACGTTGAAGACAATCACTGTATATTACAAAAAACTGGCAACATTTTCTTCCTTATCGTGCTGCTGAAAAAGTAAACAAAGCTGTGACGTTGAAGACAAGCTCTGTATATTACAACAAACTGGCAACATTTTCTATTATTATCGTGCTGCTGAAAATGTAAACAAAGCTGTGACGTTGAAGACAAGCTCTGTATAATACAACAAACTGGCAACATTTTCTACTAGTTATATCGTGCTTCTGAAAAAGTAAACAAAGCTGTGACGTTGAAGACAAGCTCTGTATATCACAACAAACTGGCAACATTTTCCTCCTTATCGTGCTGCTGAAAAAGTAAACAAAGCTGTGACGTTGAAGACAAGCTCTGTATGTTATAACAAATTGGCAACATTTTCTTCCTTATCGTGCTGCTGAAAAAGTAAACAAAGCTGTGACGTTGAAGACAATCTCTGTATATTACAACAAACTGGCAACATTTTCTTCCTTATCGTGCTGCTGAAAAAGTAAACAAAGCTGTGACGTTGAAGACAAGCTCTGTATATTACAACAAACTGGCAACATTTTCTATTATTATCGTGCTGCTGAAAAAGTAAACAAAGCTGTGACGTTGAAGACAAGCTCTGTATATTACAACAAACTGGCAACATTTTCTCCCTTATCGTGCTGCTGAAAAAGTAAACAAAGCTGTGACGTTGAAGACAAGCTCTGTATATTACAACATACTGGCAACATTTTCTATTATTATCGTTCCGCTGCAAAAGTAAACAAAGCTGTGACGTTGAAGACTAGTTCTGTATATTACAACAAACTGGCAACATTTTCTATTATCATCGTGCTGCTGAAAAAGTAAACAAAGTTGTGAAGTTGAAGACAAGCTCTGTATATTACAACAAACTGGCAACATTTTCTATTATTATCGTGCTGCTGAAAAAGTAAACAAAGCTGTGACGTTGAAGACAAACTCTGTATATCACAACAAACTGGCAACATTTTCAATTATCATCGTGCTGCTGAAAAAGTAAACAAAGCTGTGACGTTGAAGACAAGCTCAGTATATTACAACAAACTGGCAACATATTCTCCATTATCGTGCCGCTGAAAAAGTGAACAAAGCAGTGACGTTGAAGGCAATCTCCGTATATTACAACAAACTGGCAACATTTTCTCCATTATCGTGCCGCTGAAAAAGTGAACAAAGCAGTGACGTTGAAGACAAGCTCTGTATATTACAACAAACTAGCAACATTTTCTTCCTTATCGTGCTGCTGAAAAAGTGCACAAAGCAGTGACGTTGAAGACAATCTCTGTATATTACAACAAACTGGCAACATTTTCTATTATTATCGTGCTCCCGAAAAAGTAAACAAAGCTGTGACTTTGAAGACAAGCTCTGTATATTACAACAAAGTGGCAACATTTTCTCCCTTATCGTGCTGCTGAAAAAGCAAACAAAGCTGTGACGTTGAAGACAATCTCCGTATATTACAACAAACTGCCAACATTTTCTATTATCATTGTGCTGATGTAAAAGTAAACAAAGCTGTGACGTTGAAGTCAAGCTCTGTATATTACAACAAACTGGCAACATTTTCTTCCTTATAGTGCTGCTGAAAAAGTAAACAAAGCTGGGACGTTGAAGACAAGCTCTGTATATTACAACAAACTGGCAACATTTTCTGATATTATCGTGCTGCTGAAAAAGTAAACAAAGCTGTGACGTTGAAGACAAGCTCTGTATATTACAACAAACTGGCACCATTTTCTATTATCATCGTGCTGCTGAAAAAGTAAACAAAGTTGTGAAGTTGAAGACAAGCTCTGTATATTACAACAAACTGGCAACATTTTCTGATATTATCGTGCTGCTGAAAAAGTAAACAAAGCTGTGACGTTGAAGACAAGCTCTGTATATTACAACAAACTGGCACCATTTTCTATTATTATCATCGTGCTGCTGTAAAGTTAACAAAGTTGTGACGTTGAAGACATTCTCTGTATATTACAACTAACTGGCAACATTTTCTCCCTTATCGTGCTGCTGAAAAAGTAAACAAAGCTGTGACGTAAAGACAATCTCTGTATATTACAACAAACTGGCAACATTTTCTATTATTATTGTGCTGCTGAAAAAGTAAACAAAGCTGTGAGGTTGAAGACAAGCTCTGTATATTAAAACAAACTGGCAGCATTTTCTTCCTTATCGTGCTGCTGAAAAAGTAAACAAAGCTGTGACGTTGAAGACAAGCTCTGTATATTACAACAAACTGGCAACCTTTTCAATTATTATCGTGCTGCTGAAAAAGTAAACAAGCTGTGACGTTGAAGACAAGCGCTGTATATTACAACAAACTGGCAACATTTTCTCCATTATAGTGCCTCTGAAAAAGTAAACAAAGCTGTGACGTTGAAGACAAGCTCTGTATATTACAACAAACTGGCAACATTTTCTATTAATATCATCGTGCCGGTGAAAAAGTAAACAAAACTGTGATGTTGAAGACAAGCTCTGTATAATACAACAAACTGGCAACATTTTCTATTATTATTATTATTATTATTATTGTGCTGCACAAAAAGTAAACAAAACTGTTACGTTGAAGACAAGCTCTGTATATTACAACTAATTGACAACATTTTCTTCCTTATCGTGCTGCTGAAAAAGTAAACAAAGCTGTGACGTTGAAGACAAGCTCTGTATATCACAACAAACTGGCAACATTTTCTACTATTATCGTGCTGCTGAAACAGTAAACAAAGCTGTGACGTTGAAGACTAGCTATGTATATTACAACAAACTGGCAACATTTTCTATTATCATCGTGCTGCTGAAAAATAAACAAAGCTGTGAAGTTGAAGACAAGCTGGGTATATTACAACAAACTGGCTACATTTTCTTCCTTATAGTGCTGCTGAAAAAGTAAACAAAGCTGTGAAGTTGAAGACAAGCTCTGTATATTACAACAAACTGGCAACATTTTCTATTAATATCATCGTGCCGCTGAAAAAGTAAACAAAGCTGTGACGTTGAAGACAAGCTCTGTATAATACAACAAACTGGCAACATTTACTATTATTATTATTATTATTGTGCTGCAGAAAAAGTAAACAAAACTGTGATGTTGAAGACAAGCTCTGTATAATACAACAAACTGGCAACATTTTCTACTATTATAATCGTGCTTCTGAAAAAGTAAACAAAGCTGTGACGTTGAAGACAAGCTCTGTATATCACAACAAAGTGGCAACGTTTTCCTCCTTATCTTGCTGCTGAAAAAGTAAACAAAGCTGTGACGTTGAAGACAAGCTCTGTATGTTATAACAAATTGGCAACATTTTCTTCCTTATCGTGCTGCTGAAAAAGTAAACAAAGCTGTGACGTTGAAGACAAGCTCTGTATATTACAACAAACTGTTACATTTGCTATTATTATCGTGTGGCAGAAAAAGTAAACAAAGCTGTGACGTTGAAGACAAGCTATGTATATTACAACAAACCGGCAACATTTTCTATTATCATCGTGCTGCTGAAAAATAAACAAAGCTGTGAAGTTGAAGACAAGCTGTGTATATTACAACAAACTGGCTACATTTTCTTCCTTATTGTGCTGCTGAAAAAATAAACAAAGCTGTGAAGTTGAAGACAAGCTCCTTATATTACAACAAAATGGCAACATTTCCTATTATTATTGTGCTGCTGAAAAAGTAAACAAAGCTGTGAAGTTGAAGACAAGCTCTGTATATTACAACAAACTGGCAACATTTTCTATTAATATCATCGTGCCGCTGAAAAAGTAAACAAAGCTGTGACGTTGAAGACAAGCTCTGTATAATGCAACAAACTGGCAACATTTACTATTATTATTATTATTATTGTGCTGCAGAAAAAGTAAACAAAACTGTGACGTTGAAGACAAGCTCTGTATAATACAACAAACTGGCAACATTTTCTACTATTATTATCGTGCTTCTGAAAAAGTAAACAAAGCTGTGACGTTGAAGACAATCTCTGTATATCACAACAAACTGGCAACATTTTCCTCCTTATCGTGCTGCTGAAAAAGTAAACAAAGCTGTGACGTTGAAGACAATCACTGTATATTACAAAAAACTGGCAACATTTTCTTCCTTATCGTGCTGCTGAAAAAGTAAACAAAGCTGTGACGTTGAAGACAATCACTGTATATTACAAAAAACTGGCAACATTTTCTTCCTTATCGTGCTGCTGAAAAAGTAAACAAAGCTGTGACGTTGAAGACAAGCTCTGTATGTTATAACAAATTGGAACAGTTTCTTCCTTATCGTGCTGCTGAAAAAGTAAACAAAGCTGTGACATTGAAGACAAGCTCTGTATGTTATAACAAATTGGAACATTTTCTTCCTTATCGTGCTGCTGAAAAAGTAAACAAAGCTGTGACGTTAAAGACAATCACTGTATATTACAAAAAACTGGCAACATTTTCTTCCTTATCGTGCTGCTGAAAAAGTAAACAAAGCTGTGACGTTGAAGACAAGCTCTGTATATTACAACAAACTGGCAACATTTTCTATTATTATCGTGCTGCTGAAAAAGTAAACAAAGCTGTGACGTTGAAGACAAGCTCTGTATAATACAACAAACTGGCAACATTTTCTACTAGTATTATCGTGCTTCTGAAAAAGTAAACAAAGCTGTGACGTTGAAGACAAGCTCTGTATATCACAACAAACTGGCAACATTTTCCTCCTTATCGTGCTGCTGAAAAAGTAAACAAAGCTGTGACGTTGAAGACAAGCTCTGTATGTTATAACAAATTGGCAACATTTTCTTCCTTATCGTGCTGCTGAAAAAGTAAACAAAGCTGTGACGTTGAAGACAATCTCTGTATATTACAACAAACTGGCAACATTTTCTTCCTTATCGTGCTGCTGAAAAAGTAAACAAAGCTGTGACGTTGAAGACAAGCTCTGTATATTACAACAAACTGGCAACATTTTCTATTATTATCGTGCTGCTGAAAAAGTAAACAAAGCTGTGACGTTGAAGACAAGCTCTGTATATTACAACAAACTGGCAACATTTTCTCCCTTATCGTGCTGCTGAAAAAGTAAACAAAGCTGTGACGTTGAAGACAAGCTCTGTATATTACAACAAACTGGCAACATTTTCTATTATTATCGTTCCGCTGCAAAAGTAAACAAAGCTGTGACGTTGAAGACAAGCTCTGTATATTACAACAAACTGGCAACATTTTCTATTATCATCGTGCTGCTGAAAAAGTAAACAAAGTTGTGAAGTTGAAGACAAGCTCTGTATATTACAACAAACTGGCAACATTTTCTATTATTATCGTGCTGCTGAAAAAGTAAACAAAGCTGTGACGTTGAAGACAAGCTCTGTATATCACAACAAACTGGCAACATTTTCAATTATTATCGTGCTGCTGAAAAAGTAAACAAAGCTGTGACGTTGAAGACAAGCTCAGTATATTACAACAAACTGGCAACATATTCTCCATTATCGTGCCGCTGAAAAAGTGAACAAAGCAGTGACGTTGAAGGCAATCTCCGTATATTACAACAAACTGGCAACATTTTCTCCATTATCGTGCCGCTGAAAAAGTGAACAAAGCAGTGACGTTGAAGACAAGCTCTGTATATTACAACAAACTAGCAACATTTTCTTCCTTATCGTGCTGCTGAAAAAGTGCACAAAGCAGTGACGTTGAAGACAATCTCTGTATATTACATCAAACTGGCAACATTTTCTATTATTATCGTGCTCCCGAAAAAGTAAACAAAGCTGTGACTTTGAAGACAAGCTCTGTATATTACAACAAAGTGGCAACATTTTCTCCCTTATCGTGCTGCTGAAAAAGCAAACAAAGCTGTGACGTTGAAGACAAGCTCTGTATATTACAACAAACTGGCAACATTTTCTGATATTATCGTGCTGCTGAAAAAGTAAACAAAGCTGTGACGTTGAAGACAAGCTCTGTATATTACAACAAACTGGCACCATTTTCTATTATTATCATCGTGCTGCTGTAAAGTTAACAAAGTTGTGACGTTGAAGACATTCTCTGTATATTACAACTATACTGGCAACATTTTCTCCCTTATCGTGCTGCTGAAAAAGTAAACAAAGCTGTGACGTAAAGACAATCTCTGTATATTACAACAAACTGGCAACATTTTCTATTATTATTGTGCTGCTGAAAAAGTAAACAAAGCTGTGAGGTTGAAGACAAGCTCTGTATATTAAAACAAACTGGCAGCATTTTCTTCCTTATCGTGCTGCTGAAAAAGTAAACAAAGCTGTGACGTTGAAGACAAGCTCTGTATATTACAACAAACTGGCAACCTTTTCAATTATTATCGTGCTGCTGAAAAAGTAAATAAGCTGTGACGTTGAAGACAAGCGCTGTATATTACAACAAACTGGCAACATTTTCTCCATTATAGTGCCTCTGAAAAAGTAAACAAAGCTGTGACGTTGAAGACAAGCTCTGTATATTACAACAAACTGGCAACATTTTCTATTAATATCATCGTGCCGCTGAAAAAGTAAACAAAACTGTGATGTTGAAGACAAGCTCTGTATAATACAACAAACTGGCAACATTTTCTATTATTATTATTATTATTATTATTATTATTATTGTGCTGCCCAAAAGTAAACAAAACTGTTACTTTGAAGACAAGCTCTGTATATTACAACTAATTGACAACATTTTCTTCCTTATCGTGCTGCTGAAAAAGTAAACAAAGCTGTGACGTTGAAGACAAGCTCTGTATATCACAACAAACTGGCAACATTTTCTACTATTATCGTGCTGCTGAAACAGTAAACAAAGCTGTGACGTTGAAGACTAGCTATGTATATTACAACAAACTGGCAACATTTTCTATTATCATCGTGCTGCTGAAAAATAAACAAAGCTGTGAAGTTGAAGACAAGCTGTGTATATTACAACAAACTGGCTACATTTTCTTCCTTATAGTGCTGCTGAAAAAGTAAACAAAGCTGTGAAGTTGAAGACAAGCTCTGTATATTACAACAAACTGGCAACATTTTCTATTAATATCATCGTGCCGCTGAAAAAGTAAATAAAGCTGTGACGTTGAAGACAAGCTCTGTATAATACAACAAACTGGCAACATTTACTATTATTATTATTATTATTATTGTGCTGCAGAAAAAGTAAACAAAACTGTGATGTTGAAGACAAGCTCTGTATATTACAACAAACTGGCAACATTTTCTATTAATATCATCGTGCCGCTGAAAAAGTAAACAAAACTGTGATGTTGAAGACAAGCTCTGTATAATACAACAAACTGGCAACATTTTCTATTATTATTATTATTATTATTATTATTATTATTATTATTATTATTATTGTGCTGCACAAAAAGTAAACAAAACTGTTACGTTGAAGACAAGCTCTGTATATTACAACTAATTGACAACATTTTCTTCCTTATCGTGCTGCTGAAAAAGTAAACAAAGCTGTGACGTTGAAGACAAGCTCTGTATATCACAACAAACTGGCAACATTTTCTACTATTATCGTGCTGCTGAAACAGTAAACAAAGCTGTGACGTTGAAGACTAGCTATGTATATTACAACAAACTGGCAACATTTTCTATTATCATCGTGCTGCTGAAAAATAAACAAAGCTGTGAAGTTGAAGACAAGCTGTGTATATTACAACAAACTGGCTACATTTTCTTCCTTATAGTGCTGCTGAAAAAGTAAACAAAGCTGTGAAGTTGAAGACAAGCTCTGTATATTACAACAAACTGGCAACATTTTCTATTAATATCATCGTGCCGCTGAAAAAGTAAACAAAGCTGTGACGTTGAAGACAAGCTCTGTATAATACAACAAACTGGCAACATTTACTATTATTATTATTATTATTGTGCTGCAGAAAAAGTAAACAAAACTGTGATGTTGAAGACAAGCTCTGTATAATACAACAAACTGGCAACATTTTCTACTATTATAATCGTGCTTCTGAAAAAGTAAACAAAGCTGTGACGTTGAAGACAAGCTCTGTATATCACAACAAAGTGGCAACGTTTTCCTCCTTATCTTGCTGCTGAAAAAGTAAACAAAGCTGTGACGTTGAAGACAAGCTCTGTATGTTATAACAAATTGGCAACATTTTCTTCCTTATCGTGCTGCTGAAAAAGTAAACAAAGCTGTGACGTTGAAGACAAGCTCTGTATATTACAACAAACTGTTACATTTGCTATTATTATCGTGTGGCAGAAAAAGTAAACAAAGCTGTGACGTTGAAGACAAGCTATGTATATTACAACAAACCGGCAACATTTTCTATTATCATCGTGCTGCTGAAAAATAAACAAAGCTGTGAAGTTGAAGACAAGCTGTGTATATTACAACAAACTGGCTACATTTTCTTCCTTATTGTGCTGCTGAAAAAATAAACAAAGCTGTGAAGTTGAAGACAAGCTCCTTATATTACAACAAAATGGCAACATTTCCTATTATTATTGTGCTGCTGAAAAAGTAAACAAAGCTGTGAAGTTGAAGACAAGCTCTGTATATTACAACAAACTGGCAACATTTTCTATTAATATCATCGTGCCGCTGAAAAAGTAAACAAAGCTGTGACGTTGAAGACAAGCTCTGTAAAATACAACAAACTGGCAACATTTACTATTATTATTATTATTATTGTGCTGCAGAAAAAGTAAACAAAACTGTGACGTTGAAGACAAGCTCTGTATAATACAACAAACTGGCAACATTTTCTACTATTATTATCGTGCTTCTGAAAAAGTAAACAAAGCTGTGACGTTGAAGACAATCTCTGTATATCACAAAAAACTGGCAACATTTTCTTCCTTATCGTGCTGCTGAAAAAGTAAACAAAGCTGTGACGTTGAAGACAATCACTGTATATTACAAAAAACTGGCAACATTTTCTTCCTTATCGTGCTGCTGAAAAAGTAAACAAAGCTGTGACGTTGAAGACAATCACTGTATATTACAAAAAACTGGCAACATTTTCTTCCTTATCGTGCTGCTGAAAAAGTAAACAAAGCTGTGACGTTGAAGACAAGCTCTGTATGTTATAACAAATTGGAACAGTTTCTTCCTTATCGTGCTGCTGAAAAAGTAAACAAAGCTGTGACATTGAAGACAAGCTCTGTATGTTATAACAAATTGGAACATTTTCTTCCTTATCGTGCTGCTGAAAAAGTAAACAAAGCTGTGACGTTGAAGACAATCATTGTATATTACAAAAAACTGGCAACATTTTCTTCCTTATCGTGCTGCTGAAAAAGTAAACAAAGCTGTGACGTTGAAGACAAGCTCTGTATATTACAACAAACTGGCAACATTTTCTATTATTATCGTGCTGCTGAAAAAGTAAACAAAGCTGTGACGTTGAAGATAAGCTCTGTATAATACAACAAACTGGCAACATTTTCTACTAGTATTATCGTGCTTCTGAAAAAGTAAACAAAGCTGTGACGTTGAAGACAAGCTCTGTATATCACAACAAACTGGCAACATTTTCCTCCTTATCGTGCTGCTGAAAAAGTAAACAAAGCTGTGACGTTGAAGACAAGTTCTGTATGTTATAACAAATTGGCAACATTTTCTTCCTTATCGTGCTGCTGAAAAAGTAAACAAAGCTGTGACGTTGAAGACAATCTCTGTATATTACAACAAACTGGCAACATTTTCTTCCTTATCGTGCTGCTGAAAAAGTAAACAAAGCTGTGACGTTGAAGACAAGCTCTGTATATTACAACAAACTGGCAACCTTTTCTATTATTATCGTGCTGCTGAAAAAGTAAACAAAGCTGTGACGTTGAAGACAAGCTCTGTATATTACAACAAACTGGCAACATTTTCTCCCTTATCGTGCTGCTGAAAAAGTAAACAAAGCTGTGACGTTGAAGACAAGCTCTGTATATTACAACAAACTGGCAACATTTTCTATTATTATCGTTCCGCTGCAAAAGTAAACAAAGCTGTGACGTTGAAGACAAGCTCTGTATATTACAACAAACTGGCAACATTTTCTATTATCATCGTGCTGCTGAAAAAGTAAACAAAAATGTGAAGTTGAAGACAAGCTCTGTATATTACAACAAACTGGCAACATTTTCTATTATTATCGTGCTGCTGAAAAAGTAAACAAAGCTGTGACGTTGAAGACAAGCTCTGTATATCACAACAAACTGGCAACATTTTCAATTATTATCGTGCTGCTGAAAAAGTAAACAAAGCTGTGACGTTGAAGACAAGCTCAGTATATTACAACAAACTGGCAACATATTCTCCATTATCGTGCCGCTGAAAAAGTGAACAAAGCAGTGACGTTGAAGGCAATCTCCGTATATTACAACAAACTGGCAACTTCTCCATTATCGTGCCGCTGAAAAAGTGAACAAAGCAGTGACGTTGAAGACAAGCTCTGTATATTACAACAAACTAGCAACATTTTCTTCCTTATCGTGCTGCTGAAAAAGTGCACAAAGCAGTGACGTTGAAGACAATCTCTGTATATTACAACAAACTGGCAACTTTTTCTATTATTATCGTGCTCCCGAAAAAGTAAACAAAGCTGTGACTTTGAAGACAAGCTCTGTATATTACAACAAAGTGGCAACATTTTCTCCCTTATCGTGCTGCTGAAAAAGCAAACAAAGCTGTGACGTTGAAGACAAGCTCTGTATATTACAACAAACTGGCAACATTTTCTGATATTATCGTGCTGCTGAAAAAGTAAACAAAGCTGTGACGTTGAAGACAAGCTCTGTATATTACAACAAACTGGCACCATTTTCTATTATTATCATCGTGCTGCTGTAAAGTTAACAAAGTTGTGACGTTGAAGACATTCTCTGTATATTACAACTAACTGGCAACATTTTCTCCCTTATCGTGCTGCTGAAAAAGTAAACAAAGCTGTGACGTAAAGACAATCTCTGTATATTACAACAAACTGGCAACATTTTCTATTATTATTGTGCTGCTGAAAAAGTAAACAAAGCTGTGAGGTTGAAGACAAGCTCTGTATATTAAAACAAACTGGCAGCATTTTCTTCCTTATCGTGCTGCTGAAAAAGTAAACAAAGCTGTGACGTTGAAGACAAGCTCTGTATATTACAAGAAACTGGCAACCTTTTCAGTTATTATCGTGCTGCTGAAAAAGTAAACAAGCTGTGACGTTGAAGACAAGCGCTGTATATTACAACAAACTGGCAACATTTTCTCCATTATAGTGCCTCTGAAAAAGTAAACAAAGCTGTGACGTTGAAGACAAGCTCTGTATATTACAACAAACTGGCAACATTTTCTATTAATATCATCGTGCCGCTGAAAAAGTAAACAAAACTGTGATGTTGAAGACAAGCTCTGTATAATACAACAAACTGGCAACATTTTCTATTATTATTATTAATATCGTGCTGCTGAAAAAGTAAACAAAGCTGTGACGTTGAAGACAAGCTCTGTATATCACAACAAACTGGCAACATTTTCTACTATTATCGTGCTACTGAAACAGTAAACAAAGCTGTGACGTTGAAGACTAGCTATGTATATTACAACAAACTGGCAACATTTTCTATTATCATCGTGCTGCTGAAAAATAAACAAAGCTGTGAAGTTGAAGACAAGCTGTGTATATTACAACAAACTGGCTACATTTTCTTCCTTATAGTGCTGCTGAAAAAGTAAACAAAGCTGTGAAGTTGAAGACAAGCTCTGTATATTACAACAAACTGGCAACATTTTCTATTAATATCATCGTGCCGCTGAAAAAGTAAACAAAGCTGTGACGTTGAAGACAAGCTCTGTATAATACAACAAACTGGCAACATTTACTATTATTATTATTATTATTATTATTATTATTATTATTATTGTGCTGCAGAAAAAGTAAACAAAACTGTGATGTTGAAGACAAGCTCTGTATAATACAACAAACTGGCAACATTTTCTACTATTATAATCGTGCTTCTGAAAAAGTAAACAAAGCTGTGACGTTGAAGACAAGCTCTGTATATCACAACAAAGTGGTAACGTTTTCCTCCTTATCTTGCTGCTGAAAAAGTAAACAAAGCTGTGACGTTGAAGACAAGCTCTGTATGTTATAACAAATTGGCAACATTTTCTTCCTTATCGTGCTGCTGAAAAAGTAAACAAAGCTGTGACGTTGAAGACAAGCTCTGTATATTACAACAAACTGTTACATTTGCTATTATTATCGTGCGGCAGAAAAAGTAAACAAAGCTGTGACGTTGAAGACAAGCTATGTATATTACAACAAACCGGCAACATTTTCTATTATCATCGTGCTGCTGAAAAATAAACAAAGCTGTGAAGTTGAAGACAAGCTGTGTATATTACAACAAACTGGCTACATTTTCTTCCTTATTGTGCTGCTGAAAAAATAAACAAAGCTGTGAAGTTGAAGACAAGCTCCTTATATTACAACAAAATGGCAACATTTCCTATTATTATTGTGCTGCTGAAAAAGTAAACAAAGCTGTGAAGTTGTAGACAAGCTCTGTATATTACAACAAACTGGCAACATTTTCTATTAATATCATCGTGCCGCTGAAAAAGTAAACAAAGCTGTGACGTTGAAGACAAGCTCTGTATAATACAACAAACTGGCAACATTTACTATTATTATTATTATTATTATTATTGTGCTGCAGAAAAAGTAAACAAAACTGTGACGTTGAAGACAAGCTCTGTATAATACAACAAACTGGCAACATTTTCTACTATTATTATCGTGCTTCTGAAAAAGTAAACAAAGCTGTGACGTTGAAGACAATCTCTGTATATCACAACAAACTGGCAACATTTTCCTCCTTATCGTGCTGCTGAAAAAGTAAACAAAGCTGTGACGTTGAAGACAATCACTGTATATTACAAAAAACTGGCAACATTTTCTTCCTTATCGTGCTGCTGAAAAAGTAAACAAAGCTGTGACGTTGAAGACAATCACTGTATATTACAAAAAACTGGCAACATTTTCTTCCTTATCGTGCTGCTGAAAAAGTAAACAAAGCTGTGACGTTGAAGACAAGCTCTGTATGTTATAACAAATTGGAACAGTTTCTTCCTTATCGTGCTGCTGAAAAAGTAAACAAAGCTGTGACATTGAAGACAAGCTCTGTATGTTATAACAAATTGGAACATTTTCTTCCTTATCGTGCTGCTGAAAAAGTAAACAAAGCTGTGACGTTGAAGACAATCACTGTATATTACAAAAAACTGGCAACATTTTCTTCCTTATAGTGCTGCTGAAAAAGTAAACAAAGCTGTGACGTTGAAGACAAGCTCTGTATATTACAACAAACTGGCAACATTTTCTATTATTATCGTGCTGCTGAAAAAGTAAACAAAGCTGTGACGTTGAAGACAAGCTCTGTATAATACAACAAACTGGCAACATTTTCTACTAGTATTATCGTGCTTCTGAAAAAGTAAACAAAGCTGTGACGTTGAAGACAAGCTCTGTATATCACAACAAACTGGCAACATTTTCCTCCTTATCGTGCTGCTGAAAAAGTAAACAAAGCTGTGACGTTGAAGAGAAGCTCTGTATGTTATAACAAATTGGCAACATTTTCTTCCTTATCGTGCTGCTGAAAAAGTAAACAAAGCTGTGACGTTGAAGACAATCTCTGTATATTACAACAAACTGGCAACATTTTCTTCCTTATCGTGCTGCTGAAAAAGTAAACAAAGCTGTGACGTTGAAGACAAGCTCTGTATATTACAACAAACTGGCAACATTTTCTATTATTATCGTGCTGCTGAAAAAGTAAACAAAGCTGTGACGTTGAAGACAAGCTCTGTATATTACAACAAACTGGCAACATTTTCTCCCTTATCGTGCTGCTGAAAAAGTAAACAAAGCTGTGACGTTGAAGACAAGCTCTGTATATTACAACAAACTGGCAACATTTTCTATTATTATCGTTCCGCTGCAAAAGTAAACAAAGCTGTGACGTTGAAGACAAGCTCTGTATATTACAACAAACTGGCAACATTTTCTATTATCATCGTGCTGCTGAAAAAGTAAACAAAGTTGTGAAGTTGAAGACAAGCTCTGTATATTACAACAAACTGGCAACATTTTCTATTATTATCGTGCTGCTGAAAAAGTAAACAAAGCTGTGACGTTGAAGACAAGCTCTGTATATCACAACAAACTGGCAACATTTTCAATTATTATCGTGCTGCTGAAAAAGTAAACAAAGCTGTGACGTTGAAGACAAGCTCAGTATATTACAACAAACTGGCAACATATTCTCCATTATCGTGCCGCTGAAAAAGTGAACAAAGCAGTGACGTTGAAGGCAATCTCCGTATATTACAACAAACTGGCAACATTTTCTCCATTATCGTGCCGCTGAAAAAGTGAACAAAGCAGTGACGTTGAAGACAAGCTCTGTATATTACAACAAACTAGCAACATTTTCTTCCTTATCGTGCTGCTGAAAAAGTGCACAAAGCAGTGACGTTGAAGACAATCTCTGTATATTACAACAAACTGGCAACATTTTCTATTATTATCGTGCCCCCGAAAAAGTAAACAAAGCTGTGACTTTGAAGACAAGCTCTGTATATTACAACAAAGTGGCAACATTTTCTCCGTTATCGTGCTGCTGAAAAAGCAAACAAAGCTGTGACGTTGAAGACAAGCTCTGTATATTACAACAAACTGGCAACATTTTCTGATATTATCGTGCTGCTGAAAAAGTAAACAAAGCTGTGGCGTTGAAGACAAGCTCTGTATATTACAACAAACTGGCACCATTTTCTATTATTATCATCGTGCTGCTGTAAAGTTAACAAAGTTGTGACGTTGAAGACATTCTCTGTATATTACAACTATACTGGCAACATTTTCTCCCTTATCGTGCTGCTGAAAAAGTAAACAAAGCTGTGACGTAAAGACAATCTCTGTATATTACAACAAACTGGCAACATTTTCTATTATTATTGTGCTGCTGAAAAAGTAAACAAAGCTGTGAGGTTGAAGACAAGCTCTGTATATTAAAACAAACTGGCAGCATTTTCTTCCTTATCGTGCTGCTGAAAAAGTAAACAAAGCTGTGACGTTGAAGACAAGCTCTGTATATTACAACAAACTGGCAACCTTTTCAATTATTATCGTGCTGCTGAAAAAGTAAACAAGCTGTGACGTTGAAGACAAGCGCTGTATATTACAACAAACTGGCAACATTTTCTATTAATATCATCGTGCCGCTGAAAAAGTAAACAAAACTGTGATGTTGAAGACAAGCTCTGTATAATACAACAAACTGGCAACATTTTCTATTATTATTATTATTATTATTATTGTGCTGCCCAAAAGTAAACAAAACTGTTACTTTGAAGACAAGCTCTGTATATTACAACTAATTGACAACATTTTCTTCCTTATCGTGCTGCTGAAAAAGTAAACAAAGCTGTGACGTTGAAGACAAGCTCTGTATATCACAACAAACTGGCAACATTTTCTACTATTATCGTGCTGCTGAAACAGTAAACAAAGCTGTGACGTTGAAGACTAGCTATGTATATTACAACAAACTGGCAACATTTTCTATTATCATCGTGCTGCTGAAAAATAAACAAAGCTGTGAAGTTGAAGACAAGCTGTGTATATTACAACAAACTGGCTACATTTTCTTCCTTATAGTGCTGCTGAAAAAGTAAACAAAGCTGTGAAGTTGAAGACAAGCTCTGTATATTACAACAAACTGGCAACATTTTCTATTAATATCATCGTGCCGCTGAAAAAGTAAATAAAGCTGTGACGTTGAAGACAAGCTCTGTATAATACAACAAACTGGCAACATTTACTATTATTATTATTATTATTATTATTGTGCTGCAGAAAAAGTAAACAAAACTGTGATGTTGAAGACAAGCTCTGTATAATACAACAAACTGGCAACATTTTCTACTATTATAATCGTGCTTCTGAAAAAGTAAACAAAGCTGTGACGTTGAAGACAAGCTCTGTATATCACAACAAAGTGGCAACGTTTTCCTCCTTATCTTGCTGCTGAAAAAGTAAACAAAGCTGTGACGTTGAAGACAAGCTCTGTATGTTATAACAAATTGAAAACATTTTCTTCCTTATCGTGCTGCTGAAAAAGTAAACAAAGCTGTGACGTTGAAGACAAGCTCTGTATATTACAACAAACTGTTACATTTGCTATTATTATCGTGTGGCAGAAAAAGTAAACAAAGCTGTGACGTTGAAGACAAGCTATGTATATTACAACAAACCGGCAACATTTTCGATTATCATCGTGCTGCTGAAAAATAAACAAAGCTGTGAAGTTGAAGACAAGCTGTGTATATTACAACAAACTGGCTACATTTTCTTCCTTATTGTGCTGCTGAAAAAATAAACAAAGCTGTGAAGTTGAAGACAAGCTCCTTATATTACAACAAAATGGCAACATTTCCTATTATTATTGTGCTGCTGAAAAAGTAAACAAAGCTATGAAGTTGAAGACAAGCTCTGTATATTACAACAAACTGGCAACATTTTCTATTAATATCATCGTGCCGCTGAAAAAGTAAACAAAGCTGTGACGTTGAAGACAAGCTCTGTATAATACAACAAACTGGCAACATTTACTATTATTATTATTATTATTGTGCTGCAGAAAAAGTAAACAAAACTGTGACGTTGAAGACAAGCTCTGTATAATACAACAAACTGGCAACATTTTCTACTATTATTATCGTGCTTCTGAAAAAGTAAACAAAGCTGTGACGTTGAAGACAATCTCTGTATATCACAACAAACTGGCAACATTTTCCTCCTTATCGTGCTGCTGAAAAAGTAAACAAACCTGTGACGTTGAAGACAATCACTGTATATTACAAAAAACTGGCAACATTTTCTTCCTTATTGTGCTGCTGAAAAAGTAAACAAAGCTGTGACGTTGAAGACAATCACTGTATATTACAAAAAACTGGCAACATTTTCTTCCTTATCGTGCTGCTGAAAAAGTAAACAAAGCTGTGACGTTGAAGACAAGCTCTGTATGTTATAACAAATTGGAACAGTTTCTTCCTTATCGTGCTGCTGAAAAAGTAAACAAAGCTGTGACATTGAAGACAAGCTCTGTATGTTATAACAATATTACAACAAACTGGCAACATTTTCTATTAATATCATCGTGCCGCTGAAAAAGTAAACAAAGCTGTGACGTTGAAGACAAGCTCTGTATATCACAACAAACTGGCAACATTTTCAATTATTATCGTGCTGCTGAAAAAGTAAACAAAGCTGTGACGTTGAAGACAAGCTCTGTATATTACAACAAACTGGCAACATTTTCTCCATTATAGTGCCGCTGAAAAAGTGAACAAAGCAGTGACGTTGAAGACAAGCTCTGTATATTACAACAAACTAGCAACATTTTCTTCCTTATCGAGCTGCTGAAAAAGTGCACAAAGCAGTGACGTTGAAGACAATCTCTGTATATTACAACAAACTGGCAACATTTTCTATTATTATCGTGCTCCCGAAAAGTAAACAAAGCTGTGACTTTGAAGACAAGCTCTGTATATTACAACAAAGTGGCAACATTTTCTCCCTTATCGTGCTGCTGAAAAAGCAAACAAAGCTGTGACGTTGAAGACAATCTCCGTATATTACAACAAACTGGCAACATTTTCTATTATCATTGAGCTGCTGTAAAAGTAAACAAAGCTGTGACGTTGAAGTCAAGCTCTGTATATTACAACAAACTGGCAACATTTTCTTCCTTATAGTGCTGCTGAAAAAGTAAACAAAGCTGGGACGTTGAAGACAAGCGCTGTAAATTACAACAAACTGGCAACATTTTCTCCATTATAGTGCCTCTGAAAAAGTAAACAAAGCTGTGACGTTGAAGACAAGCTCTGTATATTACAACAAACTGGCAACATTTTCTATTAATATCATCGTGCCGCTGAAAAAGTAAACAAAACTGTGATGTTGAAGACAAGCTCTGTATAATACAACAAACTGGCAACATTTTCTATTATTATTATTATTATTATTATTATTATTATTATTGTGCTGCCCAAAAGTAAACAAAACTGTTACTTTGAAGACAAGCTCTGTATATTACAACTAATTGACAACATTTTCTTCCTTATCGTGCTGCTGAAAAAGTAAACAAAGCTGTGACGTTGAAGACAAGCTCTGTATATCACAACAAACTGGCAACATTTTCTACTATTATCGTGCTGCTGAAACAGTAAACAAAGCTGTGACGTTGAAGACTAGCTATGTATATTACAACAAACTGGCAACATTTTCTATTATCATCGTGCTGCTGAAAAATAAACAAAGCTGTGAAGTTGAAGACAAGCTGTGTATATTACAACAAACTGGCTACATTTTCTTCCTTATAGTGCTGCTGAAAAAGTAAACAAAGCTGTGAAGTTGAAGACAAGCTCTGTATATTACAACAAACTGGCAACATTTTCTATTAATATCATCGTGCCGCTGAAAAAGTAAATAAAGCTGTGACGTTGAAGACAAGCTCTGTATAATACAACAAACTGGCAACATTTACTATTATTATTATTATTATTGTGCTGCAGAAAAAGTAAACAAAACTGTGATGTTGAAGACAAGCTCTGTATAATACAACAAACTGGCAACATTTTCTACTATTATAATCGTGCTTCTGAAAAAGTAAACAAAGCTGTGACGTTGAAGACAAGCTCTGTATATCACAACAAAGTGGCAACGTTTTCCTCCTTATCTTGCTGCTGAAAAAGTAAACAAAGCTGTGACGTTGAAGACAAGCTCTGTATGTTATAACAAATTGGCAACATTTTCTTCCTTATCGTGCTGCTGAGAAAGTAATCAAAGCTGTGACGTTGAAGACAAGCTCTGTATATTACAACAAACTGTTACATTTGCTATTATTATCGTGTGGCAGAAAAAGTAAACAAAGCTGTGTCGTTGAAGACAAGCTATGTATATTACAACAAACCGGCAACATTTTCTATTATCATCGTGCTGCTGAAAAATAAACAAAGCTGTGAAGTTGAAGACAAGCTGTGTATATTACAACAAACTGGCTACATTTTCTTCCTTATTGTGCTGCTGAAGAAATAAACAAAGCTGTGAAGTTGAAGACAAGCTCCTTATATTACAACAAAATGGCAACATTTCCTATTATTATTGTGCTGCTGAAAAAGTAAACAAAGCTGTGAAGTTGAAGACAAGCTCTGTATATTACAACAAACTGGCAACATTTTCTATTAATATCATCGTGCCGCTGAAAAAGTAAACAAAGCTGTGACGTTGAAGACAAGCTCTGTATAATACAACAAACTGGCAACATTTACTATTATTATTATTATTATTGTGCTGCAGAAAAAGTAAACAAAACTGTGACGTTGAAGACAAGCTCTGTATAATACAACAAACTGGCAACATTTTCTACTATTATTATCGTGCTTCTGAAAAAGTAAACAAAGCTGTGACGTTGAAGACAATCTCTGTATATCACAACAAACTGGCAACATTTTCCTCCTTATCGTGCTGCTGAAAAAGTAAACAAACCTGTGACGTTGAAGACAATCACTGTATATTACAAAAAACTGGCAACATTTTCTTCCTTATTGTGCTGCTGAAAAAGTAAACAAAGCTGTGACGTTGAAGACAATCACTGTATATTACAAAAAACTGGCAACATTTTCTTCCTTATCGTGCTGCTGAAAAAGTAAACAAAGCTGTGACGTTGAAGACAAGCTCTGTATGTTATAACAAATTGGAACATTTTCTTCCTTATCGTGCTGCTGAAAAAGTAAACAAAGCTGTGACGTTGAAGACAATCACTGTATATTACAAAAAACTGGCAAGATTTTCTTCCTTATCGTGCTGCTGAAAAAGTAAACAAAGCTGTGACGTTGAAGACAAGCTCTGTATATTACAACAAACTGGCAACATTTTCTATTATTATCGTGCTGCTGAAAAAGTAAACAAAGCTGTGACGTTGAAGACAAGCTCTGTATAATACAACAAACTGGCAACATTTTCTACTAGTATTGTCGTGCTTCTGAAAAAGTAAACAAAGCTGTGACGTTGAAGACAAGCTCTGTATATCACAACAAACTGGCAACATTTTCCTCCTTATCGTGCTGCTGAAAAAGTAAACAAAGCTGTGACGTTGAAGACAAGCTCTGTATGTTATAACAAATTGGCAACATTTTCTTCCTTATCGTGCTGCTGAAAAAGTAAACAAAGCTGTGACGTTGAAGACAATCTCTGTATATTACAACAAACTGGCAACATTTTCTTCCTTATCGTGCTGCTGAAAAAGTAAACAAAGCTGTGACGTTGAAGACAAGCTCTGTATATTACAACAAACTGGCAACATTTTCTATTATTATCGTGCTGCTGAAAAAGTAAACAAAGCTGTGACGTTGAAGACAAGCTCTGTATATTACAACAAACTGGCAACATTTTCTCCCTTATCGTGCTGCTGAAAAAGTAAACAAAGCTGTGACGTTGAAGACAAGCTCTGTATATTACAACAAACTGGCAACATTTTCTATTATTATCGTTCCGCTGCAAAAGTAAACAAAGCTGTGACGTTGAAGACAAGCTCTGTATATTACAACAAACTGGCAACATTTTCTATTATCATCGTGCTGCTGAAAAAGTAAACAAAGTTGTGAAGTTGAAGACAAGCTCTGTATATTACAACAAACTGGCAACATTTTCTGATATTATCGTGCTGCTGAAAAAGTAAACAAAGCTGTGACGTTGAAGACAAGCTCTGTATATTACAACAAACTGGCACCATTTTCTATTATTATCATCGTGCTGCTGTAAAGTTAACAAAGTTGTGACGTTGAAGACATTCTCTGTATATTACAACTAACTGGCAACATTTTCTCCCTTATCGTGCTGCTGAAAAAGTAAACAAAGCTGTGACGTAAAGACAATCTCTGTATATTACAACAAACTGGCAACATTTTCTATTATTATTGTGCTGCTGAAAAAGTAAACAAAGCTGTGAGGTTGAAGACAAGCTCTGTATATTAAAACAAACTGGCAGCATTTTCTTCCTTATCGTGCTGCTGAAAAAGTAAACAAAGCTGTGACGTTGAAGACAAGCTCTGTATATTACAACAAACTGGCAACCTTTTCAATTATTATCGTGCTGCTGAAAAAGTAAACAAAGCTGTGACGTTGAAGACAAGCTCTGTATATTACAACAAACTGGCAACATTTTCTATTATTATCGTTCCGCTGCAAAAGTAAACAAAGCTGTGAAGTTGAAGACAAGCTCTGTATATTACAACAAACTGGCAACATTTTCTATTATTATCGTGCTGCTGAAAAAGTAAGCAAAGCTGTGACGTTGAAGACAAGCTCTGTATATCACAACAAACTGGCAACATTTTCAATTATTATCGTGCTGCTGAAAAAGTAAACAAAGCTGTGACGTTGAAGACAAGCTCAGTATATTACAACAAACTGGCAACATATTCTCCATTATCGTGCCGCTGAAAAAGTGAACAAAGCAGTGACGTTGAAGGCAATCTCCGTATATTACAACAAACTGGCAACATTTTCTCCATTATCGTGCCGCTGAAAAAGTGAACAAAGCAGTGACGTTGAAGACAAGCTCTGTATATTACAACAAACTAGCAACATTTTCTTCCTTATCGTGCTGCTGAAAAAGTGCACAAAGCAGTGACGTTGAAGACAATCTCTGTATATTACAACAAACTGGCAACATTTTCTATTATTATCGTGCCCCCGAAAAAGTAAACAAAGCTGTGACTTTGAAGACAAGCTCTGTATATTACAACAAAGTGGCAACATTTTCTCCGTTATCGTGCTGCTGAAAAAGCAAACAAAGCTGTGACGTTGAAGACAAGCTCTGTATATTACAACAAACTGGCAACATTTTCTGATATTATTGTGCTGCTGAAAAAGTAAACAAAGCTGTGACGTTGAAGACAAGCTCTGTATATTACAACAAACTGGCACCATTTTCTATTATTATCATCGTGCTGCTGTAAAGTTAACAAAGTTGTGACGTTGAAGACATTCTCTGTATATTACAACTATACTGGCAACATTTTCTCCCTTATCGTGCTGCTGAAAAAGTAAACAAAGCTGTGACGTAAAGACAATCTCTGTATATTACAACAAACTGGCAACATTTTCTATTATTATTGTGCTGCTGAAAAAGTAAACAAAGCTGTGAGGTTGAAGACAAGCTCTGTATATTAAAACAAACTGGCAGCATTTTCTTCCTTATCGTGCTGCTGAAAAAGTGAACAAAGCTGTGACGTTGAAGACAAGCTCTGTATATTACAACAAACTGGCAACCTTTTCAATTATTATGGTGCTGCTGAAAAAGTAAACAAGCTGTGACGTTGAAGACAAGCGCTGTATATTACAACAAACTGGCAACATTTTCTCCATTATAGTGCCTCTGAAAAAGTAAACAAAGCTGTGACGTTGAAGACAAGCTCTGTATATTACAACAAACTGGCAACATTTTCTATTAATATCATCGTGCCGCTGAAAAAGTAAACAAAACTGTGATGTTGAAGACAAGCTCTGTATAATACAACAAACTGGCAACATTTTCTATTATTATTATTATTATTATTATTGTGCTGCCCAAAAGTAAACAAAACTGTTACTTTGAAGACAAGCTCTGTATATTACAACTAATTGACAACATTTTCTTCCTTATCGTGCTGCTGAAAAAGTAAACAAAGCTGTGACGTTGAAGACAAGCTCTGTATATCACAACAAACTGGCAACATTTTCTACTATTATCGTGCTGCTGAAACAGTAAACAAAGCTGTGACGTTGAAGACTAGCTATGTATATTACAACAAACTGGCAACATTTTCTATTATCATCGTGCTGCTGAAAAATAAACAAAGCTGTGAAGTTGAAGACAAGCTGTGTATATTACAACAAACTGGCTACATTTTCTTCCTTATAGTGCTGCTGAAAAAGTAAACAAAGCTGTGAAGTTGAAGACAAGCTCTGTATATTACAACAAACTGGCAACATTTTCTATTAATATCATCGTGCCGCTGAAAAAGTAAATAAAGCTGTGACGTTGAAGACAAGCTCTGTATAATACAACAAACTGGCAACATTTACTATTATTATTATTATTATTGTGCTGCAGAAAAAGTAAACAAAACTGTGATGTTGAAGACAAGCTCTGTATAATACAACAAACTGGCAACATTTTCTACTATTATAATCGTGCTTCTGAAAAAGTAAACAAAGCTGTGACGTTGAAGACAAGCTCTGTATATCACAACAAAGTGGCAACGTTTTCCTCCTTATCTTGCTGCTGAAAAAGTAAACAAAGCTGTGACGTTGAAGACAAGCTCTGTATGTTATAACAAATTGAAAACATTTTCTTCCTTATCGTGCTGCTGAAAAAGTAAACAAAGCTGTGACGTTGAAGACAAGCTCTGTATATTACAACAAACTGTTACATTTGCTATTATTATCGTGTGGCAGAAAAAGTAAACAAAGCTGTGACGTTGAAGACAAGCTATGTATATTACAACAAACCGGCAACATTTTCGATTATCATCGTGCTGCTGAAAAATAAACAAAGCTGTGAAGTTGAAGACAAGCTGTGTATATTACAACAAACTGGCTACATTTTCTTCCTTATTGTGCTGCTGAAAAAATAAACAAAGCTGTGAAGTTGAAGACAAGCTCCTTATATTACAACAAAATGGCAACATTTCCTATTATTATTGTGCTGTTGAAAAAGTAAACAAAGCTGTGAAGTTGAAGACAAGCTCTGTATATTACAACAAACTGGCAACATTTTCTATTAATATCATCGTGCCGCTGAAAAAGTAAACAAAGCTGTGACGTTGAAGACAAGCTCTGTATAATACAACAAACTGGCAACATTTACTATTATTATTATTATTATTGTGCTGCAGAAAAAGTAAACAAAACTGTGACGTTGAAGACAAGCTCTGTATAATACAACAAACTGGCAACATTTTCTACTATTATTATCGTGCTTCTGAAAAAGTAAACAAAGCTGTGACGTTGAAGACAATCTCTGTATATCACAACAAACTGGCAACATTTTCCTCCTTATCGTGCTGCTGAAAAAGTAAACAAACCTGTGACGTTGAAGACAATCACTGTATATTACAAAAAACTGGCAACATTTTCTTCCTTATTGTGCTGCTGAAAAAGTAAACAAAGCTGTGACGTTGAAGACAATCACTGTATATTACAAAAAACTGGCAACATTTTCTTCCTTATCGTGCTGCTGAAAAAGTAAACAAAGCTGTGACGTTGAAGACAAGCTCTGTATGTTATAACAAATTGGAACATTTTCTTCCTTATCGTGCTGCTGAAAAAGTAAACAAAGCTGTGACGTTGAAGACAATCACTGTATATTACAAAAAACTGGCAAGATTTTCTTCCTTATCGTGCTGCTGAAAAAGTAAACAAAGCTGTGACGTTGAAGACAAGCTCTGTATATTACAACAAACTGGCAACATTTTCTATTATTATCGTGCTGCTGAAAAAGTAAACAAAGCTGTGACGTTGAAGACAAGCTCTGTATAATACAACAAACTGGCAACATTTTCTACTAGTATTGTCGTGCTTCTGAAAAAGTAAACAAAGCTGTGACGTTGAAGACAAGCTCTGTATATCACAACAAACTGGCAACATTTTCCTCCTTATCGTGCTGCTGAAAAAGTAAACAAAGCTGTGACGTTGAAGACAAGCTCTGTATGTTATAACAAATTGGCAACATTTTCTTCCTTATCGTGCTGCTGAAAAAGTAAACAAAGCTGTGACGTTGAAGACAATCTCTGTATATTACAACAAACTGGCAACATTTTCTTCCTTATCGTGCTGCTGAAAAAGTAAACAAAGCTGTGACGTTGAAGACAAGCTCTGTATATTACAACAAACTGGCAACATTTTCTATTATTATCGTGCTGCTGAAAAAGTAAACAAAGCTGTGACGTTGAAGACAAGCTCTGTATATTACAACAAACTGGCAACATTTTCTCCCTTATCGTGCTGCTGAAAAAGTAAACAAAGCTGTGACGTTGAAGACAAGCTCTGTATATTACAACAAACTGGCAACATTTTCTATTATTATCGTTCCGCTGCAAAAGTAAACAAAGCTGTGACGTTGAAGACAAGCTCTGTATATTACAACAAACTGGCAACATTTTCTATTATCATCGTGCTGCTGAAAAAGTAAACAAAGTTGTGAAGTTGAAGACAAGCTCTGTATATTACAACAAACTGGCAACATTTTCTATTAATATCATCGTGCCGCTGAAAAAGTAAACAAAGCTGTGACGTTGAAGACAAGCTCTGTATATCACAACAAACTGGCAACATTTTCAATTATTATCGTGCTGCTGAAAAAGTAAACAAAGCTGTGACGTTGAAGACAAGCTCTGTATATTACAACAAACTGGCAACATATTCTCCATTATCGTGCCGCTGAAAAAGTGAACAAAGCAGTGACGTTGAAGGCAATCTCCGTATATTACAACAAACTGGCAACATTTTCTCCATTATAGTGCCGCTGAAAAAGTGAACAAAGCAGTGACGTTGAAGACAAGCTCTGTATATTACAACAAACTAGCAACATTTTCTTCCTTATCGTGCTGCTGAAAAAGTGCACAAAGCAGTGACGTTGAAGACAATCTCTGTATATTACAACAAACTGGCAACATTTTCTATTATTATCGTGCTCCCGAAAAGTAAACAAAGCTGTGACTTTGAAGACAAGCTCTGTATATTACAACAAAGTGGCAACATTTTCTCCCTTATCGTGCTGCTGAAAAAGCAAACAAAGCTGTGACGTTGAAGACAATCTCCGTATATTACAACAAACTGGCAACATTTTCTATTATCATTGTGCTGCTGTAAAAGTAAACAAAGCTGTGACGTTGAAGTCAAGCTCTGTATATTACAACAAACTGGCAACATTTTCTTCCTTATAGTGCTGCTGAAAAAGTAAACAAAGCTGGGACGTTGAAGACAAGCTCTGTATATTACAACAAACTGGCAACATTTTCTGATATTATCGTGCTGCTGAAAAAGTAAACAAAGCTGTGACGTTGAAGACAAGCTCTGTATATTACAACAAACTGGCACCATTTTCTATTATCATCGTGCTGCTGAAAAAGTAAACAAAGTTGTGAAGTTGAAGACAAGCTCTGTATATTACAACAAACTGGCAACATTTTCTGATATTATCGTGCTGCTGAAAAAGTAAACAAAGCTGTGACGTTGAAGACAAGCTCTGTATATTACAACAAACTGGCACCATTTTCTATTATTATCATCGTGCTGCTGTAAAGTTAACAAAGTTGTGACGTTGAAGACATTCTCTGTATATTACAACTAACTGGCAACATTTTCTCCCTTATCGTGCTGCTGAAAAAGTAAACAAAGCTGTGACGTAAAGACAATCTCTGTATATTACAACAAACTGGCAACATTTTCTATTATTATTGTGCTGCTGAAAAAGTAAACAAAGCTGTGAGGTTGAAGACAAGCTCTGTATATTAAAACAAACTGGCAGCATTTTCTTCCTTATCGTGCTGCTGAAAAAGTAAACAAAGCTGTGACGTTGAAGACAAGCTCTGTATATTACAACAAACTGGCAACCTTTTCAATTATTATCGTGCTGCTGAAAAAGTAAACAAGCTGTGACGTTGAAGACAATCGCTGTATATTACAACAAACTGGCAACATTTTCTCCATTATAGTGCCTCTGAAAAAGTAAACAAAGCTGTGACGTTGAAGACAAGCTCTGTATATTACAACAAACTGGCAACATTTTCTATTAATATCATCGTGCCGCTGAAAAAGTAAACAAAACTGTGATGTTGAAGACAAGCTCTGTATAATACAACAAACTGGCAACATTTTCTATTATTATTATTATTATTATTATTATTGTGCTGCACAAAAAGTAAACAAAACTGTTACGTTGAAGACAAGCTCTGTATATTACAACTAATTGACAACATTTTCTTCCTTATCGTGCTGCTGAAAAAGTAAACAAAGCTGTGACGTTGAAGACAAGCTCTGTATATCACAACAAACTGGCAACATTTTCTACTATTATCGTGCTGCTGAAACAGTAAACAAAGCTGTGACGTTGAAGACTAGCTATGTATATTACAACAAACTGGCAACATTTTCTATTATCATCGTGCTGCTGAAAAATAAACAAAGCTGTGAAGTTGAAGACAAGCTGTGTATATTACAACAAACTGGCTACATTTTCTTCCTTATAGTGCTGCTGAAAAAGTAAACAAAGCTGTGAAGTTGAAGACAAGCTCTGTATATTACAACAAACTGGCAACATTTTCTATTAATATCATCGTGCCGCTGAAAAAGTAAACAAAGCTGTGACGTTGAAGACAAGCTCTGTATAATACAACAAACTGGCAACATTTACTATTATTATTATTATTATTGTGCTGCAGAAAAAGTAAACAAAACTGTGATGTTGAAGACAAGCTCTGTATAATACAACAAACTGGCAACATTTTCTACTATTATAATCGTGCTTCTGAAAAAGTAAACAAAGCTGTGACGTTGAAGACAAGCTCTGTATATCACAACAAAGTGGCAACGTTTTCCTCCTTATCTTGCTGCTGAAAAAGTAAACAAAGCTGTGACGTTGAAGACAAGCTCTGTATGTTATAACAAATTGGCAACATTTTCTTCCTTATCGTGCTGCTGAAAAAGTAAACAAAGCTGTGACGTTGAAGACAAGCTCTGTATATTACAACAAACTGTTACATTTGCTATTATTATCGTGTGGCAGAAAAAGTAAACAAAGCTGTGACGTTGAAGACAAGCTATGTATATTACAACAAACCGGCAACATTTTCTATTATCATCGTGCTGCTGAAAAATAAACAAAGCTGTGAAGTTGAAGACAAGCTGTGTATATTACAACAAACTGGCTACATTTTCTTCCTTATTGTGCTGCTGAAAAAATAAACAAAGCTGTGAAGTTGAAGACAAGCTCTGTATATTACAACAAACTGGCAACATTTTCTATGAATATCATCGTGCCGCTGAAAAAGTAAACAAAGCTGTGACGTTGAAGACAAGCTCTGTAAAATACAACAAACTGGCAACATTTACTATTATTATTATTATTATTATTGTGCTGCAGAAAAAGTAAACAAAACTGTGACGTTGAAGACAAGCTCTGTATAATACAACAAACTGGCAACATTTTCTACTATTATTATCGTGCTTCTGAAAAAGTAAACAAAGCTGTGACGTTGAAGACAATCTCTGTATATCACAACAAACTGGCAACATTTTCCTCCTTATCGTGCTGCTGAAAAAGTAAACAAAGCTGTGACGTTGAAGACAATCACTGTATATTACAAAAAACTGGCAACATTTTCTTCCTTATCGTGCTGCTGAAAAAGTAAACAAAGCTGTGACGTTGAAGACAATCACTGTATATTACAAAAAACTGGCAACATTTTCTTCCTTATCGTGCTGCTGAAAAAGTAAACAAAGCTGTGACGTTGAAGACAAGCTCTGTATGTTATAACAAATTGGAACAGTTTCTTCCTTATCGTGCTGCTGAAGAAGTAAACAAAGCTGTGACATTGAAGACAAGCTCTGTATGTTATAACAAATTGGAACATTTTCTTCCTTATCGTGCTGCTGAAAAAGTAAACAAAGCTGTGACGTTGAAGACAATCACTGTATATTACAAAAAACTGGCAACATTTTGTTCCTTATCGTGCTGCTGAAAAAGTAAACAAAGCTGTGACGTTGAAGACAAGCTCTGTATGTTATAACAAATTGGAACAGTTTCTTCCTTATCGTGCTGCTGAAAAAGTAAACAAAGCTGTGACATTGAAGACAAGCTCTGTATGTTATAACAAATTGTAACATTTTCTTCCTTATCATGCTGCTGAAAAAGTAAACAAAGCTGTGACGTTGAAGACAATCACTGTATATTACAAAAAACTGGCAACATTTTCTTCCTTATCGTGCTGCTGAAAAAGTAAACAAAGCTGTGACGTTGAAGACAAGCTCTGTATATTACAACAAACTGGCAACATTTTCTATTATTATCGTGCTGCTGAAAAAGTAAACAAAGCTGTGACGTTGAAGACAAGCTCTGTATAATACAACAAACTGGCAACATTTTCTACTAGTATTATCGTGCTTCTGAAAAAGTAAACAAAGCTGTGACGTTGAAGACAAGCTCTGTATATCACAACAAACTGGCAACATTTTCCTCCTTATCGTGCTGCTGAAAAAGTAAACAAAGCTGTCACGTTGAAGACAAGCTCTGTATGTTATAACAAATTGGCAACATTTTCTTCCTTATCGTGCTGCTGAAAAAGTAAACAAAGCTGTGACGTTGAAGACAATCTCTGTATATTACAACAAACTGGCAACATTTTCTTCCTTATCGTGCTGCTGAAAAAGTAAACAAAGCTGTGACGTTGAAGACAAGCTCTGTATATTACAACAAACTGGCAACATTTTCTATTATTATCGTGCTGCTGAAAAAGTAAACAAAGCTGTGACGTTGAAGACAAGCTCTGTATATTACAACAAACTGGCAACATTTTCTTCCTTATCGTGCTGCTGAAAAAGTAAACAAAGCTGTGACGTTGAAGCCAAGCTCTGTATATTACAACAAACTGGCAACATTTTCTATTATTATCGTTCCGCTGCAAAAGTAAACAAAGCTGTGACGTTGAAGACAAGCTCTGTATATTACAACAAACGGGCAACATTTTCTATTATCATCGTGCTGCTGAAAAAGTAAACAAAGTTGTGAAGTTGAAGACAAGCTCTGTATATTACAATAAAACTGGCAACATTTTCTATTATTATCGTGCTGCTGAAAAAGTAAACAAAGCTGTGACGTTGAAGACAAGCTCTGTATATCACAACAAACTGGCAACATTTTCAATTATTATCGTGCTCCCGAAAAAGTAAACAAAGCTGTGACGTTGAAGACAAGCTCTGTATATTACAACAAACTGGCAACATTTTCTCCCTTATCGTGCTGCTGAAAAAGTAAACAAAGCTGTGTCGTTGAAGACAATCTCTGTATATTACAACAAACTGGCAACATTTTCTTCCTTATCGTGCTGCTGAAAAAGTAAACAAATCTGTGACGTTGAAAACAAGCTCTGTATATTACAACAAACTGGCAACATTTTCTATTACTATCTTGCTGCTGAAAAAGTAAACAAAGCTGTGACGTTGAAGACAAGCTCTGTGTATTACAACAAACTGGCAACATTTTCTATTATTATCGTGCCGCTGATAAAGTAAACAGAGCTGTGAAGTTGAAGACAAGCTCTGTATACTACAACAAACTGGCACTATTTTCTATTATTATCATCGTGCTGCTGAAAAAGTTAACAAAGTTGTGACGTTGAAGACAATCTCTGTATATTACAACTAACTGGCAACATTTTCTCCGTTATCGTGCTGCTGAAAAAGTAAACAAAGCTGTGACGTTGAAGACAATCTCTGTATATTACAACAAATTGGCAACATTTTCTATTATTATTGTGCTGCTGAAAAAGTAAACAAAACTGTGAGGTTGAAGACAAGCTCTGTATATTAAAACAAACTGGCAACATTTTCTTCCTTATCGTGCTGCTGAAAAAGTAAACAAAGCTGTGACGTTGAAGACAAGCTCTGTATATTACAACAAACTGGCAAGTATTTCTCCCTTATCGTGCTGCTGAAAAAGTAAACAAAGCTGTGACGTTGAAGACAAGCTCTGTATATTACAACAAACTGGCAACATTTTCTCCATTATCGTCATGCTGAAAAAGTAAACAATGCTGTGAATTTGAAGACAAGCTCTGTATATTATAACAAACTGGCAACATTTTCTTCCTTATCGTGCTGCTAAAAAAGTAAACAAAGCTGTGGCGCTTAAGACAATCTCTGTATATTACACCAAACTGGCGACATTTTCTATTATTATTATCGTGCTGCTGAAAAAGTAAACAAATTTGTGACTTTGAAGACAAGCTCTGTATATTACAACAAACTGGCTACATTTTTCTCCTTATCGTGCTGCTGAAAAAGTAAACAAAGCTTCGACGTTGAAGACAAGCTCTGTATATTACAAAAAACTGGCAACATTTTCTCCATTATCGTGCTGCTGAAAAAGTAAACAAAGCTGTGACGTTGAAGACACTCTCAGTATATTACAACAAATTGGCAACATTTTCTATTATTATCGTGCTGCTGAATAAGTAAACAAAGCTGTGAAGTTGAAGACAAGCTCTGTATATTACAACAAACTGGAAACATTTTCTCAATTATCGTGCTGCTGAAAAAGTAAACAAAGCTGTGAAGTTGAAAACAAGCTCTGTATTTAACAACAAACTGTTACATTTGCTATTATTATCGTGCGGCAGAAAAAGTAAACAAAGCTGTGACGTTGAAGACAAGCTATGTATATTACAACAAACTGGCAACATTTTCTATTATTATTATTATTATTGTGCTGCAGAAAAAGTAAACAAAGCTGTGACGTTGAAGACAAGCTCTGTATATTTCAATAAACTGGCAAAATTTAGTTGCTTATCGCGCTTCTGATAAAGTAAACAAAGCTGTGACGTTGAAGACAAGCTCTGTATATTACAAAACTGGCAACATTTTCTATCATTTTCGTGCTGCTGAAAAAGTAACCAAAGCTGTGAAGTTGAAGACAAGCTCTGTATATTACAACAAACTGGCAACATTTTCTATTAATATCATCGTGCCGCTGAAAAAGTAAACAAAACTGTGACGTTGAAGACAAGCTCTGTATAATACAACAAACTGGCAACATTTTCTATTATTACTTTTATTATTATTATTATTATTATTGTGCTGCAGAAAAAGTAATCAAAACTGTGACGTTGAAGACAAGCTCTGTATATTACAACTAATTGGCAACATTTTCTTCCTTATCGTGCTGCTGAAAAAGTAAACAAAGCTGTGACGTTGAAGACAAGCTCTGTATATCACAACAAACTAGCAACATTTTCTACTATTATCGTGCTGCTGAAACAGTAAACAAAGCTGTGACGTTGAAGACTAGCTCTGTATATTACAACAAACTGGCAACATTTTCTATTATCATCGTGCTGCTGAAAAATAAACAAAGCTGTGAAGTTGAAGACAAGCTGTGTATATTACAACAAACTGGCTACATTTTCTTCCTTATTGTGCTGCTGAAAAAATAAACAAAGCTGTGAAGTTGAAGACAAGCTCTGTATATTACAACAAAAAGGCAACATTTCCTATTATTATCGTTCTGCTGAAAAAGTAAACAAAGCTGTGAAGTTGAAGACAAGCTCTGTATATTACAACAAACTGGCAACATTTTCTATTAATATCATCGTGCCGCTGAAAAAGTAAACAAAGCTGTGACGTTGAAGACAACCTCTGTATAATACAACAAACTGGCAACATTTACTATTATTATTATTATTATTATTATTGTGCTGCAGAAAAAGTAAACAAAACTGTGATGTTGAAGACAAGCTCTGTATAATACAACAAACTGGCAACATTTTCTACTATTATAATCGTGCTTCTGAAAAAGTAAACAAAGCTGTGACGTTGAAGACAAGCTCTGTATATCACAACAAACTGGCAACATTTTCCTCCTTATCTTGCTGCTGAAAAAGTAAACAAAGCTGTGACGTTGAAGACAAGCTCTGTATGTTATAACAAATTGGCAACATTTTCTTCCTTATCGTGCTGCTGAAAAAGTAAACAAAGCTGTGACGTTGAAGACAAGCTCTGTATATTACAACAAACTGTTACATTTGCTATTATTATCGTGCGGCAGAAAAAGTAAACAAAGCTGTGACGTTGAAGACAAGCTATGTATATTACAACAAACCGGCAACATTTTCTATTATCATCGTGCTGCTGAAAAATAAACAAAGCTGTGAAGTTGAAGACAAGCTGTGTATATTACAACAAACTGGCTACATTTTCTTCCTTATTGTGCTGCTGAAAAAATAAACAAAGCTGTGAAGTTGAAGACAAGCCCTGTATATTACAACAAAATGGCAACATTTCCTATTATTATTGTGCTGCTGAAAAAGTAAACAAAGCTGTGAAGTTGAAGACAAGCTCTGTATATTACAACAAACTGGCAACATTTTCTATTAATATCATCGTGCCGCTGAAAAAGTAAACAAAGCTGTGACGTTGAAGACAAGCTCTGTATAATACAACAAACTGGCAACATTTACTATTATTATTATTATTATTATTATTGTGCTGCAGAAAAAGTAAACAAAACTGTAACGTTGAAGACAAGCTCTGTATAATACAACAAACTGGCAACATTTTCTACTATTATCATCGTGCTGCTGAAAAATAAACAAAGCTGTGACGTTGAAGACAAGCTCTGTATACCACAACAAACTGGCCACATTTTCCTCCTTATCGTGCTGCTGAAAAAGTAAACAAAGCTGTGACGTTGAAGACAAGCTCTGTATGTTATAACAAATGGGCAACATTTTCTTCCTTATCGTGCTGCTGAAAAAGTAAACAAAGCTGTGACGTTGAAGACACGCTCTGTATATTACAACAAACTGGCAACATTTTCTATTATTATCGTGCTGCTGAAAAAGTAAACAAAGCTGTGACGTTGAAGACAAGCTCTGTATAATACAACAAACTGGCAACATTTTCTACTATTATTATCGTGCTTCTGAAAAAGTAAACAAAGCTGTGACGTTGAAGACAAGCTCTGTATATCACAACAAACTGGCAACATTTTCCTCCTTATCGTGCTGCTGAAAAAGTAAACAAAGCTGTGACGTTGAAGACAAGCTCTGTATGTTATAACAAATTGGCAACATTTTCTTCCTTATCGTGCTGCTGAAAAAGTAAACAAAGCTGTGACGTTGAAGACAATCTCTGTATATTACAACAAACTGGCAACATTTTCTTCCTTATCGTGCTGCTGAAAAAGTAAACAAAGCTGTGACGTTGAAGAAAAGCTCTGTATATTACAACAAACTGGCAACATTTTCTATTATTATCGTGCTGCTGAAAAAGTAAACAAAGCTGTGACGTTGAAGACAAGCTCTGTATGTTATAACAAATTGGCAACATTTTCTTCCTTATCGTGCTGCTGAAAAAGTAAACAAAGCTGTGACGTTGAAGACAATCTCTGTATATTACAACAAACTGGCAACATTTTCTTCCTTAGCGTGCTGCTGAAAAAGTAAACAAAGCTGTGACGTTGAAGACAAACTCTGTATATTACAACAAACTGGCAACATTTTCTATTATTATCGTGCTGCTGAAAAAGTAAACAAAGCTGTGACGTTGAAGACAAGCTCTGTATATTACAACAAAATGGCAACATTTTCTTCCTTATCGTGCTGCTGAAAAAGTAAACAAAGCTGTGACATTGAAGACAAGCTCTGTATATTACAACAAACTGGCAACATTTTCTATTATTATCGTTCCGCTGAAAAAGTAAACAAAGCTGTGACGTTGAAGACAAGCTCTGTATATTACAACAAACTGGCAACATTTTCTATTATCATCGTGCTGCTGAAAAAGTAAACAAAGCTGTGAAGTTGAAGACAAGCTCTGTATTTTACAACAAACTGGCAACATTTTCTATTATTATCGTGCTGCTGAAAAAGTAAACAAAGCTGTGGCGTTGAAGACAAGCTCTGTGTATTACAACAAACTGGCAACATTTTCTTCCTTATCGTGCTGCTGAAAAAGTAAACAAAGCTGTGACGTTGAAGACAAGCTCTGTATATTACAACAAACTGGCAACATTTTCTGCATTATCGTGCTGCTGAAAAAGTAAACAAAGCTGTGACGTTGAAGACAAGCTCTGTATATTACAACAAACTGGCAGGTATTTCTCCCTTATCGTGCTGCTGAAAAAGTAAACAAAGCTGTGACGTTGAAGACAAGCTCTGTATATTACAACAAACTGGCAACATTTTCTCCATTATCGTGCTGCTGAAAAAGTAAACAATGCTGTGAATTTGAAGACAAGCTCTGTATATTATAACAAACTGGCAACATTTTCTTCCTTATCGTGCTGCTAAAAAAGTAAACAAAGCTGTGGCGCTTAAGACAATCTCTGTATATTACAACAAACTGGCGACATTTTCTATTATTATTATCGTGCTGCTGAAAAAGTAAACAAATTTGTGACTTTGAAGACAAGCTCTGTATATTACAACAAACTGGCTACATTTTTCTCCTTATCGTGCTGCTGAAAAAGTAAACAAAGCTTCGACGTTGAAGACAAGCTCTGTATATTACAAAAAACTGGCAACATTTTCTCCATTATCGTGCTGCTGAAAAAGTAAACAAAGCTGTGACGTTGAAGACACTCTCAGTATATTACAACAAACTGGCAACATTTTCTATTATTATCGTGCTGCTGAATAAGTAAACAAAGCTGTGAAGTTGAAGACAAGCTCTGTATATTACAACAAACTGGAAACATTTTCTCAATTATCGTGCTGCTGAAAAAGTAAACAAAGCTGTGAAGTTGAAAACAAGCTCTGTATTTAACAACAAACTGTTACATTTGCTATTATTATCGTGCGGCAGAAAAAGTAAACAAAGCTGTGACGTTGAAGACAAGCTATGTATATTACAACAAACTGGCAACATTTTCTATTATTATTATTATTATTGTGCTGCAGAAAAAGTAAACAAAGCTGTGACGTTGAAGACAAGCTCTGTATATTTCAACAAACTGGCAAAATTTAGTTGCTTATCGCGCTTCTGAAAAAGTAAACAAAGCTGTGACGTTGAAGACAATCTCTGTATATTATAACAAACTGGCAACATTTTCTATTATTATTGTGCTGCTGAAAAAGTAAACAAAGCTGTGAGGTTGAAGACAAGCTCTGTATATTAAAACAAACTGGCAACATTTTCGTCCTTATCGTGCTGCTGAAAAAGTAAACAAAGCTGTGACGTTGAAGACAAGCTCTGAATATTACAACAAACTGGCAACATTTTCTATTATTATCGTGCTGCTGAAAAAGTAAACAAAGCTGTGGCGTTGAAGACAAGCTCTGTGTATTACAACAAACTGGCAACATTTTCTTCCTTATCGTGCTGCTGAAAAAGTAAACAAAGCTGTGACGTTGAAGACAAGCTCTGTATATTACAACAAACTGGCAACATTTTCTCCATTATCGTGCTGCTGAAAAAGTAAACAATGCTGTGAATTTGAAGACAAGCTCTGTATATTACAACAAACTGGCAACATTTTTAATTATTATTATTATTATTATTATTATCGTGCTGCTGAAAAAGTAAACAAAGCTGTGACGTTGAAGACAAGCTCTGTATATTACAACAAACTCGCAACATTTTCTATTATTATCATCGTGCTGCTGAAAAAGTAAACAAAGCTGTGACGTTGAAGACAAGCTCTGTATATTACAACAAACTGGCAACATTTTCTCCATTATCGTGCTGCTGAAAAAGTAAACAAAGCTGTGAAGTAGAAGACAAGCTCTGTATATTACAACAACTGGCAACATTTTATATTATTATTATCGTGCTGCTGAAAAAAGTAAACAAAGCTGTGACGTTGGAGACAAGTTCTGTATATTACAACAAACTGGCAACATTTTCTATTACCATCATCATGCCGCTGAAAAAGTAAACAAAGCTGTGAAGTTGAAGACAAGCTCTGTATATTACAACAAACTGGCAACATTTTCTATTATTATCGTGCTCCTGAAAAAGTAAACAAAGCTGTGACGTTGAAGACAAGCTCTGTATATTACAACAAACTGGCAACATTTTCTATTACTATCGTGCTCCTGAAAAAGTAAACAAAGCTGTGACGTTGAAGACAAGCTCTGTATATTACAACCAACTGGCAACATTTTCTGCATTATCGTGCTGCTGAAAAAGTAAACAAAGCTGTGACGTTGAAGACAAACTCTGTATATTACAACAAACTGGCAACATTTTCTCCCTTATCGTGCCGCTGAAAAAGTAAACAAAGCTGTGACGTTGAAGACAAGCTCTGTATATTACAACAAACTGGCAACATTTTCTTCCTTATCGTGCTGCTGAAAAAGTAAACAAAGCTGTGACGTTGAAGACAATCTCTGTATATTACAACAAACTGGCAACAATTTCTTCCTTATCGTGCTGCTGAAAAAGTAAACAAAGCTGTGACTTTGAAGACAAGCTCTGTATACTACAGCAAACTGGCAACATTTTCTCCCTTATCGTGCTGCTGAAAAAGTAAACAAAGCTGTGGCGTTGAAGACAAGCTCTGTATATCACAACAAACTGGCAACATTTTCTTCCTTATCGTGCCGCTGAAAAAATAAACAAAGCTGTGACGTTGAAGACAAGCTCTGTATTTTACAACAAACTGGCAACATTTTCTCCACAATCTTCGTATCCTAACTTGGAGTTAAGTTGCTCTTTATTGCAAATTTCGGTCAGGGAAATGCATTAGACATAAACACAGAGGTTTTACTGAATATTATGTTTATACAAGGGACTTCAAAACACATATTTCCTGTGAATCTTCGTATCCAATTTTTCGGGCAAATGCAATACCTTCTCTACCTAATATGAACATTGTATTAAAGTAGAAAAAATGTAGAGCTCAATATTGACCACACGTTAATTTAAATAATTAGTTTGTTTTTATCAGTATTTCAAAAAATGATTTCTTTTTTTAATTACTTTAAAGGAGTTGGAATGTAGGATGCTCTTATCTCGCTTCTAATACACTTATACGGAGAGTGTATTAGCGGCTTCGTGACGGTTCATATAACACGACAGACTGGCAAATTCAGATCAGTTTGAAATGCAAACATTAAACCTGACGTATCAGGCCGTGATACAAACATTAAACCTGACGTATCAGGCCATGATACAAACATTAAACCTGATGTATCAGGCCGTGATACGGACTTTAAACCTGACGTATCAGGCCATTATACCAACATTAAACCTGACGTATCAGGCCGTGATACAAACATTAAACCTGACGTATCAGGCCATGATACAAACATTAAACCTGATGTATCAGGCCGTGATACGGACATTAAACCTGACGTATCAGGCCATTATACCAACATTAAACCTGACGTATCAGGCCATGATACCGACATTAAACCTGACGTATCAGGCCATGATACCGACATTAAACCTGACGTATCAGGGCGCGATACGGACATTAAACCTGACGTATCAGGGCGCGATACGGACATTAAACCTGACGTATCAGGGCGCGATACGGACATTAAACCTGACGTATCAGGCCGTGATACAAACATTAAACCTGACGTATCAGGCCATGATACAAACATTAAACCTGATGTATCAGGCCGTGATACGGACATTAAACCTGACGTATCAGGCCATGATACCAACATTAAACCTGGTGTATCAGGCCATGATACCGACATTAAACCTGACGTATCAGGCCATGATACCGACATTAAACCTGACGTATCAGGGCGCGATACGGACATTAAACCTGACGTATCAGGCCATGATACCGACATTAAACCTGACGTATCAGGGCGCGATACGGACATTAAACCTGACGTATCAGGGCGCGATACGGACATTAAACCTGACGTATCAGGGCGCGATACGGACATTAAACCTGACGTAACAGGGCGCGATACGGACATTAAACCTGACGTAACAGGGCGCGATACGGACATTAAACCTGACGTATCAGGCCATGATACCGACATTAAACCTGACGTATCAGGCCATGATACCGACATTAAACCTGACGTATCAGGCCATGATACCGACATTAAACCTGACGTATCAGACCATAATACCGACATTAAACCTGACGTATCAGGCCATAATACCGACATTAAACCTGATGTATCAGGCCATGATACCGACATTAAACCTGACGTATCAGGCCATAATACCGACATTAAACCTGATGTATCAGGCCATGATACCGACATTAAACCTGACGTATCAGGCCATAATACCGACATTAAACCTGATGTATCAGGCCATGATACCGACATTAAACCTGACGTATCAGGCCATGATACCGACATTAAACCTGACGTATCAGGCCATGATACCGACATTAAACCTGACGTATCAGGCCATAATACCGACATTAAACCTGACGTATCAAGGCGCGATACGGACATTAAACCTGACGTATCAGGGCGCGATACGGACATTAAACCTGACGTAACAGGGCGCAATACGGACATTAAACCTGACGTATCAGGCCGTGATACAGACATTAAACCTGACGTATCAGGTCGCGATACGGACATTAAAATTGACGTATCAGGCCGTGTTACAGACATTAAACCTGACACATACCTGTTGATATATTTGACGCGATCATGCCATGTATTTGTTATTTGAGTTCAGTGTTTTAATGCTATTTGCTGTGATTACGCGTTAGCTGTTAATTTGCAAGGGCATAGGAAGTAAGTAGTGAAGACGCGCGCGGGAACACAAAGGGTGGAGTCCCGCGCGACACAAAACAAATGAGGCTCTATCCGGAAGGACAGCAGCTACTCGCCTAATGGAGATGTAGCACATTCCACAAAAGTGAAACTCCGGTCCGCTTTCCCACACTTTCAACGAAAACATCGCAAGGGTGTTCAACTGGAGCTTTATCAATCAGGGAGCGATAGCGCAGCATGAAGTGTGCACTGTGATGTTTTCACTAGCGATTAAATATCACTGGCAACCAACAACTTTAATATATACAGATTACAATACACACCATACATTCGTAACGTCTCAAATGCGAATCGTCTCCGATTGGTTGGTAAACAGGCTTTATATTGTGAAGAAGTTCCTTCAAAATCACAAGATGTGATTGGAGCAAAATGGAAACAGGGCACATTATCGACTATTGGGTGAGAGACCCCATTGTATTACTGAAAATCCGACAGTTTTTTTGTGTCACACGGTCTAACACAAGTTCATGGACAGCTTTCAGGGCTCAGGACATTTCAATGCAAAGTTCTTGTGAATCTTCACGTAATCCATTTGAAACAAGAGACTTTTGAAGAGCATGCATTAGTTACTCGATTGTAACATACAGCACAGTATGCGTCGAGCCACGTTCCCCAACGCGTTATTTTGAGACGGTAATATATGGAAGCCAAGGGGGTTTTCAAAGCAAGTGTTCATTTTATGGAAGGAAATTGATGCCATATTCATTCTGTGGTAAAAAAAATAATTACTGAAAGTAATTAGCCTGTAAGTGTTCTGTGAAAGTCAGAATATTGAATTTAATGTGCATTTATAATTGGCGAGAAATTACCTTGCGATTAACATTCCTGCTGACACGTAGGTGTCTCGGTACGCTGTTGCCATATTAATACTATATTCACAATGAGATGCAAGCGCAGACGCAAGAAGTTGGCACGGGTTTCTAGACCCGCAAGTACATACGAATTTCTTCCAAGTTACAAACTGAATAACATAACCAACAATATCAGTCAATCTTTTACTAATAAATACATTACATACTAACAACTGACACTCACAGCAGTGACGTCAGAATAATTGTTCATTCAAAATTATTGAAAATACGAGTACAAACAGACACTGCAGAAAATGAAACAGCTACACATTTAATGAACTCAGAATTATCTCTCTGTGTCTTCGATTTATGAGAATCAAGAAATCCAGACACAGATGATAGTTATATCAAAGTGGACTGTCATAACCTCTTGAGGGAAATTAGAGATGGCGCAAGAGCATGCATGTACAGCAGCCCCTGTAAAATCTTGCAGTGCGATCGTTTGTTATTGAATTCATAGACAAAGCATAGAGAAAAGGAGCAGAATTCCTTCTCTTTACAAGCAACGAAAGGATAAAGTTTGGAGTTTGTAAACTCTTGCGTTCCAGTCTTGCACATTTCGATGTGAATGCTTACGTTAAATAACACGAGTCCAAACTCTTGCGCTTGCATTTCACTGTGAATGTAGCATTTCTCGCCACAGTTGCACTGCTTCCTGTAAAATGACTGTCTCAGTTCTCGTGTGTTGAACTACTTTTTTCCATTTCAACATTGGGTCGTGTACTTCACTAACATAAGCTCAACTGTAGGATGAGCAATGTCCGTGATGATGCATGAAAAACACAACGAGGTGAGTGATGTCTCTGACCATGGTTGGTCAGGACCCTGACGAGCCCCACACAGCACTTTCATACATCAAATGCCTGTGGTTCTCAACGTCCCATTCTAGACTGGACGTGAAACACCGCTTAATTTTGCTCTCTATCAGGCTTGAGGTTCTTTTACGTGCCGTAAATCTACGACACGGGACCAACGGCTTTACTTCCCTTCCGAAGGAAGCCATGCTAAGGATTTTTACGCCCGAAAAAAAATGCATGGTCCTCCGCCGGGTTTGAAGCCGCGACCTTGGATATATGAAGTTAGCACGGTAACCACTACGCCACGGAGATGATGCTCAGTGACATTGGAATAACAGCATTACTACCCGTTTTAGCGACTACAAACAAACTTCTTATTTCTACACCATGCACTATCTTCTTATTGCTTTCTTGTAAGCAGAAGGGAGTGCCATAGGTTAAAGTGATAGTCAAAAGCTGCTTGCTATGTGTATGGACACGAGTTGACAAATTCCTGTGTGTGAAAAGCTCAAACCAATAACAAGGAATATCTCAAAAACGATGAACTGCACGAATAAAGTGTATACAGCATAGAGCTCTAAATTTTCTGTTAAGTCAGTTTTAGTTCCATCTCTTATGAAAAAGTCCAGAATAAAGTAATCTTCAGAGCATATTTCCAGAAAGGTCAAGATATACCTTTTATTTGCTAGGTAAATATCTTTAATATACAATATTTTAATCAAAACTGTTAGTCATTTTTCAGAAAATCAATGAGGCGATTTTCTTGAAAATCTTCATATCGCATCCTTGGAAGATACTAAACTTAAATACAAAGTTTGGTATTAACGGACTTTTCGCTTTTGAGCTATCCTGTCTCCACACACGCACGCACGCACGCACGCACACACACACACACAACTTCATATGGCCAAAGTCACGGGTTCAAACCCGGCGGAGGACGATGGATTTTTTTCGGGTGTAAAAATCCTTAGCATGGCTTCCTTCGGAAGGGAAGTAAAGCCGTTGGTCCCGTGTCGTATATTTACGGCACGTAAAAGAACCTCAAGCCTGATTGAGAGGCCTCTGAGCAAAATTAAGCGGTCTTTCACGCCCAATTTAGAATGGGACGCTGAGAACCACAGCAGTTAAAGAGCGTCCATAAATAACACTACATTTACATTTTACGTGCAGAGAAAGCAAAAACGCATTTTTAGAAAAATGTTCGTGTGTGTGTTTGGGCAGCATAGCTCAAAAACGAAAAGTCCGTTAAATACAAAACTTGGCATTTAAGTTGAGTATCTCTCAAGGATGTGACATGAAGATTTTCAAGAAAATTGCCACACCCCCAACTACCCTTTACATGGAACATTTTTCGAACTTTTTGATTTTCTCAAAAATGGCTGTAATGATTTTATTAAAATACTGTTGTTTAAGATGTATTTTGTAGCAAACGAAATGTTTATCTTGAATTTTGCTTGGAATATTTGTGAAGATCTCTTAATTCTGAATGGCTTTTGTATAACTGGCAAACAAAAAATGTAGATTTCACATAGCGACTGGTTCTTGAAGGAGGAGACTATCGCATTTTCTTATTTCCCTTCTACTCACAAGAAAACAAGTAACAAGACAATTTCTGCTTATGTTTATCTCGATTAGCATGAAGCAGATAGAAGAATAAGCTTTGTTTACTGAACAGCTACAGCAAGTCATGTGAATGGAATACATCAGATTTTTTTACCTTTCGATCATGTGGCAGGAAAGCTCCAGGAGCAGGTGTAACAATGTCCGGTTACGCTCTGAAAGAAGCTTCCGACATTACACGTGTCCACTCGCACAGGTGTAACAATGTCCGACTATGACATGAAAGAAGCTTCCAACATTACACGTGTCCACTCGCACATGTGTAACAGTGTCCGACTATGATATGAAAGAAGCTTCCGACATTGCACGTGTCCACTCGCACAGGTGTAACAATGTCCGACTATGATATGAAAGAAGCTTCCAACATTGCACGTGTCCACTCGCACATGTGTAACAGTGTCCGACTATGATATGAAAGAAGCTTCCGACATTGCACGTGTCCACTCGCACAGGTGTAACAATGTTCGGCTATGTCAAAGAAGCTTCCAACATTACACGTGTCCACTCGTACATGTGTAACAATGTCCGGCTATGTCAAAGAAGCTTCCAACATTACACGTGTCCACTCGTACATGTGTAACAATGTTCGGCTATGTCAAAGAAGCTTCCAACATTGCACGTGTCCACTCGCACATGTGTAACAGTGTCCGACTATGATATGAAAGAAGCTTCCGACATTGCACGTGTCCACTCGCACAGGTGTAACAATGTTCGGCTATGTCAAAGAAGCTTCCAACATTACACGTGTCCACTCGTACATGTGTAACAATGTCCGGCTATGTCAAAGAAGCTTCCAACATTACACATATCCACTCGCACAGGTGTAACAATGTCCGGCTATGTCAAAGAAGCTTCCGACATTACACGTGTTTACTCGCACAGGTGTAACAATGTCCGGCTATGTCAAAGAAGCTTCCGACTTTACTCGTACAGGTGTAACAATGTCCGGCTATGTCAAAGAAGCTTCCGACATTACACGTGTCCACTCGCACAGGTGTAACAATGTCCGGCTATGTCAAAGAAGCTTCCGACATTACACGTGTCCACTCGCACAGGTGTAACAATGTCCGGCTATGTCAAAGAAGCTTTCAACATTACACGTGTTCACTCGTACAGGTGTAACAATGTCCGGCTATGTCAAAGAAGCTTCCGACATTACACGTGTCCACTCGCACATGTGTAACAATCACAGCTTGCCGCCAGCACTCAGGTGCAACAATGTATGCCAGCCGTTGAGCGATTGCGGCTGCAGGACTGAGTCACAATATATTTATTATTTTGTGAGGATATTAGAATTTGGAGAAATATGGCTTTACAATGTAATGTTAACTTTGTCATCAAGCACAACACACAGACTATAAAGTGCTTTCTTGTTTGTACAAGGTAAATACACAAGGCAAATATTTTAGAAGCTGGTCGCTATGCGTTTCTTGCATTGCCAGAGGGTCACAAATTCCCGTATTTAAAACTGAAACCAATAACAAGGAATATCTCAAAAACGATCAACTTCACGAAAGAAATGTGTATAACATAAATTATGTGTTTCAATGTGCTCTACATTTTCTGTGTGGTAAGTTTTTGTCCACCTCTTATGGTTTAGCAGTAAATTCATCCAGAATAAAGTATTCTTCAGAGTCTATTCCCAGAAAAGTCAATATATGCATTTCATTTTTCAACTAAATATCTTAAATACACGAGATTTTAATAAAAATCGTTGGACCCATTTTTAACGAAATCAAAATTATCCTATTTTCTCCATGTAAAGTGTAAATTGGGGTGGAGTTTTTTTTTTTAAATCTTCGTGTCACATTCTTGGAAGATACATACATTAATTACCAAGTTTGGTTTTTAACGGTCTTATTATTTTTTATCTATGCTGCCCACAGACACACCCACACAAGGACATTTTTCTAAAAATCTTTTTTTGGTTTCAAGGGGTCTCAAAACATATATTTGCGGTGAAATGTCAGTATCACACTGTGTATATAGTACGTATAGAGAAAGTAAAAAAAATCTCCTGTAACGCCCCATTAATGATTCTGTTGCTACAACAGCCGGTCTCAAGCAGGTAAGAGCACCCCGGTACCCAGGTCAACTTGCTTTAATTAATATGTCCAATATTGCAACTGATACTGATTTTGTACCCTACCGTTCTTTAACTGATCGGACGATGAGTGGCATTTGTGAAATGATCTCGGGAGCTTAAAGTTACTCGACATTCGTCTTCGGGTGACTCGCCCTAACTGAGATGTGAAACTGGTACATTAGTTCACAGACACGTGGGGTGTGATAAAAACGATTAGAATTGAGAGATCATGAGTTCCGATTGCTTGCAATTTTACGCACCAATCTACTGCATTGGCCACTTCCTACAATCACGTGACTTTCACGAAATAGTAAACACAAAACTTTATTTACCTAACACACAGAGCACATCGTGTATACCATATCATCACGATAATATAGATAACGGAGTGTATATAATACACAGAGCACATCGTGTATATCAGCTACCATATCACCACGATAATATAGATAACGGAGTGTATCTAATACACAGAGCACATCGTGTATATCAGCTATCATATCAACACGATAATATAGATAACGGAGCGTATCTAATACACAGAGCACATCGTGTATATCAGCTATCATATCAACACGATAATATAGATAACGGAGTGTATCTAATACACAGAGCACATCGTGTATATCAGCTATCATATCAACACGATAATATAGATGACGGAGTGTATCTAATACACAGAGCACATCGTGTATATCAGCTATCATATCAACACGATAATATAGTTAATGAAGTGTATCTAATACACAGAGCACATCGTGTATACCATATCACCACGATAATATAGATAACGGAGTGTATCTAATACACACAGCACATCGTGTATATCAGCTATCATATCAACACGATAATATAGATAACGGAGTGTATTAAATACACAGAGCACATCGTGTATATCAACTACCATATCACCACGATAATATAGATAACGGAGGTTATCTAATACACAGAGCACATCGTGTATATCAGCTATCATATCAACACATTAATAATAAAGATAACGGAGCATATCTAATACACACAGCACATCGTGTATATCAGCTATCATATCAACACGATAATATAGATAACGGAGTGTATCTAATACACAGAGCACATCGTGTATATCAGCTATCATATCAACACGATAATATAGATAACGCAGTGTATCTAATACACAGAGCACATCGTGTATACCATATCACCACGATAATATAGATAACGGAGTGTATCTAATACACAGAGCACATCGTGTATACCATGTCACCACGATAATATAGATAACGGACTGTATCTAATACACAGAGCACATCGTGTATATAAGCTATCATATCAACACGTTAATGTAGATAACGGAGTGTATCTAATACACAAGGCACATCGTGTATATCAGCCAACATATCAACACGATAATGTAGATAACGGAGTGTATCTAATACACAGATCACATCGTGTATATCAGCTATCATATCAACACGATAATATAGATCACGGAGTGTATCTAATACACAGAGCACATCGTGTATATCAGCTACCATATCACCACGATAATATAGATAACGGAGTGTATCTAACACACAGAGAGCACATCGTGTATATCAGCCAACATATCAACACGATAATATAGATAACGAAGTCCATCTAATACACAAGGCACATCGTGTATATCAGCTATCATATCAGCACGATAATATAGATAACGGAGTGTATCTAACACACAGAGCACATCGTGTATATCAGCTATGATATCAACACAAGTATATAGATAATGAAGTGTATCTAACACACAGAGAGCACATCGTGTATATCAGCTATGATATCAACACAAGAATATAGATAATGAAGTGTATCTAACACACAGAGAGCACATCGTGTATATCAGCTATGATATCAACACAAGAATATAGATAATGAAGTGTATCTAACACACAAAGAGCACATCGTGTATATCAGCTATGATATCAACACAAGAATATACATAACGGAGTTTTTCTAATACACAGAGCACATCGTGTACATCAGCTATGATATCAACTCAATAATATACATAACGGAGTGTATCTAACACACAGAGCACATCGGGTATATCAGCTATGATATCAGCTCAATAATATACATAACGGAGTGTTTCTAATACACAGAGCACATCGTGTACATCAGCTATGATATCAACTCAATAATATACATAACGGAGTGTATCTAATACACAGAGCACATCGGGTATATCAGCTATGATATCAACTCAATAATATACATAACGGAGTGTATCTAATACACAGAGCACATCGGGTATATCAGCTATGATATCAGCTCAATAATATACATAACGGAGTGTATCTAACACACAGAGCACATCGTGTACATCAGCTATGATATCAGCTCAATAATATACATAACGGAGTGTATCTAACACACAGAGCACATCGGGTACATCAGCTATGATATCAACTCAATAATATACATAACGGAGTGTATCTAATACACAGAGCACATCGGGTATATCAGCTATGATATCAACTCAATAATATACATAACGGAGTGTATCTAACACACAGAGCACATCGGGTATATCAGCTATGATATCAACTCAATAATATACATAACGGAGTGTATCTAACACACAGAGCACATCGGGTATATCAGCTATGATATCAACTCAATAATATGCATAACGGAGTGTATCTAATACAAAGAGCACATCGTGCACATCAGCTATCATAGCACCACAATGGTGTGGATAAAGAATGTTTTCTAATGCCAATAAATAAATGTGCTGAAAGTATTTTGTTTCTAAGTGTGTAGCAAGTGGAAATGTAGACTTGGTGTACTGTTAGGATACACCAACACCGGCGGGCGATCTTTGAGTACTCATTTGTTCAATGCTTGTCCAGAATTTTCAGTCATTTTTACTTTCTCTAGATGGTATTTTATTGCACCCAAAAATTCAATACCGAGATTTCACCGGAAATACATGTTTTGTGTCCCCCTGATTCCAAAAAAAAAGCATTTCTCGAAAAGGTGCGTGCGTGTGTGTGCGTGGTAATAGCCTCTGAAGACTACTTTATGCTGGATGCATTTTACGGAGTTTTGCATAACGGCTAAACTGTAAGATGTGGACAAAACTTACCACTCAAAAAATTTAGATCACGTTAAAACATACAAGTTGTCATATAGTGATTCGTTTTTGAGATATTTCTTGTTTCTGGTTTCATCTTTGAAAAATTGTAGTTTTCTCATACAGGAATTTGTCAACTCGTGTCCATACAAAGGAACTTGAGTCACGTAGCAACCATCTTTTGACTTATGCTACTCCCTTATTTGTCTTCTACTTATAAGCAAGTAATTAGACTATTTCTGCTATTGCTAGTCACAGTTTGTTAACTAGGTCACGTTTCCAGTAAGTTGATGATGCGGTTGTAATTACACAATGATTGCTTGAGCAAGAACGGAGCTACCTCGAATTGTGCCGAACCTGTTGTCTGTTAGCCCGAGGCGGGGTAAACGACCGGGGTTCGAGCTCCGGCTGGCTTCATCTCCTCCCCCAAATATAACAATAGAGAATGTCCATGTCAATGACTTTTGTGCAGGAAGGCGACTACGCGATGTCTCAAATTAAAAAATCTGATGTGTTCCATTCACATGACTTTCTCTACATCTCTGTTACAAATTATTGTTAAAAAGATTATACTCCTATTTACTTCATGCTAATCTAGATGAACATTATCAGAAATAGTCTTATTACTTGCTTCCTTGTAAGTAGAAGCGGAATAAGGGAGTAGCATAGGTTAAAGTGATAGTCAAAAGCTGGTTGCTATGTGATTGAAGCTCCTTTGTTTGTGTGGACACGAGTTGAGAAATTCCTGTATGAAGAAAGTATAAGTTTTTCAAAGATGAAACCAGAAACAAGGAATATCTGAAAAACGATCAACTCCACAAAGAAAAGTCATATAACATAAATTGTGTACTTTAACATACTGTACAGTTTTTGAATCAGAGGCTCCAAATTCCAATTTTTGGGTGGAACACAATACTTGCTCTATACACTATGTACATGGTAGGGGTAGTGAAAGTGAACACGTTCAGTTGCAAAGATGTTCAAGTAACTGCTGCATGCGACATTTTGATAAGATATTTACACGTTAAAGCACATACATATCCTACTTTTTTATTTTCTCTAGCCCGCATGTAAAATGCACATAGTGGATAGAGAAGGTATTGTATTCCACTCAAAAATTCGATACCGGAAATAGGTTTAAAGCCTTTTTAGAAAAATGTGTGTCTGTGGACAGCGTAGCTCAAAAACGAAAAGTAGCATACTCGGTATTTGAGTATATTCCAAGGGTGCAACGCGAAGATTCACAAGAAAATGCTCGCACCCCAACTACCCTTTACATACAATAATTTATGAAAAGTGGCTAATGATTTCTATTAAAATGTCGTATATTAAACACATTTACAGGACAGTAAAATGCGTATCTTGAATAGCCTCTGAAGACATCTTTATTCTGGGTGAACATAATGGTAACATGGACAAAAAGTTGCTAAATAACAAATGAAGAGCTGGTTAAATCACACAATTTATGTTACATACATTTTTTTGTGGAGTTTGCCGCTTTTGGCATATTCTTTGTTATTGGTTTCAGTTTTAAAATACTTATAGGGGAATTTGTCAGCTCCTGGCTATATAAACAAAGGAACTTCAGTCAATAGCAACCAGCTTTTGACTATCACTTTAACCTATGCTACTCCCGTATTTCACTTCTACTTACAAGGAAGCAAGTAATAAGACTATTTCCGCTATTTTCCCCCATTAGCATGAAACAAATAGAAGCTAAGCTTTTAAACAATAATATGTTACAGAGATGTAGAGAAAGGCATGTGAATGGAACACATCAGCATTTTTAGGTTCCATGTTAAAGCTATTTGGGAAAGGACAATTTTTTGGATATCTTCGAGTCGCACCCTTGGAAGATTCTGAACTTGAACATTAAGTTTAATGGCATTTTCTTGTTGAGATATGCTCTTCTCACACACACTGAAGGTACTCCTCGTTTTGGATTCTAGGATCGCCAAAACATATTTCTGGTATCGAGATCCCAATAGCATGCAGAGACGATGAAAAATGCGGGTCTGTTAGACTGACATGCGACTTTGTTCAAGATCTCTTGTCAACGTCGTAAATAGCAACGTGTTGTAAAGATAAGTAGCGACGTCACACTTTTGCAAAATCATGCTTCTCGTTCGTCTGCACCTCAGACAGCAACATGCTTCTTAGTACAGACATAGGCTTGTATGAGCCACATGCTTAGTTCAGACATAGGCTTGTATGAGCCACATGCTTAGTTCAGACATAGGCTTGTATGAGCCACATGCTTAGTTCAGACATAGGCTTGTATGAGCCACATGCTTAGTTCAGACATAGGCTTGTGTGAGCCACGTGCTTAGTACAGACATAGGTTTTTATGAGCCACGTGCTTAGTTCAGACATTAGCTTGTATGAGCCACGTGCTTAGTACAGACATTAGCTTTTATGAGCCACGTGCTTAGTTCAGACATTAGCTTGTATGAGCCACGTGCTTAGTACAGACATAGGCTTGTATGAGCCACGTGCATAGTTCAGACATAGGCTTGTATGAGCCACATGCCTAGTACAGACATAGGCTTGTATGAGCCACGTTTTAGTACAGACATAGGCTTGTATGAGCCACATGCTTAGTACAGACATAGGCTTGTATGAGCCACGTTCTTAGTACAGACATAGGCTTGTATGAGCCACGTGCTTAGTACAGACATAGGCTTGTATGAGCCACATGCTTAGTACAGACATAGGCTTGTATGAGCCACATGCTTAGTTCAGACATAGGCTTGTGTGAGCCACGTGCTTAGTACAGACATAGGTTTTTATGAGCCACGTGCTTAGTTCAGACATTAGCTTGTATGAGCCACGTGCTTAGTACAGACATTAGCTTTTATGAGCCACGTGCTTAGTTCAGACATTAGCTTGTATGAGCCACGTGCTTAGTACAGACATAGGCTTGTATGAGCCACTTGCTTAGTTCAGACATTAGCTTGTATGAGCCACGTGCTTAGTACAGACATAGGCTTGTATGAGCCACGTGCTTAGTACAGACATTAGCTTTTATGAGCCACGTGCTTAGTTCAGACATTAGCTTGTATGAGCCACGTGCTTAGTACAGACATTAGCTTTTATGAGCCACGTGCTTAGTTCAGACATTAGCTTGTATGAGCCACGTGCTTAGTACAGACATAGGCTTGTATGAGCCACATGCATAGTTCAGACATAGGCTTGTATGAGCCACATGCCTAGTACAGACATAGGCTTGTATGAGCCACGTTCTTAGTACAGACATAGGCTTGTATGAGCCACATGCTTAGTACAGACATAGGCTTGTATGAGCCACGTTCTTAGTACAGACATAGGCTTGTATGAGCCACGTGCTTAGTACAGACATAGGCTTTTATGAGCCACGTGCTTAGTTCAGACATTAGCTTGTATGAGCCACGTGCTTAGTACAGACATAGGCTTGTATGAGCCACATGCTTAGTTCAGACATAGGCTTGTATGAGCCACATGCTTAGTACAGACATAGGCTTGTATGAGCCACGTTCTTAGTACAGCCATAGGCTTGTATGGGCCCCGTGCTTAGTTCAGACATTAGCTTGTATGAGCCACGTTTTTAGTACAGACATAGGCTTGTATGAGCCACATGCTTAGTACAGACATAGGCTTGTATGAGCCACATGCTTAGTACAGACATAGGCTTGTATGAGCCACATGCTTAGTACAGACATAGGCCTGTATGAGCCACATGCTTAGTACAGACATAGGCTTGTATGAGCCACATGCTTAGTACAGACATAGGCTTGTATGAGCCACGTTCTTAGTACAGACATAGGCTTGTATGGGCCCCGTGCTTAGTTCAAACATTAGCTTGTATGAGCCACGTTCTTAGTACAGACATTAGCATGTGTGAGCTACATTCTTAGTACAGAGATTAGCATGTGTGAGCCAAATTCTTAGTACAGACATTAGCTTGTATGAGCCACGTTCTTAGTACAGACATAGACTTGTATGAGCCACATGCTTAGTACATACATTAACTTGTATGAGCCGCGTGCTTAGTACAGACATTAGCTTGTATGAGCCACGTGCTTAGTACAGACATTAGCTTGTATGAGCCACGTGCTTAGTACAGACATTAGCCTGTATGAGCCACGTGCTTAGTACAGACATAGACTTGCATGAGCCACATGCTTAGTACAGACATTAGCTTGTATGAGCCACGTGCTTAGTACAGACATAGGCTTGTATGAGCCACGTGCTTAGTACATACATTAACTTGTATGAGCCACGTGCTTAGTACAGACATAGGCTTGTATGAGCCACATGCTTAGTACAGACATTAGCTTGTATGAGCCACGTGCTTAGTACAGACATAGGCTTGTATGAGCCACGTGCTTAGTACATACATTAACTTGTATGAGCCACGTGCTTAGTTCAAACATTAACTTGTATGAGCCATGTGCTTTTTACAGACATTAACTTGTAACAGCCACGTGCTAAGTACAGACATTAACTTGTAACAGCCACGTGCTAAGTACAGACATTAGCTTGTATGAACCACATGCTTAGTACAGACATAGGCTTGTATGAGCCACGTGCTTAGTACTGACATAGGCTTGTATGAGCCACGTGCTTAGTTCAGACATTAGCTTGTATGAGCCACGTGATTAGTTCAGACATTAGCTTGTATGAGCCACATGATAAGTACAGACATTAACTTGTAAGAGCCACATACTTAGTGCAGACATTAGCTTGTATGAGCCACATTCTTAGTACAGACATTAGCTTGTATGAGCCACATACTTAGTACAGACATTAGCTTCTATGAGCCACATACTTAGTACAGACATTAGCTTCTATGAGCCACATACTTAGTACAGACATTAGCTTCTATGAGCCACGTGCTAAGTACAGACATTAGCTTCTATGAGCCACGTGCTAAGTACAGACATTAGTTTGTATGAGCCACATGCTTAGATCAGACATTAGCTTGTATCAGCCGCGTGCTAAGTACAGGCATTAACTTGTATGAGCCACATACTTAGTTCAGACATTAGGTTGTATGAGCCACATACTTAGTACAGACATTATCTTGTATGAGCCACATACTTAGTACAGACATTAGCATGTGTGAGCCACATTCTTAGTACAGACATTAGCTTGTATGAGCAACATGCTTAGTACAGACATTAACTTATATCAGTCACATTTCTACTAATGACAGTAGTTTCTATGAGCTAAATGTACCAAGCAGAATATTGAGGGAAATGACCAAAACACAAGACTAAACTGTCTAGAGCTTTTGTCTATAATAGGGTAGTTGTTAGCGTAACTGCAGCAACCCGTAATGTTGATAATAGTGTAGAGTTGTGTTAGCGTAACTGCAACAACCCGTAATGTTGATAACAGTGTAGAGTTGTGTTAACGTAACCCCAACAACCAGTAATATTGGTAATAGTGTAGAGTTGTGTTAGCGTAACTGCAACAACCCGTAATGTTGATAATAGTGTAGAGTTGTGTTAGCGTAACTGCAACAACCCGTAATGTTGATAATAGTGTAGAGTTGTGTTAGCGTAACTGCAACAACCCGTAATATTGGTAATAGTGTAGAGTTGTGTTAGCGTAACTGCAACAACCCGTAATATTGATAACAGTGTAGAGTTGTGTTAGCGTAACTGCAACAACCCGTAATATTGATAATAGTGTAGAGTTGTGTTAGCGTAACTACAACAACCCGTAATGTTGATAATAGTGTAGAGTTGTGTTAGCGTAACTGCAACAACCCGTAATATTGATAACAGTGTAGAGTTGTGTTAGCGTAACTGCAACAACCCGTAATATTGGTAATAGTGTAGAGTTGTGTTAGCGTAACTGCAGCAACCCGTAATATTGATAATAGTGTAGAGTTGCGTTAACGTAACCCCAACAACCAGTAATATTGGTAATAGTGTAGAGTTGTGTTAGCGTAACTGCAACAACCCGTAATATTGATAATAGTGTAGAGTTATGTTAACGTAACCCCAACAACCAGTAATATTGGTAATAGTGTAGAGTTGTGTTAGCGTAACTGCAACAACCCGTAATATTGATAATAGTGTAGAGTTGTGTTAGGGTAACTGCAACAACCCGTAATATTGGTAATAGTGTAGAGTTGTGTTAGCGTAACTGCAACAACCCGTAATATTGATAACAGTGTAGAGTTGTGTTAGCGTAACTGCAACAACCCGTAATATTGGTAATAGTGTAGAGTTGTGTTAGCGTAACTGCAACAACCAGTAATATTGATAACAGTGTAGAGTTGTGTTAGCGTAACTGCAACAACCCGTAATATTGATAATAGTGTAGAGTTGTGTTAACGTAACCCCAACAACCAGTAATATTGGTAATAGTGTAGAGTTGTGTTAGCGTAACTGCAACAACCCGTAATATTGATAATAGTGTAGAGTTATGTTAACGTAACCCCAACAACCAGTAATATTGGTAATAGTGTAGAGTTGTGTTAGCGTAACTGCAACAACCCGTAATATTGATAATAGTGTAGAGTTGTGTTAGGGTAACTGCAACAACCCGTAATGTTGGTAACAGTGTAGAGTTGTGTTAGCGTAACTGCAACAACCCGTAATATTGATAACAGTGTAGAGTTGTGTTAGCGTAACTGCAACAACCCGTAATATTGGTAATAGTGTAGAGTTGTGTTAGCGTAACTGCAGCAACCCGTAATATTGATAATAGTGTAGAGTTGCGTTAACGTAACCCCAACAACCAGTAATATTGGTAATAGTGTAGAGTTGTGTTAGCGTAACTGCAACAACCCGTAATATTGATAATAGTGTAGAGTTGTGTTAACGTAACCCCAACAACCAGTAATATTGGTAATAGTGTAGAGTTGTGTTGACGTAACCCCAACAACCAGTAATATTGGTAATAGTGTAGAGTTGTGTTAACGTAACCCCAAACAACCAGTAATATTGATAATAGTGTAGAGTTGTGTTAACGTTACCCCAACAACCCGTAATATTGGTAATAGTGTAGAGTTGTGTTAGCGTAACTGCAGCAACCCGTAATATTGGTAATAGTGTAGAGTTGTGTTAGCGTAACTGCAGCAACCCGTAATATTGGTAATAGTGTAGAGTTGTGTTAGCGTAACTGCAGCAACCCGTAATATTGATAAGACATGGTGTGGAGTTCTAACCCAACAAACCTGATTACTGGTGGTGAGACACAAGCTACAATAACAGTTTGGAACACGTTGCCAACATCATTGTTCCAGTCTCTGGACACGGCTGCCAACAGTAATTACCCAAAACCTTGCTCGCTCAGACCAGGTTCGATCCTCAGTTTGGCATGTGAGCTGCTAATATAAATAAACGGCAGTAAAAATATTCCAGATTCCTCGAGTTGTGGCAGCTGGTGCATGGCCAACCGTGTTTGAACCTCGACAGTCAAGGTTGGCTGTCGAACAATAGAATAGCGGCTTTTTGTCGGTAGTCGGCTCTTTGACCAGTTTCTGGATGGCCTCTACCTTATTATTCATGAGCTGCCCGGTACAGGAGGGCGCGGGATCGAACCCTAGATGCATTTCGTTCATTGTCCTCGTGACCTTGCAGAAAAACCTTTTCTGAGGAATGTCGCTAATTTTCCAAGTGACTGCGCATGCTTGTTGTTCAAGGTCACAGCTCTTCATTCATAAAGTTGACCCGTCGTCCGGATCGAGTCCCGTACCTGGTACCAGCGGGATATGGTCCAGGGATCGAGTCCCGTACCAGGTACCTATTAGACCAGCGGAATATGGTCCAGGGATCGAGTCGTACCTGATACCAGCGGGATATGGTCCAGAGATCGAGTTCCGTACCAGGTAGCTATTAGACCAGCGGAATATGGTCCAGGGATCGATTCTTGTACCTGGTATCTGCGGGATATAGTCCAGGGATCGAGTCCCGTACCTACAAAACCCGCGGGATATAGTCTAGGGATCGAGTCCCGTACCAGGTACCTATTAGACCAGCGGAATATGGTCCAGGAATCGAGTCCCGTACCTGGTACCAGCGGGATATGGTCCAGGTATCGAGTCCCGTACCTGGTACCAGCGGAATATGCTCCAGTGATCGAGTCCCGTACCTGGTACTCGCGGAATATGCTTCAGGGATCGATTCCTGTATCTGGTACCAGCGGGATATGGTCCAGGGATCGAGTCCCGTATCGGGTACCTATTAGACCAGCGGAATATTCTCCAGGGATCGAGTCCCGTACCTGGTACCAGCGGAATATGGTCCACGGATCGAGTCCCGTACCTGGTACCAGCTGGATATGGTCCAGGGATCGAATCCCGTATCGGGTACCTATTAGACCAGCGGAATATGCTCCAGGGATCGAGTCCCGTACCTGGTACCAGCGGAATATGGTCCAGGGATCGAGTCCCGTACCTGGTACCAGCGGGATATGGTCCAGGGATTGAGTCAGGTACCAGGTACCTATTAGACCAGCGGGATATAGTCCAGGGATCGAGTCCCGTAACAGATACCTATTAGACCAGCGGGATATAGTCCAGGGATCGATTCCTGTACCTGGTATCTGCGGGATATAGTCCAGGGATTGAGTCCCGTACCTGCAAAACCCGCGGGATATAGTCTAGGGATCGAGTCCCGTACCTGGTAACTGTTAAACTTGCGACCGATCTTTGGAAACGGTCCAGTTTCATCGTTTTTAGTTGACATTTACCTCTCTGCGGCCGTCCGGCGTCTTCACGTGCCACAGCGTGGTTCCATAGTGCGAGTGTGACCAAAACACAGTGGTCATATGTACTCAATTACACTGCGAGTGTGACCAAATAACAGTAGTCACATGTGCACAATTACACTGCGAGTGTGACCAAATAACAGTAGTCATGTGTACTCAATTACACTGCGAGAGTGACCAAATAACAGTAGTCACATGTGCACAATTACACTGCGAGTGTGACCAAATAACAGTGGTCATGTGTACTCAATTACACTGCGAGAGTGACCAAATAACAGTAGTCACATGTGCACAATTACACTGCGAGTGTGACCAAATAACAGTAGTCACATGTGCACAATTACATTGCGAGAGTGACCAAATAACAGTAGTCACATGTGCACAATTACACTGCGAGTGTGACCAAATAACAGTAGTCACATGTGCACAATTACACTGCGAGTGTGACAAAATAACAGTAGTCACATGTGCACAATTACACTGCGAGTGTGACCAAATAACAGTAGTCATGTGTGCACAATTACATTGCGAGTGTGACCAAATAACAGTAGTCACATGTGCACAATTACACTGCGAGTGTGACCAAATAACAGTAGTCACATGTGCACAATTACATTGCGAGTGTGACCAAATAACAGTAGTCACATGTGCACAATTACATTGCGAGTGTGACCAAATAACAGTAGTCACATGTGCACAATTACACTGCGAGTGTGACCAAATAACAGTAGTCACATGTGCACAATTACACTGCGAGTGTGACCAAATAACAGTAGTCACATGTGCACAATTACACTGCGAGTGTGACCAAATAACAGTAGTCACATGTGCACAATTACACTGCGAGTGTGACCAAATAACAGTGGTCACATGTGCACAATTACACTGCGAGTGTGACCAAATAACAGTAGTCACATGTGCACAATTACACTGCGAGTGTGACCAAATAACAGTAGTCACATGTGCACAATTACACTGCGAGTGTGACCAAATAACAGTAGTCACATGTGCACAATTACACTGCGAGTGTGACAAAATAACAGTAGTCACATGTGCACAATTACACTGCGAGTGTGACCAAATAACAGTAGTCACATGTGCACAATTACATTGCGAGTGTGACCAAATAACAGTAGTCACATGTGCACAATTACACTGCGAGTGTGACAAAATAACAGTAGTCACATGTGCACAATTACACTGCGAGTGTGACAAAATAACAGTAGTCACATGTGCACAATTACATTGCGAGTGTGACAAAATAACAGTAGTCACATGTGCACAATTACACTGCGAGTGTGACCAAATAACAGTAGTCACATGTGCACAATTACATTGCGAGTGTGACCAAATAACAGTAGTCACATGTGCACAATTACACTGCGAGAGTGACCAAATAACAGTGGTCACATGTGCACAATTACACTGCGAGTGTGACCAAATAACAGTAGTCACATGTGCACAATTACACTGCGAGAGTGACCAAATAACAGTGGTCACATGTGCACAATTACACTGCGAGTGTGACCAAATAACAGTGGTCACATGTGCACAATTACACTGCGAGTGTGACCAAATAACAGTGGTCATGTGTGCACAATTACATTGCGAGTGTGACAAAATAACAGTGGTCACATGTGCACAATTACATTGCGAGTGTGACCAAATAACAGTGGTCACATGTGCACAATTACATTGCGAGTGTGACCAAATAACAGTAGTCACATGTGCACAATTACACTGCGAGTGTGACCAAATAACAGTGGTCATGTGTGCACAATTACATTGCGAGTGTGACAAAATAACAGTGGTCATGTGTGCACAATTACACTGCGAGAGTGACCAAATAACAGTGGTCACATGTGCACAATTACACTGCGAGAGTGACCAAATAACAGTGGTCACATGTGCACAATTACACTGCGAGTGTGACAAAATAACAGTAGTCACATGTGCACAATTACATTGCGAGAGTGACCAAATAACAGTGGTCACATGTGCACAATTACATTGCGAGTGTGACCAAATAACAGTGGTCACATGTGCACAATTACACTGCGAGTGTGACCAAATAACAGTAGTCACATGTGCACAATTACATTGCGAGTGTGACCAAATAACAGTGGTCATGTGTGCACAATTACATTGCGAGTGTGACCAAATAACAGTGGTCACATGTGCACAATTACTATGTGACGAAAACACAGAGCAGTAATGGAGCTGAGACCAAGTGTTTGTGGCATCACAATGTTGTTGTGTGCTTAGAAGCTGGAAACAAACCATTAGCACAAGGAAGAGAACAAATAAACACAACGTGACCAAACTCTTCAGATAATACCTTAAGTGATCTCTCACTACCATGAGTGTTGTAGCGACCAAATATTTCGCACACCATTTTATGAATATAGTGTGACAAAATATTTCGTAGCTCCAAGATATAAAAATATTTAGACCACTACGATAGAATATAGTGATGCAAAATATTTCGCACCACCAATATATATATAGTGTGAAAATGTTTCGTACCACCACGATATGAATATAGGGTGACTAAATATATCGCACACCACGATATAAATATAGGGTGACTAAATATATCGCACACCATAAGTGAATATAAATGGCTACATATTTGCACGAGTGAATAACTGAATATATTTTCGAACGACCATAAGTAGAGAGTGACCCTATATTTCGCACTAACATGAGTGAATAAGAGTCACTATAATTTTCACACCATTATGAGTGAATAAGATAGACTGAATATTTCACACCACACGAGTGAATACATATTTGGCACCATCACAAAGGACTAATATATGGCACCACCACGAGTGTCTAATATATGGCAACACCACGAGTGTCTAATATATGGCAACACCACGAGTGTCTAATATATGGCAACACCACGAGTGTCTAATATATGGCAACACCATGAGTGTCTAATATATGGCAACACCATGAGTGTCTAATATATGGCAACACCACGAGTGTCTAATATATGGCAACACCACGAGTGTCTAATATATGGCAACACCACGAGTGTCTAATATATGGCACCACCACGAGTGTCTAATATATGGCACCACCACGAGTGTCTAATATATGGCAACGCTATGAGTGTCTAATATATGGCAACACCACGAGTGTCTAATATATGGCAACACCACGAGTGTCTAATATATGGCACCACCATGAGTGTCTAATATATGGCAACACCACGAGTGTCTAATATATGGCAACACCACGAGTGTCTAATATATGGCACCACCATGAGTGTCTAATATATGGCAACACCACGAGTGTCTAATATATGGCACCACCATGAGTGTCTAATATATGGCAACACCATGAGTGTCTAATATATGGCAACACCACGAGTGTCTAATATATGGCACCACCAAGAGTGTCTAATATATGGCAACACCACGAGTGTCTAATATATGGCAACACCACGAGTGTCTAATATATGGCACCACCACGAGTGTCTAATATATGGCACCACCACGAGTGTCTAATATATGGCAACACCACGAGTGTCTAATATATGGCCACACCACGAGTGTCTAATATATGGCAACACCATGAGTGTCTAATATATGGCAACACCATGAGTGTCTAATATATGGCACCACCATGGGTGTCTAATATTTGCACCACCATGAGTGTCTAATATCTGCACCACCATGAGTGTCTAATATCTTGGACCACCATGAGTGTCTAATATCTGCACCACCATGAGTGTCTAATATCTTGGACCACCATGAGTGAGTACATATATGGCACCACTACGAGTAACTAATTTCTGGCACCACTATGAGTGTCTAATATCTTGGACCACCATGAGTGTCTAATATCTTGGACCACCATGAGTGTCTAATATCTTGGACCACCATGAGTGTCTAATATCTGCACCACCATGAGTGTCTAATATCTTGGACCACCATGAGTGAGTACATATATGGCACCACTACGAGTAACTAATTTCTGGCACCACTATGAGTGTCTAATGCCTGCACCACCATGAGTGTCTAATATCTGCACCACTATGAGTGTCTAATATCTGCACCACCATGAGTGAGTACATATATGGCACCACTACGAGTAACTAATTTCTGGCACCACCATGAGTGTCTAATATCTTGGACCACCATGAGTGAGTACATATATGGCACCACTACGAGTAACTAATTTCTGGCACCACCATGAGTGTCTAATACCTTGGACCACCATGAGTGAGTACATATATGGCACCACTACGAGTAACTAATTTCTGGCACCACCATGAGTGTCTAATATCTTGGACCACCATGAGTGAGTACATATATGGCACCACTACGAGTAACTAATTTCTGGCACCACCATGAGTGTCTAATATCTTGGACCACCATGAGTGAGTACATATATGGCACCACTACTAGTAACTAATTTCTGGCACCACTTTGAGTGTCTAATATCTTGGACCACCATGAGTGTCTAATATCTTGGACCACCATGAGTGAGTACATATATGGCACCGCTACGAGTAACTAATTTCTAGCACCACCACGAGTGTCTAATATCTTGGACCACCATGAGTGAGTACATATATGGCACCGCTACTAGTAACTAATTTCTAGCACCACCATGAGTGTCTAATATCTGCACCACCATGAGTGTCTAATATCTTGGACCACCATGAGTGAGTACATATATGGCACCGCTACGAGTAACTAATTTCTAGCACCACCATGAGTGTCTAATATCTTGGACCACCATGAGTGTCTAATATCTTGGACCACCATGAGTGTCTAATATCTGCACCACCATGAGTGTCTAATATCTTGGACCACCATGAGTGAGTACATATATGGCACCGCTACGAGTAACTAATTTCTAGCACCACCATGAGTGTCTAATATCTTGGACCACCATGAGTGTCTAATATCTTGGACCACCATGAGTGTCTAATATCTGCACCACCATGAGTGTCTAATATCTTGGACCACCATGAGTGAGTACATATATGGCACCACTACTAGTAACTAATTTCTGGCACCACTTTGAGTGTCTAATATCTTGGACCACCATGAGTGAGTACATATATGGCACCACTACTAGTAACTAATTTCTGGCACCACTTTGAGTGTCTAATATCTTGGACCACCATGAGTGAGTACATATATGGCACCACTACGAGTAACTAATTTCTGGCACCACCATGAGTGTCTAATATCTTGGACCACCATGAGTGAGTACATATATGGCACCACTACTAGTAACTAATTTCTGGCACCACTTTGAGTGTCTAATATCTTGGACCACCATGAGTGTCTAATATCTGCACCACTATGAGTGTCTAATATCTTGGACCACCATGAGTGAGTACATATATGGCACCACTACTAGTAACTAATTTCTGGCACCACTTTGAGTGTCTAATATCTTGGACCACCATGAGTGTCTAATATCTTGGACCACCATGAGTGAGTACATATATGGCACCACTACTAGTAACTAATTTCTTGCACCACCATGAGTGTCTAATATCTTGGACCACCATGAGTGTCTAATATCTTGGACCACCATGAGTGAGTACATATATGGCACCACTACGAGTAACTAATTTCTAGCACCACCATGAGTGTCTAATATCTTGGACCACCATGAGTGAGTACATATATGGCACCACTACGAGTAACTAATTTCTGGCACCACCATGAGTGTCTAATATCTTGGACCACCATGAGTGAGTATATATATGGCACCGCTACGAGTAACTAATTTCTAGCACCACCATGAGTGTCTAATATCTTGGACCACCACGAGGGACTAGTATCGTGTACTTACCATAGTCGCTGGCATCCTCCGTGGTGCCATTGACGGAGCCATCAGGCAGGATCTGCAGGTAGCGATGTTTGATGTACATCTGGATCTTGCGCGCGGTGCCCGTGATGTGGGATAAGTTGGTGGATCGCTCAGAGCGAACAGCAATGTCTTCGCCCGGCAGCACCAGGTCCACGGGCCTTGCTATCACAGTCACTACGGCACTCAGTAACACCAAGAACACTCTCAACATGACTATACCGCCGCCCAGCTCATCTTGCCGGCTGTTCCGTCGCGGACACACTGACTGGCTGACTGGCTGGCGGAGTGGTTGGCTCGCCTCCCCCCACCTCCCATCCCCTCCGCCGGATCATCATTTGGTGACACGTATCGCCTCAAATCTCTGCACGGCTAATTGCTCAGCGATTCAATTACAATGTGCCACACCTCCATTAGCGCGCGCTGGCGCCAGGCAGTGAACTCAGGACCGCAGCATTGTTATCGCCCTGAGGTGTGGCTATCTCAAGAAGCCGATAATAGGGTTATTGACCGATATTTGATCAATACTCGCCAAAGTGTACCTATTTACAGCTCCATAACGGAATTTCTACAAATATGAACCGCACTGTACGAGCAGGCTCTAATGAACCGCTGGATAACGAAACATTGTTTGTTGTAGGTGGCTATGGAATGTTTCTATTTACATCCTACCGTTCAGCACGCGTGTGTGGCACAGTGAACACGAAAAAATGTACCACAAGGTGTGTGTATGGCCTAGTGAATACGACAATATGTGTCACAAGGTGAGTGTGTGGCCTGGTGAATACGACAGTATGTGTCACAAGGTGTGAGTGTATGGCCTGTGAATAACACATTATGTGCCACAAGGTGTGAGTGTGTGGCCTGTGAATAACACATTATGTGCCACAAGGTGTGTGTGTGTGTCGCCTAGTGAATACGACAATATGTGTCACAAGGTGTGAGTGTGTGGACTGATGAAAAACAGAATATGTGTCACAAGGTGTGAGTGTGTGACCTAGTGAATACCACAATATGTGTCACAAAGTGTGTGTGTTGCCCAGTGAACACAACAATATGTGTCAATAGGTGTGTGGCCTAGTGAATATGAGTATATGTACCACAAGGTATGTGTGTGTGTGTGTGTGGCCTAGTGAATACAACAATATGTGTCACAAAGTGTCTGTGTGAACTACTGAATACGACAAAATGTGTCACAAGGTGTGCTTGTAGCCTAATGAACAACAATAAGTACCACATGGTATGTGTGGCCGAGTGAATACAACAATATGTGCCACAAGGTGTGTGTGGTCTAGTGAGTACAACAATATGTGCCACAAGGTGTGTTTGTGGTCTAGTGAATACAACAATATGTACCACAAGTTGTGTGTGGCCTAATAAACAACAATAAGTACCACATGGTGCGTGTGGCCGAGTGAATACAACAATATCTGCCATAAGAGGTGTGTGGCCTAATGAACACCCACAATATGTGCCACAAGGTGTGTGTGGCCGAGTGAATACAACAATATGTGCCACAAAATGTGTGAGGCCTAGTGAATACAAGAATATGTGCCACAAAGTGTTTGTGTGGAGTAGTGAATACAACAATCTGTACCACAAAGTGTGTGTGGTCTAGTGAATACACCAATATGTGCCACAAGGTGTGTGTGGTCTAGTGAATACAACAATATGTGCCACAAGGTGTGTGTGGTCTAGTGAATATAACAATATGTGCCACAAGGTGTGTGTGTGCACTAGTGAATCCAACAATATGTGCCACAAGGTGTGTGTGGTCTAGTGAATATAACAATATGTGCCACAAGGTGTGTGTGCACTAGTGAATCCAACAATATACGCCACAAGGTGTGTGTGGTCTAGTGAATATAACAATATGTGCCACAAGGTGTGTGTGGTCTAGTGAATACAACAATATGTGCCACAAGGTGTGTGTGGTCTAGTGAGTACAACAATATGTGCCACAAGGTGTGTGTGGTCTAGTGAATACAACAATATGTGCCACAAGGTGTGTGTGGTCTAGTGAACACAACAATATGTGCCACAAGGTTGAGTGGATTAGTGAATACCACAATATGTTCCACAAGGTGTTTGTGGACTAGTGAATAAAACCATATGTGCCACAAAGTGTGTGTGGTCTAGCGAATACAGCAATATATGCCGCAAAATGTGTGTGATCTAGTGAATACAACAATATGTGCCACAAAGTGTTTGGATTAGTAAATACAACAATATGTGCCACAAAGTGTGTGGATTAGTGAATAAAACAATATGAGCCACAAAAGTGTGTCCGGACTAGTGAATACAACATAATGTACCACAAAGTGTGTGTGGTCTAGTGAATACAACAATATGTACCACAAAAGTGTGTGTGGTCTAGTGAATACAACATAATGTACCACAAAGTGTGTGTGGATTAGTGAATAAAACAATATGAGCCACAAAAGTGTGTCTGGACTAGTGAATACAACATATTGTACCACAAAGTGTGTGTGATATAGTGAATACATCAATATGTGCCACAAGGTGTGTGTGGTCTAGTGAATATAACAATATTTGCCACAAGCTGTGTGTGGACTAGTGAGTAAAAAAATATGTACCACAAAGTGTGTGTGGCCTAGTGAACACGACAATATGTGCCACAAGGTTGGAGCGTACTAGTGAATACAACAATAAGTACCACAAATGTGTGTGTGGTCTAGTGAATACAACAGTATGTGCCAAAAAGCGTGTGTGGTCTAGTGAAACTGCCACAAAATGTGTGTGGTCTAGCGAATACACCAATATGTGCCACAAGATGTAGTAGGCCTAGTGAATATAACAATACGTGCCACAAGGTGTGTCTGGCCTAGTGAATACAACAATAGGTACCACAAGATGTGTGTGTGGTCTAGTGAAACTGCCACAAAGTGTGTGTGGTCTAGCGAATACACCAATATGTGACACAAGATGTAGAGGGCCTAGTGAATACAACAATACGTGCCACAAGGTGTGTCTGGCCTAATGAATACAACAATAGGTACCACAAGATGTGTGTGGACTCTTGAATACAACAGCACGTGCCAGAAATGGGTCAGGCTTAGTGAATACAACAATACGTGCCACAAGGTGTGTCTGGCTTAGTGAATACAACAATAGGTACCACAAGATGTGTGTGGACTCTTGAATACAACAGCACGTGCCAGAAATGGGTCAGGCTTAGTGAACACAACAATACGTGCCACTAATTGTGTCTGGTCTAGGAAATAAAACAATTTGTGCCACAACGTGTGTCTGATCTAGTAAATTCAACAATATGTGCCACAGGATATGTGTGGCCTAGTGAATACAACAATATGTGCCACAGGATATGTGTGGCCTAGTGAATACAACAATATGTGCCACAGGATGTGTGTGGCCTAGTGAATACAACAATATGTGCCACAGGATGTGTGTGGCCTAGTGAATACAACAATATGTGCCACAGGATATGTGTGGCCTAGTGAATTCAAAAATATGTGCTACAGGATGTGTGTGGCCTAGTGAATACAACAATATGTGCCACAGGATATGTGGCCAAGTGAGTACAACAATATGTGCCACAAGAAGAGTGTGTGGCCTAGTGAATACAAAAATATGTGCCACAAGGTGTTTGTGGTAAAGTGAGTACAACAATATGTGCCACAAGGTGTTTGTGGACAAGTGAGTACAACAATAGGTGCCACAAGGTGTTTGTGGCCAAGTGAGTACAACAATATGTGCCACAAGGTGTTTGTGGCCTAGTGAACACAACAATATGTGCCACAGGCTATGTGGCCAAGTGAGTACAACAATATGTGCCACAGGATATGTGGCCAAGTGAGTACAACAATATGTGCCACAAGGAGTGTCTGACAAATTAAGAATTCAACAATATGTGCCACTGGATGTGTGTGGCCTAGTGAATACAAAAATATGTGCCGCAAAATGTGTCAAGACTGGTGAATACATCAATATGAGCCACAGGATGCCTGTGGCATAGATAAATAAAAAATATGTGCCATTTGGCGTGCGTGGCGCAGCGAATACAACAATATGTGACATTAGGTGTGTATGGACTAGTGAATACAACAATATGTGCCAATAGATGTGTGTGGATTAGTGAATACAATAATATGTGCCATTATACTGTGTGGAATAGTGTATGCAACAAAATGTGCCATGGGATGCGTGTGGCCCAGTGAATACAACACTAGGTGCCATTAGGTGTGTTTGGACTAGTGAATACAACAATATGTGCAATTAGGTGTGTTTGGACTAGTGAACACCACAATATGTGCCTATAGATGAGTGTGACTAGTGAATACAACAATATGTGTCTATAGATGAGTGTGGATTAATGAATACAACAATATGTGCCTATAGATGAGTGTGGAATAGTGAATACAACAATATGTGCCTATAGATGAGTGTGGACTAGTGAATACAACAATATGTGCCTATAGATGAGTGTGGACTGGTGAATACAACAATAGGTGCCTATAGATGAGTGTGGACTAGTGAATACAACAATATGTGCCTATAGATGAGTGTGGACTAGTGAATACAACAATATGTGCCTATAGATGAGTGTGGACTAGTGTATATAACAATATGTGCCATGGGATGCGTGTGGCCTAGTGAATACAACACTATGTGCCATTAGGTGTGTTTGGACTAGTGAATACACCAATATTTGCCATTAGGTGTGTTTGGACTAGTGAATACACCAATATGTGCCAATAGGTGTGTTTGAACTAGTGAATACAACAATATGTGCCTATAGATGAGTGTGGACTAGTGAATACAACAATATGTGCCTATAGATGAGTGTGGACTAGTGAATACAACAATATGTGTCATTAAATGTGTGTGGACTAGTGAAAAAAACAATATGTGGCATTTGATGTATGTGGTCTAGTGAATACAACAATATATACCATTAGGTGTGTGTGGACTAGTGAATACAACATAATGTACCATTAGGTATGTGTTCTTTAGTGAATACAACAATATGTACCATTAGATGTGTGTGGTCTAGTGAGTACAATAATAAGTACCATTAGATGTGTGTGGACTAGTGAATACAACAATATGTGCCATTAGATGTGTGTGGACTAGTGAATACAACAATATGAGTCAGTAGGTGTGTGTGGTCTAATGAAAACAACAAAATATTCCACAAAGAGTGTCTGGATTAGTAAAGACTACAATACGTACTATAAAGTTGTGTGGTCTAATGAATACAACAATATGTACCATTACAAGTGTGTGGATTAGTGAATACAACAATATGTGCCTTTAGGTGTGTGTGGTCTAGTGTATACAACAATATGTACCATTACAAGTGTGTGGACTAGTGAATACAACAATATGTACCATTAGATGTGTGTGGACTAGTGAATACAACAATATGTGCCATTAGGTGTGTGTGGACTAGTGAATACAACAATATGTGCCATTAGGTGTGTGTGGTCTAGTGTATACAACAACATGTACCACAAAGAGTGTCTGGATTAGTAAAGACCACAATACGTACTATAAAGTGTGTGTGGTCTAATGAATACAACAATGTGTACCATTAGATGTGTGTGCACTAGTGAATGCAACAATATGTGCCATTAGGTGTGTATGGTCTAATGAATACAACAATATGTACCACAAAGAGTGTCTGGATTAGTAAAGACTACAATACGTACTATAAAGTGTGTGTGGTCTAATGAATACAACAATATGTACCATTAGATGTGTGTGGACTAGTGAGTACAACAATATGTACCATTAGATTTGTGTGGACTAGTGAGTACAACAATATGTACCATTAGATGTGTGTGGACTAGTGAGTACAACAATATGTACCATTAGATGTGTGTGCACTAGTGAATACAACAATATGTGCCATTAGATGTGTGTGGACTAGTGAGTACAACAATATGTACCATTAGATGTGTGTGGACTAGTGAATACAACAATATGTGCCATTAGGTGTGTATGGTCTAATGAATACAACAATATGTACCATTAGATGTGTGTGGACTAGTGAGTACAACAATATGTACCATTAGATGTGTGTGCACTAGTGAATACAACAATATGTGCCATTAGGTGTGTATGGTCTAATGAATACAACAATATGTACCACAAAGAGTGTCTGGATTAGTAAAGACTACAATACGTACTATAAAGTGTGTGTGGTCTAATGAATACAACAATATGTACCATTAGATGTGTGTGGACTGGTGAATACAACAATATGTGCCATTATATGTGTGTGGACTAGTGAATACAACAATATGTACCATTAGATGTGCGTGGACTAATGAATACAACAATATGTGCCATTAGATGTGTGAGGACTAATGAATACAACAATATGTACCATTAGATGTGCGTGGACTAATGAATACAACAATACGTACCATTAGATATGTGTGGACTAGTGAATACAACAATATGTGCCACAAAGAGTGTCTGGATTAGTAAAAACTACAATACGTACTATAAAGTGTGTGTGGTCTAATGAATACAACAAGTTGTAACACAAAGATTGTGTGGTCTAGTGAATACAACAATATGTGCCACAAAGTATGTGGATTAGTGAATAAAACAATATGAGCCACAAAAGTGTGTCTGGACTAGTGAATACAACATATTGTACCACAAAGTGTGTGTGATCTAGTGAATAAAACAATATGAGCCACAAAAGTGTGTGTGGTGTAGTGAATACAACATAATATACCACAAAGTGTGTGTGGTCTAGTGAATACATCAATATGTGCCACAAGGTGTGTGTGGTCTAGTGAATATAACAATATTTGCCACAAGCTGTGTGTGGACTAGTGAGTAAAAAAATATGTACCACAAAGTGTGTGTGTTCTAGTGAACACGACAATATGTGCCACAAGGTTGGAGCGTACTAGTGAATACAACAATAAGTACCACAAATGTGTGTGTGGTCTAGTGAAACTGCCACAAAGTGTGTGTGGTCTAGCGAATACACCAATATGTGACACAAGATGTAGAGGGTCTAGTGAATACAACAATACGTGCCACAAGGTGTGTCTGGCCTAATGAATACAACAATAGGTACCACAAGATGTGTGTGGACTCTTGAATACAACAGCACGTGCCTGAAATGGGTCAGGCTTAGTGAACACAACAATATGTGCCACTAATTGTGTCTGGTCTAGGGAATAAAACAATTTGTGCCACAGCGTGTGTCTGAACTAGTGAATTCAACAATATATGTGTGGCCTAGTGAATACAACAATATGTGCCACAGGATATGTGGCCAAGTGAGTACAACAATATGTGCCACAAGATGTGTGTGAGGCCTAGTGAATACAAAAATATGTGCCACAAGGTGTTTGTGGACAAGTGAGTACAACAATAGGTGCCACAAGGTGTTTGTGGCCAAGTGAGTACAACAATATGTGCCACAAGGAGTGTCTGAACAAATTATGAATTCAACAAAATGTGCCACTGGATGTGTGTGGCCTAGTGAATACAAAAATATGTGCCGCAAAATGTGTCAAGACTGGTGAATAAATCAATATGTGCCACAGGATGCCTGTGGCATAGAGAAATAAGAAATATGTGCCATTTGTCTTGCGTGGCGTATTGAATACACAATATGTGCCATTAGGTGTGTATGGACTAGTGAATACAACAATATGTGCCAATAGATATGTGTGGATTAGTGAATACAACAATATGTGCCATTACATTGTGTGGACTAATGTATACAACAAAATGTGCCATGAGATGCGTGTGGCCTAGTGAATACAACACTATGTGCCATTAGGTGTGTTTGGACTAGTGAATACAACAATATGTGCAATTAGGTGTGTTTGGACTAGTGAACACCACAATATGTGCCTATAGATGAGTGTGACTAGTGAATACAACAATATGTGCCTATAGATGAGTGTGGACTAGTGAATACAACAATAGGTGCCTATAGAAGAGTGTGGACTAGTGAATACAACAATATGTGCCTATAGATGAGTGTAGACTAGTGTATATAACAATATGTGCCATGGGATGCGTGTGGACTAGTGAATACAACAATATGTGCCATTAGGTGTGTTTGGACTAGTGAATACACCAATGTGTGCCATTAGGTGTGTTTGGACTAGTGAATACAACAATATGTGCCTATAGATGAGTGTGGATTAGTGACTACAACAATATGTGCCATTAGGTGTGTTTGGACTAGTGAATACAACAAATGGTGCCTATAGATGAGTGTGGACTAGTGAATACAACAATATGTGTCATTAAATGTGTGTGGACTAGTGAAAAAACCAATATGTGCCATTAGATGTGTGTAGTCTAGTGAATACAACAATATGTGCCATTAGAGGTTTGTGGACTAGTGAATTCCACAATATGTGCCATTAGGTGTACTTGGACTAGTAAATACAACAATATGTGCCATTAGATGTGTATGGACTAGTGAATAAAACAATGTGTACCATTAGATGTGTGTGGACTAGTGAATACAACAATATGTACCATTAGATGTGTGTGGAGTAGTGAATACAACAATATGTGCCATTAGATGTGTGTGGACTAATGAATACAACAATATGTGCCATGAGATATGTGTGGACTAGTGAATACAACAATATGTCCCATTAGATGTGTGTGGACTGATGAATACAACATGTGCCATTAGATGTGTGTGGACTAATGTATACAACAATATGTGCCATTACATGTGTGTGGACTAGTGAATACAACAATATGTACCATTAGATGTGCTTGGCTAATGAATACAACAATAAATGCCATTAGATATATGTGGACTAGTGAATACAACAATATCAACAATATGTACCATTAGATGTGTGTGGACTTGTGAATACAACAATAGGTGCCATGAGATGTGTGAGGGCTAGAGAATACAACTTTATGTACCATTAGATTGTGTGGACTAAAGAATACAACAATATGTGACATTAGAAGTGTGTGGACTAGTGAATACAGCAATATGTACCATTAGATGTGTGTGGACTAAAAAATACAACAATATGTGCCATTAGATGTGTGTGGACTAGAGAATACAACAATATGTACCATAAGATGTGTGTGGACTAATGAATACTACAGTATGTGCCATTAGATGTGTGTGGACTAGTGAATACAACAATATGTACCTTTAGATTGTGTGGACTAATGAATACCCCAATATGTGCCATTAGATGTGTGTGGACTAGTGAATACAACAATATGTACCATTGGTTGTGTATGGTCTGGTGTATACAACAACATGTACCAATAGATGTGCGTGGACTAATGAATACAAAAATATGTGCCATTAGATGTGTGTGGACTAGTGAATACAACAATGTGTGCCATTAGATGTGTGTGGACTAATGAATACAACAATATGTGCCATTAGATGTGTGTGGAATAATGAATACAACAATATGTGGTGTTAGATGTGTGTGGACTAGTGAATACAACAATATGTGCCATTAGATGTTTGTGGACTAATGATTACAACAATATGTGCCGTTAGATGTGTGTGGACTAGTGAAACAACAATATGTGCCATTAGATGTGTGTGGACTAGTGTATACAACAATATGTGCCATTAGGTGTGTGTGGACTAATGAATACAACATGTACCATTAGATGTGTGTGGACTAATGAATACAACAATATGTGCCATTAGATGTGTGTGGACTAATGAATACAACAATATGTGCCATTAGATGTGTGTGGACTAATGAATACAACAATATGTGCCATTAGATGAGTGTGGACTAATGAATACAACAATATGTGCCATTAGATGTGTGTGGACTAGTGAATACAACAATATGTGCCATTAGGTGTGTGTGGACTAGTGAATACAACAATATGTACCATTAGATGTGTGTGGACTAGTGAATACAACAATATGTGCCATTAGGTGTGTGTGGACTAGTGAATACAACAATATGTGCCATTAGGTGTGTGTGGTCTAGTGTATACAACAACATGTACCACAAAGAGTGTCTGGATTAGTAAAGACTACAATACGTACTATAAAGTGTGTGTGGTCTAATGAATACAACAATATGTACCATTAGATGTGTGTGGACTAATGAATACAACAATATGTGTCCATAGATGTGTGTGGACCAGTGAATACAACAATATGTGCCCTTATATGTGTGTGGACTAATGAATACAACAATATGTAACATTAGATGTGTGTGGACTAGTGAATACAACAATATGTACCATTAGATGTATGTGGACTAGTGAATACAACAATATGTGCCATTAGGTGTGTGCGGCTTGGTGAATACAACAATATGTGCCATTAGGTGTGTTTGGACTAGTGAATACAGCAATATGTGCCATCAGGTGTGTATGGACTAGGGAATACAACAATATGTACCATTAGATGTGTGTGGACTAGTGAATACAATAATATGTGCCATTAAGTGTGTGCGGCTTGGTGAATACAACAATATGTGCCATTAGGTGTGTTTGGACTCCTGAATACAGCAATATGTGCCTTCAGGTGTGTATGGACTAGTGAAAACAGCAATATGTGCCATTAGGTGTGTGCGGATTAGTGAATTCTACAATAAGTACCATTAGATGTGTGTGGCCTAGTGAATACAACAAAATGTGCCATTAGGTGTGTGCGGCTTGGTGAATACAACAAATATGCCATAAGGTGTGTTTGGACTAGTTATTACAGCAATATGTGCCATTTGGTGTGTATGGACCAGGGAATACTACAATATGTACCATTAGGTGTGTGTGGACTAGTGAATACAACAATATGTGCCATTAGGTGTGTGTGTGGACTAGTGAATACAACAATATGAACCATAAGGTGTGTGTGGACTAGTGAAAACAACAATATGTGCCAATAGGTGTGTGTGGACTAGTGAATACAACAATATGTACCATTAGCTGAGTGTCAACCAATGAATACAACAATATATACCATACCATAAGGTATGTGTTCTTTAGTGAATACCACAATATGTACCATTAGATGTGTGTGGTCTTGTGAATACAACAATATGTACCATTAGATGTGTGTGGTCTAGTGAGTACCATAATAAGTACCATTAGATGTGTGTGGACAAGTGAATACAACACTATGTGCCATTAGAAGTGAGTGGACTAGTGAATACAACAATATGAGCCATTAGGTGTGTATGGTCTAGTGAATACAACAAAATGTACCACAAAGAGTGTCTGGATTAGTAAAGACTACAATACGTACTATAAGATGTATGTGGTCTAATGAATACAACAATATGTACCATTAGCTGAGTGTCAACTAGTGAATACAACAATATATACCATACCATTAGGTATGTGTTCTTTAGTGAATACAGCAATATGTGCCATTAGATGTCTGTGGTCTAATGAATACAACAATTAGTACCATTAGATGTGTGTGGACTAGTGAGTACAACAATTAGTACCATTAGATGTGTGTGGACTAGTGAATACAACAATATGTGCCATTAGATGTGTGTGGACTAGTGAATACAACAATATGTACCATTAGATGTGTGTGGACTGATGAATACAAGATGTGCCATTAGATGTGTGTGGACTAATGAATACAACAACATGTACCATTAGATGTGTGTGGACTAATGAATACAACAATATGTGCCATTAGATGTGTGTGGACCAATGAATACAACAATATGTGCCATTAGATGTGTGTGGACTAATGAATACAACAATATGTACCATTAGATGTGTGTGGACTAGTGAATACAACAATATGTGCCATTAGGTGTGTGTGGTCTAGTGTATACAACAACATGTATAACAAAGAGTGTCTGGATTAGTAAAGACTACAATACGTACTATAAAGTGTGTGTGGTCTAATGAATACAACAATATGTACCATTAGATGTGTGTGGACTAATGAATAGAACAATATGTGCCATTAGATGTGTGTAGACTAATGAATACAACAATATGTGCCCTTAGATGTGTGTGGACTAGTGAATACAACAATATGTGCCATTAGATGTGTGTGGACTAATGAATACAACAATATGTACCATTATATGTGCGTGGACTAGTGAATACAACAATATGTACCATTAGATATTGTGTGGACTAATGAATACAACAATATGTACCATTAGATGTGTGTGGACTAATGAATACAACAATATGTGCCATTAGATGTGTGTGGACTAGTGAATACAACAATATGTTCCATTAGGTGTGTGGTCTAGTGTAGACAACAATATGTACCATTAGATGTGTGTGGACTAATGAATGCAACAATATGTACCATTAGATGTGTGTGGACTAGTGAATACAACAATATGTGCCATTAGGTGTTTGTGGTCTAGTGTATACAACAATATGTGCCATTAGATGTGTGTGGACTAATGAATACAACAACATGTACCATTAGATGTGTGTGGACTAATGAATACAACAACATGTGCCATAAGATGTGTGTGGACTAGTGAATACAACAATATGTGCCATAAGATGTGTGTGGACTAGTGAATACAACAACATGTGCCATAAGATGTGTGTGGACTAATGAATACAACAACATGTGCCATAAGATGTGTGTGGACTAGTGAATACAACAATATGTGCCATTAGGTGTGTTGGTCTAGTGTATACAACAACATGTACCACAAAGAGTGTGTGGATTAGTAAAGACTACAATACGTACTATAAAGTGTGTGTGGTCTAATGAATACAACAATATGTACCATTAGATGTGTGTGGAGTAGTGAATACAACAATATGTACCATTAGATGTGTGTGGACTAATGAATACAACAATATGTGCCATTAGATGTGTGTGGACTAGTGAATACAACAATATGTACCATTAGATGTGTGTGGACTAGTGAATACAACAATATGTACCATTAGATGTGTGTTTACTAGTGAATACAACAATATGTACCATTAGATGTGTGTGGACTAGTGAATACAACAATATGTGCCATTAGATGTGTGTGGACTAGTGAATACAACAATATGTACCATTAGATGTGTGTGGACTAGTGAATACAACAATATGTGCCATTAGGTGTGTTGGTCTAGTGTATACAACAACATGTACCACAAAGAGTGTCTGGATTAGTAAAGACTACAATACGTACTATAAAGTGTGTGTGGTCTAATGAATACAACAATATGTACCATTAGATGTGTGTGGACTAGTGAGTACAACAATATGTACCATTAGATGTGTGTGGACTAGTGAGTACAACAATATGTGCCATTAGATGTGTATGGTCTAATGAATACAACAATATGTACCAGAAAGAGTGTCTGGATTAGTAAAGACTACAATACGTACTATAAAGTGTGTGTGTTCTAATGAATACAAAAATATGTAGCACAAAGTGTGTGTAGCCAAATAAATACATCAATATGTACCACAAAGTGTGTCAAGCGAAGTGAATACAACAATATGTACCACAGTGTTTGTGTAGCTAAATGAATACAATATGTACCACAAAGTGTGTGTAGGAATGTAAATACAACATTATGAATAACAGAATGTGTGTAGCAAAGTGAATACAACAGTATGTACCACAAAGAGTGTATAGCAAGGTGAATACAACAATATGTACTCCAAAGTGTGTGTAACTAAATGAGTACAACAATATGTATCACAAAGTGTGTATAGCAAAGTGAATACAACAATATGTACCACAAAGTGTGTGTAGCAAGGTGAATACAACAATATGTACACCAAAGTGTGTGTAACTGAATGAGTACAACAATATGTACCACAAAGTGTGTATAGCAAAGTGAATACAACAATATGTACCACAAAGTGTGTGTAGCAAAGTGAATACAACACTATGTACCACGAAATGTGTGTAGCCAAATGAATACAACAATATTTACCACAAAGTGTGTATAGCAAAGTGAATACAACAATATGTACCACAAAGGGTGTGTAGCCAAATCAATACAACAGTATGTACCACAAAGTGCGTGTAGCAAAGTGAATACAACAATATGTACCACAAAGTGTGTTAAGCGGAGTGAATACAACAATATGTACCACAAAGTGTGTGTGGCCAAATGAATACAACAATATGTACCACAAAGTGTGTGTGGCCAAATGAATACAACAATATGTACCACAAAGTGTGTGTAGCCAAATGAATACAACAATAAGTACCACAAAGTGTGTCAAGCGGAGTGAATTAAACAATATGTACCACAAAGTGTGTGTAGCCAAATGAATACAACAATATGTACCACAAAGTGTGTGTAGCCAAATGAATACAACAATATGTACCACAAAATGTGTGTAGCCAAATGACTACAACAATATGTACCACAAAGTGTGTGTAGCCAAATGACTACAACAATATGTACCACAAAGTGTGTGTAGCCAAATGAATACAACAATATATACCACAAAGTGTGTCAAGCGGAGTGAATTAAACAATATGTACCACAAAGTGTGTGTAGGAATGCAAATACAACAATAAAAATAACAAAATGAGTGTAGCAAACTGAATACAACTGTATGTACCACAAAGTGTGTGTAGCAATATGCATACAACAATATGTATCTTAAAGTGTGTGTAGCAAAGTGAATACAACAATATGTACCACGAAGTGTATGTAGCCAAATGAGTACAACAATATGTATCACAAAATGTGTATAGCAAAGTGAATACAACAGTATGTACCACAAAGTTTGTCTAGCAAAGTGAATACTACAATATGTATCTTAAAGTGTGTGTACCAAAGTGAATACAACAATATGTACTCCAAAGTATGTGTAGCAAAGTGAATACAACACTCAGTACCGCGAAGTGTGTGTAGCCAAATGAATACAATATGTACCACAAAGTGTGTGTAACCAAATGAATACAACAATATGTACCACAAAGTGTGCGTAGCAAAGTGAATACAACACTAAGTACCACGAAGTGTGTATAGCCAAATGAGTACAACAATATATCAGGAAATGTGTGTAGCCAAATGAGTACAACAATATGTACTACAAAGTGTGTATAGCAAAGTGAATACAACAATATGTACCACAAATTGTGTGTAGCAAAGTGAATACAACAATATGTACCACACAGTGGGTATAGCAAAGTGAATACAACAATATGTGCCACAAAGTTTGTGTAGCAGAGTGAATACAACAATATGTACCACAAAGTGTGTGTAGCACAGTTATTACTACAATATGTACCACAAAGTGTGTGTATCAAAGTGAATACAACAATATGTACCTCAAAGTTTGTGGTCTATTGAATACAACAATATGTACCACAAAGTGTGTGTAGCAAAGTGAATACGTCAATATGTACCACTAAGTGTTTGTAGCAAAGTGAATACAACAATATGTACCACAAAGTGTGTGTAGCAAAGTAAATACAACAGTATGTACCACTAAGTGTGTGTAGCAAAGCGAATACAACAATATGTACCACAAAGTGTGTGTAGCAAAGTAATTACAACAGTATGTACCACAAAGTGTGTGTAGCAAAGCGAATACAACAGTATGTACCACAAAGTGTGTGTAGCAAAGTAAATACAACAGTATGTACCACTAAGTGTGTGTAGCAAAGCGAATACAACAATATGTACCACAAAGTGTGTGTAGCAAAGTAAATACAACAGTATGTACCACAAAGTGTGTGTAGCAAAGTAAATACAACAGTATGTACCACAAAGTGTGTGTAGCAAAGTGAATACGTCAATATGTACCACTAAGTGTGTGTAGCAAAGCGAATACAACAATATGTACCACAAAGTGTGTGTACCAAATATAAATACAACAGTATGTACCACAAAGTGTGTGTAATAAAGTGAATACCACAATATGTACCACAAAATGCGTGTGTAGCAAAGTGAATACAAGAATATGTACCACAAAGTGTGTGTAACGAAGTGAATACAACAATATGTACCACAAATTGTGTGTAGCCAAGTGAATACAACAATATGTACCACAAAATGTGTAAAACTAAATGAATACAACAATATGTACCTCAAAGTGTGTGTAGCCAAATGAACATAACTATATGTAGCACAAATTGTTTGGTCTAGTGAATACAACAATATGTACTATAAAGTGTGTGTAGCAAATTGAATACAACAATATGTACCTCAAAGTGTGTGTAGCAAAGTGAATACAACAATATGGACTACAAAGTGTGTGTATCAAAGTGAATACAACAATATGTACCACAAAGTGTGTGTAGCAAAGTGAATAAAACAATATGTACCTTAAAGTGTGTGTAGCAAAGTGAATACATTAATATGTACCACAAAGTGTGTGTAGCAAAGTGAATACAGAAATATGTACTACAAAGTGTGTGTAGCAAAGTAAATACAATAATATGTACCACAAATTGTGTGTAGCAAAGTGAATACAACAATATGTACCACAAAGTGTGTGAAGCCAAATGAATACAACAATATGTACCATAAAGTGTGTGTAACCAAATGAATACAACAATATGTACCACAAAGTGTGTGTAAAACCAAATGAATACAACAATATGTACCACAAAGTGTGTGTAGCCAAATGAATACAACAATATGTATCACAAAGTGTGTGTAGCCAAATGAATACAACAATATGTATCACAAAGTGTGTGAAGCCAAATGAATACAACAATATGTATCACAAAGTGTGTGTAACCAAATGAATACAACAATATGTACCACAAAGTGTGTGAAGCCAAATGAATACAACAATATGTACCATAAAGTGTGTGTAACCAAATGAATACAACAATATGTACCACAAAGTGTGTGTAAAACCAAATGAATACAACAATATGTACCACAAAGTGTGTGTAGCCAAATGAATACAACAATATGTATCACAAAGTGTGTGTAGCCAAATGAATACAGCAATATGTACCACAAAGTGTGTGTAACCAAATGAATACAACAATATGTACCACAAAGTGTGTGTAGCCAATTGAATACAACAAAATGTACCACAAAGTGTGTGAAGCCAAGTGATTACAACAATATGTACCACAAAGTGTGTGTAACCAAATGAATACAACAATATGTACCACAAAGTGTGTGTAGCCAATTGAATACAACAAAATATACCACAAAGTGTGTGAAGCCAAGTGATTACAACAATATGTACCACAAAGTGTGTGTAGCCAAATAAATACAACAATATGTAACACAAAGTGTGTGAAGCCAAATAAATACAACAATATATGCCACAAAGTGTGTGTGGCCTAGTGAATACAAACATATGTGTTACAAGGTAAGTGTGACCAAGTGAACACGAGAATATATGCTGCAAGGGGTGTGTGGCCAAGTAAATACAAAATTATGAGCCACAAAGTGTGCGTGTGGCCGGGTGAATAACCAACTATGTGCAATAAAGTGTGTGAGGCCAAGTGAATAGGATAATATGTGTCACAAGGTGTGTGACAACGGTATACGACAATATTACACTGCAAAGATGTATCTTCATATAGAAACTTGACTCTACAACATGACTCTGTAACATGTATGTTCATCTAGGAACATGACTACAATATGACACTGTAACAACATGTAGGTTAAATAGGAACATGACTACAATATGACACTGTACAGCATGTATGTTCATATAGGAACATGATTACAACACGACGCTGTACAACATGTATGTTCATATAGGAACATGATTACTACATGACACTGTATAACATGTATGTTCTTATAGGAACATGATTACAACATGACAATGTACAACATGTACGTTAAATAGGAACATGACTACAATATGACACTGTACAACATGTATGTTAAATAGGAACATGACTACAATATGACACTTACAACATGTATGTTAATTAGGAACATGACCACAATATGACAATGTACAACATGTATGTTCTAATAGGAACATGACTACATCATGTATGTTCTAACAGGAACATGACTACAACATGACACTGTACAACATGTATGTTCATATAGGAACATGATTACAACATGACACTGTACAACACGTATGTACATATAGGAACATGACTACAACATGACACTGTACATGTATGTTAAATAGGAACATGACTGCAACGTGACACTGTACAACATGTATGTTCATATAGGAACATGACTACTACATGACACTGTACAACATGTATGTTAAATAGGAACATGACTACAATATGACACTGTACAACATGTATGTTCATATAGGAACATGACTACAATATGACACTGTACAACATGTTTGTTCATATAGGAACTTGACTACAATATGACACTGTACAACATGTATGTTCATATAGGAACATGACTACAATATGACACTGTACAACATGTATGTTCATATAGGAACATGACTACAATATGTATGTTCATATAGGAACATGTCTTCAACATGCCTCTGTAACATGTATGTTCATCTAGGAACATGACTACAATATGACACTGTACAACATGTATGTTAAATATGAACATGACTACAACATGTATGTTCCTATAGGAACATGACTACAACATGACACTGTACAACATGTATGTTAAATAGGAACATGACTACAAAATGACACTGTACAACATGTATGTTAAATAGGAACATTACTACAACATGACACTGTACAACATGTATGTTCATATAGGAACATGACTACAATATGACACTGTACAACATGTATGTTCATATAGGAACATGACTACAACATGACACTGTACAACATGTATGTTCATATAGGAACATGACTACAATATGACACTGTACAACATGTATGTTAAATAGGAACATTACTACAACATGACACTGTACAACATGTATGTTCATATAGGAACATGACTACAATATGACACTGTACAACATGTATGTTAAATAGGAACATTACTACAACATGACACTGTACAACATGTATGTTCATATAGGAACATGACTACAACATGACACTGTACAACATGTATGTTCATATAGGAACATGACTACAATATGACACTGTACAACATGTATGTTAAATAGGAACATGACTACAACATGACACTGTACAACATGTATGTTCATATAGGAACATGACTACAACATGACACTGTACAACATGTATGTTCATATAGGCACATGACTACAATATGACACTGTACAACATGTATGTTAAATAGGAACATGACTACAACATGACACTGTACTACATGTATGTTCATATAGGAACATGACTACAACATGACACTGTACAACATGTATGTTCATATAGGAACATGACTACAATATGACACTGTACAACATGTATGATAAATAGGAACATGACTACAAAATGACACTGTACAACATGTATGTTAAATAGGAACATGACTACAACATGACACTGTACAACATGTATGTTAAATAGGAACATGACTACAACATGACACTGTACAACATGTATGTTCATATAGGAACATGACTACAACATGACACTGTACAACATGTATGTTAAATAGGAACATGACTACAACATGAAACTGTACAACATGTATGTTCATATAGGAACATGACTACAACATGACACTGTACAACATGTATGTTAAATAGGAACATGACTACAACATGACACTGTACAACATGTATGTTCATATAGGAACATGACTACAACATGACACTGTACAACATGTATGTTCATTTAGGAACATGACTACAACATGACACTGTACAACATGTATGTTCATAAAGGAACATGACTACAACATGACACTGTACAACATGTATGTTAAATAGGAACATGACTACAATATGACACTGTACAACATGTATGTTCATATAGGAACATGACTACAATATGAAACTGTACATGTATGTTCATATAGGAACATGACTACATGACACTGTACAACATGTATGTTAAATAGGAACATGACTACAAGATGACACTGTACAACATGTATGTTAAATAGGAACATGACTACAACATGACACTGTACAACATGTATGTTCATATAGGAACATGACTACAACATGACACTGTACAACATGTATGTTAAATAGGAACATGACTACAACATGACACTGTACAACATGTATGTTCATATAGGAACATGACTACAACATGACACTGTACAACATGTATGTTCATATAGGAACTTGACTACAATATGACACTGTACAACATGTATGTTAAATAGGAACATGACTACAACATGACACTGTACAACATGTATGTTCATATAGGAACATGACTACAACATGACACTGTACAACATGTATGTTAAATAGGAACATGACTACAACATGACACTGTACAACATGTATGTTCATATAGGAACATGACTACAACATGACACTGTACAACATGCATGTTCATATAGGAACTTGACTACAATATGACACTGTACAACATGTATGTTCATATAGGCACATGACTACAACATGACACTGTACAACATGTATGTTAAATAGGAACATGACTACAACATGACACTGTATAACATGTATGTTAAATAGGAACATGACTACAACATGACACTGTACAACATGTATGTTCATATAGGAACATGACTACAACATGACACTGTACAACATGTATGTTAAATAGGAACATGACTACAACATGACACTGTACAACATGTATGTTCATATAGGAACTTGACTACAATATGACACTGTACAACATGTATGTTCATATAGGGACATGACTACAACATGTATGTTCATATAGGAACATGACTACAACATGTATGTTCATATAGGAACATGACTACAACATGACAATGTACAACATGTATGTTAAATATGAACATGACTACAACATGACACTGTACAACATGTATGTTCATATAGGAACATGACTACAACATGACACTGTACAACATGTATGTTAAATAGGAACATGACTACAATATGACACTGTACAACATGTATGTTCATATAGGGACATAACTACTTATGACACTGTACAACATGTATGTTAATATAGGAACATGACTACAATATGACACTGTACAACATGTATGTTCATATAGGAACATGACTACTTATGACACTGTACAACATGTATGTTCATATAGGAACATGACTACAACATGACACTGTACAACATGTATGTTAAATAGGAACATGACTACAACATGACACTGTACAACATGTATGTTCATATAGGAACATGATTACAACATGACACTGCACAACATGTATGATAAATAGGAACATGACTACAACATGACACTGTACAACATGTATGTTCATATAGGAACATGACTACAATATGACACTGTACAACATGTATGTTAAATAGGAACGTGACTACAACATGACACTGTACAACATGTATGTTAAATAGGAACATGACTACAACATGACACTGTACAACATGTATGATCATATAGGAACATGACTACAACATGAAACTGTACAACATGTATGTTCATATAGGAACATGACTACAACATGACACTGTACAACATGTATGTTAAATAGGAACGTGACTACAACATGACACTGTACAACATGTATGTTAAATAGGAACATGACTACAACATGACACTGTACAACATGTATGATCATATAGGAACATGACTACAACATGAAACTGTACAACATGTATGTTCATATAGGAACATGACTACAACATGACACTGTACAACATGTATGTTAAATAGGAACATGACTACAACATGACACTGTACAACATGTATGTTAAATAGGAACATGACTACAACATGACACTGTATAACATGTATGTTCATATAGGAACATGACTACAACATGACACTGTACAACATGTATGTTCATTTGGGAACATGACTACAACATGACACTGTACAACATGCATGTTCATAAAGGAACATGACTACAACATGACACTGTACAACATGTATGTTCATATAGGAACATGATTACAATATGACACTGTACAACATGTATGTTAAATAGGAACATGACTACAACATGACACTGTACAACAATTATGTTCTTATAGGAACATGATTACAACATGACAATGTACAACATGTACGTTAAATAGGAACATGACTACAACATGACACTGTACAACATGTATGTTCATATAGGAACATGATTACAACATGACAATGTACTACATGTATGTTCATATAGGAACATGACTACAGCATGACACTGTACAACATGTATGTTCATATAGGAACATGATTACAACATGACAATGTACAACATGTACGTTAAATAGGAACATGACTACAACATGACACTGTACAACATGTATGTTCATATAGGAACATGATTACAACATGACAATGTACAACATGTACGTTAAATAGGAACATGACTACAGCATGACACTGTACTACATGTATGTTCATATAGGAACATGACTACAACATGACACTGTACGACATGTATGTTAAATAGGAACATGACTACAAAATGACACTGTACAACATGTATGTTCATATAGGAACATGACTACAACATGACACTGTACAACATGTATGTTAAATAGGAACATGACTACAACATGACACTGTACAACATGTATGTTCATATAGGAACATGACTACAACATGACACTGTACAACATGTATGTTCATATAGGAACATGACTACAACATGACACTGTACAACATGTATGTTCATATAGGAACATGACTACAACATGACACTGTACAACATGTATGTTCATATAGGAACATGACTACAATATGACACTGTACAACATGTATGTTCATATAGGAACATGACTACAATATGACACTGTACAACATGTATGTTCATATAGGAACATGACTACAACATGACACTGTACAACATGTATGTTCATATAGGAACATGACTACAACATGACACTGTACAACATGTATGTTCATATAGGAACATGACTACAATATGACACTGTACAACATGTATGTTCATATAGGAACATGACTACAACATGACACTGTACAACATGTATGTTCATATAGGCACATGACTACAATATGACACTGTACAACATGTATGTTCATATAGGAACATGACTACAATATGACACTGTACAACATGTATGTTCATATAGGAACATGACTACAACATGACACTGTACAACATGTATGTTCATATAGGAACATGACTACAACATGACACTGTACAACATGTATGTTCATATAGGAACATGACTACAATATGACACTGTACAACATGTATGTTCATATAGGCACATAACTCTACAACATGACACTGTACAACATGTATGTTCATATAGGGACATAACTCTACAACATGACACTGTACAACATGTATGTTCATATAGGAACATGACTACAATATGACACTGTACAACATGTATGTTCATATAGGGACATAACTCTACAATATGAAGAACGTGACTCTATTGTTGAGATAAGCAACACGAGCTATTGTGAAGTGGATAATTGGAACACTTTACGAAAAGTAACAATGGGGCAGGTTGTAGTGTTCGCCGCGGGCGCTAGCGGCGCTGTGGTCAGCCTACCTTACAGTTGCTGCTGGCAAGTGGGTTCTTCTTTTTGTTTATTTTATTACCGGACCCTTGGACTGGGTTTGGGGGAGATTTGAATTTTAGATTGTCAATGACACAGTAAAGTTGGGAGGGAGAGGGAGGGGGAGAGAGAGAGAGAATAGCTGTCATTGTGGACCTGGCTGCAGCAGCAGCTAGATTTATGTTCGTGGCTTAACGTCGTCGTGGCATGTTTTGCTAGTTCTGGTAAAGGAAAATGTGATGCGTTACACTGGCATGACTTTCTCTAGCTACTGTATAAACTTCTTACAAAAGATTATTCCTCACAACGCTAATCGAAACAAACATTAGCAGGGTGTTCTTATTACTTAATTCCTTATAAGTAGAAGGGAATGCACTAGGCTAAAGTGATAGTCAAATGCATTAAAAGCTGTCATTATTGCAAATCGCTTCTTTACTTGGCCAGGAGTAGAACAAAAGAAAAGCGGACACTTCCGTCTGAGAAAAGTATAAGTTCTTCACAAGGAATACGTCGAAAACGATAATGTCCACGAAAATAATGTATACGACATAACTTGTGTATTTTAACAGTCTCTACAGTTGTCGTATAGTAAGTTTTTATCTTTCTTTACAGTTTACTAGTTATGCCAAATTAAACAAAATTCTTGCAGAATAAATAGATCTTTAGAAGCTATCCCCAGAAAATTCAAGATATTTGTGTCAGATATGGCTTTAATGTGTGGTATTTTAATCAGAATCGTTAGACCCATTTTTAAGAAAAACAAAATATTCGAAAATTTTTCCATGTAGAGGGTAGTTAGGGGTGGGGGGATTTTCTTGAAAATCTTCGTGACGCATCCTTGGAAGATACCAAACTTAAATACCAAGTTTGGTATGTAAGTGCCTTTTCGTTTTTGAGCTATGTTGTCCACAGTCACACACACACGGGCCTGTTTCTGAGAATGCTTTTGTTGGACTCAGTGAGTCCGGTGAATTCTCGACATCAAATTTTTGGGTGGATGACAATACTAAAAAGGCTGAAGGAAACGAACAGAAGAGTTTAGATAATGTTTAGTAAATACTTATAAAAACCGGAAAGTATATGTTTTTATTAAACAAGAGACTGTTAGCAGAATAGAATGTAAACTCAGCTGTCTTAGATTCGTTCAGCTATTAGAATAAAATACATCATAACCTGTGGGGAAATACAGTAAACAGTCAGAGATGATTTTATACATCTTGTTCGGAAGAAACCAGCAAATCCTATAACCTTAAAACTTCATTTGACACACCTGCAGACGATTGCATCTCCCCAAGTCTAAGAAACATGGTGCGTAGAGGACGAAGTAAAGATTTTATAAATGTTGGAATTTGCGGTTGAGTATACGATACAATTTGGTAATGTGGAGAAGGTGAGAGTTGCAGGGGGAGATGGCCAAAGCTTTTAAAATGTTCCATTATATCAGAATTATATTTTTAGGTAGCTAAATTAATTTTTGTAACAATAGAGCGTACCATCACTTAACTTTATTTTGGATGAACAAATCGTGAAGTTGTAGTAGCGTGAACGTTCGGGTGGCAATATGTGACGCTGTCAGGTCGCGGCTAGTACTCATGAAGGGAAACAAAATTTCACTTTATTGTTCGTTTGACGCACTAACCCTCGATGATTCCACTTTTACGGAGTTGTTATAACTTTGCATTAATCACTGGAGTTGTGATTGCCCGTCACAGCAGAACACTTGTACAGCGCGCGATGAGCCTGTGAGTGAATCTTACTAGCCTCATTTCTTGTCCGAGTTTTCGCGTGACTATCGGGGAGTTTTTCTTTATTTTACACCCACGTGATGAGCCTGTGAGTGAATCTTACTAGCCCTCATTTCTTGTCCGAGTTTTCGCGTGACTATCGGGGAGTTTTTCTTTATTTTACACCCACGTGATGAGCCTGTGAGTGAATCTTACTAGCCCTCATTTCTTGTCCGAGTTTTCGCGTGACTATCGGGGAGTTTTTCTTTATTTTACACCCACGTGATGAGCCTGTGAGTCTCTTACTAGCCCTCATTTCTTGTCCGAGTTATCACGTGACTATCGGGGAGTTTTTCTTTATTTTACACCCACGTGATGAGCCTGTGAGTCTCTTACTAGCCCTCATTTCTTGTCCGAGTTATCACGTGACTATCGGGGAGTTTTTCTTTATTTTACACCCACGTGATGAGCCTGTGAGTGAATCTTACTAGCCCTCATTTCTTGTCCGAGTTTTCGCGTGACTATCGGGGAGTTTTTCTTTATTTTACACCCACGTGATGAGCCTGTGAGTCTCTTACTAGCCCTCATTTCTTGTCCGAGTTATCACGTGACTATCGGGGAGTTTTTCTTTATTTTACACCCACGTGATGAGCCTGTGAGTGAATCTTACTAGCCCTCATTTCTTGTCCGAGTTTTCGCGTGACTATCGGGGAGTTTTTCTTTATTTTACACCCACGTGATGAGCCTGTGAGTGAATCTTACTAGCCCTCATTTCTTGTCCGAGTTTTCGCGTGACTATCGGGGATTTTTTCTTTATTTTACACCCACGTGACCTTGTTCTACAATGCAAAATTCCCTTTCTCTAGTTCCAAAGGGAGAGTACCTAACTTTCTCTTAAGCGTTGTTATTATGTCCCTAATACATTAAAATGTGTTATTTTCAACAAAGGCATACTAAAGGGATTTTCTACCCTCCACGGTACTGCGTTCCACTGAGCAGATATTTCTTATGTCAAATATTACAAACTAATGCGTCGTACTAACATCCTGTGATTGGTCATCTCTTGCTGTGAGTGCGGGCCCCACACATTTCCCTTCCTTGCGAGCCACTCCTCAAACTCTGCCAACCACATCTTTATTAGAGAAAAACCATCGATTTAAAAACGGAAAAGGCAACTGTCCGGCAACATTGTAGACCAGCTTTTCCAGTTCACAGTGCACAACCAAACACCATCGAGTTTTTAATTTTAATTACATAAAATAATTTAAAGATGCCTTAATCCAAGAAGGTATAGGCGCCATTTTTAAATACGTTAAAGCACTAGAGGCGAAACTGTAACAAGAAAAAGTTGAGTGTGACGAGATTTCATTCGCATCATACAAAGTAAAAAATCTGATGTGCTACATTCACACCACTTTCTCTACATCGGTGTAACAAATTATTGTTAATAAGCTTATTCTTCTATCTGCTTCATGATAAAACGGTCTTATTTCTTAGTTCCTTAAAAGTAGATGGGAAGAAGGGCATATACTAGGATAAAATGATAGTCAAATGTTTTAAAAGCTGTTACTTTTTTTTTGTAGCTTAATGTCCTTTAACCTAGTTGGTCATATTGAACGATGAATGAAATTAGTGCAATACGCTCAAATGATCTCGGAGTCCCTGAACCTTAAAGTAACTCGACATTCGTCTTCTCAGGACAAGAGAAAACATTATCCGGGTAAATGACCCTAAGCGAGATTCGAACTCACGACGGGCTAAATCCGTTACTTATCGCGTTGACAAGTTCCTGTATGAGAAAAGTTTAAGTATTTTAAAACTGAAATCAACAAGGAATATTTGGAAAACGGCCAACTCTACGAGAAAAAAAAATGATCTGACATAAATTGTTAGTTTTTATTCAGATCTACCTATTTTGTGTAGTAAGTTTTTGTTTGTTGCGTGTTTAACAATGACTGGAAAAGTTGATATGCCGATTTTCTTTTATTATTTTTTCAAGTATTACTGTTATACCTAATTTTGTCGCGGAATTCAGAGCTGGGAAGTTGGTAAGCCTGTGAATGATCTAATGGGAAATCTGACAATTGCAATAGCAGTAATTTAAATTTTTCTGCTAAAGAGGACCTTTAATCAAAAGCATTTTATTCTGTACAAGATTATCTGAATGACAAATTATCATGATGATAAAACTTATGCAGGCGTAAAAGCAAAGTTTAAAACATAATAATGCAATATATATGTATTTGTTTCGTATTATGTTAGTATTACAGGGAAGTGTTTGTGCTTTGTTTCTTTCTACTTGTACAGTGAGTGTGCTACACAACAGTCCATCTCCCGGCAACGTACCGTACACTTGCGTGGATGTCAAATAAAGTCTCAACTCTCATTAAACACAATTCATATATCACAGCAGATGTTGGACAACAGTAACCTTGTATGGTTTCAGTTTTAAAAGTTTTGTTGTTTTCCATGCTGAAGCTTTTGAAATGTCAGTTTCTTCTGCAAAAGACCCAAGAGCATTATGAGGTGACCTAACATTTCTCGATGTCGTGTACTTTGTGCTCCATAAGCACACGCCTGTTTAACTTTCTTTTGCTATCACAACTTGATCCTATCTTCCTGAATTTATTTACAAGCAAACAAACTTAGAACTCGCACGCCAGGAAATTTACTTTCATCCCCTACAAGATGAAATAAACACTCTTGTATAGTACAAGCAAAACTAATGTTATTCGCCAGGCTAGAACACAATTAACACTGACTGATGTAGGTCACACTGGCGGACAAGTCTGCTCACATATTATGTTTTAATGTTCAATATCCATATGTAGCTGAATTATACACTTCCTTGTTCATAAGCCTTTATGGCTACTGCTCAACTTACTGAACGCAATGTATTTCCAAACATATATGAATTCGATCCACTTGTCTCAGAACACACACACCTACACACACCCAACCCCAACCACACACACCCCATAACCCCCACACATTCACACACCCACACACACCCCCACACCCACACGCACCCACACATACCCACACGCACCCCCATCACACCCACACGCACCCCACACATACCTACACGCACCCCCAAACACCCACACGCACCCCCACACACCCACACACACCACACATACCCACACACACCCACACATCCACACACCCCCACATACCCAAACACATCCACACACCCCCACACACCCCCACATACCCAAACACATCCACACAAACCCACACGCACCCACACACACCACACATACCCACACGCACCCCCACACACCCACACGCACCCACACACTCACTCAAACACTCACATCCGCACACTCACACCCACATACACACCCCCACATACACACACGCACACCCACCCACACACTCACACACCCACACACTCACACCCATATATACACGCGCACACACAACCACACACTCACACCCATATATACACACGCACACACACCCACACACTCACACCCATATATATATACACGCACACGCACCCACATACACACACGTACACCCACTCACACTCACACACTCACACCCACACACACCCACACACTCACACCTACACACTCACACCCATATATACACACGCACACACCCACACACACACACCCACACACACCCATATATAGACACGCACACACACCCATACACCCACACCCACACACTCACACCCATATATACACACGCACACACACCCACACACTCACACTCATATATACACACGCACACACACCCACACACTCACACTCATATACACACACACACACCCACACACTCACACTCATATATACACACACACCCACACACTCACACTCACACAGTCACACCCATATATACACACGCACACCCACCCACACACTCACACTCACACAGTCACACCCATATATACACACGCACACCCACCCACACACTCACACTCACGCACACACACCCACATACACACACGCACACCCACCCATACTCACACACTCACACCCATATACACACGCACACCCACCTTCACACTCACACACTCACACCCACTCACACCCATATACACACACGCACACCCACCCACACACTCACACTCATATACACACACGCACACCCACCCACACACTCACACCCATATACACACACGCACACCCAGCCACACACTCATACTCACACCCATATACACACACTCACACCCATATATACACACGCACACCCACCCACACACTCACACTTACACTCACACCCATATATACACACGCAAACACACCCACACACTCTCACTCACACACTCACACCCATATATACACACGCAAACACACCCACACACTCTCACTCACACACTCACACCCATATATACACACGCACACACACCCACACACTCTCACTCACACACTCACACCCATATATACACACGCACACCCACCCACACACTCACACTTACACTCACACCCATATATACACACGCAAACACACCCACACACTCTCACTCACACACTCACACCCATATATACACACGCAAACACACCCACACACTCTCACTCACACACTCACACCCATATATACACACGCACACACACCCACACACTCTCACTCACACACTCACACCCATATATACACACACCCACCCCCAGAGCCACACCCACATGCTTGGTGTCTCTTGCACAAATCATTTTCCAACTTAGCGAATTATTTTTACAGAATTTCTAGAAAGCTTCTAACGAGTACCTTTTTAGTTTCTATACACGTACTAATTAGATAGTGTATAGAGAACGTATTTTATTGTATCCAAAAATTCAATACCGAGATTTCTCCGGAAACATATATTTTGAGACTCCCCGAATAAAAAAAAAAGTATTTTAGAAGAATGTCCATGTGTCAGTATGTGTGTAAGGGGGCAGCACAGCTCAAAAACGAAGTGTCCCTTAAACACTACACCTGTATTTATTTCCAAGAATGCGACACGAACATTTTCAAGAAAGTCTCCCCAGCCCAACTACCCTTCACATTTTCTCAAAAATGTCTAACGATTTTGATTAAAATATTGCATATTAAAAATATTTACATGACAAATAAAATGTATATGTTGAATTTCGCGGGAATAGCCTCTAAGACCTCTCGATACAACTCTTAAAACATACATGCATGTTATAGACATTTGTTTTCGTGGAGTTGATCCTTTTTGAGATATTCCTTGTTTTTGGTTTCACCTTTAAAAAACTTATAGTTTTCTCATACAGGAATTTGTCAACTCCTGTCCATACAAACAAAGGAATATCAGTCACATATCAACCAGCTTTTGACTATCACTTTAACCTGATACTCCCTTATTTCACTTCTACTTACAAGGAAACAAGTAATAAGACTATTTCTCCTGATTAACACGGAGTAAACAAAATAATAATGATTTCTTGCAGAGACACAGAGAAAGTAATGAGATTGAAGCACGTCATATTTTGGGTTCTGATACGATATTTGCATCATGTGAACATGAATTAGAGAAAAGCTTGTCTAGGACTGGAGAAGCAGACCAGGGGTTACAAATTGTGTTTAATTATACAAGTTGATAGCAGATCGCGTTGAGCCAATTGATTGACCTTCACCTTCGGGTGGTTCGATTCCAGACGACGACAAAAACAAAACGAGTCTGTCCACAACAAAGTTATTGGACAGGCTTTGGATTATTTATATTTGTGTTCGTCTGTCGGAAGGCTCGTTTTGAGTGTGTGACCTCAAACAAGGCATTTGATAATCCTCCACAGATGACAAATTATATTATTTTCTAGGAGCACATCAGTACCACCGGTGTGCCGGAATTTCGTTCAATTATATTAGTATCTTGCAAATATGAGACACGAATACTTTCAAGAAAATTCCCAGCTATCGTTCACATGAAGCATTTTTCGAAACATTCTATTTTGTATTTTCTAAAAAGTCTGATGTGTTCCATTCACATAACTTTCTCTACATCTCCGTAACGAATTATTGTTAAAAGCTTATTCTTCTATCAACTTGATGGTAATCAGGATAAACATTCACAGAAATTGTCTTATTACTTGCTTCCTTGTAAGTAGAAGGGAATACACTAGGATAAAGTGATGTCAAATGTTTTAAAATGTGGTTGCTATGAGACTGAAATTCGTTTTTTTTTTTTTTTTTTTTTTGCGTGACCAAGAGTTGACAGTTTCCGTGTGAGAAAAGTTTAAGTATTTTAAAACTGAAACCAGGAATATCTCGAAAACGGCAACTCCACTGAAACACAAATTCTGTGTTTCTACATTTTTTGTCTGGTAAGTTTTTGTATGTCTCTTACGGTTTACTAGTTATGCAAAATTCAAAAAAATTGATCCAAAATAAAGAGGTCTTTAGAGACTATTTCCAGAAAATTCAACACATACATTTTATTTGTGATGTAAATATCTTAAATATAAGAGATTTTAATCAAAATCATTAGAGCCATTTTTGAGATACTAAAAAATTTCGAAAAAAAGTTCCATGTAAAGAGTAATTGGAGATGCGGGGTTTTTCTTCAAAATCTTCGTGTCACACCCATGAAAGATCCTGAACTTAAATACCAAGTTTGGTTATTTAATGAACTTTTCGTTTTTGAGTTATGCTGCCCACAGACACAGACGCTCACATGGCCCTTTTTTCTAAAAGTGCTTTTTTCGGACTGAGGGATCTCAAAACATATATTTCCGGTGAAAAGTCGGTATTAAATTTTGAGAGGAATACAATACCTTCTCTGTGCAATATGTGCATTCTGGCTAGAGAAAGTAAAAATTGCTCAAACGATTTTAATTAAAATGGATATGCTCAAGTATTTGCAATGTTTTGCCGAAGTGTAAATAAGATTCGAGAGGTGGAGGTTTTCCCCTTTCCTGAGAAGACGAATGTCGAGATGGACCGACCAAGGTAAAAGAGAACCAGGCAATTTTAGGCTTTTAAATTGTTAGTAATAAAATGATACAGAGGGATGAATAAACCCTTTTGTCTACTGAATAATATGTATTATGTGGATGAGAAGTTTTTAAAAAATTAAAAACAAAAGAACAATTTGAAAATATAATTAGAAATTCCGAAATAATCAATAATTAGACATACAAAACCTGACTACACAGAAAATTCAGACTAATTAAATGAAAGTATGGATATTTCTTTATTAAAACAACATCCTGTTTTGGTCTGGTGTTTAATTTTTAAAATATAAAAAAGGGATTCAAGTAAATCATTGGTATTAAGCTTATTGTCCTCTCTACTTTACGCAAATCAACATAAACATGAACAGAAATTGTCTTATTACTTGCTTCCTTGTAAGTAGAAGGCAATACACTAGGATCAAGTGATAGTCAAATGTTTTAAAAACCGGTTGCTATGTGATTGAAATCCATTCTTTGCATTGCCAGGAGTTGCAAATTCCCGTATGTGAAAAGTATTAACCATTTTAAAACTGAAACCAATAATAAAGAATATCTCAAAGATGGTTAACTCCAGGAAAAACAATTCTATTACATAAATTGTGTGTTTCAACCAGATGTACATATTTTGTGTTATAAGCTTATGGTTTACTAGTTGTACAAAAACCAGCAACATTTATGCAGAATAAAGAGGTTTTTATAAGCTATTCCCAGAAAATTCAAGATTTAAATTTGGTGTGTCATGTAAATATCTTTAATATGCAGCATTTTAATCAAAATTCTTGGAGTCATTTTTAAGAAAATCAAAATTTTCAAATTTGTTTACATGTAAAGGGTACTTTGATGCGGGGGGGGGGGTTATCAAAATATTCGTGTCGCATCCTAGAACATACTAAAATTAAATACCAACGTTGGTATTTTACCGATTTTTGGTTTCGAGTTATCGTGTTCAAAATCAGGTGGACCTTTTTCTAAAAATGCTTTTTATACAGGGAACTCTAAAACGTGTATTTCCGGTGAAATCTCGGTAGTAAATTTTTGGGTACAATAGATATTAAAGCCATTTCGATGTGAAACAAAAGTTTGTGGGAATGGCTTGTGAAGACGTGTTCAGTCTTGACGTGTTCAGACTGGACCTGTTCAGACTGGACCTGTTCAGTGTGGACCTGTTCAGTGTGGACTTGTTCAGTCTGAACGTGTTCAGACTGGACCTGTCTAGTGTGAACGTGTTCAGTGTGGACGTGTTCAGTCTGGACCTGCTCAGTGTGGACTTGTTCAGTACAAACGTGTTCAGTGTGGACGTGTTCAGTCTGGAGCTGCTCAGTGTGGACTTGTTCAGTCTGGACGTGCTCAGTGTGGACGTGTTCAGTCTGGAGCTGCTCAGTGTGGACCTGTTCAGTCTGGACGTGCTCAGTGTGGACGTGTTCAGTCTGGAGCTGCTCAGTGTGGACTTGTTCAGTCTGGACGTGTTCAGTGTGGACGTGTTCAGTCTGGAGCTGCTCAGTGTGGACTTGTTCAGTCTGGACGTGCTCAGTGTGGACGTGTTCAGTCTGGAGCTGCTCAGTGTGGACTTGTTCAGTCTGGACGTGCTCAGTGTGGACGTGTTCAGTCTGGAGCTGCTCAGTGTGGACCTGTTCAGTCTGGACGTGCTCAGTGTGGACGTGTTCAGTCTGGAGCTGCTCAGTGTGGACTTGTTCAGTCTGGACGTGTTCAGTGTGGACGTGTTCAGTCTGGAGCTGCTCAGTGTGGACTTGTTCAGTCTGGACGTGCTCAGTGTGGACGTGTTCAGTCTGGAGCTGCTCAGTGTGGACCTGTTCAGTGTGGACTTGTTCAGTCTGGACCTGTTCAATCTGGACATGTTCAGTGTGGACGTGCTCAGTCTGGACCTGTTCAGTGTGGACGTGTTCAGTGTGGACGTGTTCAGTCTGGACCTGTTCAATCTGGACGTGTTCAGTGTGGACGTGCTCAGTCTGGACCTGCTCAGTGTGGACTTGTTCAGTGTGGACGTGTTCAGTCTGAACCTGTTCAGTCTGGACCTGTTCAGTCTGGCCCTGTTCAGTGTGGACGTGCTCAGTCTGGACCTGTTCAATCTAGACGTGTTCAGTCTGGACCTGCTCAGTGTGGACGTGTTCAGTGTGGACGTGCTCAGTCTGGACCTGCTCAGTGTGGACGTGTTCAGTGTGGACGTGTTCAGTGTGGACGTGCTCAGTCTGGACCTGTTCAGTGTGGACTTGTTCAGTCTGGACCTGCTCAGTGTGGACTTGTTCAGTGTGGACGTGATCAGTCTGGACCTGCTCAGTGTGGACGTGTTCAGTGTGGACGTGCTCAGTCTGGACCTGTTCAGTGTGGACCTGTTCAGTCTGGACCTGCTCAGTGTGGACTTGTTCAGTGTGGACGTGCTCAGTCTGGAGCTGCTCAGTGTGGACCTGTTCAGTGTGGACCTGCTCAGTCTGGACCTGTTCAGTTTGGGACTGTTCAGTCTGGACCTGCTCAGTGTGGACGTGTTCAGTCTGGACCTGTTCAGTCTGGACCTGTTCAGTCTGGACCTGTTCAGTCTGGACGTGTTCAGTGTGGACGTGTTCAGTGTGGACCGGTTCAGTCTGGACGTGTTCAGTCTGGACCTGCTCAGTCTGGACCTGCTCAGTGTGGACGTGTTCAGTGTGGACGTGTTCAGTGTAGACGTGTTCAGTGTGGACGTGTTCAGTCTGGACCTGCTCAGTGTGGATCTGTTCAGTGTTGACCTGTTCAGTCTCGGACTGTTCAGTCTGGACCTGCTCAGTGTGGACCTGTTCAGTGTGGACCTGTTCAGTGTGGGACTGTTCAGTCTGGACCTGCTCAGTGTGGACCTGTTCAGTGTGGACCTGTTGAGTTTGGGACTGTTCAGTCTGGACTTGCTCAGTGTGGACGTGTTCAGTGTGGACCTGTTGAGTCTAGGACTGTTCAGTCTGGACCTGCTCAGTGTGGACGTGTTCAGTCTGGACCTGTTCAGTCTGGACCTGTTCAGTATGGACCTGTTCAGTCTGGGACTGTTCAGTCTGGACCTGTTCAGTCTGGGACTGTTAAGTCTGAACCTGTTCAGTGTGGACCTGTTCAGTCTGGGACTGTTCAGTGTGGACCTGTTCAGTCTGGACCTGTTCAGTCTGGACCTGTTCAGTGTGGACCTGTTCAGTCTGGCACTGTTCAGTGTGGACCTGTTCAGTCTGGGACTTTTCAGTCTGGACCTGTTCAGTCTGAACCTGTTCGGTGTGGACCTGTTCAGTGTGGACCTGTTCAGTCTGGGACTGTTCAGTCTGGGACTGTTCAGTCTGGACCTGTTCAGTGTGGACCTGTTTAGTGTGAAACTGTTCAGTCTGGGACTGTTCATTGTGGACCTGTTCAGTGTGGAACTGTTCAGTCTGGACCTGTTCAGTCTGGGACTGTTCAGTGTGGACCTGTTTAGTGTGGAACTGTTCAGTCTGGGACTGTTCATTGTGGAACTGTTCAGTCTGGGACTGTTTAGTGTGGAACTGTTCAGTGTGGAACTGTTCAGTGTGGAACTGTTCAGTGTGGAACTGTTTAGTGTGGAACTGTTTAGTGTGGAACTGTTCAGTGTGGAACTGTTCAGTGTGGAACTGTTCAGTGTGGAACTGTTCAGTGTGGAACTGTTCAGTGTGGACCTGTTTAGTGTGGAACTGTTCAGTGTGGAACTGTTCAGTGTGGAACTGTTCAGTGTGGACCTGTTTAGTGTGGAACTGTTCAGTGTGGAACTGTTCAGTGTGGAACTGTTCAGTGTGGACCTGTTTAGTGTGGAACTGTTTAGTGTGGATCTGTTCAGTGTGGAACTGTTCAGTGTGGAACTGTTCAGTGTGGACCTGTTTAGTGTGGAACTGTTCAGTGTGGACCTGTTTAGTGTGGAACTTTTCAGTGTGGAACTGTTCAGTGTGGAACTGTTCAGTGTGGAACTGTTCAGTGTGGAACTGTTTAGTGTGGAACTGTTCAGTGTGGACCTGTTTAGTGTGGAACTGTTCAGTGTGGAACTGTTCAGTGTGGAACTGTTCAGTGTGGACCTGTTTAGTGTGGAACTGTTTAGTGTGGAACTGTTTAGTGTGGAACTGTTTAGTGTGGAACTGTTTAGTGTGGAACTGTTTAGTGTGGAACTGTTCAGTGTGGACCTGTTTAGTGTGGAACTGTTTAGTGTGGAACTGTTCAGTGTGGAACTGTTCAGTGTGGAACTGTTCAGTGTGGACCTGTTTAGTGTGGAACTGTTTAGTGTGGAACTGTTCAGTGTGGAACTGTTTAGTGTGGAACTGTTCAGTGTGGAACTGTTTAGTGTGGAACTGTTTAGTGTGGAACTGTTCAGTGTGGACCTGTTTAGTGTGGAACTGTTTAGTGTGGAACTGTTCAGTGTGGAACTGTTCAGTGTGGAACTGTTCAGTGTGGACCTGTTTAGTGTGGAACTGTTCAGTGTGGAACTGTTCAGTGTGGAACTGTTCAGTGTGGAACTGTTCAGTGTGGACCTGTTTAGTGTGGAACTGTTCAGTGTGGAACTGTTCAGTGTGGAACTGTTCAGTGTGGAACTGTTCAGTGTGGACCTGTTTAGTGTGGAACTGTTTAGTGTGGAACTGTTCAGTGTGGAACTGTTCAGTGTGGAACTGTTCAGTGTGGAACTGTTCAGTGTGGAACTGTTCAGTGTGGAACTGTTCAGTCTGGGACTGTTCAGTGTGGACCTGTTCAGTCTGGACCTGTTCAGTGTGGATGTGTTCAATCTGGACCTGCTCAGTGTAGACGTGTTCAGTCTGGACGTGTTCAGTGTGGACCTGCTCAGTCTGGACGCTTTCAGTCTGGACGTGTTCAGTGTGGACCTGCTCAGTGTGGACTTGTTCAGTCTGGACCTGCTCAGTGTGGACGTGTTCAATTTGGACCTGTTCAGTTTAGACCTGCTCAGTCTGGACGTGTTCGGTCTGGACGTGCTCAGTGTGGACTTGTTCAGTCTGGACCTGCTCAGTGTGGACTGGCAAACCGTAAGAGAAGACTAAAACTTGCTGTAGATCAACTTAAAACACACAATTTTTGTTAGAACATTTTCCCCCTGGAGTTAACCGTTTTTGAGATATTTCTTGTTACTGGTTTCAGTTGTAAAATACGAGTACTTTTCTCATACGGGAACGTGTCAACTCCTGGCCACGCAAATAGTCGATATCAACCACATTTTAAAACATTTGACTATCACTTTAACCTATGATACTCCTTTATTTCGTTTCTACTTACAAGGAAGCAAGTAATAAGACTTTCTGCTAGTGTGTTTATCATGAAGTAAATAGAAGAATAAGATTTTTAAAAATAATTTGTTTCAGAGGTGTAGAGAAAGTATTGTGAATGGAATACAGGTTTTGCCACATGGTCTCCATATCGATTGAGGCTTCGAGCGATGATACTGCCATCTAGTAAGAGACGACGGTTACTAAATACAACCGTTTTTCGTTGCTACGAATATAATTTCTTGGATTTTCTAAGGATTTATTGAACACCTCTCGTATATGGTAGTTAATGAAAGTCGTTAAAGTCATTTTTGAGAAAATAGAACGTTCCGAAAAAATTCCATCTAAAGCGTAATTTGGGGAGGTGGGATTTTTACTTTCTCTATACATAGTATATAGAGAAGTTATTGTAATGTACCCAAAAATTCAATACTGAGATTTCACCAGAAATACACAAAACGAAGAAAATTCCCCCACCCACAACTGCCCTTTACATGGCAAAATTATCGAAAATTTTGATTTTCTCAAAAACGGCTCTAAACATTTTGATTAAAATATCGTATATTAAAGAAATTTACCTGACAAATAAAACGTGTATGTTGAATTTTCTGGGAATAGCTTCTGAAGACCTCTTTATTCGGAATGAATTTTACTGGATTTTGTGTAACTGGTAAACCGTAAGAGATAGACAAAAACTTACTGAACAGAAAATATAGCTCTGGTTAAAACACACAGTTTATGTCATACGCATTTTTTCCCCTGGAGTTGACCGTTTTTAAGATATTTCTAGTTATTGATTTCAGTTTTAAAATACTTGTCAACACCTGGCCATGAAAAGAATCAGATTTCTTACCATTGCAGCCGCATTTTAAAACATTTGACTATCACTTTATCCTAGTATATTCCCTTCTACTTGTACCCAAAAATTCGATTTCGAGATTTCACCGGAAATACATGTTTTGAGACCACCTGAATCCAAAAAATCTTATGTGTACCATTCACATGACTTTCTCTATATCCCTGCAACAAATTATTCTTAAAAAGCTTATGCTTCTATTTACTTCATGTTAATCTAGAAAAATTAGCAGAAATAATCTTATTACCTTCTTCCTTGTAAGTAGAAAGAAATAAGGGAGTAGCATAGGTTAAAACGATAGTGACTGAAGTTCCTTTGTTTGTATGGATATGAGTTGACAAATTCCTGTATGAGAAAAGTTAAGATTTTCGACCCTGAAAACAAAAACAAGGAATATCTAAAAAACGATCAACTCCAAGAAAAAAATGTATACAACATAAATTGTGTGTTTTAATGTGCTCTACATTTTTTGTGTGGTAAGTTTTTATCTATCTCTTACGGTTTAGCAGTTATACAAAATTCCGGAAAATTCACTCAGAATAAAGTAGTTTTCAGAGGCTATTCCCAGAAAATTCAAAATATACATTTTATTTTTCGGGTAAATATCTTTAATATACGATATTTTAATCAAAATCGTTAGAGCCATTTTTTTGAAAATCAAAATTTTCGAAAAAAGTTCCATCTAAAGGGTAGTTGCGGTGGGGGAATTTTTCTCAAAATCTGCGTGTCGCATCTCGGCAGATTCTAAACTTAAATATCAAGTTTGGTATTTTACCGACTTTTCGTTTTTGAGTTATATGTTCACAGACACACGGACACACTGACACACGGACACACACACACGGACCTTTTTCTGAAAATACTTTTTTTTTAGATAAAGGGGACCCTAAAACATATATTTCCAGTGAAATCTCGGTATCGAATTTTTTGGTGGAGTGCAATACTTTCTCTATACACTATGTACATAGTTCGTATAGAGAAAGTAAAAAAGCATTTTTAAAAAATGTCCGCGTATGTGTCTGTGTGTATGTGTGCGTGTGTGTGTCTGTGGACTATAGCTCGAAAACGAAAAGACCGTTAAATACCAAACTTGGTATTTAAGTTCCATATCTTCCAAGGATGCGACACGAAGATTTTCAAGAAAATCCCCCCAACCCCAACTACCCTTCACATGGAAACATTTTTGAAAATTTTGATTTTCTAAAAAATAGCTCTAACGATTTTGATTAAAATATCATATATTAAAGATATATACTTGACAAATAATATGTATATCTTGAATTTTCTGGGAATAGCCTCTGAGGACTACTTTATTCTGGATGAATTTTACCGAATTTTGAGTAACTGGTAAACCGTAAGAGATGGACAAAAACTTACCACACAAAAAATGTAGAGCACATTAAAACTCACAATTTATGTTATATACATTTTTTTCATGGAGTTGATCGTTTTTTAGATACTCCTTGTTTTTGGTTTCAGCTTTAAAACTTACAATTTTCTCATACAGGAATGTAACAATTGCTGTTCATACAAAGGAACTTCAGTCACATAGCAACCATCTTTTGCTATCACTTTAACCTATGTACTCCTTATTTCGCTCCTACTTACAGGGTAGCAAGTAATAAGACTATTTCTGCTACTTTTTTCTCACTTAGCATGAAGTAAATAGAAGGATAAACTTTTTAACAAAAATTTGTTGCAGAGATATAGAGAAAGTCATGTGAATGGATTACATCAGATTTTTTTTTTTTTTTTTTTTTTTTTTTTTTTTTTTTTTTTGCCTCAGTGGGTCCTAAAACATGTATTTCCGGTGAAATCTCGACATCGAATCTTTGGATTGAATACAACACACTTCTCTATTCCTATGTATATTGCATATAAGGGGCTAGAGAAAGTAAATTGCATTTTCAGAAACATGTCTGTGTGTGTGTGTGTGTGTGTGTGTGTGTGTGTGTGTGTGTGTGTGTGTGGACAGTATAGCTCAAAAACGAAAATACGGTTACATACCAAAGTTGGTATTTAAGTTTGGTATCTTCCCAGGATGCGACACGAAGATTTTTAAGAAAACCCCCCACTTAAACTACCCTTTACATGGGAAAAATTTCGAAAATGTTGATTTTCTTAAAAATGGCTTTAACGATTTTGATTAATATCTCGTATATTTAAGATATATACTTGACAAATAAAATGTATATCTTGAATTTTCTGGGAATGGCCTCTGGAGACCTCTTTATTCTAGACGAATTTTATGGAATTTTGCATAACTGCTAAACAGTAAGAGATGGACAAATACTTATCGCACAAAACATATAGAGCCACACAATTTATGTTATATACATTTGAATCGTGGAGTTGATCGTTTTTAAGATATTCCTTGTTTTTAGTTTCAGCTTTAAAAAACTTATACTTTCTCATACAGGAATGTGTCAACTGTTGTTCATACAAAGGAACTTCAGTCACATAGTGACCAGCTTTTGACTATCACTTTAACCTATGCTACTCCCTTATTTCTCTTCTACTTACAAGGAAGCAAGTAATAAGACTATTTCTGCTAATTTTTTCTCGATTGGCACAAGTTTTTTAGAATACTTTTTTTACAGAGATATAGAGAAAGTCATGTGAATGGAACACATCAGATTTTTATCTAAGAAAATCACTAGCTGCCAAAATGACCAAGCCCATTGGACAGTTGCGGTTCTGCTCAGTCAAGTTTTCTTCTTTGCTGCCTTTCGTTGATGGTTGCCATGGACACGGTTTCTCACCATAATAAGGGAGCAAGATAGCTTCAGATCACGGCGCAATCTCTGCTTGTGTTTATAATCTTAGATTCGACTTGTGCCGTTGTTTTTCTTGACTTTCCCGATGTCTTTAATCCATCTTCACCACGCTCCTGCACAACAGATCTGGTTTACCGCGCGCCCACAACACGGATCACCTCGTATTGCTGACTCACCATACACAACAGATCTGGTTTACCGCGCCCACAACACGGATCACCTCGTATTGCTGACTTGCTGACTGTCACCATACACAACAGATCTGGTTTACCGCGCGCCCACAACACGGATCACCTCGTATTGCTGACTGTCACCATACACAACAGATCTGGTTTACCGCGCGCCCACAACACGGATCACCTCGTATAGCTGACTGTCACCATACACAACAGATCTGGTTTACCGCGCCCACAACACGGATCACCTCGTATTGCTGACTGTCACCATACACAATAGAAAAAGTATGGAATTACAATTTACTACAACAGGCAGCTACCTCAGTGGCTATCACAAGACACGCCCTATAAATCCCCTACAGACAATCAGAAATCTGATGTCTATTGCTATTTATGCTCTGTGTACATAGCGTGTAGAGAAGGTATTGTAATGCACACAAAAATGCAATACCGAGATTTCACTAGAAATACATGTTTTAGGACCACCTGAATCAAAAAAAAAATTATTAGAAAAATGTCTTATAAGAGATTTTAATCAACATCGTTACAGCCATTTTTGAGAAAATGATAATTTTCGAAATTTTCCATGTAAAGGGTAGTTTGGGGTAGGGGGATTTACTTGAAAGTCTTCGTATCACATCCTTGGAAGATACCAAACTAAAATACCACGTTTGGTTTGTAATGGTCTCTTCGTTTTGGAGCTATGCTGTCCACACACACACACGGACCTTTTTCCAATTTTTTTTATTCAGGGGGACCCAAAACATCCATTTCCGGTGAAATCTCGGTATCGAATTTTTGGGTGCAACATAATACCTTCTCTATACACTATATATAGTACATGTAGAGAAAGTAAAAAGGTGTGGGTGTCCGTGACCACCACAACTGAAAAACAAAAATTCGGTTGAGTATCAAACTTGGTAGTTGAGCCCAGCATCTTCCAAGAATACGAAACGCAGAAGATTTTCTCAAAAATGGCGTTAACGCACACTAAAATATGAATCTCGTTGAAACAAACAATTTCAGCAATGTTCCTTGTTCCTTGTTTCATTTTCAATAATTCTGTTTTTCTCAAATGGGAAGAGATTAATACTTCTGACCATGAAAAGAAAACGGAATTTAAAGTCATCACATAGCGATCACCTCTTAAATATTAGACTATTGTATTTGCTTATTCCCCTTGTACAAGGAGGTAATGTGTAATAAGACCATTTTTTATGTAGTTGATGCTAAAATTACCAGATGTCAGTAGCGTTAAAAGTAGAAAATTCTGTCACTCAAAGTTATAACATTATAGCAACTTTGGTTTATGCGTCCAAGGCCTCAATCAAGTTGGCTATGACTCTGAAAGCTTGTATCGATCCATAAAATGGCGAATGTAATGGACATGGAATCTGCTGAACCAGACAAAATTATGCAAGCAGCGGAGAGAGCAAAATTAAAACTGCTACACTGCCTGTGTTTTATAGAATGTTTTCGTTGTGTACAAGTAAGTCATCATGTTGTCAGCACTGATGCTAAGCAAGGCGACAACTGAATATCGCAGCATGAACTCTGTGAAATAGGTAAAACAATCTATTTATAATTATTAATATTGAGAATTGTCTAACATTGTGTTATATTGTTGCAAGCTTCGTACTCACAATATAAAGACAACTTTTACTTTCTCTAACCCACATGCACAAAGTACCCTTAAATACTAAACTTGTATTTAACTCTGGTATCATCCAGAGATGCAGCACGAAGATTTTGAGAAAAATACTCCACCCCAAACTACTCTTTAGATAACAAAAAATTGAAAATTTTGATTTTCTCAAAAATGGCTAGCAATTTTGATTAAAATACCGTATATTAAAGATATTTATATGACAAATAAAATGTTTATCTTGAATTTTCTGGGAATAACGTCTGAAGACCTCTTTATTCTGAATGAGTTTTGCGTAACTGGAAAACCGTAAGAGATAGACAAAAATTTACTATACAAAAAATGTAGATCACGTTAAAACACACAATCTATGTCCTTTATGTTTTTGTTGTGGAGGTAACCGTTTCTGAGATATTACTTTTAATGGCTTCAATTTTAAAATGCTTAACATTTTTCACATGCGGGAATTTGCCAACTCTTGGTAATGTAAAGAAACGGGGCTCATCTACACCGCAACCAACTTTTAAAAGATTTGAGTATCACTTTAGCCTTGTGTATTCTCTTCTACTTACAAGAAATCATTCCTGCTAATGCTTATGTCGATTAGTACGGGGGTCGGCTGATAATTCCCGGGCCTCACACAGATATGGGGTCACTAGGCCAGTTAGACGGTAGCATCGTAAAGTTTAACTCTAGATTAGCTTGTATCCATAGTTACAGGTAAATAGCTTCTTTAGTTTTCCAATGACAGCATTTTAAACAACACAACTTTAGAGTTTTCACGAAAATGGAGCATTTGGAAAAACGAGCAGTGATTAAATACTTCCATTTGAAAGACTTAACGCTAAAGAAATCAAGGAGGAAATGGACAGTATATTGAAAGACTCGGCCCCTTCATATTCAATGATTAAAAGGTGGGTTGCACAGTTTAAAATGGGACGTACGAGCACTAGTAATGAGCCTCGCTCTGGACACCCTGTAGAAGTGACAACTCCAGAGATCATTGAAAAAATTCATCGTTTAGTACTGGAAGACTGCAGATTAAAGCTGTTTGAGATAGCAGAGGCTGTAAACATATCAAAAGAACGTGCAGGTAATATTTTAAGTAATGTTTTGGGCTTTCACAAGGTATGTGCAAGGTGGGTGCCACGTTTGTGGACACCTGATCAAAAGTTGCAAAGAAAAACTGTTTCTGTTAAGAATGTGGAGCTCTACCGTAAAATCCCATTGAATTTTTGAGATGGCTTTTTACCATGGATGAAACTTGGATACATCACTATACTACAGAAAGTAAATCACAGTCAGGTGAACCAACTCCAAAAAAAGGCAAAGTCAATTTTGTCAGCTAATGAGTGTTTTCTGGGATGCACAGGGAATTATTTTATTGATTACTTGAAAAACTGTAAAAGTATCACTGGTGACTACTAAGCAAGCTTAGTGCAACGTTTGAGTGATGAGGTGAAAAAAAAAAAAAGACCTCATTTGACAAAAAAAAATCTTGTTTCGTCACGACAATGCTCCAGCCTATCGTGCAATGGTAAAAATGTGCGAATTAAAATTGGAATTGGTTGAACATCCACCCTATTCGCCAGATCTAGCACCCAGTGACTACCACCTGTTCCCAAACCTCAAGCACGAAGATTTCACAGCAACGAGGAGGTCATTGAGGCATAAACAGTTATTTTGAGGACCTTGATAAATCGCACTACAGAGATGGTTTAATTAAATTAGAACACAGATATGACAAATGTGTTAGCCTTTCTGGAGATTATGTTGAGAAAGAAAGCAAAACATTTTTTAAATGGTGTTTTCGTTGAGAGGCCCGGGACTTTTCAGCCAACCCTCGTATGAAGTAGAATAAGGTTTTATAAGAATAGTTTGTTGCAGAACAGATAGAGAAAATAATGTGAATGTAACACAGATTTAAAGGTAGACATTGACAAATGTTGTGGAACAATAATAGAACGTGTTGGAAGAATTGTAAGGAAAGCAGCCAAGACAGTCAACTGTTTCATCCCCCGAACTTGCCCTACATTTGGCTCCCCACACAAGGTCGTGAGTCCGGATCAATCATATTGAGTCTTGTATCTGTTTCAGATAAACATTAGCAGAACTGATCTTATTACTTGCTTCCTTGTAAGTAGGAGCGAAATAAGGGAGTACCATAGGTTAAAGTGATAGTCAAAAGCTGGTTGCTATGCGACTGAAGTTCCTTTGTTTGTATGGACACGAGTTGACAAATTCCTGAATGAGAAAAGTATGTTTTTCAAAGCTGAAACTAAAAACAAGGAATATCTTAAAAACGATCAACTCCACGAAAAAAAAAAAATGTGTATAACATAAATTGTGTGTTTCAATGTGCTCTACATTTTCTGTGTTGTAAGTTTTTGTCCATCTCTTACGGTTCAACAGTTATGTAAAAATCCGTAAAATTCATCCAGAGTAAAGTAGTTTTCAGAGACTATTCCCAGAAAATTCAAGATACACATTTTATTTGTCTAGTAAACATCTTAAATGTATGAGATTTTAATCAAAACCGTTAGAGCCATTTTTAAGAAAATAAAAATTTTCAAATTTTTTTCCATGTAAAGAGTAGTTTGGGGTTGAGGGATTTTCTTGAAAATCTTCGTGTGGCATCCTTGGAAGTACCAAGTTTAACGATCTTTTCACACACACACACACACACACACACACACACACACACACACACACACACACACACACACACACACACACACACACACACACACACACACACACACACACACACACACACACACACACACACACACACACACACACACACACACACACACACACACACACACACACACACACACACACACACACACACACACACACACACACACACACACACACACACACACACACACACACACACACACACACACACACACACACACACACACACACACACACACACACACACACACACACACACACACACACACACACACACACACACACACACACACACACACACACACACACACACACACACACACACACACACACACACACACACACACACACACACACACACACACACACACACACACACACACACACACACACACACACACACACACACACACACACACACACACACACACACACACACACACACACACACACACACACACACACACACACACACACACACACACACACACACACACACACACACACACACACACACACACACACACACACACACACACACACACACACACACACACACACACACACACACACACACACACACACACACACACACACACACACACACACACACACACACACACACACACACACACACACACACACACACACACACACACACACACACACACACACACACACACACACACACACACACACACACACACACACACACACACACACACACACACACACACACACACACACACACACACACACACACACACACACACACACACACACACACACACACACACCCCTTCTCTGTACACTACGGACATAGTTTGTGTAGATAAAGTAAAAAGTTAGATCTCATTGAAACACACAATTTAATATGTCATGTACATTAATGTTGTTGTGTTTACCATTTCCGAGATATTCTTTGTAATTGGTTTCAATTTTAAAATTTGTTATACTTGTAATCTCGGTAGCGAAGTTTTGGGTGGAATGGAACAGTTTCTCGTGGTGCTGAAATGTTAATATGAGCTAACGAAAGCAGCAAACGCTCGAGAATAAGCCAAGACGGATTTTTGTGTGTTTCTACAAGAAATATCGGACACAAGTTCGAGGACTTGACCCTACAGTCCTAGACAACCAACAATTTGGGATGAGAGCCAGGTCTGTCGGCGAACATTCCAACGCTTTTTCCGAATATCCGACGATTTGATATCGCGATCAACCGGTTCCTGCTGCTATCGATCTATCGCGTCGTCGTCAAGGAAACCTACATAACCTTGTTTACAAACAAGCAACTTTCCGTTAACGACTTCTTCACGAAGGTAAGAAGAAGACGATGTCTGGGGAAGACGTTCAAGAACTGGAACTTTTGTCTGCTATTGGTTTCGACGGTACGTTCATAACCTTATCTCATCTTTGTGCTTGCTTAAGCCAGACCTATCGGTGAAAATGATTCAAAATTACAAGTTATCTAATGGTTTATCACGTCCGATTCTGTGGGAACTTTATTTTATTACTATTCCACAACCGCCCCAACATTAAAATTACAGTCATAAATGTAATTTACGTTTGTTACTCGCCATAATGTGGTAATACAGAGCTTATAAGGCCTATATTACACCACCACATTTTTGTGATCAAATAAAGATGACAAAACCTTTTACAGTGTAATGCAGCATCTTTGACCACATCTACCTGTGATAAAAGTTAATAAAATAGAACACATACACATGTTCAGTGGCTACAACCAAACTAATCATTTCCTATTATCTATCACATGAAACATAATTATTCAAATTCTAAACATAATTATTATAAAACACAAATAAAACATTGGAAATATATAAACGCATAGCAGAAGCCATTATGATAGATTATGAGTGAGGAAAAACAAACGCATCGGTAAGCCAATATTTAGAAGAACAAAATGAAACATATGACAGCCATTAATTATCATTCTTGCTGCTGGCTTTATTATTCATACTCATAAATGTAGTATTAACGTTATTTAAAAATGGCCTTACTAGATTAAGTTTTAGGTTAGGTTATACGAACATGTTCCAGATGAATGTAATATAAACAATACATTTATTTATACATATTCAACGAAACGATAGAACTAACATTCTAAACGGAACAAAATTGGATCTATTCCTTTGGCGATCCAGATTTCATAATCTATTATTCGGTCGTTAGGAGCTCTCATGTAGTTGTTTATAAGGTTTTCGTTGTTTCCGTCTCTATGATTTATTATGATGGTGGCTGCCAACATTAATAAAAAGAAAAATCTGATGTGTTCGATTCACATGCCTTTCTCTACATCTCTGCAACAAATTATTCTTAAAAAGCTTATACTACTATTTACTTCATGCTAATCAGAAAATATTAGCAGAAATAGTCTTATTACTTGCTTCCTTGTAAGTACAAGCTAAATAAGAGAGTACCATAGGTTAAAATGATAATCAAAAGCAGGTTGCTATGTCACTGAAGCTCCTTTGTTTGTATGGACAGCAGTTGACAAATTCCTGTATGAGGATAGCATGCATTTTTCAAAGCAGAAACCAAAAACAAGGAATGTCTCAAAAACGATGAACTCCACGAAAAAAAATGTATATGATATAAATTGTGTGTTTTAACGTGCTCTATATTTTTCGTGTAATAAGTTTTTGTCCGTCTCTTACAGTTTAGCAATTATTCAAAATTCCGTAAAATTCATCCAGAATAAAGTACTCTTCAGAGGCTATTTCCAGAAAATTCCAGATATACATTTTATTTGTCAGGTAAATATATTTAATATATGAAATTTTAATAAAAATCGTTAGAACCATTTTTGAGAAAATCAAAATGTTCGAAAAAAGTTCCATGTAAAGTGTAGTTGGGGTGGGGGGATTTTTATCAAAATCCTCGTGTCGCATCCCTGGAAGATACTAAACTTAAATACCAAGTTTGGTATTTTACCGACTTTTCGTTTTTGAGTTATCGTGTTCACAGACACCCGGACCTTTTTCCGAAATGAGTTTTTTTAGATAAAGGGGACCCTAAAACATATATTTCCGGTGAAATCTCGGTATTGAATTTTTGGGTGGAGTGCAATACCTTCTCTATACACTATGTACATAGTACGTGTAGAGAAAGTAATACCGCGAGATGACAAGCTGACGCACATCTAAGGGCCATGAGACTATTGTACATTTTTAATCACAGAGAAAGAAATGCGCTTCTATAGCAATGCCGTGGGTTTCAACCAATAATGCTTTACTTCAAGAATTACTTATAGAACTTCTCAACTTCTCTGGTATTTGTTTTAATTTAGGCATTTTTACTTTCTCTATACGTACTATGTAAATAGTGCTTAGAGAAGGTATTGTAATCCACCCAAAAATTCGATTCCGAGATTTCACCGGAAATACATGTTTTGGATCCCCCTGAATAAAAAAAAAGTTGTTGGAAAAAGGTCCGTGTGTGTATGTGCGTGTTTGTGCGCGCGTGTGTGTGTGTGTGTATGTGTGTGGACAGCATAGCTCAAAAACGAAAAGACCGTTAAATACAAACTTGGTATTTAAGTTTGGTATCTTCCAAGGATGCGACACGAAAATTTTCCAGAAAATTTCCCCACCCCCAACTACCCTTTACATGGAACTTTTTTTTGAAAATTTTGATTTTCTGAAAAATGGCTCTAACGATTTTCATTAAAGTATCGTATATTAAAGATATTTACCTGACAAATAAAATGTATAAATTGAAGTTTCTGGGAATAGCCTCTGAAGACTACTTTATTCTGGACGAATTTTACGGAATTTTTTATAATTGCTAAACCATAATAGATGGGCAAAACTTACAACAACAAAAATGCAGAGCACGTTAAAACACACAATTTATGTTAAATGCCTTTTTTTCGTGGAGTTGATGTTTTTTTTTATTTTTTTTTTATTTTTATTTTTAGATATTCCTTGTTTTTGGTTTCAACTTTAAAAAATTATACTTTTCTCATACAGGAATTTGTCAACTGCTGTCCATACAAACAAAGGAACTTCTGTCACATAGCAACCAGCTTTTGACTATCACTTTAACCTATGGTACTCCCTTATTTCCCTTCTACTTACAAGGAAGAAAGTAATAAGACAATTTCTGGTGTTTTCTCGATTATGATGAAGTATATAGAAGCATAATCTTTTTAAGAATAATTTGTTGCAGAGATGTAGAGAAAGTCATGTGAATGGAACACATCTGATTTTTTAAAATGAGTTGATTACAGTAGTGTGTATGTGTAAATACAGATATTTTCCTGTAAGTTTTAGTAATTTCCACTGGTTTCGTTAAGTGTGTGTGTGTGTGTGTGTGTGTGTGTGTGTGTGTGTGAATGTTTGTAATTTGTTTTATTTATAGCATTTTTAAAGATTCGTGCGAGCGAAGCCGCCATGTGCTCAGTTAGCTCTAGGTTTGTGTGCGTGTAAACAAACTGATTTTCTGTAATTAGCCGTTACTAATTTCCACTATTTTAATCAAAGCATACAAGCAAAGCGAGTAAATAGACTGATTTTTCTGTAATTTAATTTCAGTAACTTCCACTGTATTTATGAAAGCATGTGATCGCTTAGCTATACGCTAGAGTGTGTGTAAATAAACCAGTTTTCTTGGATTTGCTTTTAGTAACTTCCACTACTTTCAGCTAATTATGTGAACGAAAGCAGCATTCTCTCCATTACATTAGGTTAAGGATAACGAGTAAATTAATTTATTAATATTTTTTGAAGTTTTTATGCATTTCCAGAGGTTTCGCCAAAGCATACCAGCAACACATGCTTAATAGAACAGAGGACTCGCGAATTTCGTGAAAAAAACAGGTTGGTAGTTCGTAACAATTAGAAAATGGAGTATGTTATTTACATTTCGCGGCGGGTTTTGTATATAAGAAAATGTCTTAATTAGAGCTGATGGGTTGGTCACATTTATTACAAGACACACTTTGGATGTGAAGTTTTATTTCTTAGGTTAGTATTTATCATGTTGGTTAAGCTTTTTAAATCAAGGTTTGACTAGTGTAATAATATACTCGACAGCTCTAATGTGAAAACGTAATTACTGTCTATAATACATGCAATAGACATTGTCAAAATTATTTTATGTTAATGATGCTCGCAAAGATTGTTTCTTAACCATTTGTATAAGCTCTTGTATTTGTTTGAAGCTTTCTTTTAATGTTCAATAAAATTCGCGGCATTTTAAAATATACCAAAAGCGTTTTGTTTGGTTGTGCATTGCGATTCACAACTGCCAACATGAACCACGCTCCGTTATAAATAAAGTTAGGGGTTCCATATAAGGGCCACAATCTTACTATATGTATGTAATACGTTTTGCAAAAAAATAATTTTAAAAAGATAGTTTTGCTCATGAACGGACATAAATCGCGAATCTATTGAAACTTAAAACACCAACAACAGAGCTATGAGCTTATTAGTGTTTTCTTTACTTTCTCTACACGTATTATGCACCCACATAGCTTGTGGAGGAAGTATTGTATTCCGCCCAAAAATTCGATACCGATATTAGACCGAAAATAAATGTTTTAAGGTCCCTTGAGTCCAGAAAAAAAATTAGAAAAAGGTCCGCGCATGTGTGAGCTTAACTCAATAACGAAAACACATTAAATACCAAGCTTGGTATTTATCTTTAGTATCTTTCAAGGATGCGACAGAAATACTTTGAAGAAAATCTCTCCCACTACAAACTACACTTTACATGGAAAAAAAACTTCAAAATGTTGTTTTTCTCAAAAATGGCTGTAAACATTTTGATTAAAATACCGTATATATTTATATCACAAACAAACTGTATATTTTGAATTTTCTGCGAATACGCCCTGAAGACCTCTCTATTTGGATGACTTTTTCTGAATGTTGTATATCTGGTAAACTGCAAGAGATACACAAAAGATGTAGGTCTCCATAGTAACCGCATTTTAAAACACGTGATTGTCGGTTTAGATTAGTATATTCGAATCTCTCTTAGAGTGAGTTACCCACATAAGTTTTTTTCGGGGTTTTCCCTTATCCTGAGAGGACAAATGTCGAGTAACTTTAATCTCCATGGACCCCGAGATCATTTCACCAATTTCATCCATCGTTCGATATGACCAACCAGGTTAAAGGACGCTAAACTGCACTGTTAGTGTTTATCTTGCTTAGCATGAAATAGAGAGAAGAATAAGCTTATTATCAATAGGGACTTTCTTACAGAAATGGAAATGGCGTTTTATTTATGGACGCTCTCTAACTGCTGTGGTTCTCAGCGTCTCATTCTATACTGGGCGTGAAAGACCGCTTAACTTTGCTCAGAGGCCTCTCTATCAGGCTTGAGGTTCCTTTTTACGTGCCATGGGACCCACGGCTTTACTTCCCTTCCCTTCCCTTACGCCCGAAAAAAATCCATCGTCCTCCGCCGGGTTTGAACCCACGACCTTGGGTATACGAAGTCAGCATGGTAACCACTACACCACGGAGATGTAGAGAAAGTCATGTGAATAGAACACATCAGATTTTTTATTAATGTGATTAAACTTGCGTTGGTAAAAAGCTCGCATTACTATTAACAAGCTCATAAAAATCCTGAAAAACTAAATTGTAATTCACTGCTGTTTCAATTTCACACGTTTTAAACTTCAAGCAACGTTTGCTCCTTTCAGTTCAATTTTTATTTTCTCTACACGTACTACGTACATAGTATATTCAGAAGGTATTGTATTGCACCGAAAAATTCAATACCGTGATTTCACTGGAAAAAATGGAAAACGCGTGTAATTTATGGACGCTCTTTAACTGCTGTGGTTTTCAGCGTCCCATTATATTCTGGGCGTGAAAGACCGCTTAATTTTGCTCAGAGGCCTCTCCATCAGGCTTGAGGTTCTTTTACGTGCCGTAAATCTACGACACGGGACCAACGGCTTTACTTCCCTTCCAAAGGAAGGCATGCTAAGGATTTTTACGAAAAAATCCATCGTCCTCCGCCGGGTTTGAACCCGCGACCTTGGGTATATTAAGTTAGCATGGTAACCATTACACCACGGAGGGCGACGATTTCACTGGAAATATATGTGTTAGGGTACCCTGTATCTGTTAACACAATAACTCAAAAACGAAAAGTCAGTAAAATACAAGACTTGGTATTTAAGCTTAATATCTTCCAAGGATGCGACACGAAGATTTTGAGGAATATCCCGCCCCCCCACCGCAAACCACACTTTACATGGAACATTTTTCGAAAATGTTGATTTCTCAATACTGGCTGTAACGATTTTGATTAAAATACCGTATATTAAAGTTATTTTTATGGCAAATATTCCTATTTATTTGTTTCAGAACGTTGTAAACTCCTGGGCCCTGCATAGAAACGGAATTCAACACATGGCAACCAAATTTTAAGAAATTTTACTTTTTTTTTTTTTTAACTTAACGTCCTTTAGCCTGTTGGTCATATCGGACGATGAATGAAATTGATGAAATGGTGCTCAAATGATCTCGGGGTCCATGGAGCTTAAAGTTACTCGACATTCCTCTTCTCAGGATAAGGGAAAACCCCGAAAAACAACCTTATCCGAGCAACTCACTCTAAGCGAGATTCGAACTCACGACCTTTTGAACGTGAAGCAGACACGCTACCACCACGCCACCCAGGCGGACTAAGATTTGACTATTGTTTTATCCTAGTGAATTCTCTTTTACTTACAAGCAAGCAAGTAATTTATCTCTATTACCATACAGTAGATAGAAGAATATGCTTTTTAACAATAATTATTAGTTACAGCGATGCAGAGAAGGTCATGTGAATGGAACAGATCACATTTTTAGAAAAAGGTCCGTGCGCGTGTGTCCGTGTATCTGTTAACCCAATGACTCAAAAACGAAAAGTCAGTAAAATACAAGACTTGGTATTTAAGTTTAATATCTTCCAAGGATGCGAGGAATATCCCCCCACCCTAAACTACCCTTTTCATGCAACATTTTCCAACATGTTTAATTTTCTCAAAAATAACTAACGATTTTGATTTAAATATCGTATATTAAAGATATCTACATGACAAATAAAATGTTAATTTGAATTTTCTGGGAATAGCTTTTAAACACCTGTTTATTCTGGATGGATTATGCATAACCAACAAACCGTAAGAGATAGACAAAAACTTACTGCACAAGAAATGTAGATCTCGTTAAAACACAATTTATATCGTCATTTTTTCGATATTCCTTTATTGGTTTCAGTTTTAAAATATTGTTTCTCATACGGGAATTTGTCAACTCCTGGCAGCCAGCTGTCACTTTAGCCTCGCTAACGTTTATCTCGATCAGCATGATGTAGACAAAGGAATCAGCTTTTTAACAATAATGTCTTACAGAGATTAGAAAAAGTGATGTGAATGGAACAGATCAGAAATTGAAAACACTCCTTGTGCATGTCAATGAGGCAGGAATAGCCTTATTACTTACTTCCTTGTAGGTGGAAGGGATAAAGTGATAGATGTTTTAAAAACTGGTTGCCATGTGCAGGGCCAAGAGTTAACAACTTTCCGTGTGAAAAATGTTTTAAGTATTTTACATCTGAAACAAATAACAAGGAATGTCTCAGAAATGGTCAATTCAACTAAAAAATCTGATGTGTTCCATTCACATGACTTTCTCTATATCTCTGCAATAAATTATTTTTAAAAAGCTTATGCTTCTATTTACTTCCTGCTAATCGAGAAAAAATTAGCAGAAATAGTCTTATTTCTTGCTTCCTCGTAAGTAGAAGGGAAATAAGGGAGTACCATAGGTTAAAGTGATAGTCAAAATCTGGTTGCTATATGACTAGTAGTAGTATGGTTTATGGGCGCACAACTACTAAGGTTATTAGCGCCCTAGGGTTAAAAGATTAAAATTGAAAGGGATTAAAAAGACTAAAACTGGACTGCCACACAAGAGTTAAAAATTTGGAGACAACATAAAAAGCGACCAAGGTGAGACTAAAACCGAGGGACTGGAATATCACAGGGGATAATGCCACTGAGAGAACATGAAAAGTAACTTAAAATATGAGTCGGTAAAAAAATAAAACCCCCAGATAAAATTAAACCCGACTGTATATCCCGCAGTGGCGAAGAAAAGTAAAAAGTCCCTCACAAGAACTAGGGTTGTTACCTAGCAGTGTGGGAAGATCGGCGGCCAGGAACAAAGATGTACGCAGCACAGTAAAAAGTCCCTCACAAGAACTAGGGTTGTTACCTAGCAGTGTGGGAAGATCGGCGGCCAGGAACAAAGATGTACGCAGCACAGTAAAAAGTCCCTCACAAGAACTAGGGTTGTACCTAGCAGTGTGGGAAGATCGGCGGCCAGGAACAAAGATGTACGCAGCACAGTAAAAAGGCGGCACTCCGATAAAACATGTCGCACCGTCAAAGGCTCATTACATGAAGCACATTGAGGTGCGGGTTCCCTCGTAAAAGATGCTGGTGGCTAAAAAGGCAATGTCCAATTCGCAGCCGCACTAAAATAACGTCTTCGCGGCGACAAGCACGCGAGGAAGTAGCCCAGGGGACAGGAGGGGACTTGATTTCTCTAAGTTTATTACCACGCTGCCCGGACCATTCCGCGAACCAGCGCGAAAAGATGGCCCGGCGCAGGTGAGCACGCATATCTTCTGGAGTAACCGCAGATCTAAAAACAGTGGGCAATAAAATGGCAGATTTGGCAGCAGCATCTGCCTGCTCGTTATCGCTCACACCTACGTAGGCCAGGAACCCAAACAAACGACACACTGACGCCTGCGTCAGCGAGGGAATGCAGGTGATCCTGGATACGCTGTATCAATGGATGGTATGGATACAGCTCACGAAGGCCCTGTAGTGCACTTGAGGGAATCACTGCAGATTACGAACTGCCTCAAGTCCTGTCCCCGGATAAAACGCAAAGCTTGATAAATACTAAAAGGTTCGGCGGTAAAAATCGAACACTGCCCCGGAAGATGAAATCCAGTACTCCGCGAACGAACGACAAAAGCACATCCCACACCACAACCATCCTTGGAGCCATCCGTGTAGATGAAGCAGTGGTTCTGAAATTTGGCTGCCAGCTCTAAAAAGGCGGAGCAGATGGCCGAGGACGGAGTCGTTGATTTCGGCATGGATGTCAACCCAAGGTGGAAGGGAGTTTCGCAGCGTAACCAAGGGGGAAAGGAACATTCCCCCAGTGGCAAAAGAGGCGGTAGACGGGCATCCAATAGCCGAAGAAGCCGAAGAAGCAGACGAAAACGAACCCCTGCGGGAAACAATGCCAGCACACTAACCGCATATTGACGGTCAAGGGACTCGTCAAAGAATAACTGCGAAGTAGGGTGACCTGGTAGTGCATGCAGTCGCATAGTAAAGTTGCAGAGAAGAACGTCACGCCTATGGCATAGCGGAGGTTCAGCAGCCTCCACAAACAAACTAACGACTGGGCTAGTCGGAAAGCCACCAAGCGCTAGCCGAATCCCGCGATGGTGAACGGGGTCCAAACGACGCAAAACCGAAGGCCGAGCAGAAGAGAACACAATGCTCCCGTAATCAAGCTTGGAGCGGACAAGCGAACGGTAAAGCTGCAATAGCACGGTCCGATCGGCTCCCCAGGATGTACCACATAAAACACGTAAAATATTAAGCGATCGATCACATCGAGCTTTCAAGGAAGAGATATAAGACGACCAGCTAAGCTTCCTATCGAATGTTAAGCCGAGAGACTTCACCATTTCGGCGAAGGGCAGCGGTTGCGGCCCGAGGCGGAGAGAAGGCGAGTCGTAGCGTTTCCGACGCCAGAAGTTGACGCAAACCGTCTTTTCAACAGAAAAATGGAAACCATTTTCAATGCTCCAAACATAGAGACGGTCGAGACAAGCTTGGAGGCGACGCTCCAAAAGGCATGTGCGCCGAGAGCTGCAATAAATTGCAAAGTCGTCAACAAATAAAGAGGAGGAAATACCAGCTGGAAGATAATGAGCGATAGAATTGATGGCGATAGCGAAGAGAGTGCAACTGAGTACCGACCCTTGAGGTACTCCATTCTCCTGACTAAAAACACGGGAGCAGACAAGAGCCCACACGCACACGAAACACCCGTTTCTCCATAAACTCTCGGAGGAACACTGGAAGGCGGCCACGACAGCCCCACTTATGCAATATACGCAATAAGCCAGCCCTCCAGCAAGTGTCATAAGCTTTCTATAGGTAAAAAAATATGGCCACAGTTTGACACTTTCGTAGAAATCCATTAAGGATGTGAGTCGAGAGGGAGACAAGGTGGTCAGTCGATGAGCGGAATCGGCGAAAGCCGCATTGGATATTGCACAGAAGTTTCCCAGACTCAAGCCACCATCGTAACCGTCAATTGATCATGCGCTCCATCACCTTACAAACTACACTGGTAAGTGAGATAGGACGGTAACTGGATGGAAGTCTACGATCCTTTCCCGGTTTCAATATGGGAACAACGATAGCTTCGCGCCAAGCCGCAGGAAAAACACCCTCATGCCAAATGCGATTATAGAGGCCCAGGAGATAAAACTTATCGTCCGAAGAGAGGTGATGTAGCATGGCGAGATGGATACCATCAAGTCCTGGAGCGGAGTGACAAGATGCTAAGGAGGCATCCAGCTCCCACATGCTAAAATACGAGTTATAACACTCAGTTTCCGAGGACCGGAGAGAGGTGATGTAGCATTACGAGATGGATACCATCAGGTCCTGGAGCGGAGTGACAAGATGCTAAGGAGGCGTCCAGCTCCCGCATGCTAAAATACGAGTTATAACACTCAGTTTCCGAGGATCGGAGAGAGGTGATGTAGCATGGCGATATGGATACCATCAGGTCCTGGAGCGGAGTGACAAGATGCTAAAGAGGCGTCCAGCTCCCGCATGCTAAAATACGAGTTATAACACTCAGTTTCCGAGGATCGGAGAGAGGTGATGTAGCATGGCGAGATGGATACCATCAGGTCCTGGAGCGGAGTGACGAGAAGATGCTAAGGAGGCGTCTAGCTCCCGCATGCTAAAATACGAGTTATAACACTCAGTTTCCGAGGATCGGAGAGAGGTGATGTAGCATGGCGAGATGGATACCATCAGGTCCTGGAGCGGAGTGACAAGATGCTAAGGAGGCATCCAGCTCCCGCATACTAAAATACGAGTTATAACACTCAGTTTCCGAGGATCGGAGAGAGGTGATGTAGCATTACGAGATGGATACCATCAGGTCCTGGAGCAAAGTGACGAGAAGATGCTAAGGAGGCATCCAGCTCCCGCATACTAAAATACGAGTAATAACACTCAGTTTCCGAGGATCGGAGAGAGGTGATGTAGCATGGCGACATGGATACCATTAGGTCCTGGAGCGGAGTGACAAGATGCTAAGGAGGCATCCAGCTCCCGCATGCTAAAATACGAGTTATAACACTCAGTTTCCGAGGATCGGAGAGAGGTGATGTAGCATGGCGAGATGGATACCATCAGGTCCTGGAGCGGAGTGACGAGAAGATGCCAAGGAGGCGTCTAGCTCCCGCATGCTAAAATACGAGTTATAACACTCAGTTTCCGAGGATCGGAGAGAGGTGATGTAGCATGGCGAGATGGATACCATCAGGTCCTGGAGCGGAGTGACAAGATGCTAAGGAGGCATCCAGCTCCCGCATGCTAAAATACGAGTTATAACACTCAGTTTCCGAGGATCGGAGAGAGGTGATGTAGCATGGCGAGATGGATACCATCAGGTCCTGGAGCGGAGTGACGAGAAGATGCCAAGGAGGCGTCTAGCTCCCGCATGCTAAAATACGAGTTATAACACTCAGTTTCCGAGGATCGGAGAGAGGTGATGTAGCATGGCGAGATGGATACCATCAGGTCCTAGAGCGGAGTGACAAGATGCTAAGGAGGCATCCAGCTCCCGCATGCTAAAATACGAGTTATGACACTCAGTTTCCGAGGATCGGAGAGAGGTGATGTAGCATGGCGAGATGGATACCATCAGGTCCTGGAGCAAAGTGACGAGAAGATGCTAAGGAGGCATCCAGCTCCCGCATGCTAAAATACGAGTAATAACACTCAGTTTCCGAGGATCGGAGAGAGGTGATGTAGCATGGCGACATGGATACCATCAGGTCCTGGAGCGGAGTGACGAGAAGATGCTAACGAGGCATCCAGCTCCCGCATACTAAAATACGAGTTATAGCACTCAGTTTCCGAGGATCGGAGAGAGGTGATGTAGCATGGCGAGATGGATACCATCAGGTCCTGGAGCGGAGTGACAAGATGCTAAGGAGGCGTCCAGCTCCCGCATGCTAAAATACGAGTTATAGCACTCAGTTTCCGAGGATCGGAGAGAGGTGATGTAGCATGGCGAGATGGATACCATCAGGTCCTGGAGCGGAGTGACAAGATGCTAAGGAGGCATCCAGCTCCCGCATACTAAAATACGAGTTATAACACTCAGTTTCCGAGGATCGGAGAGAGGTGATGTAGCATGGCGAGATGGATACCATCAGGTCCTGGAGCGGAGTGACGAGAAAATGCTAACGAGGCATCCAGCTCCCGCATGCTAAAATACGAGTTATAGCACTCAGTTTCCGAGGATCGGAGAGAGGTGATGTAGCATGGCGAGATGGATACCATCAGGTCCTGGAGCAAAGTGACGAGAAGATGCTAAGGAGGCATCCAGCTCCCGCATGCTAAAATACGAGTTATAACACTCAGTTTCCGAGGATCGGAGAGAGGTGATGTAGCATGGCGAGATGGATACCATCAGGTCCTGGAGCGGAGTGACAAGATGCTAAGGAGGCATCCAGCTCCCGCATACTAAAATACGAGTTATAACACTCAGTTTCCGAGGATCGGAGAGAGGTGATGTAGCATTACGAGATGGATACCATCAGGTCCTGGAGCAAAGTGACGAGAAGATGCTAAGGAGGCATCCAGCTCCCGCATGCTAAAATACGAGTAATAACACTCAGTTTCCGAGGATCGGAGAGAGGTGATGTAGCATGGCGAGATGGATACCATCAGGTCCTGGAGCGGAGTGACGAGAAGATGCCAAGGAGGCGTCTAGCTCCCGCATGCTAAAATACGAGTTATAACACTCAGTTTCCGAGGATCGGAGAGAGGTGATGTAGCATGGCGACATGGATACCATTAGGTCCTGGAGCGGAGTGACAAGATGCTAAGGAGGCATCCAGCTCCCGCATGCTAAAATACGAGTTATAACACTCAGTTTCCGAGGATCGGAGAGAGGTGATGTAGCATGGCGAGATGGATACCATCAGGTCCTGGAGCGGAGTGACAAGATGCTAAGGAGGCATCCAGCTCCCACATGCTAAAATACGAGTTATAACACTCAGTTTCCGAGGATCGGAGAGAGGTGATGTAGCATTACGAGATGGATACCATCAGGTCCTGGAGCAAAGTGACGAGAAGATGCTAAGGAGGCATCCAGCTCCCGCATGCTAAAATACGAGTAATAACACTCAGTTTCCGAGGATCGGAGAGAGGTGATGTAGCATGGCGAGATGGATACCATCAGGTCCTGGAGCGGAGTGACAAGATGCTAAGGAGGCATCCAGCTCCCGCATGCTAAAATACGAGTTATAACACTCAGTTTCCGAGGATCGGAGAGAGAACCCCCGAGACTCAACCTCCGCCTTAATGGCACGAAACGCCGGGTGATAATTGGTGCAACTGGACACATTGGCGAATGTGCTGCTGAGGGCGTCGGCAACAGCAAACGGGTCAACGACCGTGTCAGTTCCCACGAGAAGCCCCGGTATTGCAGAACTAGACTGCTTACCGGCTACACGGCGGAGCTTCTCCCACACAACCGATGAAGGAGTTGTGCGATTAAAGGTAGACACAAACGAAGTCCAGGAAGCCCGTTTTCTGTCCTGAATAATGCGGCGTGCCCGGGCGCGGGTTTGTTTCAAGGTGATCAAATGCTCCAGCGTAGGATGATGTTGAAATACCCTAAAGGCCCTCCTGCGAGCACGAATGACATCGCGGCACTCAGCAGTCCACCACGGAACCGGTACCCTTTTAGGGTAGGAAGACGGTCGGGGAATTGATTGCTCGGCAGCGGATATCACAACAGAATTAAAGTGATCGACCATGTGGTCAACCGCGTCGAACTGATGGTCACTGAATACAGCCAGAGCGGAAAAGAGAGACCAGTCCGACTTAGACAATTGCCAGGTACCCGACCGCGATGAGGGAATGTGGTGTGAAAACAGGGTGAGTACACAAGGGCAATGATCGCTGGAATGAGTGTCAGATACTACGTTCCATTGGAAGCGGTGAGCGAGCTGTGTTGAGCAAACAGAAACGCACAGGTGGGATAGCGTAGCAGAAGAATCGGAAATGAAGGTAGGTTCACCGGTGTTTAAAACAGAGATCGAAAACATCAGCAAGAACAGTCCCCCGCGTGCAGGCCCTAGGAGAACCCCAAAGGGGATGGTGGGCATTGAAATCACCCAGCAGAAGAAGAGGTTTCGGGAGCTGAGACAAAAGATGGACTATGTCGGCGGCGCAAAGGGTAGACGAGGGGGGAACGTAGACATTACAAAGATCAGCAAGGACAGTCCCCCGCGCGCAGCCCCTAGGAGAACCCCAAAGGGGATGGTGGGCATTGAAATCTCCCAGCAGAAGAAAAGGTTTCGGGAGCTGAGACAAAAGATGGACTATACCGGCGACGCAAAGGGTAGACGAGGGCGGAACGTAGACATTACAAAGAGTAAAAGAGAAACCTGAAAGAGTTAGATTGACAGCTTAAGCTTGCAAAGTAGTGGTAAGCGAGACCGGCTGACCGCAGATATTATCGCGCGTTAGTATCATAACACCCCCATGAGCAGGAGAACCCTCTTCCGGTGTAAGATCAAAACGCACTGGAAGGTATTGGTGCAGGGAAAAAGTATCGTGGGGCGAAGCTTCGTCTCCTGCAAACACAGAACAAGAGGGTTATAGGACCGTAATAATAGCTGCAATTCGGCCCTATGCATACGAACACCACGAATATTCCAGGTCAGGAGAGCCATGGAGTAAGGGTGGATACGTAAGGGTTATCGTCGACTCAGAGAGATATGAGTTTGCAGCTGGAAGAAAAACAAATGCTGGCAAACGAAAATACACAAAGTTAAGGTGGACGTTTTTTGTTCTTTGCGCTTTTTGGGCCTACAATAGTATAGCCCGTGTCATCGTCAGTATCCGCGGATGTTCGGGAACCTGAACTTTGCCTACGGCTCGTAGAACGGGACTTTGTGGGTTTATCAGCGGCCTTCAGTATTTTGCGACTGCGCTCCTGAGAGGCAGTGGCAGATGTTGTCGGTCGAACTAAGGGCTTACGAACAGATTCTGGAGAAGTGGCACCTGCGGGAGTGGACCGTATGGATGTTGAAGCCTGCAAAGTCGGTGCGGTCGGCAACTGGTCGGTTTGAGTACACGCATCGGAGACTGGCACGGTTTGTAGTGCCACCGAGGTAACAGGAGTGCGGCGGATCGCTGAGCCGTAGCCTGAGAGAGTCGCAGGTTGCAGTTGTTGGAATCGACGCCTGGCTTCCGGAAAAGTCAGGCGTTCCTTCACGCGCAACTCCTGTATGGCCTTTTCTTCGAGAAATCGCGGACACTGCCGGGAGCTAGAAGGATGGTTATCTTTGCAATGGACGCAGGAAGGGTCTCAACCACAAGCAGCTTCACCATGAGCAGGTTGTTCACAACGTTCACAAGTAGCGTCAAATGTGCACCGACTTTGGGTGTGACCAAACTTCTGACATCGGAAGCAACGCATAGTGTTTGGCACATACGGCCGCACAGCAGCGCGTTCATAACCACAGTAAAGTGCCTCAGGTAATGTTAGGAACACTGTCCGTAACGCAACCGACTGACCATCACGTTTACCTTGAAGACGGTACGCCTGGCAGACACCCTGGTCAGAGAGATTGGAAACAATTTCTGCGTCTGAAAGGCCGTCTAAACAAGAGGTGGTCACCACGCCCCTACAGGTGTTTAAAGATTTGTGCGGGACCACCGTTATTGGGTAAGAACCCAATAGTACGGCCTTCAGAGTTTCTTGGACTGGTCTTCGGTCTTGGTTTCCACTAACAGCGCACCGTCTCTGGTCCTGGTAGCATTGGTCACTTTGCCACAGATCCTGTCTATTTCTCGTTGAATGTAAAACGGGTTAATGTCTCGCATAGTCTTAGATTCACAAGCCAAGGTCATAAACAAAAAGCGATCAAATGTAGGAGTTTTGCGCGGAGAGGGCATGTTGAAAGGACCCCCTTCCGGAAATGTCGGCGTCAGCCTGCCATCCGGGGGTAGAGAAAAAAGACACCAAAAACTTTCCGGTCTGTGCCGTCTGGTAGACCCCTACCAGACCGATCCCAAAGAGGACGTCAGGAGTTACCCTCCAGCTACCACTGCTTGCCCGTATGGACTGCTGGTCCATACGGGCAAACCCTTCACCAGCGTTCGTCGGGAGATTAAAACGGAACGTGCTCCCAAGGAAGCTACGTGGGTGTACATAACGGTATGGACGGGCTCCGCACCTAAGGCTTACACATAGGGGCAGTAGGAAGGGTCCACTCAACCTTCATGCCTGAGACCTCCGAAGAGCACACATGTTGGAAGCCGCGCTGGAATCATGGGACAGGAACCACAGAGATAGAATAAAGATCCCTGTTGGTGAGGCAGGAGTTAATAAATCTAAAGCCTTAAAACTAAATATGTAAAGAGTAAGCCTAGAAGAGGAAGAAGATGAGGCGAAAACACTCACGCTCACATAAAAACACAAACAACAAAGGCGCACACGCACGCTTACACGTACACAAAACGTGGCTCAGTTGTTGGCGATGGAAGGATGAAATGGCGGTGAGTGGCTCGGGAACCCTCGGGTACGCCAAACCCGTACCTACCGTAGTAGGCCCCTTGGGGGTGCTATGTGACTGAAGTTCCTTTGTTTGTATGGACACGAGTTCACAAAGTCCTGTATGAGAAACGTATATGTTTTATAGCTGAAACCAAAAACAAGGAATATCTCAAAAACAATCAACTCCACGAAAAATATGTATATAACATAAATTGTGTGTTTTAAAGTGCTCTACATTTGTTGTGTGGTAAGTTTTTGCCCATCTCTTACGGTTTAGCAGTTATGCAAAATTCCGTAAAATTGACCCAGAATAAAGTAGTCTTCAGAGGCTATTCCCAGAAAACTCAAAATATACATTTTATTTTTCAGGTAAATATCTTTAATATAGATATTTTAATCAAAATCGTTAGAGCCATTTTTTAGAAAATCAACATTTTCGAAAAAAGTTCCATGTAAAAGGTAGTTTGGGGTGAGGGGATTTTTCTCAAAATCTTCAAGATACTAAACTTAAATACCTAGTTTGGTATTTTACCGACTTTTCGTTTTTGAGCTATCGTTTTCGGACGCACACGGACCTTTTTCTGAAAATCCTTTTTTTGGATACAGGGGACCCTAAAACATATATTTCCGGTATCGAATTTTTTGGTGGAGTGCAATACCTTCTCTATACACTATGTACATAGTGCGTATAGAGAAAGTAAAAACGTATATAACATTAATTGTGTGTTTTAACGTGATCTACATTTTTTTTTGTAGCAATTTTTTGTCTATCTCTTTCGGTTTACCATTTACGCAAAATTCAGGAAAATTCATTCAAAATAAAGAGGTCTTTAGAGACTATTCCCAGAAAATTCAAGATATGTATTTTATTTGCAATATAAATATCTTTAATATACGGTATTTTAATCAAAATTGTTAGAGCCATTTTTGAAAAAATAAAAAATTTCGAATTTTTTCCAGGTAAAGAATAGTTTGGGGTGGGGGAATTTTTCTTAAAATCTTCGTGTCGCATCCCTGGAAGATACTACATTTAAATACCAAGTTTGGTATTTTACCGACTTTTCGTTTGAGTTATCGTGTTGACGGACACACACACGCGCGGACCTTTTTCTAACAATACTTTTTTTTGGATTCAGGGGACCCAAAACATGTATTTTGGTTGAAATCTCGGTATCGAATTTTCGGGTGGAGTGCAACACTTTCTTTATGCACTATGTTAACATTTGAATTAAGTTTTCGGACCTTAACATTTAAAAAATGTATCGTAAAAGAAAATCATTTACATTTTTGAGTGCCAGCTTCTGTAGACCCTAACGACATTGCTATACACGTGCGTGGATGTAAAACACATTAACAATTATCATAAGTTCAAACCAGGCGGATGATGATGGATTTTTTCGGGCGTAAAAATCCTTAGCATGGCTTCCTCCAGAAGAGAAGTAAAGCCGTTGGTCCCGTGTCGAACATTTACGGCACGTAGAAGAACCTCAAGCCTGATAAAGAGGCCTCTGAGCAAAATTAAGTGGGCTTTCACGCCCAGTAGAGAATGGGACTGTGAGAATCACAGCAGTTAAAGAGCGTCCATTAATTTCATCATAAGTAATACGAGAGCTCCAACTTTTGTAGATAAATATTAATATAACAATTAATAACTAACAAATCTTCACTTATCTTTTGGAATCCAAGGACATAATAAAATGGTCTATTGCATCGTCAGCTTGGTTTCGTTTTGCTCTTGTTATGGTTACTGCTGCTAGGTGGCATTGCTAACTACTGGAATCAAAACAAATTTGGTAAGAGTGCCAATTGGAGGTATATCAAAATTCATTGCATGATTTTTATACTTTAATATAAATATTTTCTCCCAAACCATTAAATCAATGGGTCAATTTAAGTGTTTTAATAATTTAACATCTGGATTTATTTCATGATTAAATTTCCAAAAATGTTCTGCCACAGCTGATTTATCAATTTGTTTGTATTTAATATTCCTAAAGTGTTCTTCTACTCTGGTTTCCAAATGACGTTTAGTCTTACCAATATAAACAAGGCCACAATTTAAACAGTTTAATTGTAAATGCCAGATTTTTTATTTTTTGAAATTTCATCCTTTTTAGAAAAGCCTAACAATTTTTATACTGTATTTATTTTGAGGAACCAACATTATACCATGCTCTTTGAAAATATTTGTGAATATTTTATTTGCCCAAGGGTGATAAGTACATTTGTTAAAAATGTAATTGTCTATTATTTTTTTAGGAATATTAAATACAAACAAATTGATAAATCAGCTTTAGCAGAACATTTTTGGAAATTTAATCATGAAATAAATCCAGATGTTAAATTATTAAAACACTTAATGGAGTCATAGATTTAATGGTTTGGGATAAAATATTTATATTAAAGTATGAAGTATAAAAATCATGCAATTGACTCTCTCACCAAATTTGTTTTGATTCCAGTAGTTAGCAATGCCACCTAGCAGCAGTAACCATAACAAGAGCAAAAGGATGCAATAGACCATTTTATTATGTCCTTGGATTCCAAAAGCTAAGTGAAGATTTGTGTTACTAGTCAAGCACTCAGCAGACGCAGCAAGCAAAACTAGAACACCAGTAACATGTAACAGTCATCCAATTTTATTTTATCGCCTTCAAAGTAGGCCCCTTCTCAAATAATACATTTATGCCAACGAATAATCCAATCATCAAAACATTTTTTGTAGGCACTTTTAGGAATCGATGTCGTCAATTGTCGCCGCGAATTTTCCTTTATGTCTTATACGACTGAAAATGGGTGCCTCGAAGTTGTAACTTGAGTTTTAGAAAGAGAAAGAAATCAGCAGGAGCCAGATCAGGTGAATGCAGTGGTTGTTCGATGAAATTTGTCGAGTTTTTGGCCAGAAATTCGTTCACAATAATAGCCTTGTGAGCTGGTGCGTTATCGTGGTGCAGAATCCCTGAGTTGTCGTTCCACAAATCTGGTTTTTTTCGCTTTATTTGTTCTCTCAAACGCCGCATAACGCTCAGATAATAGTATTTATTTACTATCTGACCTTCTGGCAAGAACTCTGATAATCGAAAAAAACTGTCAACATGACCTTCAATTTTGATCGAGTTTGACGTGCCCTGTTAGGTTTCGGTTCAGTGTGAAGGCGCCATTCGGAAGCTTGTTGACTGGTTTGAGTGTCAAACTCGTAAACCCACGTCTCATCACCAGTTACAATGTGTTTCATAAATGTGTGGTCGGAACTGGCTGGTTCAAGCATGTCTTCAGCAATCCTTACGCGATTGAGATTTTGCAACGCGTGTCATGCCCAAACAATCGTTTAAAATTGTACGAATCGGTTCGTGAGACACAGCAAGTTCAGCGGCAATCTCTCTCAGACCTAAAGGACAATTTTCAGACACCATTTACTTCACTTTAGCGATGTTCAGTTCAGTTGAAACCGTTGATGGCCGACCAGAGCAAGGCAAATCTTCCACCACATCTCGACCACTTTTGAATGCACTGTACCACTCATATGCACGTGTTTTTGATAAAGTTGATTCACCGTAAGCCTCCTGTAGCATTTTCAGCGATTCGGCACACGAAATACCATTTGCAATGCAAAATTTGGGACAGATTCTTTGTTTAATATTTGTATCCATCGTAAAATCGCAAATCACCTTTGAGATAAACTAACAAAATGGCGTACAGTAAACAACCTAGATGACAGATGACGATCAAACTCCGCGTGGGTGTATAGGAAAGTTGTACCAACTTAGCGATAACAGTAATTTCGAATCCCCTTTTAAACAGGATTTTTAAATGATCAATTCCCGGTATTTTCTTGACAATGTCTCAGCTGACCAATACTGCTTTTAGTTTTCTGACTTTCTTAAATCCTTCATATTCTTTCAAAAATCTGATGTGCTCCATTCACATGACTTTCTCTACATCTCTGCAACAAATTATTGTTAAAAAGCTTATTCTTCATGCTAATCGAGATAAACATCAACAGAATTTGACTTATTACTTGCTTCATTTTAAGTAGAAGGGAATACACTAGGATAAAGTGATACAATATATAACATTTTTATTCCTAAACGGCATATTTTCAATGAAAAGGCATTCTGTGCTTGCTTAAAATGTTTTGTTTCTCTACGAGTCACTTACAATAGTTTAATAAATCTAATTCAAATACATTTCAATGGAAAATGCACATCAAATCCTATATGGTTGTATGAAATAACAATATAAAGAGTTAGCCCCAACTTTTAAACAATTGGAATACGCACGTGTATCAAAGGTCGCCTTAAGCTCCTAGTGCCACATTTGTGAGTAGTGTGAAAAGGGGCAAGCAAAAGCCACTTTAGTTCTCAAGTGAAGCAAGTGATTATAAACCTGACACTTAGAAGGTATCATCCTCTACCATTCAATGGGGACAAAGTTTCACAAAAAGGTCTCATGTGTTCCAGTCACATGACTTTCTCTACATCTCTATAACAAATTAATGTTAACAAGCGTATTCTTTAATTTACTTCATGACAATCGAAAAAAAAAATTAGCAGAACTAGTCTTATTACTTGCTTCGTTTTAAGTAGAAATGAAATAAGGGAGTGCCATAGGTTAAAGTGATAGTCAAAAGCTGGTTGCTATGTGACTGAAGTTCCTTTGTTTGTATGGACACGAGTTGACAAGCTCCTGTATGAAAAAAGGATAAGTTTTTTAAAGCCGAAACCAAAAACAAGGTATATCTCAAAAACGATCAACTCCACGAAAAAAAATGTATATAACATAAGTTGTGTTTTTTGACGTGCTCTACATTTTTGTGTAGTAAGTTTTTATCCGTCTCTTATGGTTTAGAAGTTATGCAGAATTCCGTAAAAGTCATCCAGAATAAAGTAGTCTTCAGAGGCTATTCCCAGAAAATTCAAGATATATATTTTATTTGGCATGTTAATATCTTAAATATAAGAGCCATCGTTAGAGCCATGAATATATGAAAATCAAAATTTTCCAAAAAAAGTTCCATGTAAAGGGTAATTGGGAGTGGAGGGATTTTCTTGAAAATGTTCGTGTCGCATTCTTGGAGGATACCAAACTTAAATATCAAGTTTGATATTCAACGGTCTTTTCGTTTTTGTGATATACTGTCCACAGACACACACTCGTGGACCTTTTTGTAAAAATGTTTTTTTTTTTGGATCCAGGGGGATCCAAAACATATATATCCAGTGAAATCTCGCTATTGAATTTTTGAGTGGAATGCAACACCTTCTCTATACACTATGTACATAGTGCGTGTAGAGAAAGTAAAAACAATCTGAATCCTCGAGAGGAAGCAGCATTCAGAAAACTCAAAATTGTGTTCTTGATTATGACCATTAGCAGAAAATGTGTGTGGAAGAAGATATCATCGCGTCCTTGAGCGTGATATGGTGGCCCATTATCATTTGACAGTTGGTAATACACAAGAGACTGATGTACATAGTGTATAGACTGCACCCAAAAAGTCAATACTGAGATTTCAGTGGAAGTAGACGTTTTAGGGTCTCCATTTTAGAAAAAGGTCCGTAGGTAAAATGTCAAACTTTTTATCTAAGTTGATGTATCTTCCAAACATACGACACGAAGATTTTGAGAAAAATCCCCCCACAGCAAACTACCCTTTACATGGAACGTTTTTCGAAAACTTTGATTTTCTAAAAATGGCTTTAAAGATTTTGATTAAAATATCGCATATTAAAGATATTTACCTGACAAACAAAATGTATATTTTGAATTTTCTGGGAATAGCCTCTGAAGACGACTTTATTCTGAGTGAATTTTACGGAATTTTACATAACTGCTAAACCGTAAGAGATAGAAAAAAGTTACCACACAAAAAATGTAGAGCACATTAAAACACACAATTTATGGTGTATACATTTTATACGTGGAGTTGATCGTTTTTGAGATATTCCTTGTTTTTCTTCTGAGGTTCGAAAAACTTAGCTTTTCTCATACAGGAATTTGTCAACTCCTGTCTGTACAAACAAAGGAACTCCAGTCGCATAGCAACCAGCTTTTGACTATCATTTTAACCTAAGGTACTCCCTTATTTCGCTTCTGCTTAGAAGGAAGCAAGTAATAACTCTATTTCTGCTTATTTTTTCTCGATTACCATGAAGTAAACAGAATCATAAGCTTTTTAACAATAATTTGTTACAGAGATGTAGAGAAAGTCATATGAATGGAACACATCAAATTTTTTTGTCTGTCTCTTACGGTTTACTAGTTATATAAAAGTGGTCCAGAACGAAGACGTCTTCAGAAATTGAACATTTTCTTTGTCATAAAAATATCTTAAACGTAAGGTATTTTAATGAAAATCATTAGAGCCATTTTTGTGAAAAGAAAAAGGTTCCATGTAAATGGTACTTTGGTATTTAGGGGGGGGGTTCTTGAAAATGCTCGTGTCGCATCCTTGGAAGATAACAAACTTAAATGTTCCATGTAAATGGTACTTTGGCATGGGGTGGGTTTCTTGGAAATGCTAGTGTCGCATCCTTGGAAGGTACAAAATTTAAATGTTCCATTTAAATGGTACTTTGGTATTGGGGGGCGTTTCGTGAAAATGCTCGTGTCGCATCCTTGGAAGATACAAAATTTAAATGTTCCATGTAAATGTTACTTTAGTATGGGGGGGGGGTTCTTGAAAATGCACGTGTCGCAACCTTGGAAGATACAAAATTTAAATGTTCCATGTAAATGGTACTTTGGTATGGGGGGGGGGTTTGAAAATGCACGTGTCGCATCCTTGGAAGATACAAAATCTAATGTTCCATGTAAATGGTACTTTGGTATGGGGGGGTTCTTGAAAATTCTCGTGTCGCATCCTTGGAAGATAACAAACTTAAATGTTCCACGTAAATGGTACTTTGGTATGGGGGGGGGGTTTCTTGAAAATGCTCGTGTCGCATCCTTGCAAGATACAAAATTTAAATGTTCCATGTAAATGGTACTTTGGTATGGGGGGGGGTTCTTGAAAATGCTCGTGTCGTATCCTTGGAAAATAACAAACTACAATGATCCATGTAAATGGTACTTTGGTATGGGGGGGGGTTCTTGAAAATGCTCGTGTCGCATCCTTGGAAGCTACAAAATTGAAATGTTCCATTTAATGGTACTTAGGTATGAGGTGGTTTCTTCAAAATGCTCGTGTCGCATCCTTGGAAGATAACAAACTTAAAAGTTGCATGTAAATGGTACTTTGGTATGAGGGGGGGGTTCTTGAAAATGCTCGTGTCGAATCTTTGCAATAAAACAAACTTAAATGTTCCATGGAAATGGTACTTTGGATGGGGGGGGGGTTCTTGAAAATGCTCGTGTCGCATCCTTGGTAGATACCAAACTTAAATGTTCCATGTAAATGGTACTTTGGTATGGGGGGGGGTTCTTGAAAATACTCGTGTTGCATCCTTGGAGGATACAAAATTTAAATGTTCCATGTAAATGGTAATTTGGTATGGGGGGCGGATTTCTTGAAAATGCTGGTGTCGCATCCTTGGAAGACAACAAACTTAAAAGTTGCATGTAAATGGTACTTTGGTATGGGGGGAGGGTTCTTGAAAATGTTCGTGTCGTATCCTTGGAAGAAACCAAACTTAAATGTTCCATGTAAATGGTACTTTGGTATGGGGGGGGGTTCTTGAAAATGCTCGTGTCGCATCCTTTGAAGACACCAAACTTAAATGTTCCATGTAAATGGTACCTTGGTATGGGGGGGGGGGGTTCTTGAAGACTCTCGTGTCGCATCCTTGGAAGACATTAAACTTAAATGTTCGATGAAAATGGTACTTTGTTATGGGGGGGGGTTTCTTGAAAATGCTCGTGTCGCATCCTTGGAAGACACCAAAATTAAAAGTTCCATGTAAATGGTACTTTGGAATGGGGGGGGGGGCTCTTGAAAATGCTCGTGTCGCATCCTTGGAAGATACAAAATTTGAATGTTCCATGTAAATGGTACTTTGGTATGGGGCGGGGATTTCTTGAAAATTCTCGTGTCGCATCCTTGGAAGATACCAAACTTAAATGTTCCATGTAAATGGTACTTTGGTATGGTAGGGTTTTTTTTTTAAAATTCTCGTGTCGCATCCTTGGAAGATAACAAACTTAAATCTTCCATGTAAATTGTACTTTGCTATGGGGGGGGGTTCTTGAAAATGCTCGTGTCGCATCCTTGGAAGATACAAAATTTAAATGTTCCATGTAAATGGTACTTTGGTATGGAAGGGGGGTTCTTGAAAATGATCATGTCGCATCCTTGGAAGATAACAAATTTACATATTCCATGTAAATGGTACCTTTGCATGGGGGGTTTCTTGAAAATGCTCGAGTCGCATCCTTGGAAGATACCAAACTTAAAAGTTGCATGTAAATGGTACTTTGGTTTGGGGGGGGGTTTCTTGAAAATGCTCGTGTCGCATCCTTTGAAGACACCAAACTTAAATGTTCCATGTAAATGGTACTTTGTTATGGGGGGGGTTTGAAAATGCTCGTGTCGCATCCTTGGAAGATACCAAACTTAAATGTTCCATGTAAATGGTACTTTGGTATGGGTGGGGTTTCTTGAAAAAGCTCGTGTCGCATCTTTGGAAGACACCAAACTTAAATGTTCCATGTAAATGGTACTTTGGTATGGGGGGGGGTTTGAAAGTGCTCGTGTCGCATCTTTGGAAGACACCAAACTTAAATGTTCCATGTAAATGGTACTTTGGTATGGGGGGGGTTTCCTGAAAATGTTCGTGTCGAATCCTTGGAAGATACAAAGTTTAATGTTCCATGTAAATGGTACCTTGGTATGGGGGGGTTTCTTCAAAATGGCTGTGTCGCATCCTTGGAAGATGACAAACTTAAAAGTTCCATGTAAATGGTACTTTGGTATGGGGGGGTTTTCTTGAAAATGTTCGTGTCGTTAACTTGGATGACACAAAATTTAAATGTTCCATGTAAATGGTACTTTGGCATGGGGTTGGTTTCTTGAAAAGGCTCGTGTCGCATTCTTGGAAGATACAAAATTTAAATGTTCCATTTAAATGGTACTTTGGTATGGGGGGGGTTTCTTGAAAATGCTCTTGTCGCTTCCTTGGAAGATACCAATCTTAAATGTTCCATATAAATGGTACTTTGGTACGGGGGGGGGATTTCTTGAAAATGCTCGTGGGGCATCCTTGGAAGATAACAAATTTAAATGTTCCATGTAAATGGTACTTTGGCATGGGGGTGTTTCTTGAAAATACTCATGTCGCATCCTGGAAGATAAAACATTTAAATGTTCCATGTAAATGGTACTATGGTGTGGGAGGGGATTTCTTGAAAATGCTCCTGTCGCATTCTTGGAAGATACCAAACTTAAATGTTCCATGTAAATGGTACTTTGGTATGGGGAGGGGTTATTGACAATTCTCGTGACGCATCCTTGGAAGACACCAAACTTAAATGTTCCATGTAAATGGTACTTTGTTATGGGGGGGGGTTTGAAAATGCTCGTGTCACATCCTTGGAAAATGCCAAACTTAAATGTTCCATGTAAATGGTATTTTGGTATGGGGGGGGGGTTTCTTGAAAATGCTCGTTTCGCAACCTTGGGTGATACAAAATTTAAATGTTCCATGTAAATGGTACTTTGGCATGGGGGTGGTTTCTTGAAAATGCTCGTGTCGCATCCTTGGAAGATACCAAACTTAAATGTTCCATGTAAATGGTACTTTGGTATGGGGGGGGGGGTTCTTGAAAATGGTCGTGTCGCATCCTTGGAAGATGCCAAATTTAAATATTCCATGTAAATGGTTCTTTGGTATGGGGTGGGGGGTTCTTGAAAATGCTCGTGTCGCATCTTTGGAAGATAAGAAACTTAAATGTTCCATGTAAATGGTACTATGGTATGGTGGGGGATTTCTTGAAAATGCTCGTGTCGCATCCTTGGAATACACCAAACTTAAATGTTCCATGTAAATGGTACTTTGTTATGGGTGGGGGGTTTGAAAATGCTCGTGTCACATCCTTGGAAGATACCAAACTTAAATGTTCCATGTAAATGGTATTTTGGTATGGGGGGGGGGTTTCTTGAAAATGCTCGTTTCGCAACCTTGGATGATACAAAATTTAAATGTTCCATGTAAATGGTACTTTGGCATAGGGGTGGTTTCTTGAAAATGCTCGTGTCGCTTCCTCGGAAGAAAAAAATGTAAATGTTCCACGTAAATGGTACTTAGGTATGGGGGGGGTTTTGTTGAAAATGCTCGTGTCGCATCCTTGGAAGACACCAAACTTAAATGTTCCATGTAAATGGTACTATGTTATGGGGGGTTTGAAAATGCTCGTGTCGCATCCTTGGAAGATACCAAACTTAAATGTTCCATGTAATTGGTACTTTGGTATGGGTGGGGTTTTTTGAATATGCTCGTGTCGCATCTTTGGAAGACACCCAACTTAAATGTTCCATGTAAATGGTACTTTGGTATGGGGGGGGGGTTTGAAAGTGCTCGTGTCGCATCTTTGGAAGACACCAAACTTAAATGTTCCATGTAAATGGTACTTTGGTATGGGGGGGGGGGTTCCTGAAAATATTCGTGTCGCATCCTTGGAAGATACAAAGTTTAATGTTCCATGTAAATGGTACTTTGGTATGGGGGGGTTTCTTGAAAATGCTCGTGTCGCATCCTTGGAAGATAACTAACTTAAAAGTTCCATGTAAATGGTACTTTGGTATTGGGGAGTTTTCTTGAAAATGTTCGTGTCGCTAACTTGGATGACACAAAATTTAAATGTTCCATGTAAATGGTACTTTGGCAAGGGGTTGGTTTCTTGAAAAGGCTCGTGTCGCATTCTTGGAAGATACAAAATTTAAATGTTCCATGTAAATGATACTTTGGTATGGGGGGGGGGGTTTCTTGAAAATGCTCTTGTCGCTTCCTTGGAAGATACCAAACTTAAATGTTCCATGTAAATGGTACTTTGGTATGGGGGGGGGATTTCTTGAAAATGCTCGTGGGGCATCCTTGCAAGATAACAAATTTAAATGTTCCATGTAAATGGTACTTTGGTATGGGAGGGGTGTTTTGTTGAAAATACTCGTGTCGCATGCTTGGAAGATACCAAACTTAAATGTTCCATGTAAATGGTACTTTGGTATGGGGGGGGGGGGTTTTGAAAATGGTCGTGTCGCATCCTTGGTAGATGCCAAATTTAAATATTCCGTGTAAATGGTACTTTGGGATGGGGTGGGGTTCTTGAAAATGCTCGTGTCGCATCTTTGGAAGATAAGAAATTTAAATGTTCCATGTAAATGGTACTTTGGCATGGGGGTGTTTCTTGAAAATGCTCATGTCGCATCCTTGGAAGATAAAACATTTAAATGTTCCATGTAAATGGTACTATGGTATGGGGGGGCGATTTCTTGAAAATGCTCCTGTCGCATTCTTGGAAGATACCAAACTTAAATGTTCCATGTAAATGGTACTTTGGTATGGGGAGGGGTTATTGAAAATTCTCGTGACGCATCCCTGGAAGTCACCAAACTTAAATGTTTCATGTAAATGGTACTTTGTTATGGGGATGGGGTTTGAAAATGCTCGTGTCACATCCTTGGAAGATGCCAAACTTAAATGTTCCATGTAAATGTTATTTCGGTATGGGGGGGGGGGATTTCTTGAAAATGCTCGTTTCGCAACCTTGGGTGATAAAAAATTTAAATGTTCCATGTAAATGGTACTTTGGTATGGGGTTGGGGGGGGGTTTCCTGAAAATGCTCGTGTCGCTTCCTTGGAAGATACCAAACTTAAATGTTCCTTGTAAATGGTACGATTGTATGGCGGGGGGATTTCTTGAAAATGCGGATGGGGCATCCTTGGATGATAACAATTTTAAATGTTCCATGTAAATGGTACCTTGGTATGGGAAGGTGATCTTGAAAATGCTGGTGTTGCATCCTTGGAAGATGCCAAATTTAAATATTCCATGTAAATGGTACTTTGGTATGGGGGGGGGGTTCTTAAAAATGCTCGTGTCGCATCCTTGGAAGATAAGAAACTTAAATGTTCCATGTAAATGGTACTTTGGCATGGGGGGTTTCTTGAAAATGCTCGTGTCGCATCCTTGGAAGATAAAACATTTAAATGTTCCATGTAAATGGTACTTTGGTGTGGGGGGGGGGATTTCTTGAAAATGCTCGTGTCGCATTCTTGGAAGATACCAAACTTAAATGTTCCATGTAAACGGTACTTTGGTATGGGGAGGGGTAATTGAAAATTCTCGTGACGCATCCTTGGAAGACACCAAACTTAAATGTTCCATGTAAATGGTACTTTGTTATGATGGGGGGTTTGAAAATGCTCGTGTCACATCCTTGGAAGATACCAAACTTAAATGTTCCATGTAAATAGTACTTTGGTATGGGGGGGGTATCTTGAAAATGCTCCTGTCGCATCCTTGGAAGATAACAAACTTAAATGTTCCACGTAAATGGTACTTTGGTATGGGGGGGGGGGTTCTCTAAAATGCCCGTGTCGCATCCTTGGAAGATACCAAACTTAAATGTTCCATGTAAATGGTACTTTGTTATGGGGGGGGGGGTTTGAAAATGCTCGTGTCACATCCTTGGAAGATGCCAAACTTAAATGTTCCATGTAAATGGTATTTTGGTATGGGGGGGGGTTTCTTGAAAATACTCGTTTCGCAACCTTGGGTGATACAAAATTTAAATGTTCCATGTAAATGGTACTTTGGCATGGGGGTGGTTTCTTGAAAATGCTCGTGTCGCTTCCTAGAAAGATAAAAAATTTAAATGTTCCATGTAAATGGTACTTTGGTATGGGGGGGGGTTTCCTGAAAATGCTCGTGTCGCTTCCTTGGAAGATACCAAACTTAAATGTTCCTTGTAAATGGTACGTTTGTATGGGGGGGGATTTCTTGAAAATGCTGATGGGGCATCCTTGGATGATAACAATTTTAAATGTTCCATGTAAATGGTACTTTGGTATGGGAAGGTGTTCTTGAAAATGCTTGTGTTGCATCCTTGGAAAATGTCAAATATAAATGTTCCATGTAAATGGTATTTTGGTATGGGGGGCGGGGTTTCTTGAAAATGCTCGTTTCGCATCCTTGGCAGATAAAAAATTTAAATGTTCCATGTAAATGGTACTTTGTTATGGGGGGGTTTTGTTGAAAATGCTCGTGTCGCATTCTTGAAAGATACCAAACTTTAATGTTCCATGTAAATGGTACTTAGGTATGGGGGGGGGGTTCTTGAAAATTCTCGTGACGCATACTTGGAAGACCTCAAACTTAAATGTTCCATGTAAATGCTACTTTGTTATGGGGGGGGTTTGAAAAAGCTCGTGTCGCATCCATGGAAGATACCAAACTTAAATGTTCCACGCAAATGGTACTTTGGTATGGGGGAGGGGTTCTTGAAAATGCTCGTGTCGCATCTTTGGAAGACACCAAACTTAAATTTTCCATGTAAATGGTACTTTGGTATGGGGGGGGGCGTTCCTGAAAATGTTCGTGTCGCATCCATGGAAGATACAAAATTTAATGTTCCATGTAAATTGTACTTTGGTATGGGGGAGGGGTTTCTTGAACATGCTCGTGTCGCATCCTTGAAAGACAACAAACTCAAAAGTTCCATGTAAATGGTACTTTGGTATGGGGGGAATAACTTGAAAATGGTCGTGTCGCATCCTTGGAAGATACAAAATTTACAGGTTCCATGTAAATGGTTCTTTGGTATGGGGGAGTTATCTTGAAAATGCTCGTGGGGCATCCTTGAAAGAAAGTAAATTTAAATGTTTCATGTAAATGGTACTTTGGTATGGGGGGGTTTTGTTGCAAATGCTCGTGTCGCATCCTTGGAAGACACCAAACTTAAATGTTCCATGTAAATGGTACTTTGTTATGGGGGGGGGGTGTTTGAAAATGCTCTTGCCGCATCCTTGGACGATACCAAACTTAAATGTTCCATGTAAATGGTACTTTGGTATGGGGGGGGGGTTTCTTGAAAATGCTCGTGTCGCATCTTTGGAAGACACCAAACTTAAATGTTCCATGTAAATGGTACTTTGGTATGGGGGGGGGGTTTAAAATGCTCGTGTCGCAAACTTTGATGATACAAAATTTAAATGTTCCATGTAAATGGTACTTTGGCCTGGGGGTTGTTCCTTGAAAATGCTCGTGTCGCACCCTTGGAAGATTCAAAATTTAAATGTTCCATGTAAATGGTACTTTGGTATGGGGGGGGGGTTTCATGAAAATGCTCGTGTCGCTTCCTTGGAAGATACCAAATTTAAATGTTCCATGTAAATGGTACTTTCTTATGGGGGGGTTTTGTTGAAAATGCACGGGTCGCATCCTTGGAAGATAACAAACTTAAATGTCCCATGTAAATGGTATTTGGAAAGGGGGGGGGGGCTCTTAAAAATGCTCGTGTCGCATCCTTGGAAGACGCCAAATTTAAATGTTCCATGTAAATGGTACTTTGGTATGGGGGGGGGTTCTTGAAAATGCTCGTGACGCATCCTTGGAAGATAAGAAACTTAAATGTACCATGTAAATTGGACTTTGGCATGGGGGGTTTCTTGAAAATGCTCGTGTCGCATCCTTGGAAGATAAAGAATTTAAATGTTGCATGTAAATGGTACTTTGGTATTGGGGGCTTTTGTTGAAAATGCTCGTGTCGCATCTTTGGAAGACACCCAACTTAAATGTTCCATGTAAATGGTACTTTGGTATGGGGGGGGGTTCGAAAGTGCTCTTGTCGCATCTTTGGAAGACACCAAATTTAAATGTTCCATGTTAATGGTACTTTGGTATGGGGGGGGTTTGTTGAATATGCGCGTGTCGCATCCTTGGAAGATACCAAACTTAAATGTTCCATGGAAATGGTACTTTGGTATGGGGGGGGGGGTTTCTTGAAAATGCTCGTGTCGCATCCTTGGAAGATAACAAACTTAAAAGTTCCATGTAAATGGTACTTTGGTATGGGGGAGTTTTCTTGAAAATGTTCGTGTCACTAACTTGGATGACACAAAATTTAAATGTTCCATGTAAATGGTACTTTGGCATGGGGTTGCTTTCTTTAAAAGGCTCGTGTCGCATTCTTGGAAGATACAAAATTTAAATGTTCCATGTAAATGGTACTTTGGTATGGGGGGGGGGGTTCTTGAAAATGCTCTTGTCGCTTCCTTGGAAGATACCAAACTTGAATGTTCCATGTAAATGGTACTTTGTATGGGGGGGATTTCTTGAAAATGCTCGTGGGGCATCCTTGGAAGATAACAAATTTAAATGTTCCATGTAAATGGTACTTTGGTATGGGGGGGTTTGTTGAAAATACTCGTGTCGCATCCTTGGAAGATACCAAACTTAAATGTTCCATGTAAATGGTACTTTGGTATGGGGGAGGGTTTTTGAAAATGGTCGTGTCGCATCCTTGGAAGATGCCAAATTTAAATATTCCATGTAAATGGTACTTTGTTATGGGGTTGGTTTCTTGAAAATGCTCGTGTCGCATCCTTGGAAGATAAGAAACTTAAATGTTCCATGTAAATGGTACTTTGGCATGGGGGTGTTTCTTGAAAATGCTCATGTCGCATCCTTGGAAGATAAAACATTTAAATGTTCCATGTAAATGGTACTATGGTATGGGGGGGGGATTTCTTGAAAATGCTCCTGTCGCATTCTTGGAAGATACCAAACTTAAATGTTCCATGTAAATGGTACTTTGGTATGGGGAGGGGTTATTGAGAATTCTCGTGACGCATCCTTGGAAGACACCAAACTTAATGTTCCATGTAAATGGTACTTTGTTATGGGAGGGGTTTGAAAATGCTCGTGTCACATCCTTGGAAGATGCCAAACTTAAATGTTCCATGTAAATGGTATTTTGGTATGGGGGGGATTTCTTGAAAATGCTCGTTTCGCAACCTTGGGTGATAAAAAATTTAAATGTTCCATGTAAATGGTACTTTGGCATGGGGGTGGCTTCTTGAAAATGCTCGTGTCGCTTCCTAGAAAGATAAAAAATTTAAATGTTCCATGTAAATGGTACTTTGGTATGGGGGGGGGGGTTTCCTGAAAATGCTCGTGTCGCTTCCTTGGAAGATACCAAAATTAAATGCTCCTTGTAAATGGTACGATTGTATGGGGGGGGGATTTCTTGAAAATGCGGATGCGGCATCCTTGGATGATAACAATTTTAAATGTTCCATGTAAATGGTACTTTGATATGGGAAGGTGTTCTTGAAAATGCTTGTGTTGCATCCTTGGAAAATGTCAAATAGAAATGTTCGATGTAAATGGTACTTTGGTATGGGGGGGTATCTTCAAAATGCTCGTGTCGGATCCTTGGAAGATAAGAAACTAAAATGTTCCATGCAAATGGATCTTTGGCATGGGCGGGTTTCTTGAAAATGCTCGTGTGGCATCCTTGGAAGATAAAAAATTTAAATGTTCCATGTAAACGGTACTTTGTTATGGGGTTGGTTCCTTGAAAATGCTCGTGTCGCATCCTTGGAAGATAAAACGTTTAAATGTTGCATGTAAATGGTACTTTGGTATGGCGGGGTTTTGTTGAAAATGCTCGTGTCGCATCCTTGGAAGACACCAAATTTAAATGTTCCATGTAAATGGTACTTTGTTATGGGGGGGTTTGAAAATGCTCGTGTCGCATCTTTGGAAGACACCAAACTTAAATGTTCCATGTAAATGGTACTTTAGTACGGGGGGGGGTCCTGAAAATATTCGTGTCGCATCTTTGGAAGACACCAAACTTAAATATTCCATGTAAATGGTACTTTGGTATGGGGGGGGGGTTTGAAAATGCTCGTGTCACTTCTTTGGAAGACACGAAACTTAAAAGTTCCATGTAAATGGTACTTTGGTATGTGGGGGGGGGGGGGTCCTGAAAATGTTCGTGTCGCATCCTTGGAAGATACAAAGTTTAGTGTTCCATGTAAATGGTACTTTTGTATGGGGGGGGGTTTCTTGAAAATGCTCGTGTCGCATCCTTGGAATATAACAAACTTAAAAGTTCCATGTAAATGGCACTTTGGTATGGGGGGGGGCTTTCCTGAAAATGTTCGTGTCGCAACCTTGGATGACACAAAATTTAAATGTTCCATGTAAATGGTACTTTGGCATGGGGGTGGTTTCTTGAAAATGCTCGTCTCGCATCCTAGGAAGATACAAAATGTAAATGTTCCATGTAAATGGTACTTTGGTGTGGGGGGGGGTTTGTTGAATATGCGCATGTCGCATCCTTGGAAGATACCAAACTTAAATGTTCCATGGAAAGGGTACTTTGGTATGGGGCGGGGGTTCTTGAAAATGCTCGTGTCGCATCCTTGGAAGATAAGAAACTTAAATGTTCCATGTAAATGGTACTTTGGCATGGGGGGGTTTCTTGAAAATGCTTGTGTCGCATCCTTGGAAGATAAAACATTTAAATGTTCCATGTAAATGGTACTTTGGTGTGGGGGGGATTTCTTGAAAATCCTCGTGTCGCATTCTTGGAAGATACCAAACTTAAATGTTCCATGTAAACGGTACTTTGGTATGGGGAGGGGTAATTGAAAATTCTCGTGACGCATCCTTGGAAGACACCAAACTTAAATGTTCCATGTAAATGGTACTTTGTTATGATGGGGGGTTTGAAAATGCTCGTGTCACATCCTTGGAAGATACCAAACTTAAATGTTCCATGTAAATGGTACTTTGGTATGGGGGGGGTATCTTGAAAATGCTCGTGTCGCATCCTTGGAAGATAACAAACTTAAATGTTCCACGTAAATGGTACTTTGGTATGGGGGGGGGGTTTCTCTAAAATGCCCGTGTCGCATCCTTGGAAGATACCAAACTTAAAAGTTCCATGTAAACGGTACTTTGGTATGGGGAGGGGTTATTGAAAATTCTGGTGACGAATCCTTGGAAGACACCAAACTTAAATGTTCCATGTAAATGGTAATTTGTTAAGGGGGGGGTTTGAAAATGCTCGTGTCATATCCTTGGAAGATGCCAAACTTAAATGTTCCATGTAAATGGTATTTTGGTATGGGGGGGGGGTTTCTTGAAAATGCTCGTTTCGCAACCTTGGGTGATACAAAATTTAAATGTTCCATGTAAATGGTACTTTGGCATGGGGGTGGTTTCTGGAAAATGCTCGTTTAGCTTCCTAGAAAGATAAAAAATTTAAATGTTCCATGTAAATGGTACTTTGGTATTGGGGGGGTTTCCTGAAAATGCTCGTGTCGCTTCCTTGGAAGATACCAAACTTAAATGTTCCATGTAAATGGTACTTTGGTATGGGGGGGGGGTTTCCTGAAAATGCTCGTGTCGCTTCCTTGGAAGATACCAAACTTAAATGTTCCTTGTAAATGGTACGTTTGTATGGGGGGGGGGATTTCTTGAAAATGATGATGGGGCATCCTTGGATGATAACAATTTTAAATGTTCCATGTAAATGGTACTTTGGTATGGGAAGGTGTTCTTGAAAATGCTTGTGTTGCATCCTTGGAAAATGTCAAATATAAATGTTCCATGTAAATGGTATTTTGCTATGGGGGGGGGGGGTTTCTTGAAAATGCTCGTTTCGCAACCTTGGGTGATACAAAACTTAAATGTTCCATGTAAATGGATCTTTGGCATGGGGGGGTTTCTTGAAAATGCTCGTGTCGCATCCTTGGAAGATAACAAATTTAAATGTTCCATGTAAATGGTACTTTCTTATGGGGGAGTTTTGTTGAAAATGCACGGGTCGCATCCTTGGAAGATAACAAACTTAATTGTCCCATGTAAATGGTATTTGGAAAGGGGGGGGGGCTCTTAAAAATGCTCGTGTCGCATCCTTGGAAGACGCCAAATTTAAATGTTCCATGTAAATGGTACTTTGGTATGGGGGGGGTTTTCTTGAAAATGCTCGTGACGCATCCTTGGAAGATAAGAAACTTAAATGTACCATGTAAATGGGACTTTGGCATGGGTGGGTTTCTTGAAAATGCTCGTGTCGCATCCTTGGAAGATAAAAAATTTAAATGTTCCATGTAAATGGTACTTTGGTAGGGGGGGCTTTTGTTGAAAATGCTCGTGTCGCATCCTTGGAAGACACCAAACTTAAATGTTCCATGTAAATGGTACTTTGTTATGGGGGGAGGGTTTGAAAATGCTCGTGTCACATCTTTGGAAGACGCCAAACTTAAATGTTCCATGTAAATGGTACTTTGGTATGTGGGGGGGTTTCCTGAAAATGTTCGTGTCGCATCCTTGGAAGATACAAAGCTTAATGTTCCATGTAAATGGTACTTTGGTTATGGGGTGTGTTTCTTGAAAATGCTCGTGTGGCATCTTTGGAAGACACCAAACATAAATGCTCCATTTAATGGTACTTTGATATGGGGGGGGGTTCCTTAAAAGGTTCGTGTCGCATCCTTGGAAGATACAAAGTTTAATGTTCCATGTAAATGGTTTTTTGGTATGGGGGGGGGGTTCTTGAAAATGCTCGTGTCGCATCCTTGGAAGATAACTAACTTAAAAGTTCCATGTAAATGGTACTTTGGTATGGGGGGGATTTCTTGAAAATGCTCTTGGGTCATCCTTGGAAGATAATAAATTTAACTGTTCCATGTAAATGGTACTTTGGTATGGGGGGGTTTTGTTGAAAATGCTCGTGTCGCATTCTTGGAAGATACCAAACTTAAATGTTCCAAGTAAATGGTACTTTCGTATGGGGGGGGGATGTTTTCTTGAAAATGCTCGTGTCGCATCCTTGGAAGATAACAAACTTAAAAGTTCCATGTAAATGGTACTTTGGTATGGGGGGGTTTTCTTGAAAATGCTCGTGTCGCAACCGTGGATGATACAAAATTTAAATGTTTCATGTAAATGGTACTTTGTTATGGGGTTGGTTTCTTGAAAATGCTCGTGTCGCATCCTTGGAAGATAAAACGTTTAAATGTTGCATGTAAATGGTACTTTGGTATGGGGGGGTTTTGTTGAAAATGCTCGTGTCGCATCCTTGGAAGACACCAAACTTAAATGTTCCATATAAATGGTACTTTGTTATGGGGGGGTTTGAAAATGCTCGTGTCGCATCCTTGGAAGATACCAAACTTAAATGTTCCATGTAAATGGTTCTTTGGTGTGGGGGAGGGTTCTTGAAAATGCTCGTGTCGCATCTTTGGAAGATACCAAACTTAAATGTTCCATGTAAATGGTACTTTGGTGTGGGGGAGGGTTCTCTAAAATGCTCGTGTCGCATATTTGGAAGACACCAAACTTAAATGTTCCATGTTAATGGTACTTTGGTATGGGGGGGTTTGAAAATGCTCGTGTCGCATCTTTGGAAGACACCAAACTTAAATGTTCCATGTAAATGGTACTTTGGTATGGGGGGGGGGGGTTCCTGAAAATGTTCGTTTCGCATCTTTGGAAGACACCAAACTTAAATATTCCATGTAAATGGTACTTTGGTATGGGGGGGGGTTTAAAATGCTCGTGTCACATCTTTGGAAGACACGAAACTTAAATGTTCCAAGTAAATGGTACTTTGGTATGTGGGGGGGGGGGTTCCTGAAAATGTTCGTGTCGCATCCTTTGAAGATACAAAGTTTAATGTTCCATGTAAATGGTACATTGGTATGGGGGGGGTTTCTTGAAAATGCTCGTGTCGCATCCTTGGAATATAACAAACTTAAAAGTTCCATGTAAATGGTACTTTGGTATGGGGGGGGGGGGTTTCCTGAAAATGTTAGTGTCGCAACCTTGGAAGACACCAAACTTAAATGTTCCATGTAAATGGTACCTTGTTATGATGGGGGGTTTGAAAATGCTCGTGTCACATGCTTGGAAGATACCAAACTTAAATGTTCCATGTAAATGGTACTTTGGTATGGGGGGGGGGGTATCTTGAAAATGCTCCTGTCGCATCCTTGGAAGATAACAAACTTAAATGTTCCACGTAAATGGTACTTTGGTATGGGGGGGGGGGGTTTCTCTAAAATGCCCGTGTCGCATCCTTGGAAGATACCAAACTTAAAAGTTCCATGTAAATGGTACTTTGGTATGGGGAGAGGTTATTGAAAATTCTGGTGACGCATCCTTGGAAGACACCAAACTTAAATGTTCCATGTAAATGGTACCTTGTTATGGGGGGGGGTTTGAAAATGCTCGTGTCACATCCTTGGAAGATGCCAAACTTAAATGTTCCAGGTAAATGGTATTTTGGTATGGGGGGGGTTTCTTGAAAATGCTCGTTTCGCAACCTTGGGTGATACAAAATTTAAATGTTCCATGTAAATGGTACTTTGGCATGGGGGTGGTTTCTTGAAAATGCTGGTGTCGCTTCCTATAAAGATAAAAAATTTAAATGTTCCATGTAAATGGTACTTTGGTATGGGGGGGGGGTTTCCTGAAAATGCTCGTGTCGCTTCCTTGGAAGATACCAAACTTAAATGTTCCTTGTAAATGGTACGTTTGTATGGGGGGGGGATTTCTTGAAAAATCTGATGGGGCATCCTTGGATGATAACAATTTTAAATGTTCCATGTAAATGGTACTTTGGTATGGGAAGGTGTTCTTGAAAATGCTTGTGTTGCATCCTTGGAAAATGTCAAATATAAATGTTTCATGTAAATGATATTTTGGTATGGGGGGGGGGGTTTCTTGAAAATGCTCGTTTCGCAACCTTGGGTGATACAAAGCTTAAATGTTCCATGTAAATGGATCTTTGGCATGGGGGGTTTCTTGAAAATGCTCGTGTCGCATCCTTGGAAGATAAAAAATTTAAATGTTCCATGTAAATGGTACTTTGTTATGGGGGGGTTTTGTTGAAAATGCTCGTGTCGCATTCTTGGAAGATACCAAACTTTAATATTCCATGTAAATGGTACTTTGGTATGGGGGGGGGGTTCTTGAAAATTCTCGTGACGCATCCTTGGAAGACCTCAAACTTAAATGTTCCATGTAAATGCTACTTTGTTATGGGGGGGTTTGAAAAAGCTCGTGTCGCATCCATGGAAGATACCAAACTTAAATGTTCCACGCAAATGGTACTTTGGTATGGGGGGGGTTCTTGAAAATGCTCGTGTCGCATCTTTGGAAGACACTAAACTTAAATTTTCCATGTAAATGGTACTTTGGTATGGGGGGGGGCGTTCCTGAAAATGTTCGTGTCGCATCTATGGAAGATACAAAATTTAATGTTCCATGTAAATTGTACTTTGGTATGGGGGGGGTTTCTTGAACATACTCGTGTCGCATCCTTGAAAGACAACAAACTCAAAAGTTCCATGTAAATGGTACTTTGGTATGGGGGGAATAACTTGAAAATGGTCGTGTCGCATCCTTGGAAGATCACCAAAATTTACAGGTTCCATGTAAATGGTTCTTTGGTATGGGGGAGTTTTCCATGAAAATGCTCGTACGGCATCCTTGAAAGAAAATAAATTTAAATGTTTCATGTAAATGGTACTTTTTTATGGGGGGGTTTTGTTGCAAATGCTCGTGTCGCATCCTTGGAAGACACCAAACTTAAATGTTCCATGTAAATGGTACTTTGTTATGGGGGGGGGGTTAGAAAATGCTCTTGTCGCATCCTTGGACGATACCAAACTTAAATGTTTCCATGTAAATGGTACTTTGGTATGGGGGGGGGGTTCTTGAAAATGCTCGTGACGCATCTTTGGAAGACACCAAATTTAAATGTTCCATGTAAATGGTACTTTGGTATGGGGGGGGGTTTAAAATGCTCGTGTCGCAAACTTGGATGATACAAAATTTAAATGTTCCATGTAAATGGTACTTTGGCATGGGGGTGGTTCCTTGAAAATGCTCGTGTCGCACCCTTGGAAGATTCAAAATTTAAATGTTCCATGTAAATGGTACTTTGGAATGGGGGGGGTTTCATGAAAATGCTCGTGTCGCTTCCTTGGAAGATACCAAACTTAAATGTTCCATGTAAATGGTACTTTGTATGGGGGGGTTTTGTTGAAAATGCACGGGTCGCATCCTTGGAAGTTAACAAACTTAAATGTCCCATGTAAATGGTATTTGGAAAGGGGGGGGGGGCTCTTAAAAATGCTCGTGTCGCATCCTTGGAAGACGCCAAATTTAAATGTTCCATGTAAATGGTACTTTGGTATGGGGGGGGGGTTCTTGAAAATGCTCGTGACGCATCCTTGGAAGATAAGAAACTTAAATGTACCATGTAAATGGGACTTTGGCATGGGTGGGTTTCTTGAAAATGCTCGTGTCGCATCCTTGGAAGATAAAAAATTTAAATGTTCCATGTAAATGGTACTTTAGTAGGGGGGGGGGTTTGTTGAAAATGCTCGTGTCGCATCCTTGGAAGACACCAAACTTAAATGTTCCTTGTAAATGGTACTTTGTTATGGGGGGGGTTTGAAAATGCTCGTGTCGCATCCTTGGAAGATACCAAACTTAAATGTTCCATGTAAATGGTTCTTTGGTGTGGGGGGGGGGGTATCTTGAAAATGCTCGTGTCGCATCCTTGGAAGATACCAAACTTAAATGTTCCATGTAAATGGTTCTTTGGTGTGGGGGAGGGTTCTTGAAAATGCTCGTGTCGCATCTTCGGAAGACACCAAACTTAAATATTCCATGTAAATGGTACTTTGGTATGGGGGGGGGGTTTAAAATGCTCGTGTCACATATTTGGAAGACACGCCACTTAAATGTTCAATGTAAATGGTACTTTGGTTTGTGGGGGGGGGTTCCTGAAAATGTTCGTGTCGCATCCTTGGAAGATACAAAGTTTAATGTTCCATGTAAATGGTACTTTGGTATGGGGGGTTTCTTGAAAATGCTCGTGTCGCATCCTGGAATATAACAAACTTAAAAGTTCCATGTAAATGGTACTTTGGTATGGGGGGGGGTTTCCTGAAAATGTTCGTGTCGCAACCTTGGATGACACAAAATTTAAATGTTCCATGTAAATGGTACTTTGGCATGGGGGTGGATTCTTGAAAATGCTCGTCTCGCATCTGAGGAAGATACAAAATTTAAATGTTCCATGTAAATGGTACTTTGGTATGGGGGGGGGGTTCTTGAAATGCTCTTGTCGCTTCCTTGAAAGGTACCAAACTTAAATGTTCCATGTAAATGGTACTTTGGTATGGGGGGGATTTCTTGAAAATGCTCGTTGTGTATCCTTGGAAGATAACAAATTTAAATGTTCCATGTAAATGGTACTTTGGTATGGGGGGGGGTTGTTGAATATGCGCGTGTCGCATCCTTGGAAGATACTTAACTTAAATGTTCCATGGAAATGGTACTTTGGTATGGGGGGGGGGTTCTTGAAAATGCTCGTGTCGCATCCTTGGAAGATAAGAAACTTAAATGTTCCATGTAAATGGTATTTTGGCATGGGGGGGTTTCTTGAAAATGCTCGTGTCGCATCTTGGAAGATAAAACATTGAAATGTTCCATGTAAATGGCACTTTGGTGTGGGGGGGGGATTTCTTGAAAATGCTCGTGTCGCATTCTTGGAAGATACCAAACTTAAATGTTCCATGTAAACGGTACTTTGGTATGGTTAGGGGTTATTGAAAATTCTCGTGACGCATCCTTGGAAGACACCAAACTTAAATGTTCCATGTAAATGGTACTTTGTTATGATGGGGGGTTTGAAAATGCTCGTGTCACATCCTTGGAAGATACCACCAAACTTAAATGTTCCATGTAAATGGTACTTTGGTATGGGGTGGGGGTATCTTGAAAATGCTCGTGTCGCATCCTTGGAAGATAACAAACTTAAATGTTCCATGTAAATGGTACTTTCTTATGGGGGAGCTTTGTTGAAAATGCACGGGTCGCATCCTTGGAAGATAACAAACTTAATTGTCCCATGTAAATGGTATTTGGAAAGGGGGGGGGGGGCTCTTAAAAATGCTCGTGTCGCATCCTTGGAAGACGCCAAATTTAAATGTTCCATGTAAATGGTACTTTGGTATGGGGGGGGGTTTTCTTGAAAATGCTCGTGACGCATCCTTGGAAGATAAGAAACTTAAATGTACCATGTAAATGGGACTTTGGCATGGGTGGGTTTCTTGAAAATGCTCGTGTCGCATCCTTGGAAGATAAAAAATTTAAATGTTCCATGTAAATGGTACTTTGGTAGGGGGGGGCTTTTGTTGAAAATGCTCGTGTCGCATCCTTGGAAGACACCAAACTTAAATGTTCCATGTAAATGGTACTTTGTTATGGGGGGAGGGTTTGAAAATGCTCGTGTCACATCTTTGGAAGACACCAAACTTAAATGTTCCATGTAAATGGTACTTTGGTATGTGGGGGGGTTTCCTGAAAATGTTCGTGTCGCATCCTTGGAAGATACAAAGTTTAATGTTCCATGTAAATGGTACTTTGGTTATGGGGTGTGTTTCTTGAAAATGCTCGTGTGGCATCTTTGGAAGACACCAAACATAAATGCTCCATTTAATGGTACTTTGATATGGGGGGGGGGGTTCCTTAAAAGGTTCGTGTCGCATCCTTGGAAGATACAAAGTTTAATGTTCCATGTAAATGGTTTTTTGGTATGGGGGGGGGTTCTTGAAAATGCTCGTGTCGCATCCTTGGAAGATAACTAACTTAAAAGTTCCATGTAAATGGTACTTTGGTATGGGGGGGATTTCTTGAAAATGCTCTTGGGTCATCCTTGGAAGATAATAAATTTAACTGTTCCATGTAAATGGTACTTTGGTATGGGGGGGTTTTGTTGAAAATGCTCGTGTCGCATTCTTGGAAGATACCAAACTTAAATGTTCCAAGTAAATGGTACTTTCGTATGGGGGGGGATGTTTTCTTGAAAATGCTCGTGTCGCATCCTTGGAAGATAACAAACTTAAAAGTTCCATGTAAATGGTACTTTGGTATGGGGGGGTTTTCTTGAAAATGCTCGTGTCGCAACCGTGGATGATACAAAATTTAAATGTTCCATGTAAATGGTACTTTGTTATGGGGTTGGTTTCTTGAAAATGCTCGTGTCGCATCCTTGGAAGGTAAAACGTTTAAATGTTGCATGTAAATGGTACTTTGGTATGGGGGGGTTTTGTTGAAAATGCTCGTGTCGCATCCTTGGAAGACACCAAACTTAAATGTTCCATGTAAATGGTACTTTGTTATGGGGGGGTTTGAAAATGCTCGTGTCGCATCCTTGGAAGATACCAAACTTAAATGTTCCATGTAAATGGTTCTTTGGTGTGGGGGAGGGTTCTTGAAAATGCTCGTGTCGCATCTTTGGAAGATACCAAACTTAAATGTTCCATGTAAATGGTACTTTGGTGTGGGGGAGGGTTCTCTAAAATGCTCGTGTCGCATATTTGGAAGACACCAAACTTAAATGTTCCATGTTAATGGTACTTTGGTATGGGGGGGGGGTTTGAAAATGCTCGTGTCGCATCTTTGGAAGACACCAAACGTAAATGTTCCATGTAAATGGTACTTTGGTATGGGGGGGGGGTTCCTGAAAATGTTCGTTTCGCATCTTTGGAAGACACCAAACTTAAATATTCCATGTAAATGGTACTTTGGTATGGGGGGGGGGGTTTAAAATGCTCGTGTCACATCTTTGGAAGACACGAAACTTAAATGTTCCATGTAAATGGTACTTTGGTATGTGGGGGGGGGTTCCTGAAAATGTTCGTGTCGCATCCTTGGAAGATATAAAGTTTAATGTTCCATGTAAATGGTACTTTGGTATGGGGGGTTTCTTGAAAATGCTCGTGTCGCATCCTTGGAATATAACAAACTTAAAAGTTCCATGTAAATGGTACTTTGGTATGGGGGGGGGTTTCCTGAAAATGTTAGTGTCGCAACCTTGGAAGACACCAAACTTAAATGTTCCATGTAAATGGTACCTTGTTATGATGGGGGGTTTGAAAATGCTCGTGTCACATGCTTGGAAGATACCAAACTTAAATGTTCCATGTAAATGGTACTTTGGTATGGGGGGGGGTATCTTGAAAATGCTCCTGTCGCATCCTTGGAAGATAACAAACTTAAATGTTCCACGTAAATGGTACTTTGGTATGGGGGGGGGGTTTCTCTAAAATGCCCGTGTCGCATCCTTGGAAGATACCAAACTTAAAAGTTCCATGTAAATGGTACTTTGGTATGGGGAGGGGTTATTGAAAATTCTGGTGACGCATCCTTGGAAGACACCAAACTTAAATGTTCCATGTAAATGGTACCTTGTTATGGGGGGGGGGGGGGTTTGAAAATGCTCGTGTCACATCCTTGGAAGATGCCAAACTTAAATGTTCCAGGTAAATGGTATTTTGGTATGGGGGGGGTTTCTTGAAAATGCTCGTTTCGCAACCTTGGGTGATACAAAATTTAAATGTTCCATGTAAATGGTACTTTGGCATGGCGGTGGTTTCTTGAAAATGCTGGTGTCGCTTCCTATAAAGATAAAAAATTTAAATGTTCCATGTAAATGGTACTTTGGTATGGGGGGGGGGGTTCCTGAAAATGCTCGTGTCGCTTCCTTGGAAGATACCAAACTTAAATGTTCCTTGTAAATGGTACGTTTGTATGGGGGGGGGGGATTTCTTGAAAATGCTGATGGGGCATCCTTGGATGATAACAATTTTAAATGTTCCATGTAAATGGTACTTTGGTATGGGAAGGTGTTCTTGAAAATGCTTGTGTTGCATCCTTGGAAAATGTCAAATATAAATGTTTCATGTAAATGATATTTTGGTATGGGGGGGGGGGGTTTCTTGAAAATGCTCGTTTCGCAACCTTGGGTGATACAAAGCTTAAATGTTCCATGTAAATGGATCTTTGGCATGGGGGGGTTTCTTGAAAATGCTCGTGTCGCATCCTTGGAAGATAAAAAATTTAAATGTTCCATGTAAATGGTACTTTGTTATGGGGGGGTTTTGTTGAAAATGCTCGTGTCGCATTCTTGGAAGATACCAAACTTTAATATTCCATGTAAATGGTACTTTGGTATGGGGGGGGGTTCTTGAAAATTCTCGTGACGCATCCTTGGAAGACCTCAAACTTAAATGTTCCATGTAAATGCTACTTTGTTATGGGGGGGTTTGAAAAAGCTCGTGTCGCATCCATGGAAGATACCAAACTTAAATGTTCCACGCAAATGGTACTTTGGTATGGGGGGGGGGTTCTTGAAAATGCTCGTGTCGCATCTTTGGAAGACACTAAACTTAAATTTTCCATGTAAATGGTACTTTGGTATGGGGGGGGGGGGCGTTTCTGAAAATGTTCGTGTCGCATCCATGTAAGATACAAAATTTAATGTTCCATGTAAATTGTACTTTGGTATGGGGGGGGGTTTCTTGAACATGCTCGTGTCGCATCCTTGAAAGACAACAAACTCAAAAGTTCCATGTAAATGGTACTTTGGTATGGGGGGAATAACTTGAAAATGCTCGTGTCGCATCCTTGGAAGATACAAAATTTACAGGTTCCATGTAAATGGTTCTTTGGTATGGGGGAGTTTTCCTGAAAATGCTCGTACGGCATCCTTGAAAGAAAATAAATTTAAATGTTTCATGTAAATGGTATTTTGGTATGGGGGGGTTTTGTTGCAAATGCTCGTGTCGCATCCTTGGAAGACACCAAACTTAAATGTTCCATGTAAATGGTACTTTGTTATGGGGGGGGTGGTTTGAAAATGCTCTTGTCGCATCCTTGGACGATACCAAACTTAAATGTTCCATGTAAATGGTACTTTGGTATGGGGGGGGGGTTTCTTGAAAATGCTCGTGACGCATCTTTGGAAGACACCAAACTTAAATGTTCCATGTAAATGGTACTTTGGTATGGGGGGGGGTTTAAAATGCTCGTGTCGCAAACTTGGATGATACAAAATTTAAATGTTCCATGTAAATGGTACTTTGGAATGGGGGGGGGGTTTCATGAAAATGCTCGTGTCGCTTCCTTGGAAGATACCAAACTTAAATGTTCCATGTAAATGGTACTTTGTATGGGAAGGGGAATTTCTTGAAAATGCTCGTGGGGCATCCTTGGAAGATAACAAATTTAAATGTTCCATGTAAATGGTACTTTCTTATGGGGGGGTTTTGTTGAAAATGCACGGGTCGCATCCTTGGAAGATAACAAACTTAAATGTCCCATGTAAATGGTATTTGGAAAGGGGGGGGGCTCTTAAAAATGCTCGTGTCGCATCCTTGGAAGACGCCAAATTTAAATGTTCCATGTAAATGGTACTTTGGTATGGGGGGGGGTTCTTGAAAATGCTCGTGACGCATCCTTGGAAGATAAGAAACTTAAATGTACCATGTAAATGGGACTTTGGCATGGGTGGGTTTCTTGAAAATGCTCGTGTCGCATCCTTAGGAGATAAAAAATTTAAATGTTCCATGTAAATGGTACTTTGGTAGGGGGGGGGTTTGTTGAAAATGCTCGTGTCGCATCTTTGGAAGACACCAAACATAAATGTTCCATTTAATGGTACTTTGGTATGGGGGGGTTTTGTTGAAAATGCTCGTGTCGCATCCTTGGAAGACACCAAACTTAAATGTTCCTTGTAAATGGTACTTTGTTATGGGGGGGTTTGAAAATGCTCGTGTCGCATCCTTGGAAGACACCAAACTTAAATGTTCCATGTAAATGGTACTTTGTTCTGATGGGGGGTTTGAAAATGCTCGTGTCACATCCTTGGAAGATACCAAACTTAAATGTTCCATGTAAATGGTACTTTTGTATGGGGTGGGGGTATCTTGAAAATGCTCGTGTCGCATCCTTGGAAGATAAGAAACTTAAATGTACCATGTAAATGGGACTTTGGCATGGGTGGGTTTCTTGAAAATGCTCGTGTCGCATCCTTGGAAGATAAAAAATTTAAATGTTCCATGTAAATGGTACTTTGGTAGGGGGGGGCTTTTGTTGAAAATGCTCGTGTCGCATCCTTGGAAGACACCAAACTTAAATGTTCCATGTAAATGGTACTTTGTTATGGGGGGAGGGTTTGAAAATGCTCGTGTCACATCTTTGGAAGACACCAAACTTAAATGTTCCATGTAAATGGTACTTTGGTATGTGGGGGGGTTTCCTGAAAATGTTCGTGTCGCATCCTTGGAAGATACAAAGTTTAATGTTCCATGTAAATGGTACTTTGGTTATGGGGTGTGTTTCTTGAAAATGCTCGTGTGGCATCTTTGGAAGACACCAAACATAAATGCTCCATTTAATGGTACTTTGATATGGGGGGGGGGGTTCCTTAAAAGGTTCGTGTCGCATCCTTGGAAGATACAAAGTTTAATGTTCCATGTAAATGGTTTTTTGGTATGGGGGGGGGTTCTTGAAAATGCTCGTGTCGCATCCTTGGAAGATAACTAACTTAAAAGTTCCATGTAAATGGTACTTTGGTATGGGGGGGATTTCTTGAAAATGCTCTTGGGTCATCCTTGGAAGATAATAAATTTAACTGTTCCATGTAAATGGTGCTTTGGTATGGGGGGGTTTTGTTGAAAATGCTCGTGTCGCATTCTTGGAAGATACCAAACTTAAATGTTCCAAGTAAATGGTACTTTCGTATGGGGGGGGATGTTTTCTTGAAAATGCTCGTGTCGCATCCTTGGAAGATAACAAACTTAAAAGTTCCATGTAAATGGTACTTTGGTATGGGGGGGTTTTCTTGAAAATGCTCGTGTCGCAACCGTGGATGATACAAAATTTAAATGTTCCATGTAAATGGTACTTTGTTATGGGGTTGGTTTCTTGAAAATGCTCGTGTCGCATCCTTGGAAGGTAAAACGTTTAAATGTTGCATGTAAATGGTACTTTGGTATGGGGGGGTTTTGTTGAAAATGCTCGTGTCGCATCCTTGGAAGACACCAAACTTAAATGTTCCATGTAAATGGTACTTTGTTATGGGGGGGTTTGAAAATGCTCGTGTCGCATCCTTGGAAGATACCAAACTTAAATGTTCCATGTAAATGGTTCTTTGGTGTGGGGGAGGGTTCTTGAAAATGCTCGTGTCGCATCTTTGGAAGATACCAAACTTAAATGTTCCATGTAAATGGTACTTTGGTGTGGGGGAGGGTTCTCTAAAATGCTCGTGTCGCATATTTGGAAGACACCAAACTTAAATGTTCCATGTTAATGGTACTTTGGTATGGGGGGGGGTTTGAAAATGCTCGTGTCGCATCTTTGGAAGACACCAAACTTAAATGTTCCATGTAAATGGTACTTTGGTATGGGGGGGGGTTCCTGAAAATGTTCGTTTCGCATCTTTGGAAGACACCAAACTTAAATATTCCATGTAAATGGTACTTTGGTATGGGGGGGGGGTTTAAAATGCTCGTGTCACATCTTTGGAAGACACGAAACTTAAATGTTCCATGTAAATGGTACTTTGGTATGTGGGGGGGGGTTCCTGAAAATGTTCGTGTCGCATCCTTGGAAGATACAAAGTTTAATGTTCCATGTAAATGGTACTTTGGTATGGGGGGGGTTTCTTGAAAATGTTCGTGTCGCATCCTTGGAATATAACAAACTTAAAAGTTCCATGTAAATGGTACTTTGGTATGGGGGGGGGGGTTTCCTGAAAATGTTAGTGTCGCAACCTTGGAAGAAACCAAACTTAAATGTTCCATGTAAATGGTACCTTGTTATGATGGGGGGTTTGAAAATGCTCGTGTCACATGCTTGGAAGATACCAAACTTAAATGTTCCATGTAAATGGTACTTTGGTATGGGGGGGGGTATCTTGAAAATGCTCCTGTCGCATCCTTGGAAGATAACAAACTTAAATGTTCCACGTAAATGGTACTTTGGTATGGGGGGGGGTTTCTCTAAAATGCCCGTGTCGCATCCTTGGAAGATACCAAACTTAAAAGTTCCATGTAAATGGTACTTTGGTATGGGGAGGGGTTATTGAAAATTCTGGTGACGCATCCTTGGAAGACACCAAACTTAAATGTTCCATGCAAATGGTACCTTGTTATGGGGGGGGGTTTGAAAATGCTCGTGTCACATCCTTGGAAGATGCCAAACTTAAATGTTCCAGGTAAATGGTATTTTGGTATGGGGGGGGTTTCTTGAAAATGCTCGTTTCGCAACCTTGGGTGATACAAAATTTAAATGTTCCATGTAAATGGTACTTTGGCATGGCGGTGGTTTCTTGAAAATGCTGGTGTCGCTTCCTATAAAGATAAAAAATTTAAATGTTCCATGTAAATGGTACTTTGGTATGGGGGGGGGGGGTTTCCTGAAAATGCTCGTGTCGCTTCCTTGGAAGATACCAAACTTAAATGTTCCTTGTAAATGGTACGTTTGTATGGGGGGGGGATTTCTTGAAAATGCTGATGGGGCATCCTTGGATGATAACAATTTTAAATGTTCCATGTAAATGGTACTTTGGTATGGGAAGGTGTTCTTGAAAATGCTTGTGTTGCATCCTTGGAAAATGTCAAATATAAATGTTTCATGTAAATGATATTTTGGTATGGGGGGGGGTTTCTTGAAAATGCTCGTTTCGCAACCTTGGGTGATACAAAGCTTAAATGTTCCATGTAAATGGATCTTTGGCATGGGGGGGTTTCTTGAAAATGCTCGTGTCGCATCCTTGGAAGATAAAAAATTTAAATGTTCCATGTAAATGGTACTTTGTTATGGGGGGGTTTTGTTGAAAATGCTCGTGTCGCATTCTTGGAAGATACCAAACTTTAATATTCCATGTAAATGGTACTTTGGTATGGGGGGGGGTTCTTGAAAATTCTCGTGACGCATCCTTGGAAGACCTCAAACTTAAATGTTCCATGTAAATGCTACTTCGTTATGGGGGGGTTTGAAAAAGCTCGTGTCGCATCCATGGAAGATACCAAACTTAAATGTTCCACGCAAATGGTACTTTGGTATGGGGGGGGGTTCTTGAAAATGCTCGTGTCGCATCTTTGGAAGACACTAAACTTAAATTTTCCATGTAAATGGTACTTTGGTATGGGGGGGGGCGTTCCTGAAAATGTTCGTGTCGCATCCATGTAAGATACAAAATTTAATGTTCCATGTAAATTGTACTTTGGTATGGGGGGGGTTTCTTGAACATGCTCGTGTCGCATCCTTGAAAACAACAAACTCAAAAGTTCCATGTAAATGGTACTTTGGTATGGGGGGAATAACTTGAAAATGCTCGTGTCGCATCCTTGGAAGATACAAAATTTACAGGTTCCATGTAAATGGTTCTTTGGTATGGGGGAGTTTTCCTGAAAATGCTCGTACGGCATCCTTGAAAGAAAATAAATTTAAATGTTTCATGTAAATGGTACTTTGGTATGGGGGGGTTTTGTTGCAAATGCTCGTGTCGCATCCTTGGAAGACACCAAACTTAAATGTTCCATGTAAATGGTACTTTGGTATGGGGGGGGGGTTTCTTGAAAATGCTCGTGACGCATCTTTGGAAGACACCAAACTTAAATGTTCCATGTAAATGATACTTTGGTATGGGGGGGGGGGGTTTAAAATGCTCGTGTCGCAAACTTGGATGATACAAAATTTAAATGTTCCATGTAAATGGTACTTTGGAATGGGGGGGGTTTCATGAAAATGCTCGTGTCGCTTCCTTGGAAGATACCAAACTTAAATGTTCCATGTAAATGGTACTTTGTATGGGAAGGGGAATTTCTTGAAAATGCTCGTGGGGCATCCTTGGAAGATAACAAATTTAAATGTTCCATGTAAATGGTACTTTCTTATGGGGGGGTTTTGTTGAAAATGCACGGGTCGCATCCTTGGAAGATAACAAACTTAAATGTCCCATGTAAATGGTATTTGGAAAGGGGGGGGGGCTCTTAAAAATGCTCGTGTCGCATCCTTGGAAGACGCCAAATTTAAATGTTCCATGTAAATGGTACTTTGGTATGGGGGGGGGGTTCTTGAAAATGCTCGTGACGCATCCTTGGAAGATAAGAAACTTAAATGTACCATGTAAATGGGACTTTGGCATGGGTGGGTTTCTTGAAAATGCTCGTGTCGCATCCTTGGAAGATAAAAAATTTAAATGTTCCATGTAAATGGTACTTTGGTAGGGGGGGCTTTTGTTGAAAATGCTCGTGTCGCATCCTTGGAAGATAAAAAATTTAAATGTTCCATGTAAATGGTACTTTGGTAGGGGGGGCTTTTGTTGAAAATGCTCGTGTGGCATCTTTGGAAGACACCAAACATAAATGTTCCATTTAATGGTACTTTGGTATGGGGGGGTTTTGTTGAAAATGCTCGTGTCGCATCCTTGGAAGACACCAAACTTAAATGTTCCTTGTAAATGGTACTTTGTTATGGGGGGGTTTGAAAATGCTCGTGTCGCATCCTTGGAAGACACCAAACTTAAATGTTCCATGTAAATGGTACTTTGTTATGATGGGGGGTTTGAAAATGCTCGTGTCACATCCTTGGAAGATACCAAACTTAAATGTTCCATGTAAATGGTACTTTGGTATGGGGTGGGGGTATCTTGAAAATGCTCGTGTCGCATCCTTGGAAGATAACAAACTTAAATGTTCCATGTAAATGGTACTTTGGTATGGGGGGGGGGGTTCTTGAAAATGCCCGTGTCGCATCCTTGGAAGATACCAAACTTAAAAGTTCCATGTAAATGGTACTTTGGTATTGGGGGGGGGGGTTCTTGAACATGCTCGTGTCGCATCCTTGGAAGATACCAATTTTAAATGTTCCATGTAAATGGTACTTTGATATGGGGGGGGGTTCTTGAAAATGCTCGTGTCGCTTCCTTGGAAGATACCAAACTTAAATACCAAGTTTGGTACTCAACGAACTTTTCGTTTTTGAGCTATGCTGCCCCCCCCCCACACACACACACACACAATTTTGTTATTATTTATGTATTCGGCGTTCTCAAACTTACGACTTTGATGACATTGAATTTTTGGATGCAATATAACATCATGCACATTGCACGTGTAGAGAAATTAAAAATGACACCATGATATTCCAGGTGATTTTTGTGGTGCAGCATCGCTTGCCAGGGAGGTAGGGACGGGAATGGTGGTCGATGAGGATTTGGGATTCTAGTTGCCGAGGAGGACTCTGTGATGTCACCTAGATCAGGGCGTTAAAGTTGTTTGGCAAAAGGATGTGTTCCGTCAGGGCCTGGGTGGACTTACCCCTCTCACCCGCGCAGCCTAAGGCAAGGATGATCTTGTCCGCTGAGAGGCCCCCTTGCGAATTGTGTAGTGTCCAACATCGCTGCGTCTGACGACTCATGTGCATTTGGAGGAATGCTGCCCTCCCTGCATTGGGACGTTGTAAGAACGGAGGATCTTGTTGCACGTGTGGTCCTCCGGTAAAGAGGGCACCTGTACCACGACAGGTGGCGGCGGCGAGGAGCAGGCTACGGTGTTGGTGTATCATCCTCTGGTCCTGTATATGCGGCTACTGGAATAGACTTGCAAGTCCTCATGTTGTATAACCAGTAAATATGTGTTTAATTTTTGAGATTCGCGATTAAAATGAAGTATAGAGATAGATAAGAATATTTTATGTAACCAGTACTGATGGATAGAGGGTGGAGAATGTAACAGTATCAAATATAACTGCGGCTTGTGTTACAGGAACAGTGTACCGGGGTTTCCTCGTTCATCCTGATGGAGTTCACTTTGTATACCCACTGGGTAGCAAGGTGGTCATACTCCACTGGCAAACCAAGCAACAGAAGTTCCTCACAGGACACACCAACATGGTCTCGTCGCTCGCAGTCTCGCCAAACGGCAGTTATATAGCGTCCGGACAGATCAACCACATGGGGTTCAAAGTGAGTAGTAACATGAGCTTCAACATGAGAAGTAATGTGAGTACTACCTATGTTCTCGAATGTAAGTAGTCGAATTGTTCTTGAATGTGATAAGTCGATATTTCTTGAATGTGACTAGTCCATATGATCTTGAATGTGAGTAGTCGATATGTTCTTGAATGTGAGTAGTCGATATGTTCTTGAATGTGAGTAGTCCACATGTTCTTGAATGTGAGTAGTCCACATGTTCTTAAATGTGAGTAGTCCACATGTTCTTCAGTGTGAGTATTCCACATGATCTTGAATGAGAGTACTCCACATGATCTTGAATGAGAATAGTCCACATGTTCTTGAATGTGAGCAGTCCACAAGATCTAGAATGTGAGTAGTCCACATGTTCTTGAATGTGAGCAGTCCACACGATCTTGAATGTGAGGAGTCCACAAGATCTAGAATGTAAGTAGTCCACAAGATCTAGAATGTAAGTAGTCCACAAGATCTAGAATGTGAGCAGTCCACATGATCTTGAATGTGAGCAGTCCACATGATCTTGAATGTGAGCAGTCCACATGATCTTGAATGTGAGTAGTCCACATGATCTTGAACGTGAGCAGTCTTAATGATCTTGAATGCGAGTAGTTAACATGACCTTGAATGTGACAAGCCGACATAAACTTGAATGTGAGCAGTCCACGTGTTCTTGAATGTGACAAGCCGACATAAGCTTGAATGTGAGTAGTCAACATGATTTTGAATGTGAATAGTCCAAATGACCTTGAATGTGAGTAGTCCAAATGACCTTGAATGGGAGTAGTCCAAATGACCTTGAATGTGAACAGGCCACGTGACCTTGAATGTGATAAGTCCACATGATCTTGAATGTGAGGAGTCCACATGTTCCTGAATGTGAGGAGTCCACATGTTCCTGAATGTGAGGAGTCCACATGTTCCTGAATGTGAGGAGTCCACATGTTCCTGAATTTGAGGAATCCACATGACCTTGAAAGTGAGCAGTCCACAGGATCTTGAATGTGAGCTGTCCACATGATCTTGAATGTCAGTAGTCCACATGTTCTTGAATGTGAGGAGTCCACATGCTCCTGAATGTGAGGAATCCACATGACCTTGAAAGTGAGCAGTCCACAGGATCTTGAATGTGAGCTGTCCACATGATCTTGAATGTCAGTAGTCCACATGTTCTTGAATGTGAGGAGTCCATATGATCATGAATGTGACAAGCCTACATAATCTTGAATGTGAGGAGTCCACATGACCTTGAATGTGACGGGCCGACATAATCTTGAATGTGAGGAGTCCACATGACCTTGAATGTGACAAGCCGACATAATCTTGAATGTGAGTAGTCCACATGTTCTTGAATGTGAGGAGTGCACATGACCTTGAATGTGACAAGCCGACATAATCTTGAATGTGAGTAGTCCACGTGTTCTTGAATGTGAGAAGTGCACATGACCTTGAATGTGACAAGTCGACATAATCTTGAATGTGAGTAGCCCACATGATTTTGAATGTGAGTAGTGCACATGTTCTTGAATGTGAGTAGTGCACATGTTCTTGAATGTGAATAGTCCACAAGTTCTTGAATGTGAATAGTCATCATGTTGAATGTGAGTAGTCCTCATGATTTTGAATGTGAGTAGTCAACAGGACCTTAAATGTGACAAGCCGACATAATCTTGAATGTGAGTAGTCCACATGTTCTTGAATGTGAATAGTCCACATGTTCTTTAATGTGACAAGCCGACATAATCTTGAATGTGAGTAGTCCAAATGATTTTGAATGTGTATATTCCACACGTTCTTGAATGTGAGGAGTCCACATGACCTTGAATGTGACAAGCCGACATAATTTTGAATGCGAGTAGTCTACATGTTCTTGAATGTGAGTTGTTCACATGTTCTTGAATGTGAGGGGTCCACATGATCTTGGATGCGATTAGTCCACATGATCTTGAATGTGAGGAGTCCACATGATCTTGAATGGGAGAAGTCGCCCTCCGTGGTGTAATGGTTACCATGCTAACTTCATACACCCAAGGTCGCGGGTTCAAACCCGGCGGAGGACGATGGATTTTTTCGGGCGTAAAAATCCTTGGCATGTCTTCCTTCGGAAGGAAAGAAAAAGGCGTGGGTCCCGTGTCGTAGATTTACGGCACGTAAAAGAACCTCAAGCCTGATAAGAGAGACCTCTGAGCAAAATTAAGCGATCTTTCACGCCCAATATAGAATGCGACGCTGAGAACCAAAGCAGTTAAAGAGCGTCCATAAATAACAGACCATTTCCATTTTCTTGAATGGGAGTAGTCCACATGATCTTGAATGTGAATAGTCCACATGATCTTGAATGTGAGGAGTCCACATGATCTTGAATGGGAGTAGTCCACATGATCTTGAATGTGAGTAGTCCACATGTTCTTGAATGTGAGTGTTCCACATCATCTTTAATGTGAGTGGTCCACATGATCTTTAATGTGAGTAGTCCAGATGATCTTTAACACGAGTAATCCACATGATCTTGAATGCGAGTAGTCCAGATGATCTTGAGTATCAGTAGTCGATATGTTCTTGAATGTGAAGAGTCCACATGACCTTGAATGTTATTAGTCCACATGATCTTCAAAGTGAGTGGCCCACATGATCTTGAAAGTGAGTGGCCCACATGATCTTGAAACTGAGTAGTACAGAAGTTATTGAATGTGAGTAGTGCAGATGTTCAATGTGGGTAGTCCAGATGATCTTGAATGCGAGTAGTCCAGCTGTTATCGAATGTGAGTGGTACAGCTGTACTTGAATGTGTGCAGTACAGCTGTTCTTGAAATGTGAGCAGTACAGCTGTTCTTGAATGTGAGTAGTAAAGCTGTTTTTGAATGTGGGTAGTACAGCTGTTCTAGAATGTGAGTAATACAGGTGTTCTCGAAAGTTAGTAGCACATCTGTTCTTCAATGTGTGTAGTACAGCTGTTCTTGAATGTTAGTAGTAAAGCTGTTCTCGAATGTGAGTAGTACAGGTGTTCTCGAATGTGAGTAGTGAAGGTGTTTTCAAACGTGAGTAGTCCAGATGATCTTAATGTGGGTTGTCAAGATGATCTTGAATGAGTGCATTCCAGATGCTCTTGAATGTGGGTAGTCCAGATGATCTTGAATGTGGATAGTCCAGATGATCTTGAATGTGGGTAGTCCAGATGATCTTGAATGTGGGTAGTCCAAATGATCTTGAATGTGGGTAGTCCAGATGATCATGAATGTGGGTAGTCTAAATTATCTTGAATGTGAATAGTCCAAATTATCTTGAATGTGAGTAGTCCAAATTATCTTGAATGTGAGTAGTCCAGATGATATTGTATGTGGGTAGTGCAGATGATCATGAATGTGGGTAGTGTAGATGATCTTGAATGTGAGTACTACAGGTGTTTTCGAATGTGAGTAGTCTAGATGATCTTGAATGTGAGTAGTCCAGATGATCTTTGATGCGGTTAGTCCATATGATCTTGAATGTGAGTAGTCCTGATGAACTAGAATGTGAATAGTCCATATTATCTTGAATGTGGGTAGGCAGATGATCTTGAATGTGAGTAGTCCAAATGATCTTGAATGTGTTTAGTCCCGATGATTTTAATGTCAGTAGTCCATATAATCTTGAATGTGGGTAGTCCATATGATCTTGAACGTGGGTAGTCCATATGATCTTGAACGTGTGTAGTCCATATGATCTTGAATGTGGGTAGTCCATATGATCTTGAATGTGGGTAGTCCATATGAGCTTGAATGTGGGTAGTCCATATAATCCTGAATGTGTTTAGTCCAGATGATTATAATGTCAGTAGTCCATATGATCTTGAATGTGGGTAGTCCATATGATCTTGAATATGGGTAGTCCATATGATCTTGAATGTGGGTAGTCGATATGATCTTGAATGTGGGTAGTCCATATGATCTTGAATGTGGGTAGTCCATATGATCTTGAATGTGGGTAGTCCATATGATCTTGAATATGGGTGGTGCAGATGGTCTTGAATGTGAGTACTACAGGTGTTTTCGAATCTGAGCAGATTTTGCAGCAAAGACGGCAACCACCGAGCCTAGTACAAAAATTTCTTGTATAACATCGGAAGACTTTAAGCTTGTGCGCAGGGCGATACTTTCGTGCTGGCACGATGAGTGATCAGCTCTCCGCGGAAACAAGATTAGAGTAGTGAAAGACCTTCCAACAAACTGGGTAACTTCCTCTCGTCATTCCCGACGGGAGGAAGTATTTTTGGTTCGTTTGCGTATTGGCCACTGCAATTTTACACATAGTTTTCTTTTTAAGAGTGAATCTCCTCCATTGTGTCCGCTTTGTGGAGAAGATTTGTCTATCCGTCATGTGTTGCTAGATTGTGTTAATCTAGCTCATATTCGGGAATCACTGCAACTGCCGGTCAGTCTTGCAGAAGTCCTGGCGGACGATAGTCGAGCGGTAGCTAAGATTTTTGAATTTTTATCGAAGATACCCTTCAAATTTCGGATTTAGTTGTTTTTATCCTAGTTTTTGTATTACTTTTTTTTCTTTTCCTTTCTCTAATCACCAATCTGTGGCTTTTGCTATGATAAACCTTTTAACCTAATTTTTAGACTAATCTTTCGTTCTTATTAATGATATTTCTTTTTGAGCTTTATCTCTGGCTTTTGCCATGATTTGTTTAATTAGGGCGCTGATGACCTTGCAGTTGAGCGCCCATAAACACTAACCATCATCGAATGTGAGTAGTCTAGATAATCTTGAATGTGAGTAGTCCAGATGATCTTGGATGTGAGTAGTCCTGATGAACTGGAATGTGAATAGTCCACATGATCTTGAATGTGGGTAGTCAGATGATTTTAATGTGAGTAGTCAATATGATCTTGAATGTGGGTAGTCCATATGATCTTGAATGTGGGTAGTCCACATGATCTTGAATGTGGGTAGTCCAGATGATCTTGAATGTGGGTAGTCCAGATGATCTTGAATGTGGGTAGTCCAGATGATCTTGAATGTGGGTAGTCCTGATGATCTTGAACGTGGGTAGTCCTGATGATCTTGAACGTGGGTAGTCCAGATGATCTTGAACGTGGGTAGTGAAGATGATCTTGAATGTGGGTAGTGCAGATCTTGAATGTGTGTAGTGCAAATCTTGAATGTGAGTAGTACAGGTGTTCTCGAATGTGAGTAGTCCAGATGATCTCGAATGTGAGTAGTGCAGATGATCTTGAATGTGAGTAGTCCAGTTGATCTTGAATGTGAGTGGTACAGATGATCTTGAATGTGAGTGGTCCAGATGATCTTGAATGTGAGTAGTCCATTTGATCTTGAATGTGGGTGGTCCAGATGATCTTGAATGTGAGTAGTCCAGATGATCTTGAATGTGAGTAGTCCAGATGATCTCGAATGTGGGTAGTCCAGATGATCTCGAATGTGAGTAGTCCAGATGATCTTGAATGTGAGTAGTCCATATGATCTTGAATGTGAGTAGTCCATATGATCTTGAATGTGAGTAGTCCAGATTATTTTGAATGTGAGTAGTCCAGATGATCTTGAATGTAGGTAATCCAGATGATCTTGAATGTGAGTAGTTCTGAGAACTGGAATGTGTGTAGTACAGATGTTCTGGAATGTGAGTAGTATGTGTGTTGTGTTGCAGGCTTTTGTGTATCTGTGGGACTTCCACACAGCTAAACCAATGAGCAAGTATGAGCTACACAAGGTGCGCGTGGAGTCTGTACACTTCAGTATGGACAACCAGTACCTGTTGTCACTGGGAGGATGCGATGACAGTACCATCATTGTGTGGGACGTGCGCAAGAAGCTCGCTCTCTGTGGTCAGTATACATCCCTCAAATATAAAGTAGGTTATTGGACTGAAGATGGCAATATTTTCTCTACTGTATTATCTGTTTATAGAAACGAATAGACCTGTTTTCTTAAAAAAAGAACAAAAAAAAAAAAAAAAAGAACAAAAAAAAAAATAAAAACAAGTGCGTTAACACAAAACATTGCTTACAAGAGACCTTGGTCCCATTGACTTAGTGAAAGTTTGTCAAATATAATAAAATCACACAGATGCAAATTTGACATGAAAAATATTATATACAAATTGGAATTATTCATTATTCCTTGCACTCTTACAGTATTGATATTTATAAAGGAGATTCTTTCATACAAGAGAATAAGTTACTACAAAAGTCATCCAGAAAGTGACAAACGCTTTGGCATAACTAAACAATAAAGAAAGTCACCAAAACAATACATTATTTACAAAGCTGCAGTACCATTTCAACGCAAACTGTCATTGCTATCAAGGTTTTGAAAGTCACATGGTACTGGGCTTTCAAAGCATTTGATATAGATCTGGTAGATAATGGTCAAAACTAAAACCTCTTAAGGGAAATTTAAAAGATATCAATAAAAAAACTGAGATTTTTCCTTTAAGCATTCAATTTTTTGTACAGCTGCTGTGGCTAGCACTGGCACCACAGGAAATGCCACCATCATCCTGCGCACCAATCTGCGAGGTCTGTGTTTCCTCACGGCTGGCGAAGCCACCGTGAGGCTCTGGACAATAGATACTGAGAAACGTCAGATACATGCAGCTGATGTGAAGTTTGGTCAGGTCAAGAGAAACATTCTCTGTGCTGTGGTAAGTGTGCAACATCAATCTGTGAGTCCATGTTACCTCACTGGAACATCAAGTGTGCAACCAATCTGTGAGTCCATGTTACCTCACTGGAACATCAAGTGTACAACATCAATCTGTGAGGTCTATGTTACCTCACTGAAACATCCTCTGTGTTATGGTAAGTGTACAACATCAATCTGTGAGGTCTATGTTACCTCACTGAAACATCCTCTGTGTTATGGTAAGTGTGCAACATCAATCTGTGAGTCCATGTTACCTCACTGAAACATCCTCTGTGTTATGGTAAGTGTACAACATCAATCTGTGAGGTCTATGTTACCTCACTGAAACATCCTCTGTGTTATGGTAAGTGTGCAACATCAATCTGTGAGTCCATGTTACCTCACTGAAACATCCTCTGTGTCATGGTAAGTGTACAACATCAATCTGTGAGGTCTGTGTTACCTCACTGGAACATCCTCTGTGTTATGGTAAGTGTACAACATCAATCTGTGAGGTCCATGTTACCTCTCTGGAACATCCTCTGTGTTATGGTAAGTGTACAACATCAATCTGTGAGGTCCGTGTTACCTCACTGGAACATCCTCTGTGTTATGGTAAGTGTACATCAATCTGTGAGGTCTGTGTTACCTCACTGGAACATCCTCTGTGTTATGGTAAGTGTACATCAATCTGTGAGGTCTGAGTTACCTCACTGGAACATCCTCTGTGTTATGGTAAGTGTGCAACCTCAATCTGTGAGTCCATGTTACCTCACTGGAACATCCTCTGTGTTATGGTAAGTGTACATCAATCTGTGAGGTCCATGTTACCTCACTGGAACATCCTCTGTGTTATGGTAAGTGTACATCAATCTGTGAGGTCTGAGTTACCTCACTGAAACATCCTCTGTGTTATGGTAAGTGTGCAACATCAATCTGTGAGGTCTGTGTTACCTCACTGGAACATCCTCTGTGTTATGGTAAGTGTACATCAATCTGTGAGGTCTGTGTTACCTCACTGGAACATCCTCCTTGTTATGGTAAGTGTGCAACACCAATCTGTGAGGTCTGTGTTACCTCACTGGAACATCCTCCTTGTTATGGTAAGTGTGCAACACCAATCTGTGAGTCCATGTTACCTCACTGGAACATCCTCTGTGTTATGGTAAGTGTGCAACATCAATCTGTGAGTCCATGTTACCTCACTGGAACATCAAGTGTGCAACATCAATCTGTGAGTCCATGTTACCTCACTGGAACATCCTCTGTGTTATGGTAAGTGTGCAACATCAATCTGTGAGGTCTATGTTACCTCACTGGAACATCCTCTGTGTTATGGTAAGTGTACAACATCAATCTGTGAGGTCTGTGTTACCTCACTGGAACATCCTCTGTGTTATGGTAAGTGTACAACATCAATCTGTGAGGTCCATGTTACCTCTCTGGAACATCCTCTGTGTTATGGTAAGTGTACAACATCAATCTGTGAGGTCCGTGTTACCTCACTGGAACATCCTCTGTGTTATGGTAAGTGTACATCAATCTGTGAGGTCTGTGTTACCTCACTGGAACATCCTCTGTGTTATGGTAAGTGTACATCAATCTGTGAGGTCTGAGTTACCTCACTGGAACATCCTCTGTGTTATGGTAAGTGTGCAACCTCAATCTGTGAGTCCATGTTACCTCACTGGAACATCCTCTGTGTTATGGTAAGTGTACATCAATCTGTGAGGTCCATGTTACCTCACTGGAACATCCTCTGTGTTATGGTAAGTGTACATCAATCTGTGAGGTCTGAGTTACCTCACTGAAACATCCTCTGTGTTATGGTAAGTGTGCAACATCAATCTGTGAGGTCTGTGTTACCTCACTGGAACATCCTCTGTGTTATGGTAAGTGTACATCAATCTGTGAGGTCTGTGTTACCTCACTGGAACATCCTCCTTGTTATGGTAAGTGTGCAACACCAATCTGTGAGGTCTGTGTTACCTCACTGGAACATCCTCCTTGTTATGGTAAGTGTGCAACACCAATCTGTGAGTCCATGTTACCTCACTGGAACATCCTCTGTGTTATGGTAAGTGTGCAACATCAATCTGTGAGTCCATGTTACCTCACTGGAACATCAAGTGTGCAACATCAATCTGTGAGTCCATGTTACCTCACTGGAACATCCTCTGTGTTATGGTAAGTGTGCAACATCAATCTGTGAGGTCTATGTTACCTCACTGGAACATCCTCTGTGTTATGGTAAGTGTACAACATCAATCTGTGAGTCCATGTTACCTCACTGGAACATCCTCTGTGTTATGGTAAGTGTGCAACATCAATCTGTGAGTCCATGTTACCTCACTGGAACATCAAGTGTGCAACATCAATCTGTGAGGTCTATGTTACCTCACTGGAACATCAAGTGTGCAACATCAATCTGTGAGTCCATGTTACCTCACTGGAACATCCTCTGTGTTATGGTAAGTGTGCAACATCAATCTGTGAGTCCATGTTACCTCACTGGAACATCCTCTGTGTTATAGTAAGTGTACAACATCAATCTGTGAGGTCTATGTTACCTCACTGGAACATCCTCTGTGTTATGGTAAGTGTGCAACATCAATCTGTGAGGTCTGAGTTAGCTCACTGAAACATCCTCTGTGCAGTGGTAAGTGTACATCAATCTGTGAGGTCCATGTTACCTCACTGGAACATCCTCTGTGTTATGGTAAGTGTACATCAATCTGTGAGGTCTGTGTTACCTCACTGAAACATCCTCTGTGTTATGGTAAGTGTGCATGAATCTGGTAGGGCTGAGTTACCTCACTGAAACATCCTCTGTGTTATGGTAAGTGTGCATGAATCTGGTAGGTCTGAGTTACCTCACTGAAACATCCTCTGTGTTATGGTAAGTGTACATCAATCTGTGAGGTCCGTGTTCTAAATGTGTTGGCGCCACATTTTGTATGCAATATTTGGGCATGACTCTTGAGAGGTCTAACTTTTTGTGAAGGCGTGCAGGGAGCATTTAACAGAATGAGCCTGACTTATACTCTTTACTTAACATTATCTCTTTTCAAGGCACGCTTGTTTCCTCTCATATGTTATGCCTACAAAATGTGGGACATGACAGCAGACTCCTGGCTTCTCTGGTTATTGCAGATACATATTAGAGGACTCCAGTCAATATATTCCATAAGTCGATGTTTGTGAGTTCAAGAGTTGGGACCAACTTGTTAACGTACTAGGGGAGAGCTACCAATTACAGGCTTGTCAGCACCGCTGGTAACAATGGCTACAACTACAATCTCACGATAATTTAATTTACTCAAACGTTTTATCATAAGATGAGCAAGTCATAGACGCCTGGTTACAATCTCCCTCATACTATTATAAAGATAATAAATATATATGAGTATTTCAATGTTTTTAATTGATGCAACTTATTGCAGTGTGGTTGAATTTATCAATTGTATGTAGTATCTCATTCATATACTAGAACCTTACTGCAATAAAACTAATATTGAGGAGCGCTACCTGCTTAACACAGCTCACCAGGAGTCAAACGTTTCATCTTTGTCTTCACGGTAAACTGTGGCAGAGTGAAGCCTACATCTGATTGCTTCACATGAAAACCGATATTCAAAAATCATAAAATCACACTTGCCGTCCAGAATAAGTTCAGCTTACCAAAAATGCTCTGCAACAACCAAATCCCAAAAGACATAAAATCAGGAATCTACAGAACAAATTGCAATAAATTGGTAAAACAAAAAGACACCTTGAAACAAGACTTGAGAGCAGTAAAATATAAACAAAGTGACAAATCATCTGTTGCACACCACTTTTGGTCTAGTAACCATGAAATAACATACACCTTATAAAACCTGCAGCAGAACTTGACGTCTGGAAGAAAGTCATCATTAAAAACCAAAAACCATTCACAAAATATATTGTGGAGGTTGGTCACTCAGCCACCAGGGACTGTCACACCTCAACATAGAACACTCTGTGGAAATTCAGTTGGAAACCATCAACAATGAAGCCCACATGGCATCGAAACTGGTCTGGATGTAAGTGATAGTCAAGTGTTACAAACCCAACTCAAAAATATCTATGATAACTGATACTTAATATAACTGAGGCAAGGGCACAGACCTTGTAGGAAACTATATATGTCTAATAATAATAATAATAATGATGATAATATTTACTGCACACAGACTCAAATACAAATTTGGAACATTGTTATGAACAAAGATAAAAAGTTAAAATTATCATTAGAAAACGTCCTGTAAATTTAACATTATTTACAGGATTGTTTACACTTCAATTGGCAGTGTATTGTGCATATAATTATCAAAAGATCTTGTTTATAGATTTTATATCCTATTTTGTTTGTGTCAGACAAATGACAAATAATCATTTTATATACAACACCGCTATTGCAACTTTTAAAGGTTCCCTAAATGTTTTGATAAACCATTTACATTCAATAGAGTAATGATTGTTTATAAATAATTTTAATGCATAAATCCTTTATATAACTGTTATTTTATTAATTCAATTTTTTATTATTATTCACTGTTCACAGTTTAATTTTTATTTTTATCCATAACTTTTTATTTTGTTCATTTGTTTGGGATGCTTTTTCCTTGTGGAACCTACCCAATGGAGGAAGCCAAAAGCTATGGCTTTCAAAATAAAAAAAAAATCTGATGTGTTACACTCACATGACTTTCTCAAGCTGCTCTACAAATCTCCTACAAAAGATTATTCTTCTTTGTACACAATGCTAATCGAGATAAATATTAGCAGATGTTCTTATTACTTAGTTCCTTATAAGTAGAAGGGAATAAGGGAATGCGCAATGCTAAAGTGATTGTCAAATGTTTTAAAAGCTATCGTTATGCGATTGTCATTGCAAATCACTTCGTTGCTTGGCCAGGAGTAGAACAAAAGAAAAACGGACACTTCCTGTCTGAGAAAAGTTTAAGTACTTCACAATTGAAATCAATAACAAGAAATAACTCCACAACAAAAACATAAAGGATATAAATTGTGTGTTTTGTCATGATGATTTTTTGTGTAGTGAGTTTTTTTCTATCTCTTATTGTTTAGCAGTTAAGCAAAATTTGGCAAAATTCATCCAGAATAAAGAGGTCTTCAGAGGCTATTCCCAAAAAATCTGAGAAATACATTTTATGTCAGACATAAATAGCTTTAATAGACGAGATTTTAATCAAAATCGTTAAGAGCCATTTTTAAGAAAATCAAAATTTTCGAAGTGTTTTCCATGTAAAGGGTAATTTGTGATGGTGGGGATTTTTTTTAAAATCTTCGTGTCGCATCCTTGGAAGATACTAAACTTAAATACCAAGTTTGGTATTTAAGTCTTTTCGTTTTGGGGCTATGCTGTCCACAGACACACTCACAGGCAGGCAGGCAGACAGACAGACAGACATACATACATAAACATACGGACCTTTTTTTAAAAATGCTTTATTCGGACTCAGGGGACCCCAAAACATATATTTCTGGTGAAATCTTGGTATCAGATTTTTGGGTGCATTACACTACCTTCTCTATCCATATGTACATTGTACATATGGGGCTAGAGAAATTAAAAATACATAGACACAACAGTAAACATTCCTTCTGTTTTAAAGACTTTGTTTCAAGAGTCACATCTTCCCATTAGGGAGCACTAAAACCCTGCTGCATCCCCTTCTCCCCAAACTTGTATACCATGAGAACATTTAGCTTACATGTTTTTGCAGTGTCTACCTTACACCTGATTCCTGAATAGGTATGTCTTCAGGTTTAATATCAAAAGTATGTTTTTTTAATTGCCTAATTCAACTTTAATTATATACATTAGTCTCTTCAGAGTTATCCAGAGCTTCAAGGATTTTAAGTGTTTTGAAGTTGAGTATGGACCTGTTTGAAAACATTTTTTGTACAAGAGTAGAGTAAAGTATTGTGTGACAGTATCCCTAGAGAAATGTTTGCTCGAATATACCAACAACTGTAATCTAGTATATTCAATTCAATTTTTATTCAGCGCAGATATACAATTTGTGCATAATGCTTTGTCAACACTTACAAACAAAATAGTACAGTTGTCGTAATACAATAATAGCTGCTAAATAACAGAGTTAATGTTATAACATTTGTGTTTTGATAATAATTTATACACTTTAGATTTAAAAAATCTTTATTGACAGCTTTTAATGATGTGGGATACACTATTGAGAGTTTTATTAAGTTGGTGACACTGCCTCAGTTATAGGCATGAGATGTTTATACCACATTCATATACCAGCAACATGCTCAGCTGGAGAACAATACCCCATTCCTGAAACAGGTCCAAGTGACCCACACAGTTACTAGCTTCTGTTCATTCAAATTAGTGGATACGATTGTTTACTTGAGATGACTCACTAAGACTGGGAAACAACCCAGTGTTGTGGTGTTGGTACAACTGGCTCAACATGAAGTAGTGTTACCAACTTCTGTTCCCTCAAATTAGTGGATACGATTGTTTACTTGAGATGACACACTAAGACTGGGAAACAACCCAGTGTCGTGGTGTTGGTACAACTGGCTCAGCATGAAGTAGTGTTACCAACTTCTGTTCCCTCAAATTAGTGGATACGATTGTTTACTTGAGATGACACACTAAGACTTGTTTCCCAGTGTCGTGGTGTTGGTACAACTGGCTCAACATGAAGTAGTGTTACCAACTTCTGTTCCCTCAAATTAGTGGATACGATTGTTTACTTGAGATGACACACTAAGACTGGGAAACAACCCAGTGTCGTGGTGTTGGTACAACTGGCTCAACATGAAGTAGTGTTACCAACTTCTGTTCATTCAAATTAGTGGATACGATTGTTTACTTGAGATGACTCACTAAGACTGGGAAACAACCCAGTGTCGTGGTGTTGGTACAACTGGCTCAACATGAAGTAGTGTTACCAACTTCTGTTCCCTCAAATTAGTGGATACGATTGTTTACTTGAGATGACACACTAAGACTGGGAAACAACCCAGTGTCGTGGTGTTGGTACAACTGGCTCAACATGAAGTAGTGTTACCAACTTCTGTTCCCTCAAATTAGTGGATACGATTGTTTACTTGAGATGACACACTAAGACTGGTAAACAACCCAGTGTCGTGGTGTTGGTACAACTGGCTCAACATGAAGTAGTGTTACCAACTTCTGTTCCCTCAAATTAGTGGATACGATTGTTTACTTGAGATGACACACTAAGACTGGGAAACAACCCAGTGTCGTGGTGTTGGTACAACTGGCTCAACATGAAGTAGTGTTACCAACTTCTGTTCCCTCAAATTAGTGGATACGATTGTTTACTTGAGATGACACACTAAGACTGGTAAACAACCCAGTGTCGTGGTGTTGGTACAACTGGCTCAACATGAAGTAGTGTTACCAACTTCTGTTCCCTCAAATTAGTGGATACGATTGTTTACTTGAGATGACACACTAAGACTGGGAAACAACCCAGTGTCGTGGTGTTGGTACAACTGGCTCAACATGAAGTAGTGTTACCAACTTCTGTTCCCTCAAATTAGTGGATACGATTGTTTACTTGAGATGACACACTAAGACTTGTTTCCCAGTGTCGTGGTGTTGGTACAACTGGCTCAACATGAAGTAGTGTTACCAACTTCTGTTCCCTCAAATTAGTGGATACGATTGTTTACTTGAGATGACACACTAAGACTGGGAAACAACCCAGTGTTGTGGTGCTGGTACAACTGGCTCAACATGAAGTAGTGTCACCAACTTCTGTTCCCTCAAATTAGTGGATACGATTGTTTACTTGAGATGACACACTAAGACTGGGAAACAACCCAGTGTTGTGGTGTTGGTACAACTGGCTCAACATGAAGTAGTGTTACCAACTTCTGTTCCCTCAAATTAGTGGATACGATTGTTTACTTGAGATGACACACTAAGACTGGGAAACAACCTAGTGTTGTGGTGTTGGTACAACTGGCTCAACATGAAGTAGTGTTACCAACTTCTGTTCCCTCAAATTAGTGGATACGATTGTTTACTTGAGATGACACACTAAGACTGGGAAACAACCCAGTGTCGTGGTGTTGGTACAACTGGCTCAACATGAAGTAGTGTTACCAACTTCTGTTCCCTCAAATTAGTGGATACGATTGTTTACTTGAGATGACACACTAAGACTTGTTTCCCAGTGTCGTGGTGTTGGTACAACTGGCTCAACATGAAGTAGTGTTACCAACTTCTGTTCGCTCAAATTAGTGGATACGATTGTTTACTTGAGATGACACACTAAGACTTGTTTCCCAGTGTCGTGGTGTTGGTACAACTGGCTCAACATGAAGTAGTGTTACCAACTTCTGTTCCCTCAAATTAGTGGATACGATTGTTTACTTGAGATGACACACTAAGACTGGGAAACAACCCAGTGTTGTGGTGTTGGTACAACTGGCTCAACATGAAGTAGTGTCACCAACTTCTGTTCCCTCAAATTAGTGGATACGATTGTTTACTTGAGATGACACACTAAGACTGGGAAACAACCCAGTGTTGTGGTGTTGGTACAACTGGCTCAACATGAAGTAGTGTTACCAACTTCTGTTCCCTCAAATTAGTGGATACGATTGTTTACTTGAGATGACACACTAAGACTGGGAAACAACCCAGTGTTGTGGTGTTGGTACAACTGGCTCAACATGAAGTAGTGTTACCAACTTCTGTTCCCTCAAATTAGTGGATACGATTGTTTACTTGAGATGACACACTAAGACTGGGAAACAACCCAGTGTTGTGGTGTTGGTACAACTGGCTCAACATGAAGTAGTGTTACCAACTTCTGTTCCCTCAAATTAGTGGATACGATTGTTTACTTGAGATGACACACTAAGACTGGGAAACAACCCAGTGTTGTGGTGTTGGTACAACTGGCTCAACATGAAGTAGTGTTACCAACTTCTGTTCCCTCAAATTAGTGGATACGATTGTTTACTTGAGATGACACACTAAGACTGGGAAACAACCCAGTGTCGTGGTGTTGGTACAACTGGCTCAACATGAAGTAGTGTTACCAACTTCTGTTCCCTCAAATTAGTGGATACGATTGTTTACTTGAGATGACACACTAAGACTTGTTTCCCAGTGTCGTGGTGTTGGTACAACTGGCTCAACATGAAGTAGTGTTACCAACTTCTGTTCGCTCAAATTAGTGGATACGATTGTTTACTTGAGATGACACACTAAGACTTGTTTCCCAGTGTCGTGGTGTTGGTACAACTGGCTCAACATGAAGTAGTGTTACCAACTTCTGTTCCCTCAAATTAGTGGATACGATTGTTTACTTGAGATGACACACTAAGACTGGGAAACAACCCAGTGTTGTGGTGTTGGTACAACTGGCTCAACATGAAGTAGTGTTACCAACTTCTGTTCCCTCAAATTAGTGGATACGATTGTTTACTTGAGATGACACACTAAGACTGGGAAACAACCCAGTGTTGTGGTGTTGGTACAACTGGCTCAACATGAAGTAGTGTTACCAACTTCTGTTCCCTCAAATTAGTGGATACGATTGTTTACTTGAGATGACACACTAAGACTTGTTTCCCAGTGTCGTGGTGTTGGTACAACTGGCTCAACATGAAGTAGTGTTACCAACTTCTGTTCCCTCAAATTAGTGGATACGATTGTTTACTTGAGATGACACACTAAGACTGGGAAACAACCCAGTGTTGTGGTGTTGGTACAACTGGCTCAACATGAAGTAGTGTTACCAACTTCTGTTCCCTCAAATTAGTGGATACGATTGTTTACTTGAGATGACACACTAAGACTGGGAAACAACCCAGTGTTGTGGTGTTGGTACGACTGGCTCAACATGAAGTAGTGTTACCAACTTCTGTTCATTCAAATTAGTGGATACGATTGTTTACTTGAGATGACACACTAAGACTTGTTTCCCAGTGTCGTGGTGTTGGTACAACTGGCTCAACATGAAGTAGTGTTACCAACTTCTGTTCCCTCAAATTAATGGATACGATTGTTTACTTGAGATGACACACTAAGACTGGGAAACAACCCAGTGTTGTGGTGTTGGTACAACTGGCTCAACATGAAGTAGTGTTACCAACTTCTGTTCCCTCAAATTAATGGATACAATTGTTTACTTGAGATGACACACTAAGACTGGGAAACAACCCAGTGTCGTGGTGTTGGTACAACTGGCTCAACATGAAGTAGTGTTACCAACTTCTGTTCCCTCAAATTAGTGGATACGATTGTTTACTTGAGATGACACACTAAGACTGGGAAACAACCCAGTGTCGTGGTGTTGGTACAACTGGCTCAACATGAAGTAGTGTTACCAACTTCTGTTCCCTCAAATTAGTGGATACGATTGTTTACTTGAGATGACACACTAAGACTGGGAAACAACCCAGTGTTGTGGTGTTGGTACAACTGGCTCAACATGAAGTAGTGTTACCAACTTCTGTTCCCTCAAATTAGTGGATACGATTGTTTACTTGAGATGACACACTAAGACTGGGAAACAACCCAGTGTTGTGGTGTTGGTACAACTGGCTCAACATGAAGTAGTGTTACCAACTTCTGTTCCCTCAAATTAGTGGATACGATTGTTTACTTGAGATGACACACTAAGACTGGGAAACAACCCAGTGTTGTGGTGTTGGTACAACTGGCTCAACATGAAGTAGTGTTACCAACTTCTGTTCCCTCAAATTAATGGATACAATTGTTTACTTGAGATGACACACTAAGACTGGGAAACAACCCAGTGTCGTGGTGTTGGTACAACTGGCTCAACATGAAGTAGTGTTACCAACTTCTGTTCCCTCAAATTAGTGGATACGATTGTTTACTTGAGATGACACACTAAGACTGGGAAACAACCCAGTGTTGTGGTGTTGGTACATGCTAGCCTCACTCTGATACTCTAAGTGTTGTTATGTTTGTCAGATTGACGAGTGGGACGCCTACGTGTACTGTGGGACGAGCTCAGGGGACGTCATCAAGATCAACCTGTGTTACTCTGATGATGTTGATGTTCTGTATCCGGTCAACACTCCAGTACTTGCTGGCTGCTACGGCAAGTACATCAAGTCTAAACGTAACCAAGCTGGGCGATACAGTCAAGGTACATATGGCACTTTACCTCTATTTCCACACAAAGTGTATACACAAGCTATTGTAGTCCTTCAATACACACACTATATGTTTTGGGTCCCCCTCAATACAAAAAAAGCATTTTTAGAAAAATTGTGTGTGTGTGTGTGTGTGTGTGTCTGTGGCCAGCATACCTCAAAAACAAAAAGACTGTTAAATACCAAACTCGGTATCTTCCAGGGATGTGTCACGAAAATTTTCAAGAAAATCCTCCCATCGCAAACTACCCTTTACGTGGAAAACATTTTGAAAATTTTGATTTTTTCAAAATTGGCTCCAACAATTTTGATTAAAATATTGTATATTAATATATTTACCTGAAAAATGAAATGTTTATCTTTAATTTTCTGGGAATAGCTTCTGAAGACTACTTTAATCTGGATGAATTTTATGGAATTTTGCAAAACTACTAAACCGTAAGAGATGGACGAAAACTTACCACACAAAAAATGTGGAGCACTTTAAAACACACAATTTAAGATATAAGCTTTTTCATAGAGTTGACTGTTTTAGAAAAAAAAAGGTTATAAAAACAAAGGAAAATGCCCCCTATGAAGATACTGAACTTAAATAGCAAATTCTTCTTGTTATTTTTGACTATGCTGCCCACACACACAAACACTTAAATTCTTCTTCTTTTTGTCCACAGGTGTATGTGGTAGAGAAAGTTAAACACAAGATTACATTTTTATAACATTTCTACATTTTTAATTAATGTAAGAGAATTAAAATGAGAAATGAGAGATAAGCTATAATAATATTTGCTCTTGTGCAATTTAATAAGAAGATTTTGTCTCCTTTAATATGACAAGTTGTCAGGTGTAGCTGCATGGATAATTTCCTAACAGAAGTCACATCTGCTTTTACTACCCACCCCTGCACCACAAATCTCACAGAGGCGAGTGGTCTAACCACTTGAGCCCAGGCATGTAAACAGTATCATACACATGCAAGGTGTCAAGTCAGCCTTGACATGAGCTGGTGTTGAGGTGGAGCAGCATAATAATGCTGATGATGACAATGATAATGGTAATAGTGATATTAATGATAACAATAACAATGACAATGAAGACAACAAGAACACCAACACCAGCACCAACACCAGCACCAACACCAGCATCAACACCAGCACCAACACCAGCACCAACACCAGCACCAACACCAACACCAACACCAACACCAGCACCAACACCAGCACCAACACCAACACCAACACCAACACCAACACCAGCACCAACACCAGCACCAGCACCAACACCAGCACCAACACCAGCACCAACACCAACACCAACACCAACACCAGCACCAACACCAGCACCAACTTCAGCACCTTCACCAACACCAGCACCAACACCAGCACCAGCCCCAGCAACATTACCAACACCAGCACCAACACCAACATCAACACCAACACCAGCACCAACACCAGCACCAGCACCAACACCGGCACCAGCACCAGCACCAACACCAGCACCAGCAATAGCACCAGCACCAACACCAACACCAGCACCAACACCAGCACCAACACCAGCACCAGCATCACCACCAACACCAACACCAACACCAGCACCAACACCAGCACCAACACCAGCACCAACACCAGCACCAACACCAACACCAACACCAGCACCAACACCAGCACCAACTTCAGCACCTTCACCAACACCAGCACCAACACCAGCACCAGAACCAGCACCAACACCAGCACCAGCCCCAGCAACATTACCAACACCAGCACCAACACCAACATCAGCACCAACACCAGCACCAACACCAGCACCAGCACCAGCACCAACACCAGCACCAGCCCCAGCAACATTACCAACACCAGCACCAACACCAACATCAGCACCAACACCAGCACCAGCACCAACACCAGCACCAGCCCCAGCAACATTACCAACACCAGCACCAACACCAACATCAGCACCAACACCAGCACCAGCACCAACACCGGCACCAGCACCAGCACCAACACCAGCACCAGCAATAGCACCAGCACCAACACCAACACCAGCACCAACACCAGCACCAGCACCAACACCAGCACCAGCACCATCCACCAACACCAGCACCAACACCAACACCAGCACCAACACCAGCACCAACAACACCAGCACCAGCTACACCAACACCAGCACCAGCAACACCAACACCAGTACCAACACCAGCACCAGCAACACCAACACCAGTACCAACACCAGCACCAGCAATACCAACACCAGCATCAGCACCAGCAACATCAGCACCAGCAGCACCAGCACCAGCACCAACACCAGCACCAACACCAACACCAGCACCAACACCAGCACCAACACCAGCACCAATACCAACACCAACACCAGCACCAACACCAACACCAACACCAGCACCAACTTCAGCACCTTCACCAACACCAGCACCAACACCAGCACCAGCCCCAGCAACATTACCAACACCAGCACCAACACCAACATCAGCACCAACACCAGCACCAGCACCAACACCAGCACAAGCACCAACACTGGCACCAGCACCAACACCAGCACCAGCACCAACACCAGCACCAACACCAGCACCAGCACCAACACCAGCACCATCCACCAACACCAGCACCAACACCAACACCAGCACCAACACCAACACCAACACCAGCACCAACACCAGCACCAGCACCAACACCAGCACCAACACCAACACCAGCACCAACACCAACACCAACACCAGCACCAACACCAACACAAGCACCAACACCAACACCAGCCAACACCACCAGCACCAACACCATCACCAACACCAGCACCAATACCAACACCAGCACCAACACCAGCACCAACACCTACACCAGCACCAGCACCAACACCAGCACCAACACCAACACCAACACCAACACCAGCACCAGCACCAGCACCAACACCAACACCAGCACCAACACCAGCCCCAACACCAGCACCAGCACCAACACCAGCACCAGAACCAGCACCAGCCCCAGCAACATTACCAACACCAGCACCAGCACCAACATCAGCACCAACATCAGCACCAACACCAGCACCAGCACCAGCACCAGCACCAACACCAACACCAACACCAGCACCAACCCCAGCACCAGCACCAACACCAACCCTACACCAGCCCCACTACCAACACCAGCACCAACACCAGCACCAACACCAGCACCAACATCAGCACCAACACCAGCACCAGCACCAACACCAGCACCAACACCAGCATCAGCACCAACATCAGCTCCAACACCAGCACCAACACCAGCACCAGCACCAATATCAGCACCAACACCAGCACCAACACCAGCATCAACATCAGCACCAGCACCGGCACCAACACCAGCACCAACACCAACTTCAGCACCAGCACTATCACCAACATCAGCACCAGCACCAACACCAGCACCAACACCAACACCAGCACCAGCACCAACATCAGCACCAGCACCAACATCAGCACCAGCACCAACACCAACACCAGCACCAGCACCCAGTCGCCCTCAGTGGTGTAATGGTTACCATGCTAACTTCATATACCCAAGGTCGCGGGTTCAAACTCGGCGGAGGACGATGTAATTTTCGGGAGTAAAAATCCTTACCATGGCTTCCTTCGGAAGGGAAGTAAAGCTGTGGGTCCCGTATCGTAGATTTACGGCACGTAAAAGAACCTCAAGCCTGATAAGAGAGGCCTCTGAGCAAAATTAAGTGATCTTTCACGCCCAGTATAGTATGGGACGCTGAAAACCAAAGCAGTTAAAGAGCGTCCGTAAATAACAGGCCATTTCCATTTCAGCACCAGCACCAAAACCAGCACCAGCACCAACAACACCAGCACCAACACCAACAACACCAACACCAACAACACCAACACCAACAATACCAGCACCAACACCAGCACCAGCACCAACAACACTAGCACCAGCACCAACAACACCAGCACCAGCAACACCAACACCAGCACCAACAACACCAGCACCAGCACCAGCACCAGCACCAAAACCAGCATCAGCACCAACAACACCAGCACCAACACCAACAACACCAGCACCAACACCAGCACCAACACCAACAACACCAACACCAGCACCAGCACCAACAACACCAGCACCAGCAACACCAACACCAGCACCAACAACACCAGCACCAGCAACACCAACACCAGCACCAACAACACCAGCACCAGCACCAGCACCAGCACCAAAACCAGCATCAGCACCAACAACACCAGCACCAACACCAACAACACCAGCACCAACACCAGCACCAACACCAACAACACCAACACCAGCACCAGCACCAACAACACCAGCACCAGCACCAACAACACCAGCACCAGCAACACCAACACCAGTACCAGCATCAACACCAGCACCAACATCAGCACCAGCACCAACATCAACACCAACACCAACACCAGCAACAACACCAACACCAACACCAGCAACAACAACACCAACACCACCAGCACCAGCACCAACACCAACATCAGCACCAACACCAACACCAGCACCAACACCAACACCAACACCAGCACCAGCAACACCAACACCAGCACTAGCACCACCAACACCAAGACCAACACCAGCACGAGCACCAACACCAACAGCACCACAAACACGAACACCAGCACCAACACCAGCACCAACACCAACATCAGCACCAACATCAGCACCAGCACCCAGTCGCCCTCCGTGGTGTAATGGTTACCATGCTAACTTCATATACCCAAGGTCGCGGGTTCAAATCCGGCGGAGGACGATGGATTTTTTTCGGGCATAAAAATCCTTAGCATGGCTTCCTTCGGAAGGGAAGTAAAGCTGTGGGTCCCGTGTCATAGATTTACGGCACGTAAAAGAACCTCAAGCCTGATAAGAGAAGTCTCTGAACAAAATTAAGCGATCTTTCAAGCCAAGTATAGAATGGGACACTGAGAACCAAAGCAGTTAAAGAGCGTCCATAAATAACAGGCCATTTCCATTTCAGCACCAGTACCAGCACCAGCAACACCAGCACCAACACCAACACCAACATCAGCACCAACACCAGCACTAGCAACACCAACACCAAAAACACCAGCACCAACAACACCAGCACCAGCAACACCAATACCAGTACCAGCACCATCAACATCAGCACCAACAAAACCAGCACCACCAACACCAGCACCAACAACAGCACCAGCAACACCAACACCAGCACCACCAACACCAGCACCACCAGCACTAGCACCACCAACACCAGCAGCAGCACCACCAGCACGAGCACCAACACCAGCACCAACACCAGCACCAGCACCAACACCAGCACCAACACCAACATCAGCACCAACACCAACACCAGCACCAGCACCAACACCTACCCCACCACCAGCACCAGCACCAACACCTACATCAGCACCAGCACCAACACCAACACCAACACCAGCAACACCAATACCAACACCAGCAACAGCAACAGCACCAGCACTAGCACGAGCACCAGCACCAGCACCAACACCAGCACCAGCACTACCAGCACCAGCACCAACACCAGCACCAGCACTACCAGCACCAACACCAGCACCAACACCTGCCCCACCACCAGCACCAACACCAGCACCAGCACCAACACGAGCACCAGAACCAACATCAGCACCAGCACCAACACGAGCACCAGAACCAACATCAGCACCAGCACCAACACCAGCACCAACACCTGCCCCACCACCAGCACCAACACCAGCACCAGCACCAGCACCAGCACTACCAGCACCAGCACCAACACCAGCTCCAGCACTACCAGCACCAACACCAGCACCAACACCTGCCCCACCACCAGCACCAACACCAGCACCAGCACCAACACGAGCACCAGAACCAACATCAGCACCAGCACCAACACCAGCACCAGCACCAACACCAGCACCAGCACCAGCACCAACATCAGCACCAACACCAGCACCAGCACTACCACCAACACCAGCACCACCACCAGCACGAGCACCAACACCAGCACCAAAACCAGCACCAACACCAGCACCAGCACCAACATCAGCACCAACACCAGCACCAGCACCAACACCATCACCATCACCAGCACTAACACCAACATCAGCACCAACACCAACACCAACACCCACGCGCCCTCCGTGGTGTAATGGTTACCATGCTAACTCCATATACCCAAGGTCGCGGGTTCAAACCCGGCGGAGGACGATGGATTTTTTGGGCATAAAAATCCTTAGCATGGCTTCCTTTGGAAGGGAAGTAAAGCTGTGGGTCCCGTGTCGTAGATTTACGGCACGTAAAAGAACCTCAAGCCTGATAAGAGAGGCTCTGAGCAAAATTAAGCGATCTTTCATGCCCAGTATAGAATGGGACACTGAGAACCAAAGCAGTTAAAGAGCGTCCATAAATAACAGGCCATTTCCATTTCAGCACCAGCACCAACACCAGCAACACCAACACCAGCAACACCAGCACTAGCAACACCAACACCAGCACCAACACCAGCACCAGCACCAACAACACCAGCACCAGCTACACCAACACCAGCACCAGCAACACCAACACCAACAACACCAGCACCAGCACCAGCAACACCAACACCAACACCAATACCAACACCAGCACCAACAACACCAGCAATACCAACACCAGCATCAGCACCAGCAACATCAGCACCAGCAGCACCAGCACCAGCACCACCAGCAATACCAACACCAGCATCAGCACCAACATCAGTACCAGCACCAACACCAACACCAACATCAGCACAAGCACCAACACCAACACCAACATCAGCACCAACACCAGCACCAGCACCAACACCAGCACCCAGTCGCTCTCCATGGTGTAATGGTTACCATGCTAACTTCATATACCCAAGGTCGCGGGTTCAAACCCGGCGGAGGATGATGGATTTTTCGGGCGTAAAAATCCTTAGCATGGCTTTCTTCGGAAGGTAAGTAAAGCTTTGGGTCCCGTGTCGTAGATTTACGGCACGTAAAAGAACCTCAAGCCTGATAAGAGAGGCCTCTGAGCAAAATTAAGCAATCTTTCACGCCCAGTATAGAATGGGACGCTGAGAACCAAAGCAGTTAAAGAGCGTCCATAAATAACAGGACATTTCCATTTCAGCACCAGCACCAGCACCAACAAACCGAGCACCAACACCAGCAACACCAACACCAGCACCAACACCAGCACCAACACCAGCAACACCAACAACACCAACACTGGCACCAGCAACACCAACACCAGCAACACCAACACCAACTCCAGCAACACCAACACCAACTCCAGCAACACCAACACCAGCAACACCAACACCAGCACCAACAACACCAGCATCAGCACCAGTACCAGCACCAACACCAGCACCAACACCACCAGCACCAGCAACACCAACACCAGAACCAGCAACACCAACACCAGCACCACAAGCACCAGCACCAGCACCAACACCAGCAACACCAGCAACACCAGCAACACCAGCATCAGCACCAGTACCAGCACCAACACCAGCACCAACAACATCAACACCAGCAACACCAACACCAGCACCAGCAACACCAACACCAGCACCACCAACACCAACACCAGCACCAACAACAGCACCAGCAACACCAGCACCACCAGCACCACCAGCACCAGCAACACCAACACCAGCACTAGCACCACCAACACCAGCAACACCAACACCAGCACTAGCACCACCAACATCCACAGCACCAGCACCAGCAACACCAACATCAGCACCAGCACCACCAACACCAACACCAGCAACACCAACACCAGCACTAGCACCACCAGCACCAGCACCAGCAACACCAACACCAGCACTAGCACCACCAACACCAGCAACACCAACACCAGCACTAGCACCACCAACACCAGCACCAACACCAGCAACACCAGCACCAGCAACACCAACACTGACACCAGCAACACCAACACCAACTCCAGCAACACCAACTCCAGCAACACCAACACCAGCAACACCAACACCAGCACTAGCACCACCAACACCAGCACCAACAAGAGCAACACCAACAACACCAACACTGACACCAGCAACACCAACACCAACTCCAGCAACACCAACACCAACTCCAGCAACACCAACACCAACTCCAGCAACACCAACACCAGCAACACCAACACCAGCACCAACAACACCAGCATCAGCACCAGTACCAGCACCAACACCACCAGCACCAGCAACACTAACACCAGCACCAGCAACACCAGCACCAGCAACACCAACACCAGCACCAGCAACACCAGCACCAGCAACACCAACACCAGCACCATCACAACCAGCACCAGCAACACAAGCACCAGCACCAGCACCAACACCAGCAACAACACCAGCATCAGCACCAGTACCAGCACCAACACCAGCACCAACAACATCAACACCAGCAGCACCAACACCAACACCACCAGCAACACCAACAGCAACAACACCAACACCAGCACCACCAACACCAGCACTAGCACCACCAGCATCCACAGCACCAGCACCACCAACACCAGCACCAACAACACCAACACCAGCACTAGCACCACCAACACCAGCAACACCAGCACCAACCACACCAACACCAGCAACACCACCAACACCAGCACCAACCACACCAACACCAGCAACACCAGCAACACCAGCACCAGCAACACTAGCACCACCAACACCAGCACCAACCACACCAACACCAGCACCAACAACACCAACACCAGCACCAGCAACACCAGCACCAGCACCAGCAACACCAATACCAGCACTAGCACCACCAACACCAGCAACACCAGCACCAACCACACCAACACCAGCACCAACAACACCAACACCAACACCAGCACCAGCAACACCAGCACCAGCAACACCAACACCAGCACTAGCACCACCAACACAAGCAACACCACCATCAGCACTAGCACCAACAGCACCAGCACTAACAACACCAACACCAGCAGCAACACCAGCAACACCAACACCAGCACTAGCACCACCAACACCAGCAACACCACCATCAGCACTAGCACCAACAGCACCAGCACCAACAACACCAACACCAGCAGCAACACCAGCACCAACACCAGCACCAGCAACACCAGCACTAGCACCACCAACACCAAGACCAAGAACAATAATAATAATAATAATAATAATAGTTTATTCACCATGTAGTAATACAATAGGCTTGGATGGCTTACATATACATATATGTACAGTATGGTAATATTACATATAGTCATGGTTACGCATATCTAGGAACTTTTGTGTGTTATAGAATTGAGCTTTTATTAGCCATTTATATATTTTATCCTTAAATGTATTAGTGTTTATATTTAGTATTTTCAAAGGAAATGAATGCCATTTAACTTTTAGTACCTCAAGTCTTAGTATATCATCCACTGTATTCATATTTTTTGTGTTGGAGTTGTAATTTTCTTTCATATATACAAGAGCATCATGGAGATAGAAATTGACAACAGTCAGGATTTGCAGTGGTTTACAATATTTAGTTTTATTAGAGTTTGTCAATATTCTAACTACCTTTTGTTGAATCTTTAGCACATGTGCTACTGCCCCATAATATCAAGCCTTACCTAAAGATACTTTAAAAGAATGAAAATTAGGCTGCTCTTTATAAGTTTGCTAATATGAACACTGTTTGTGACAACATAATCAATGTGCGAGTGCCAAGAAACATGATTATTGCTTCTCACTTGTGTCATTACCTCAATTATTACTATTTTTTAATGTAAAAAGAATATTTTGTTACTTGGTATGATTGATAAAAAAGTTGTTGCTTGTAAACCGTAGTTGAGGTTATCTCCGACAGTTTGTGATAGTTGACATGGGTAACAATTCAGTGGAACACCTATTTTTACCTCTGTACCTGTGAATATTCTCCTCCAATTGAGATTATTTGTTTATACATTTGATAAATATGACTTAAAATATCCTGCACAACATACACGTCAAGTTTGTTTATCAACATGCATCCTGTTGGGAGATGACGTTTATGATCCAGTGAAGAACAAGGGACTTTATATTTTAAACTGTGATGTTGCATGGTTACCTCTGAGAAAGAATGTTGCTTCATTACTGAAGACTCTCCTAGAAAATTGTCTGCTCTCTTGACACACGCTCCACTCACTCGACCGAGTGTTGATAGCATGGAGTTGCTGCACCATTTTTTGTAACTTAGCCTGGTTACTCATATCGGATGACAAATGATCTTGGGAGACCATGAAGCTTAAAGTGACTCAACATTCAACTCTTTTTTACTTTCTCTATAGGCACTATGTACATAGTGTATAGAGAAGGTATTGCACTCCACCCAAAAATTTGATACCGAGATTTCACTGGAAATATATGTTTTAGGGTCCCCAATATCCAAAAAAAGCATTTTCATAAAAAGGTCCATGTGTGTGTCCGTATGTCTGTGAACACGATAACTCAAAAACTAAAAGTTGGTAGAATACCAAACTTGGTATTTAAGTTTAGTATCTTCCAGGGATGCGACACGAAGATTTTCAGAAAAATCCCCCCACCCCCAACTACCCTTTACATGGAACTTTTTTTGAAAATTTTGATTTTTTCAAAAATGGCTCTAACGATTTTGATTAAAATTCCATATATTAAACATATTTACCTGACAAATAAAATGCATATCTTGAATTTTCTGGGAATAGCCTCAAAAGAGTAGTTTATTCTGGATGAATTTTACTGAATTTTGAATAACTGCTAAACCATAAGAGATGGACAAAATCTTATTTCACAAAAAATGTAGAGCACATTAAAACATACAATTTATGTTATATACATTTTTTTCGTGGAGTTCGTCGTTTTTGAGACATTCCTTATTTTTGGTTTCTGCTATGGAAAACATTTTTCTCATACAGGAACTTGTCATCTCCGATCCATATAAACAAAGGAACTTCATGACATAGCAACCAGCTTTTGACTATCATTTTAACCTATGGTAGTCCCTTATTTCGCTTCTACTTACAAGGAAGCAAGTAAGTCTATTTCTGTTAAATTTGTCTGATTAGCATAAAGTAAATAGAAGTATAAGCTTTTTAAGAATAATTTGTTGCAGGGATATAGAGAAAGTCATGTGAAAGGTACACATCAGATTTTTAAGTATAAGTATTATTTTTTGCCAATAGACATACATTCTGCAGTTTCAAACATTGCCATAAGCTAATACAATTAATCACACAAGATTGTGTATTACAATTTATCAATTCTATGTGTACATTTCTCAAATGAATACTTTTTTGGTTCATTCTTAAATATGTTTCGTTTTAAATTTTTTAAATAGTTTGGTAATTTATTATAAAGTATAATAGCTTTCAATAATGGATCTTTTTCAGTTGACTTACTCCTTATTAAGCTTCTGTGAAAGTCGTCACATCCTCTAGTATTATAATCATAAAATGTACTATTTCTATTTACACTTATTGAATTAATTTTTTTTGTTCTCTATATGCACTATATACATAGTGTATAGAGAAGGTATTGCACTCCACACAAAAATTCGATACTGGGATTTCACCACAAATATATGTTTTAGGGTCCCCTTTATCTAAAAAAAAAGCATTTTCGGAATAAGGTCCATGAGCATGTGTGTGTGAACATGAAAACTCAAAAACTGATGGTCGGTAAAATACCAAACTTGGTATTTAAGCTTAGTATCTCCAGGGACGTGACACAAACATTTTGAGAAAAATCTTCCCCCACCCCCAACTACCCTTTACATGGAACTTTTTTATTTTTTCAAAAATGGCTCTAATGATTTTGATTAAAATTTTGTATATTAAAGATATTTAACTGACAAATAAAATGTACATCTTGAGTTTTCTGGGAATAGCCTCTGAAGAGTACTTTATTCTGGATGAATTTTACGGAATTTTGAATAACTGCTAAACCATAAGAGATGGACACAAACTTATCACACAAAAAATGTAGAGCACATTAAAATCACACAATTTATGTTATATAAATCTTTTCGTGGAGTTCATCGTTTTAGAGACATTCCTTGTTTTTGGTTTCTGCTTTGAAAAACATACTTTTCTCATACAGAAATTTGTCAACTGCTTTCCATACAAAGGAACTTTGGTCACATAGCAACCAGCTTTTGACTATCACTTTAACCTATGCTACTCCCTTATTTCACTTCTACTTACAAGGAAGCAAGTAATAAGACTGTTCCTGCTAATTTTTTCTGATTAGCATGAAGTAAATAGAAGCATAAGCTTTTTAACAATAATTTGTAACAGAGATGTAGAGAAAGTCATGTGAATGGTACTCCTCGGATTTTTTGTACAAGTAATATCAATTTTATTACAGTTAAAATCCTTTCTTGTGATATGTTACAGTTATGGTGGTCATATCTCGCACAACACACAAACATATTTTGTGCTACAGTTTAACAATTTCTGTGTTTGAAGAAAATGGTATCTTCATCCGTAAAATGCACACTTATTGAACTGCTCTTGACTTTAGGTTTTCATTTCATGATTAATATTATTTTTGGTTTGAGCAAACAAAATGATAGGCTAGGAAAAAAAAAAATGTTACACTCACATGACTTTCTCTAGCTGCTCTACAAACAAACTTCTTACAAAAGATTATTCTTTTCTCCACATAATGCTAATCGAGATAAACATTAGCAGAATGTTCTTATTACTTAGTTCCTTATAAGTAGAAGGAAACTAAAGGAATGTGCTATGTTCATGTGATAGTAAAATGTTTTAAAAGCTGTCATTATTCGATTGTCATTGCAAACCGTTTCTTTGCTTGGCCAGGAGTAGAACAAAAGAAAAACAGACACTTCCTGTCTGAGAAAATTATAAGTACTTTACAATTGAAACCAATAACAAGGACATCTCAAAAATGGTGAACTCTATGAAAAAGATTTATATGACATAAATTGTGTGTTTTAACAAGGTCTATATTTTTTTTATAGGAAGATTTTGTCTATCTCTTAAGGTTTACTAGTTATGCAAAATTTAGCAAAATTCATCCAGGGTAAACAGATCTTCATAAGCTATTTCCAGAAAATTCAAGATATATATTTTATTTGTAATAGAAATGTCTTTATTATGTGGTTTTTAATCAAAATCATTAGAGCCATTTTTAAGAAGAACAAAATTTTAAAAAATGTTTCCACGTAAAGGGTAGTTAGGGATGGGGGTAAATTCTTGAAAATCTTCATGTCGCATCCTTGGAAGATACCAAACTTAAATGCCAAATTTGCTATTTAGCTATCTTTTAGTTTTCGAGCTGGACACGTGCACGCACATTCTGAAAACACTTTTTTTGTATTCAGGATGTCCTAAAACATGTATTTCTGGTGAAATCCAGTACTGAAATTTTTGGTGCAATACAATACGTACATAACACATACAGGGGCTAGAGAAAGAAACAAATGCCTACCTGGGTAGTGTCTGCTTCCCATTCAACAAGTCACGAGTTTGATTCTTGCTTAGGGTGCGTTAACCAGGTGAAACTTCTTCCAGGGTTTTCTCTTATCCTAGAAGAAAAATGTTAAGTAACTTTAAGTTCCATGGGCTCTGAGATCATTTCACCAATTTTAGACATCTTCCGATATAATCAACCAGGTTAAAGGATGTTAAGCTACAAAAAAAATATGATACGTTCCATTCACATGACTTTCTCTACATCTCTGCAACAAATTATTGTTAAAAAGCTTATGGTCTATTTACTTGATGCTAATCAAGAAAACATTAGCAGAAATAGTCTTATTACTTGCTTCCATGTAAGTAGAAGGGAAATAAGGGAATATCATAGGTTAAAGTGGTTGCTATGTGACTCAAGTTCCTTTGTTTGTATGGACACCAGTTGACAAATTCCTGTATGACAAAAATATAAGTTTTTCAAGCAGAAACCAAAAACAAGGAATATCTCAAAAACGATCAACTCCACGAAAAAATGTATGACATAAATTGTGTGTTTTATTATGATCTACATTTTTGGTGCAGTAAGTTTTGTCCATCTCTTACAGTTTAGCAGTTATGCAAAATTCCGTAAAATTCATCCAGAATAAACTACTCTTTCGAGGCTATTCCCAGAAAACATTTTATTTGTCAGATAAATATCTTTAATATATAATATTTTAATCAAAATCGTTAGAGCCATTATTGTGAAAATCAAAATTTTTGAAAAAAGTTCCATGTAAAGGGAAGTTGGGGGTTTGGGGCTTTTCTCAAAATCTTTGTGTCACATCCCTGGAAGATACTTAAGTTAAATACCAAGTGTGGTATTTTACGGACTTTTTGTTTTTGAATTATCGTATTCACACCTACCCTCCCACCCACCCTTCCCCCCATCCCACACACACACTGTTTTTTTTAGATAAAGGGGACCCTAAAACATATATTTGCTATGAAATCTCGGTATTGAATTTTTGGATGGAGTGCAATAACTTCTCTATTCACTATGTACATAGTGCGTGTAGAGAAAGTAAAAAGCTGTACTTAGTTTGTTACCCGAAGGACTTATAGGTTTCATTATTTAAAGAATGAGGAGCTGCCAAATGAAGTAACAACTCATTTTTGTTGTTTCCTAGGATACAGGAAATGTATACATCAAGTCTATAGAATAGGATAAACAGACTTTTACTTTCTCTACACATACTATGTACATAGTGTATAGAGAAGGTATTGTAATGTACCTAAGAATTTAATATACAGATTTCATCAGAAATATATGTTTTGAGACGACCTGAATATAAAAAGGGCATTTTCAGAAAAATGTTTGTGTGTGTCTGTGGACAGCATAGCTCAAAAACGAAAAGTCTGTTAAATACCAAACTTGATATTTATTTTGAGTATCTCCCAAGAATGCGACACAGAGATTTTCAAGAAAATCCCCCACCCGAAACTACCTTTTACATGGAAAAAACTTCAAAAATTTAGATTTTCTCAAAAATGGCTCTAAGGTTTTGATTAAAATCTCTTACATTTAAGATATTTGCATACCAAATAAAATGTATATCTTGAATTTTCTGGGAATAGCCTCTGAAGACCTCTTTATTCTGGATGAATTTTATTGAATTTTGCATAACTGCTAGACCGTAAGAGATACACAAAAACTTACCTCACAAAAAATGTAGATCACGATAAAACACACAATTTATATTATATACATTTTTTTCATGGAGTTAATCGTTTTTGAGATATTCCTTGTTATTGATTTCAGCTTTGAAAAACTTATACTTTTCTCATACAGGAATTTGTCAACTCCTGTCCATACAAAGAAAGGACCTTCAGTCACATAGCAACCAGCTTTTGACTATCATTTTAACCTATGCTACTCCCTTATTTCACTTCTACTTACAAGGAAGCAAGTAATAAGACTATTTCTGCCTATTTTTCTCGATTAGTATGTAGTAAATAGAAGCATAAACTTTCTAACAATAATTTCTTGCAGAGATGTAGAGAAAGTCATGTGAGTGGAATACATCAGATTTTTTTTTGCATTATATTACAATCATCATGCTTTTAAGACTGTGTAATTAATTACTGCTTCTTTGTAATAATAATTTCCACAATACTAATGTATTGATAAATTAGTTCTAATTTGTTGAGTTGGTTTTTTACTTTCTCTAGCCCCATATGTACAATGTACATAGGGATAGAGAAGGTAGTGTAATGCATCCAAAAATTTGATACCGAAATTTCACTGGAAATATATGTTTTGGGATCCCCGAGTCCAAAACAAGCATTTTTAAAAAAAGGTCTGTGTGTGTGTGTGCGCGCGCGTGTGCGTGCGCGTGTGCGTGCGCGCGCGTGTGCGTGCGTGTGTGTGCACGTGTGCGTGTGTGTCTGTGTGTGTGCGCGTGTGTGTGCGCGTGTGCGTGTGTGTCTGTGTGTGTGTGTGCGCGTGTGCGTGTGTGTCTCTGTGTGTGTGTGTGTGTGCGCGTGCGTGTGTGCGTGCGCGTGCGTGTGCGTGCGCGTGCGTGTGTGTGCGCGTGTGCGTGTGTGTCTGTGTGTGTCTGTGTGTGTGTCTGTGTGTCTGTGTGTCTGTGTGACTGTGTGACTGTGGACAGCATAGCCCCAAAACGAAAAGACTGCTAAATACCAAACTTGGTATTTAGGTTTAGTATCTTCCAAGGATGCGACACAAAGATTTTCAAAAAAATCTCCCCACTAAAAACTACCCTTTACATGGAACCAATTTCGAAAATTTTGATTTTCTTAAAAATGGCTCTAACGATTTTGATTAAAATCCTGTATATTAAAGCTATTTATGTCCGAAATAAAATATCTGCATGTTTGTGTGGTAGCTGTCATTTTTAATGTAGTTTTCTGATTGAGTAGGTTTTCTGTACATTCCAAAATTTACTTTTGTGCTGTTTCTAATGATTTTTAGGTCTAAGAATGGGAGTTTTCCATTGTGAATTTTACTGTTTTTTCTTGTATGTTTAGTAATTTTATGGCATCATCTAAATGTCTGCTTGGTACTATTGCAAATATGTCGTCAGCATAGCGGTACGACACCTTGAAAATCCATGGGAATGCTTTCTTCATGTGTTTCAAATTTGCTCATAAATAAATTTGCCAAAAATGGAGATAGAGGGTTGCCCATAGAGAGTCCTGGTTTTTGCCTGTAATATTTCCTATTGAAAATCATCAGAAACGTCACAAAAATAAACTTTGGAACAACTCATCAGAAAACTACATTAAAAATGACAGCTATCACACAAACATGCAGTAATAAACAGCCTCACACATACATCAGTAAATGTACCTATGAGCACAACCAAATTAAAAACCATAATTCAAACAGCAGAACAAAATGGATACAGCAAGAACCTTGCATACAAGAAACTCGACAAAACAAAGCAGAAAATAACTACCCTAACAGCAGGAAAAGACAATATCAACACATTCACTTACCACCCCCAAGCATTTAGAAAATTCAAAAAGATCTTCAAACAACAAAACATCACCCTGGCTCCAATAAACAGATTTTCCATCATGAAGTTAAATGCACAAATTGTGAAAAGTTCTACATAGGAAGTTTAAAAATCAGCACTTTAGAAACCTAAAACTAAAACAAGAACATAAATCAGCAGTAGCATTTCACTTTTGGAAACAAAACCATAATCTAGATCCAAATCCAAAATTACTAAAAAAAACCATGTCAGGGAAAACATCCTCATATGGAAAAACAAAGAGCACCTAATAAACTTTGAAATCCTGCCAGTAGACAACTTAGTTAAGAAGTTCATCATTTTGCCACCAGAGAAGAGAACACAATCAGCAATGGCGGTTGGACCCGTGAGGTTGAAAATGGAAGTATAGGCTTCTGAAACTAGTCTCTCATAATAACAATGTAAGTGACATAGTGTTAAAATACCAACTCAACAAATTAATACCACATGTAATTAGACCGTCACTGTTACTAAATTCCTCCAAACATCAATAAATTAATTTTTTTTTAAATATAAATATATATAGCTTAACGTCCTTTAACCTGGTTGGTCATATCAGACGATGAATGAAATTGGTGAAATGGTGTTCAAATGATCTCGGGGTCCATGGAGTTTAAAGTTGCTCAACATTCGTCTTCTCAGGATAAGGGAAAACCCCGAAAAAAACCTTATCCGAGCAACTTACCCTAAGTGAGATTCCTTTTGAATGTGAAGCAGACACGCTACCACCACCCTACCCAGACGGGCTATAATTAATTCTTGTATGTTATTAACATTGTTTGGTGCCGCGTGCATGGTGTTGCCTTTCATACATTCTACATGGCTTTATATTAAACTCTCTAATATATTCAATTTTCTTTTTAAATGGCTTTCCACATTTCACCTTGCCTGACAGCTGTGTTATTGTCAGTCATTTTTACTTTCTCTACATGCAGTATAAAAATAATTCACCATTGAATCCCAACATTTCAGCAGAAATATATGTTTGGGGTCACCAGAATTTAAAAAAAAAAAAAGAAGTATCTTTAGAAAAATGTCCATTCATGTGCATGTGTGCGTACATGGGGAATTCAATAAGTCCTTAGAAAATGCAAGAAACTACACTCTTAGCATTGAAAAAGGTTTGTATTTAGTAACCATCGTTGCTTCGTAGATGGCAGTTAAAGTTTCAACTATATCCATCATGTGGTTTCATTCTATAGGCAATTGAATCAACAATCTTGTGCTTATTTACAAAGATGGGAAAAAAGAAGTTTCGTGCGGTAAATAAACACTTCTATTTAAGCGACTTAACACCAAAAGAGATAAAAGCCGAGTTGGATCAAGTTCGTGGCACATCTGCTCCTGCATTTGCAACAATTTACAATTGGATAAATGAATTTAAACGTGGCCGTGCATCCACAAATGATGAACATTGTTCCAGACGTTCAGTAGAAGTGGCTTCCTCCAAAATGATTGACAAAATCTAGGATATGGTTTTGAGTGATCGAGAAATCAAAGCTCATGAAATAGTAGAGCCCACGGGTATATCACAAGGTACAGTGTTCTCAATGTTGCACCAAAAATTAGGCCTGACAAAGCTCTCGGTAAGATGGGTGTCACGTTTGCTCTCAATGGATGCAATAGTGTGACCAATTCAGAAGCTGGTGTCGCAATCCTGGCGAGTTTTGATACATAACTGTGCATGAAACATGGATACATTACTATACTCAAGAGACAAAACAGTGGGTTCTAAAGGGCCTGAAGAAGGCAAAGGCGTTGAAATCTGCAGACAAGGTGATGGCCTCGGTTTTTTGGGATGCACATGATTACTTGCAGAAAGGAAGAACGATAAATGGAGAGTATTATACATCATTATTGCACCAGTTGAATGGAGAAATGAAGAAAAAACGCCTTCATCTGGCAAAGAAAAAGATTCTCTTCCATCAGGACAATGTAAGGTTGCACACCAGCACACATTCAATGGTGAAAATTGTAGAATTAAGCTTTGAAAAAAAAGAATGGCATGTTATTTATGGACGCTCTTTAACTGCTGTGGTTCTCAGCGTCCCATTCTATACTGGGTGTGAAAGACTGCTTAATTTTGCTCAGAGGCCTCTCTATCATGCTTGAGGTTCTTTTATGTGTCATAAATCTATGACAGGGGACACTTCCCTTCCGAAGGAAGCCATGCTAAGGATTTTTACACCCGAAAAAATCCATTATCCTCCACGGGTTTGAACCCGTGACCTTGAGTATATGAAGTCAGCATGGTAACCATTACACCACAGAGGGCGACTTTAAGGTTTGAATTACTACAACGTCCATCATATTCACCAGTTGACATTTGCTTACTTCCAAACTTGAAAAAGTGGCTCTGCGGAAAATGATTCATGTCTAACAAAGAGGTCATCTTCCAAACAGATGCCGAAATCCTAATTTTTGGAAGGCTTAAAACAGTTGGAGAAACACTGGGAAAAGTGTATCAAGCTAAAAGGAAATATGAAAAATAATAAAAACCTAAATCTACCAAAAGTAATTTGTTTTTCTACCTTTTTCTATAGACTTATTGAACACCCCTCAGATATAAAAAATGAACAGTTGGTTGAATACCAGACTTGATAATTATATTGAGCATCTTGCAAGATATTATAAAACTTCCCTCCACCTCAAACTACCCTTTACATGGGAAAATTTTGTCGTTCTCAAAAATTGTTGCAACGGTTTTGATTAAAATGTCATATGTTTAAAACATTTTAATGACAAATAAAATGTATCTAGAATTTTTTGAGAATAGCCTATGAAGACCTCTTCATTTTGGATGACTTTTGCATAACTGGTAAACCATAAAAAATGGAAAAAAACTTATTTCACAAATTCTTTTTTTTTTTTTTTTTGGAGTTAACCATTTCCAAGATATTCCTTATTATTTGTCTCAATTTTAAAATAGTTATGCTTTAATCAAACAGGACAAGGTCATTTATTTCATCTCTCTTTTGTTTTACTCCTGAAAACAAAAGAAAATGAACAAACTGTTTGACATAGCTACCAGTTTTTAAAACATTTGACTATCAATTCAGTTCTTATTTGACTATCACTTTATCCTACTATATGCCCTTCTACTTACAAGGAAGCACATAATAAGACAATTTCTGCTAATGTTTATCTGAATTATCATGAAGTAGATAGGAGAATAAACCTTTTCCAGAAGCTTTTTTACAGAATAGGTAGAGAAAGTGATGTGAATGGATTTTTAAAACTTGCTCAACTTAAAATTGGTTGGTATCATTTGTTTTCTTGCTTCCAATATTTTGCTGCTAGGTTGTAATCTTGTATGTAAGATGATAGGAGTCTCTGCTGTACCAAACAGTCATTTTCTTGCTAATATACAAATATTGTAACTTTGTACATTTTTCCATTCTTTTCTTTGTGTACATATTTGATATTGTTCTTTTAATAGAGTATGCATTTTGAAAAGAAAAATCAGATGTGTTCCATTCACATCACTTTCTCTACAGCTCTGAAAAAAAAAATAAAAAGCTTATAAATGTAAAAAGAAGCTAGTAACAGTGAAGAATAACACAAATATTAATATAAAAATAATAATTGCAACAAATCTTCACTTATCTTTTGGAATCCTTGCTTTTGGACTAGTTTCGCAACGATTTCATTGCATTATCAACATAATATCCTTTTGGTCTCTTTTTGATGTTGTTCATTTTCAATGTTATGGTTACTGCTACTAGGTGAATTGTGTACTAATGCATTGCTAACTACTGGAATCAAAACAAATTTGGTAAGAGTGTCAATTGGAGGTATATCAAAATTCATTGCATGATTTCTATACTTTAATATAAATATTTTCTCCCAAACCATTAAATCTATAGGCCCATTTAAGTGTTTTAATAATTTAACATCTGGATTTATTTCATGATGAAATTTCCAAAAATGTTCTGCTACAGCTGATTTATCAATTTGTTTGTATTTAATATTCCTAAAGTGTTCTTTTACTCTGGTTTCCTAATGATGTTTAGTCTTACCAATATAAACAAGGTCACAATTTAAACAATTTAATTGATAAATGCCAGATTTTTTATTTTTTGAAATTTCATCCTTTTTAGAAAAGCCTAACAAATTTTTTATACTGTATTTATTTTGAGGAACCAATATTATGCCATGCTATTTGAAAATATTTGTGAATTTTTTATTTGCCCAAGAGTGATAAGTAACTTTTTTAAAAATATAATTATCTTTTATTTTCTTAAGCCTAGAAATATCTTTGATAGCTTTTTGATATTTAAACTTCTCAATTTTTTTATTTATAAAATCAGTATAATATAACATCGAAAATATTATATATAATACAATATAACATTGAAAATAAACAACATCAAAAAGAGACCAAAAGGATATTATGTTGATAATGCAATGAAATCATTGCGAAACTAGTCCAAAAGCAAGGATTCCAAAAGATAAGTGAAGATTTGTTGCAATTATTATTTTTATATTAATATTTGTGTTATTCTTCACTGTTACTAGCCTCTTTTTACATTTATAAGTTTATTTGTTTTGAAGCATTCCTTAGTTTCAGTACATTTTAGGTTATTGCTTATGATGGATGTGATGGAATATAATAATTATAGGTTTAATCTGAATTTTAATAATACTAAACATGAAATTAAACTATATTTGAAATTACAAGAAAAAAGAAGACATATTCTTGTAGATATAAGTTTCTTAAACCTTTGTTTAAAACGTAAAGTAACTCCTATTTTTGTTAGAAAAACTGTTAAATTTGACAATAATAGTATTCATCAAAAAGCAGCAGAGAAGAAAGTAATTGAAGTTGAAAGAAATTTGCATTTTAAAAACTTAAAGACGTTGAACTGAAATTATATAATTTGCATCTTAAATTTATAAATGTTTTAGGTAATTCAATTTGGCTCAATTTGGAATGTAAATTGTTTGAAAATTTAAACTTTAGCATGAAAAATAAAACAAATAAACTGAAAAATAAATTAAATAAATTGTGCTTAAAATAAAATAAATTGAAACTAACTAAAGAGAATAACCCTAAAGATAATGTAATTAACCTTTCAAATTGTAATTTCAATGAGAAGGAAATTAATTTTTTGAATAAAGGTTTAAAAACCTGTGTAGATTTTTCAAAAAATATAGATGATTATGTAGCAGATATACAAATTGCTAGTCAGGATTTAAATGAAAATAATAAGTTATTGGTTAAAGAAAAATGTAGTAAAATATTACAGAATTTGAATAAAAATCACCCTAAAGTAAATCACAATAAACAAATTATTAAATCATTAAAAGAAAAAGATGTAATCTATACTAAAGCTGATAAAGGTAACAGCATTGTAATTTTAAATAAAATTGATTACATTAACAGAATGGAACTCTTACTTCAAGGTGAAGATTACAAAAGCATTGATATTAACACTTTAAAATCCTACATTTCAATTTATAATAAGACCCTTAATGAAATTAAAAGTATTACAAATAAAGAAAAGCAAATTATAAAAATCAGTAATCCAATTTTACCCAGAATATACGCTCTTCCCAAAATTCATAAACCTGGAAATAAAATGAGACCTATTGTAAATTGCATAAATTCACCTTCTTACAGCCTAGCTAAATGGTTAAATAAAAAATTCACTAATTTTGAAAAATTTGAGAGTTTAAGTATTAAAAATTCTTTTGAGCTAGTCGAAAGGATCAGCAATATTACATTATCTACTAATGATAAACTTGTTTCTTTTGATGTAACTGCTTTGTTTCCAAGCATTCCTAGAGAAAAACTTTTGACATTTTTAAAAAAATGGTTAAGTTCTATAGAACTGAATGGAGATTTAATATATGATTTTGTTATCCTTACTAATCTTTGTTTGGATCAAATTTTTTCAGCTTTAATGACAAATTCTATCAACAAACTTCTGGTTTAGCAATGGGTAGTCCACTTTCACCTTTTCTTGCTGATCTTTTCATGAGCTATTTTGAAATACAGGTCACTAAAGCATTCCCTCTAATTTTTAAAACTTGGTATAGATATGTAGATGATATATTTGCTATCGTCCCTGATAAACATGTAAATGATGCTTTAAAACCTTTAAATTTACAAGATAAGGCTATAAAATTCACATTAGAAACTGAAAGTGATGGTTATCTCCCTTTCCTGGATTTAAAAATAATAAAAAAAGACAATAAATTGAATTTTGGAATATACAGAAAGCAAACCCACACTGATAATTATATAAAAAATAATGGCTTTAACCCTTTTTCACATAAATTTGCACTTTTCAATAGTTTAATTTATAGGTTAATTAATTTACCCCTTAATAAAGATGAATTCTATAAAGAATATAAACACATTATTAACACTGCTTTAATTAATGGTTTTACTACTGATTTTATAAATAAAAAAATTGAGAAGTTTAAATATCAAAAAGCTATTAAAGATATTTCTACGCTTAAGAAAATAAAAGATAATTACATTTTTAAAAAATTTACTTATCACCCTTGGGCAAATAAAAAATTCACAAATATTTTCAAAGAGCATGGCATAATATTGGTTCCTCAAAATAAATACAGTATAAAAATTTGTTAGGCATTTCTAAAAAGGATGAAATTTCAAAAAATAAAAAATCTGGCATTTATCAATTAAATTGTTTAAATTGTGACCTTGTTTATATTGGTAAGACTAAACGTCATTAGGAAACCAGAGTAAAAGAACACTTTAGGAATATTAAATACAAACAAATTGATAAATCAGCTGTAGTAGAACATTTTTGGAAATTTCATCATGAAATAAATCCAGATGTTAAATTATAAAAACACTTAAATAGGCCTATAGATTTAATGGTTTGGGAGAAAATATTTATATTAAAGTATAGAAATCATGCAATGAATTTTGATATACCTCCAATTGACACTCTTACCAAATTTGTTTTGATTCCAGTAGTTAGCAATGCATTAGTACACAATCCACCTAGTAGCAGTAACCATAACAGTGTAAATAAACAACATCAAAAAAGAGTCCAAAAGGATATTATGTTGATAATGCAATGAAATCATTGCGAAACTAGTCCAAAAGCAAGGATTCCAAAAGATAAGTGAAGATTTGTTGCAATTATTATTTTTATATTAATAAAAAGCTTATGTTTTTTACTTCATGCTAATCGAGAAAAATTAGCAGAAATAGTCTTATTACTTGCTTCCTTGTAAGTAGAAGTGAAATAAGGGAATACCATAGGTTAAAGTGATAGTCAAAAGCTGGTTGCTATGTGACTGAAGTTCCTTTGTTTCTATGGACGTGAGTTGACAAATTCCTCTATGAGAAAAGTATAGTTTTTCAAAGCTGAAACAAAAAACAAGGAATATCTCAAAAAGATCATCTCCACGAAAAAATATGTAAATAACATAAATTGTGTGTTTTAATGTGCTCTACACTATTTGTGTTGTAAGTTTTTGTCCATCTCTTTCGGATTAGCAGTTATGCAAAATTCCATAAAACTGATCCAGAATAAAGTAGTCTTCAGATGCTATTCCCAGAAAACTCAAGATATACATTTCATTTGTCTTTAATATACAATATTTTAATCAAAATCATTATCATTTTTAAGAAAATCAAAATTTTCGAAAAAATGTCCATGTAACGGGTACTTTGGGAAGGGGGCATTTTCTTGAAAATCTTTCTTGGAAGAACCCAAAATTAAATAACACATACACACGCATACACGTGTCGCCCTCCGTGGTGTAATGGTTACCATGCTGACTTCATATACCCAAGGTCGTGGGTTCAAACCCAGCGGAGGATGATGGATTTTTTGGGCGTGAAAATAGTTAGCATGGCTTCCTTTGGAAGGGAAATAAAACCGTGGGTCCTGTGTCGTAGATTTATGGCACGTAAAAGAACCTCAAGCCTGATAGAGAGGCCTCTGAGCAAAATTAAGCGGTCTTTCACGCCCAATATAGAATGGGACGCTGAGAACCACAGCAGATAAAGAGCGTCCATATATAAAACGCCATTTTTTTTATGCATGCACGCGTGCACATACACACACACACACACACACACACACACACAGACCTTTTTCCAAAAATGTTTTTTGTTATTCAGGGAGACCCAAAACATATATTTCCGGTGAAATCTTGGTATCAAATTTTTGGATGGAGTGCGATACCTTCTCTATACACTATGTACATAGTATGTGTAAAGAAAGTAAAAAACTATTTGTTGAATGTTATTGAAATTTGTAAGAGACATGTTTTGGTGACAGGAGTGACCAGCTTGGCACTGTGGCCCAATGACATGCGAGGGAAGATGGTTATTGGTGCAGGAGATGGTACCATTGAGTTAACAGAGCCACTTGCAACCCCTGCTGGACAGCAGCACCACTCTGTTGGTATCAAGGACCCCACAGAACCAAAACTGGTTACAGTGAGTACTCAAACCAGCAACAAAGAGCACTTTAAATCAATAATAATTAGACCTACTTTTGTCTTTATTACCTCAAAACATAATTGTAGGTAAATGTTAATTTGCTTTTTGACACAAGCTGCGTATAGGACAGGAGTTGGATACTAGAGTCAGACTGAGAAATTCAATGCCATAGCCAGGATTTGAACCACAATTCTCCCAGTTGCTCTACCACTGAGCTACCATGGCAACTTGCTGGCATAGCATTGAATTTCTCAAGTGACTCGTATGTTTCCTGGTAAACAACAATGGTGACTTATAATGTCGTAAGTACTTTAAGTGCCGAGCTTCTTAATTTAACAAACATAATGGTCAATTAGTTTTAATTTAAGCATCTCGTGGTTTACCAGGAAGCATGCGAGTCAATTGAGGAATTTAATGCTGTGCCAGCATGGTAGCTCAGTGGCTATAGCAACCAACTAGAAACCAGGAGATCTGTGGTATTCAAATTTTCAGTCTGACTCTATATAATAAAATGTTTATTGCAATTGTGCACTATGATATTGCTTTCTCTGCTTGAAAGTGAAGTTTCAGTTGATAGTGTCCAATACACCCAGGTGTGTCATTCCAAGGCTTTGAGGTTCTACAGTGTCAGTAAGTGTGGCTACATAAACAAAGCTGACCACACATGTGCAACAATCAGCTATGAGCACAGGCTAGATCTCTGCTCAATTTCAATATCCAGTTTTCATTTTTACTTTCTCTACAGTTACATAGTGTATGGAGAAGGATTGTAGTTGACCCAAAAATTCAATACAGAAATACATGTTTTGAGGTCTCTTGATTCCAAAAAATGTAATGTATTCCATTCACGTGACTTTATCTAGCTGTTAGACAAACAACCTGTTCTTATAAAAGCTTATTCTTCTATCTGCTTGATGCTAATCAAGATAAACATTAACAGAAATTGTTTCCTTGTAAGTAGAAGGCAATACACTAGGATAAAATGGTAGTCAAATGTTTTAAAATGTTGTTTCTATGCATGACCAGGAGTTGACAAGTTGCCATATAAGAATAGCTTAAGTATTTTAAAACTGAAACTAAATAAAGAATATCTCGAAAACAGTCAACTCCATGAATAAATGTATATGACCTAAATTGTGTGTTTTATTGTGATCTACATTTTTTGTGTAGTAAGTTTTTGTCTCTCGCTTATGGTTTATCAGTTATGCAAAATTCATCAAGAATGAAGGTGTGTTCAGAAGCTATTCGCAGAAAATTCAAGGTTTACATTCTGAGATGAAAATGGCTTTTTAATATATGGTGTTTTAATGAAAATCGTTAGAGCGATGTTTGAGAAAACTTTTTACATGTAAAGTATAATTTTGGATGGGGGGATTTTCTTGAAAAGCATCATGTCGTGTCCTTGGAAGATAGCCAACTTAAATATGAAATGGTATTTAATGGTCTTTTCCTTTTTGAGCTATACTACATTTTTCTAATACTGCTTATTTAGGATTTAGGGGCTCGTAAAACATATATTTCCGATGAATTTTTGGGTGCAATACAATATGTGTAGAGAAAGTAAAAAGTGTGTATCTGAAAGACGAGGACTGTAAGAGAGATGATGATCTAGTCCACTCCAAGTGGGGAACAATCAGTAAGTGTGGTGCACAACCATGTCTCCTTTATACAATAATTTAAAACAAAACTCTCAATAGTGTACCCCATAACATCACTAAAACTGTACTTTAAGTGCCAGGCTTCATAATCTAATGAACATCGCTAAGGCAGTTGAATGTTTCAGATGAGATCAGCAAAGGTGGACTCGAAACCAACGACAATTCAGATCAGCAACAAGACAATCTTTGTGGCGACCATACTCTGCGAGATCTTCACTATTGACTATGACAGTTTTGATGTGCGCATGCACATCACGTGTCACACTAACGCTGTGTACAAGGTGGTGTTCCCACAGTGAGTGTAGCACATTCCATTCTCTTTGTTTGACAGTAAAATAATAAGAATACTTGTGCTCCATTCACATGACTTCCTCTACATCTCTGCAACAAACTATTGTTAAAAAACTTAAGCTTCTATTTACTTCATGCTAAGGGAGTTGCATAGGTTAAAGTGATGGTCAAAAGCTGGTTGCTATGTGACAGGAGTTCCTTTGTATGGACACGAGCTAACGAATTCCTGTATGAGAAAAATATAAGTTTTTTAAAGCTGAAACAAAAAATGATCAACTCCACGAAAAAAATTTTTATAACATAAATTGTGTGTTTTAACGTGCTCTACATTTTTTGTGTGGTAAGTTATTGTCTATCTCTTACAGTTTAGCATATATGCAAAATTTCGTAACATTCATCCAAAATAAAGTACGCTTCAGAGGCTATCCCCAGAAAATTAAAGATATACATTTTATTTATCATGCAAATATCTTAAAATCATTATAGCTATTTTTTGAGAAAATGCTAATTTTCAAAAACATTGCATGTAAAGATAGGTTTGCGATTTTCTTCAAAATCTTTGTGATATATCCTTAGAAGATGCTGAACTAAATATTAAGTTTGGTTTTTATCTATGTTTTTTACACACACATGCAGGCAAAATTTAAGTCCTTATTATTGAGAAATGTTGGCATTATCTTCTCTACCTACTATACGCATGTTAGAGAAAATAAAACTGAATAAGTGACACTAATTGAAAGTAATTCTTAAAATTCTCATGGTTAGGAAAAAACATGTCAACTTCTTAGTACTATCCACCATTGTTAAAAACCTTATTCTTTACGATAATCAACATTGTTAAGTAGAAGGGAATACACTACAATAAAGTGACAGTCAAATGTTTTATATGCCATGGGGTTGTTATGTGATTGGAATCCAATTACTTGCATGGACAGTTTAAAAATTCCCATATGAGAAACTTAAACCAATAACAAGGAATATCTCAAAAACAGTCAACTCCATGAAAAAAATGTATATAGCATACATCCTATGTTTTAACAAGCTCTACATTTTCTGTTACGGTTTACCGCTCATGCAGAATAAAGTAACCTTCAGAGGCTACTCCTATAGAATTCAAGATATACATTTTATTTATGAGGTAAATATCTTTAATATGCGATATTTTAAACAAAATAGTCATTTTTGAGAGAATCAAAATTTTTGAAAAAAGTTCCTGTAAAGGGTAGTTGGGGTGGGGGGGGGGACTGTCTAAAAATCTTTGTGTGGCATCCTTGTATGATACCATACTTATATACAAAGTTTGATATTTATCACTGTTTTTATTTTTGAGCTACACACACACCATTTTCTAAAAATGCTTTTTTACTTTCTTTATATACTATGTACATGGTATACAGAGAAAGTATTGTATTCCACCCAAAAATTCAATACTGAGATTTCACTGGAAATATATGTCTTGGGTCCACCTGAATCCAAAAAAAGCACTTCTGGAAAAAGGTCCATGTGTGCGAGTACACCATAGCTCAAAGCTCAAAAACGAAAAGACCATTAAATACCAAACTTATGTTTGGTATCTTCCAAGGATGTGACACGAAAATTTTCAAGAAAATCCCCCCATCCCCAACTACCCTTTATATGGAACTTTTTTTTGAAAATTTTGATTTTCTCAAAAATGGCTCTAACGATTTAGATTAAAATATTGTATATTAAAAATAATTAGGTGACAAATAAGATGTGTATCTTGAATTTTCTGGGAATAGCCTCTGAGACTACTTTATTCTGGATGAATGTTACAGAATCTTGCATAACTGCTAAACCGTACGAGATGGACAAAAACTTATCACACAAAAAATGTAGAGCATGTTAAGACACACAATTTATGTTGTGTACATTTTTATCGTGGAGTTGATCATTTTTGAGATATTCCTTGTTATTGGTTTCAGCTTTGAAAAACTTACATTTTTCTCATACAGGAATTTGTCCATACAAAGGAACTTCGGTCACATAGCAACCAGCTTTTGACTATCACTTTAACCTATGCTTCTCCCTTATTTCACTTCTATTTACAAGGAAGCAAGTAATAAGACTATTTCTGCTAATGTTTTCTTGATTATCATGAAGTAAACAGAAGAATAAACATTTCAACAATAATTTGCTGTAGAGAAAGTCATGTGAATGGAACACATCAGATTTTTTTTTTTTTTTTTGTGGAATTGACCATTTTTGAGATATTCCTTGTTATTTGTTTCAGATTTAAACTTCTTAAAATTTTTCTCACAGGGGAAGTCGTAAACTCCTTGTCCTACATAGAAATTGATTTCAACAACATGATAATTAGCTTTCAAACGATTTGACTAACACTTCATCTTAGTGTGAGGTCCTTTATCTTCTAATAAAAGGAAGCAAGTAATTTATGTTGATTATTATGATGTAGATAGAAGAATAATAATTTGTTACCAAGAAGTAGAGAAAGTCATGTGAATGGAACAAACAAGATTTTTTCTTTCATGTTGTATTTTGCAGTAGCAAAACTTTAAGCAACAACAGTAATCCATATTTATTAAAATTGTTAAGTGTCAAAGTATCAGTTGATACAATTGAGAAATTCACAGCACTAGTATTGGTAAAGGTGGCATTCTGACATATAGTTATCTTTTATCCACTTTACCTGAAAGCTAGCATAGGTTTGCTTACCAAGAACATCCTCTGAGATGTAGACATCACACACTGGTGCTTTGTATGCTGCCTAAACTCAAAATTATGTAGTTTTCAATTTTACATGAAAACATAGCTAAAGCAGTTTTGAAACTTGGACTAGTTCAAATATAAGCTCTAATTTATATGTTATATTAGTTTTCAAGCAACCAAAATACATGTTTTGAAGCCCTTATCTCAGAAGCATTTTTAGCTCTATATTGATAGATGGCTTTCAGAATTTTTGTTTCTCAAAAATGGCTCTAATGAATTTGTTTAAAGTGTCCTATATTAAAAATATTTTCATGAAAAATAGAATGTATATCTTGAAATATCTTATGATAGCCTCTGAAGAGCTCTGGATTCTAGAACACTTTTGTATAACTGGTAAACAGTAACAGAAGAAAAAGTTGATCTCATTAAAACACAGAATTTATTCTAAATAACATTTTTTGTGGCATAAGCCATTTGTAAGGTTTCTGTTATTAATGGTTCCAATTGATCAGTGCTTTATTACTAACATATCAATTTTCACTTGTTTCTCACAACATCATCAAAAGACCAGTATGCAATATCTAGTCTCTTTGTAACTTTAACGAAATCTGTAATATAAACATTTGTCTCCGTTAAAATTAAGTAGACAGCAAAAATATCTATGTTCATTTCCATTCACTGACTTTCTCTATATCTCTGACACAAATTATTGATAAAAAGCTTACGCTTCTATTTACTTCATGTAAAAGCATGAAGGTTAAAGGTTAAAGTGATATTCAAAAACTGGTCGCTATGTGACTGAAGTTCCTTTGTTTGTAAGGACATGAGTTGACACATTCGTGTATGAGAAAAGTATAAGTTTTTCAAAACTGAAATTAATAAAAAGGAAAATCTCAAAAATGGCCCACTCCACGAAAAAAAATTATATGATATAAATTGTGTGTTTTAACGGCTTGTCTATCTCTTACAGTTTACATGTTATGCAAAATTCCGTAAAATGAATCCAGAATAAAGTAGTCTTTAGATGCTATTCTCAGACAATTTAACATATACATTTTATTTATTGGGTAAATATCTTCATTATGCCGTATTTTAATCAAAATCATTAGAGCCATTTTTGAGAAAATCAAAATTTTTGAAAAAAGTTCCACGTAAAGGGTGTATGGGGGTGGGGAGATTTTATTGAAAATCTTTGTGTGGCATCCTAGGAAGATACTGAACTAAAATACCAAGTTTGGTATTTATTGGCCCTTTTGTTTTTGAGCTATGCTGTCCACACGCACAGTTTATGTTATATATATATTTTTTTATGAAGTTGACGTTTTTAAGATATTCCTTGTTATTAGTTTCAATTTTGAAAAACTTATACATTTCTCATACAGGAATTTGTCAACTCCTGTCTATAAAAAGCACTTCAGTCACATAGCAACCAGCTTTTGACTATCACTTTAACCTATGCTACTCCCTTATTTCGCTTCTACTTACAAGGAAGCAAGTAATAAGACTATTTCTGCTAATTTTTAACTCAATTATTTTGAAGTAAATAGAATCATAAGGTTTTTAACAATAATTTGTTGCAGAGATGTAGAGAAAGTCATGTGAATGGAACACATCAGATTTTTCCTCTTGTTTCAGTGAATATACTGGAGTGTTTGCCACGTGCAGTAAAAATGATATCAGAATATGGAACACTGAAACATCACTAGAACTGCTGCGTATCAGCTACGCCAACTTTATATGTCGAGGTATTCAGTTTTCAAGTGATGGCAAGTCTATAATAAGTGGTAAGTGCTGCTCTCTATTTTAAATATCTTAAAACTTCCAACCTGGCATTTACAGCAATTAAATAATACATCTTTAGAAAACTAAACTGTAGTCAGATTCTTCAACTAGAATCATTCCTCACAGAGCCAGTTTAGCAAAGCCCCCGATATCACTGTACAAGTTAAAGGCGCTGATAATTCCCGGGCCTCACTAGGCCAGTTAGACGGTAGCATCGTAAAGACTAGCTTGTATCCATAGTTACAGGTCAATAGCTTGTTTAGTTTTCCAATGACAACATTTTAAACAACACAACTTTAGAGTTTTCACGAAAATGGAGCATTTGGAAAAACGAGCAGTGATTAAATACTTCCAATTGAGAGACTTAACGCCTAAAGCAATCAAGGAGGAAATGGACAGTACATTGAAAGACTCTGCCCCATCATATTCAATGATTAAAAGGTGGGTTGCACAGTTCAAAATGGGATATACGAGCACTAGTGATGAGTCTTGCTCTGGACGCCCTGTAGAAGTGACAACTCCAGAGATCATTGAAAAAATTCATTGTTTAGTACTGGAAGATCGCAGATTAAAGTTGGTTGAGATAGCAGAGGCTGTAAACATATCAAAAGAACATGCAGGTAATATTTTAAGTAATGTTTTGGGCTTTCACAAGGTCTGTGCAAGGTGGGTGATGCATTTGCTGACACCTGATCGAAAGTTGCAAAAAAAACTGTTTCTGTTAAGAATGTGGAGCTCTACCGTAAAAATCCCAGTGAATTTTTGAGATGGCTTATTGCCATGGATGAAACTTGGATACATCACCATACTCCAGAAAGTAAAACACAGCCAAAACAGTGGATTGCGCCAGGTGAACCAACTCCAAAAAAAGGCAAAGTCAATTTTGTCAGCCAAAAAGGTTTATGGCGAGTGTTTTCTGGGATGCACAGGGAATTATTTTATTGAAAAAGGGTAAATGTTTCACTGGTGACTACTACGCAAGCTTACTGCAATATTTGAGCGATGAAGTGAAAAGAAAAATCTTCATTTGGCAATAAAAAATAATCTTGTTTCATCAACACGATACTCCGGCCCATCGTTCAGTCATTGTAATGGGAAAAATGTGTGAATTAAAGTGAATTGCTTGAACACCCACCCTATTCACCAGATCTAGCACCCAGTGACTACCACCTGTTCCGAAACCTCAAGCATGAAGATTTCACAGCAACGAGGAGGTCATTGAGGCATAAACAGCTATTTTGAGAACCTCGATAAATCGCACTACAGAGATGGTTTAATTAAATTAAAACACAGATATGACAAATGTGTTAGCCTTTCTGGAGATTATGTTGACAAATAAAGCAAACAAAAAATTTTTAAATGCTGTTTTCATTGAGAGACCTGGGACTTATCAAGCGACCCTCATAGAGTTCATACATATGTAAACAGCTGTTGAAAGTATGTTGTTTTTACTGAGAAGCTCGGGACTTATCAGCTGATCCTCGTAGAGTTCATACGTATGTAAACATCTGTTGATAGTATGTTGTTTTTACTGAGAAGCTTGGGACTTATCAGCCAATCCTCATAGAGTTCATACGTATGTAAACAGCTGTTGATAGTATGTTGATTTCATTGAGAGGCCCGGGACAGATCAGCCGACCCTCATAGAGTTCATACGTATGTAAACAGCTGTTAATAGTACGTTGTTTTTACTGAGAGGCCCGGGACTTGTCAGCCGATCCTCATAGAGTTCATACGTATATAAACAGCTGTTAATAGTACGTTGTTTTTACTGAGAGGCCCAGGACTTATCAGCCAATCCTCACGTAAACAGCTGTTAATAGTACATTGTTTTTACTGAGAGGCCCAGGACTTATAAGCCGATCCTCATAGAGTTCATACATATGTACACAGCTGTTGATAGTATGTTGTTTTTATTGAGAGGCCCGGGACTTATCAGCAAACCCTCATAGAGTTCATACGTATGTAAACAGCTGTTAATAGTACGTTGTTTTTACTGAGAGGCCCGGGACTTATCAACCGACCCTCATAGAGTTCATACATATGTAAACAGCTGTTGATAGTATGTTGTTTTTATTGAGAGGCCCGGGTCATATCAGCCGACCCTCATAGAGTTCATACGTATGTAAACAGCTGTTGATAGTATGTTGTTTTTACTGAGAGGCCCGGGACTTATGAGCCGACCCTCATAGAGTTCATACATATGTAAACAGCTGTTGATAGTATGTTGTTTTTATTGAGAGGCCCGGGACTTATCAGCCGACCCTCGTAGATTTCATACATATGTAAACAGCTGTTGATAGTATGTTGTTTTTATTGAGAGGCCCGGGACTTATCAGCCGACCCTCGTAGATTTCATACCTATGTAAACAGCTGTTGATAGTACGTTGTTTTTATTGAGAGGCCCGGGACTTATCAGCAAACCCTCTTAGAGTTCATACGTATGTAAACAGCTGTTAATAGTATGTTGTTTTTATTGAGAGGCCCGGGACTAATCAGCCGACCCTCATAGAGTTCATTCGTATGTAAACAGCTGTTGATAGTATGTTGTTTTTATTGCGAGGCCCGGGACTTATCAGCCGACCCTCATAGAGTTCATACGTATGTAAACAGCTGTTGATAGTATGTTGTTTTTACTGAGAGGCCCGGGACTTATCATCCGACCATCATAGAGTTCATACGACTGTAAACAGCTGTTGATAGTATGTTGTTTTTATTGAGAGGCCCGGGACTTATCAGCCGACCCTCGTAGATTTCATACGTATGTAAACAGCTGTTGATAGTATGTTTTTTTATTGAGAGGCCCGGGACTTATCAGCCGACCCTCGTAGATTTCATACCTATGTAAACAGCTGTTGATAGTACGTTGTTTTTACTTAGAGGCCCGGGACTTATGAGCCGACCCTCATAGATTTCATACATATGTAAACAGCTGTTAATAGTATGTTGTTTTTATTGAGAGGCCTGGGACTTATCAGCCGACCCTCATAGATTTCATACGTACGTAAACAGCTGTTAATAGTATGTTGTTTATATTGAGAGGCCTGGGACTTATCAGCCGAACCTCATAGAGTTCATACGTATGTAAACAGCTGTTGATAGTACGTTGATTTTATTGAGAGGCCCGGGACTAATCAGCCGACACTCATAGAGTTCATATGTATGTAAACAGCTGTTGATAGTAAGTTGTTTTTACTCAGAGGCCCGGGACTTATCAGCCGACCCTCATAGAGTTCATACGTACGTAAACAGCTGTTGATAGTATGTTGTTTTTACTGAGAGGGCCGGGACTTATCAGCCGACACTCATAGAGTTCATACGTATGTGAACAGCTGTTAATAGTATGTTGTTTTTATTGAGAGGCCCTGGACTGATCAGCCGACCCTCATAGAGTTCATACGTATGTAAACAGCTGTTGATAGTATGTTGATTTTATTGAGAGGCCCGGGACTTATCAGCCGACCCTCATAGAGTACATACGTATGTAAACAGCTGTTGTTAGTATGTTGTTTTTACTGAGAGGCCCGGGACTTATCAGCCGACCCTCATAGAGTTCATACGTATGTAAACAGCTGTTAATAGTATGTTGTTTTTATTGAGAGGCCCTGGACTGATCGGCCGACCCTCATAGAGTTCATACGTATGTAAACAGCTGTTAATAGTATGTTGTTTTTATTGAGAGGCCTGGGACTTATCAGCCGACCCTCATAGAGTTCATTCGTATGTAAACAGCTGTTGATAGTATGTTGTTTTTACTGAGAGGCTCGGGACTTATCATACGACCCTCATAGAGTTCATACGACTGTAAACAGCTGTTGATAGTATGTTGTTTTTATTGAGAGGCCCGGGACTTATCAGCCGACACTTATAGAGTTCATACATATGTAAACAGCTGTTGATAGTATGTTGTTTTTACTGAGAAGCTCGGGACTTGTCAGCCGATCCTCATAGAGTTCATACGTATGTAAAAAGCTGTTAATAGTACGTTGTTTTTACTGAGAGGCCCAGGACTTATCAGCCGATCCTCATAGAGTTCATACATATGTAAACAGCTGTTGATAGTATGTTGTTTTTATTGAGAGGCCCGGGACTTATCAGCAAACCCTCATAGAGTTCATACGTATGTAAACAGATGTTAATAGTACGTTGTTTTTACTGAGAGGCCCGGGACTTATCAACCGACCCTCATAGAGTTCATACGTATGTAAACAGCTGTTGATAGTATGTTGTTTTTATTGAGAGGCCCGGAACTTATCAGCAAACCCTCTTAGAGTTCATACGTGTGTAAACAGCTGTTAATAGTATGTTGTTTTTATTGAGAGGCCCGGTACTAATCAGCTGACCCTCATAGAATTCATTCGTATGTAAACAGCTGTTGATAGTAAGTTGTTTTTACTGAGAGGCCCGGGACTTATCAGCCGACCCTCATAGATTTCATACGTACGTAAAGAGCTGTTAATAGTATGTTGTTTTTATTGAGAGGCCCAGGACTTATCATCCGACCCTCATAGAGTTCATATGTATGTAAACAGCTGTTGATAGTAAGTTGTTTTTACTGAGAGGCTCGGGACTTATTGGCCAACCCTCATAGAGTTCATACGTATGTAAACAGCTGTTGATAGTATGTTGATTTTATTGAGAGGCCCGGGACTTATCAGCCGACCCTCATAGAGTTCATACGTATGTAAACAGCTGTTGTTAGTATGTTGTTTTTACTGAGAGGGCCGGGACTTATCAGCCGACCCTCATAGAGTTCATACGTGTGTAAACAGCTGTTAATAGAATGTTGTTTTTATTGAGAGGCCCTGGACTGATCAGCCGACCCTCATAGAGTTCATACGTATGTAAACAGCTGTTAATAGTATGTTGTTTTTATTGAGAGGCCTGAGACTTATCAGCCGACCCTCATAGAGTTCATACGTATGTAAACAGCTGTTGATAGTATGTTGTTTTTAATGAGAGGCTCAGGACTTATCATCCGACCCTCATAGAGTTCATACGACTGTAAACAGCTGTTGATAGTATGTTGTTTTTATTGAGAGGCCCGGGACTTATCAGCCGACACTCATAGAGTTCATACATATGTAAACAGCTGTTGATAGTATGTTGTTTTTACTGAGAAGCTCGGGACTTATCAGCCGATCCTCATAGAGTTCATACGTGTGTAAACAGCTGTTAATAGAATGTTGTTTTTATTGAGAGGCCCTGGACTGATCAGCCGACCCTCATAGAGTTCATACGTATGTAAACAGCTGTTAATAGTATGTTGTTTTTATTGAGAGGCCTGAGACTTATCAGCCGACCCTCATAGAGTTCATACGTATGTAAACAGCTGTTGATAGTATGTTGTTTTTAATGAGAGGCTCAGGACTTATCATCCGACCCTCATAGAGTTCATACGACTGTAAACAGCTGTTGATAGTATGTTGTTTTTATTGAGAGGCCCGGGACTTATCAGCCGACACTCATAGAGTTCATACATATGTAAACAGCTGTTGATAGTATGTTGTTTTTACTGAGAAGCTCGGGACTTATCAGCCGATCCTCATAGAGTTCATTCGTAGTAAACAGCTGTTAATAGTATGTTGTTTTTATTGAGAGGCCCAGGACTTATCAGCCGATCCTCATAGAGGTTTATACATATGTAAACAGCTGTTGATAGTATGTTGTTTTTACTGAGAGGCCCGGGACTTATCAGCCGACCCTCATAGAGTTCATATGTATGTAAACAGCTGTTGATAGTATGTTGTTTTTACTGAGAGGCTCGGGACTTATTGGCCGACCCTCATAGAGTTCATATGTATGTAAACAGCTGTTGATAGTATGTTGTTTTTACTGAGAGTCCCGGGACTTATTGGCCGACCCTCATAGAGTTCATATGTATGTAAACAGCTGTTGATAGTATGTTGTTTTTACTGAGAGGCCCGGGACTTATCATCCGACCCTCATAGAGTTCATACGTATGTAAAGAGCTGTTGATAGTATGTTGTTTTTATTGAGAGGCCCGGGACTAATCAGCCGACCCTCATAAGGTTCATATGTATGCAAACAACTGTTAATAGTATGTTGTTTTCATTGAGAGGCCTGGGACTTATCATCCGACCCTCATAGAGTTCATACATATGTAAACAGCTGTTGATAGTATGTTGTTTTTATTGAGAGGCCCGGGACTAATCAGCCGACCCTCATAAGCTTCATATATATGCAAACAGCTGTTAATAGTATGTTGTTTTCATTGAGAGGCCCGGGACTTATCAGCCAACCTTCATAGAGTTCATACGACTGTAAACAGCTGTTGATAGTATGTTGTTTTTATTGAGAGGCCTGGGACTTATCAGCCGACCCTCATAGAGTTCATACGTATGTAAACAGCTGTTGATAGTATGTTGTTTTTATTGAGAGGCCCGGGACTTATCAGGCAACCCTCATAGAGTTCATACGTATGTAAACAGCTGTTGTTAGTATGTTGTTTTTATTTAGAGGCCTGGGACTTATCAGCCGACCCTCATAGAGTTCATACCTATGTAAACAGCTGTTGATAGTATGTTGTTTTTATTGAGAGGCCTGGGACTTATCAGCCGACCCTCGTATAAATGAACAATTAAATAATATGTTGCAATATTTTAACTGTTTCTTGCATATATGTACAATGTTTATAGTAGTTAGAGAACGTATTCTATCGAAACATTTGACATAGACATTTCACTGGAAATGTGTGTTTTGAGGATGCTTAAATCCAAAGAAGGCATTTTTATCTTCTCTAGCTCATATGTTCAATACATGGTGAATTGAAAAGGATTTATATTGCATCTAATAAATGAAATATTGAGATTTCACCAGAAATATATGTTTTGAGGTCCTCTGAATACAACATTTTTTTAGAAAAAAGCCCATGAGTGTGTGTGTCTGTGGACAGTATAATTCAAAAACGAAAGATTGGTTAAATACAAAATTTGGTATTTAAGTTCAGTATCTTCACTGGATGAGACACAAATATTTTCAAGAAAATGTCCCCACAGCAAACTACCCTTTACATGAAAACATTTCGAAAATTTTGATTTTTTCAAAAATGGCTGTAGTGAGTTGGATTAAAATATTGTATATTAAAGATATTCACATCTCAAACAATATGTATATCTTGAATTTTCTGTAGAGCTCTTCATTGTGAATGACTTATGTAACAGTTAAACTGCATGAAATAGACAAAAACTTAGCACATAAAAAAATGTAGATCTCGTTAAAACACATAATTTAAGTACTATATGCATTTTTGTGGGACTGCACAGATATTCCTTGATATTGGTTTCAGCTTTAAAATACTTACACATTTCTCAAATGGGACTATACAAAGTATTTAGTTATTAGTACAATAATATATACAAGTAAGAGTCAGTCATATAACAATTCTAGTATCAAGAAATTCATACAAATTGTAACATACATTGTCCATCAACCATTTTTACTTTAGCCTTAAACTGTATTACATGTGGTCAGGAAGCTTATTATAGGCTATAATGCTGACTTTAACTTTCATTAGTCTGGTGTATGGAACATGTAATTTGTCAATATTTCTGGTATTTAATGTGTGTACATGTCTGTTTATTTAAATTCTTGTGCACATATAATAATAATTGTAATATATAGCAATTGTACACTGTTAACATTTTCTGTTGCTTAAAAAGTGGTCTACATGGAGCATTGTGAGAAGTATGACATAAAATTCTCATGGCTTTCTTTTGTAGAAGTAGGGTATTCTTCAATTTAGAACATATGCTAACAGTCCACAGCTAAAAACACTTTCAAACAAAGCAAGATATAGTTGCTTTAAATAGCTGCAAGGTTCTCAGTAAATACACAACTTTAGATAACTTTTTACAGACCATTTCGACATATAAATTCCAGGTTAATTCTGTATCTAAAACCATTCCTAAAAGTTCTACATTAATGTAATCAGCATCATTTGAGCTTTGTCTAAGGCTAAAAATAATGTTTTGCATTTTGTCACAGTTAGTTAAAAGCCATTGCTAGAGAACCATTTAGTAGCACTCTGAATTATGTCATAACATATATTATTTAAAACAGCAAAATTATGTGTAAAAATAAAAGTGGAATCATCAGGATATAGTGAATGAACTTCAATTGTTTCAAACGGCAACCAGCTTTATCCTAGCGTATGGCCTTCTACTTACCACGAAACAAGTTAATGTTTATCTCCATTAGCATGAAGTATATTACCTAAGTCATGTTGCTCTTGATGCTTTTTGTAAGCAAGGTTTGGCATCAAACATCAAGTGTTAACAAATTGCAGAACTCCTCAAACATCAATTTGCCTTATTTCTTTGAGTTTCTCTTTTGTCATACTTCATTAATAACGAGCAGTTAGTTTTATGCTCAACTTTTTAAAAATCCTTTCAAATTTCAAAAAAACTTTTGCAAGAAAAGAAAATTTACAAAATTTCACTGATGGTTTTTCCAGAATGGTGATTTCATGTAGTGTTTTATTAGTTTTGTGTGTATAAATCACTATCTATAACATTTGTAATGTAATTGTTCAGTTTGGCAACCTGATGAATGAGAACGCTTTAGCATAAAACTGGCTCCTCAAAATAAATATAATATCTGCAACTTATTAAATCAACCTTTGAAGAGATTTATAAAATGAGCTAGCGAGACTGCAACAAGAGTTATATCTGGAAAAAAACAACAAAATTTTGAAACTCAGATGAAAGAACACTTGAGAAACAGTAACACATCACTTTTGGTCTCAAAATCATAACATAAAGAAACCTTTAGAACTGCAAATTTGGGAAAACATTTATATTGGAACTGAGAATAGGGTTTAGGTACCCTGAAACTGGTCTTCCCAAATAAACGCAAAGTGGAGCAAAAGGTGTAAAAAAGTGACACCATTCGTGCAGCTCCAGTGTCTAAAATATGTGTTTATTTAGTGACTGAGTGGCTAAGAGGCCAAGTGTGTGTTTCAGGTTGGAATGATGGAGAGATTCGTGCGTTCACTCCAGAGACAGGCAGACTGATATACGAGATACACAATGCTCACAACAAGGGGGTCACATCCATAGCAATGACGTCCGACATGAGGAGGATTGTCAGTGGTGGGGGTGAGGGACAGGTATGTGCCAACATTATCTAACTGGCTACAAGAGAATTGTCAGTGGTGAGGGTGAGGGACAGGTATGTGCCAACACTATCTAACTGGCTACATGAGGATTGTCAGTGGTGAAGGTGAGGGACAGGTATGTGCCAACACTATCTAACTGGCTACATGAGGATTGTCAGTGGTGGGGGTGAGGGACAGATATGTGGCAACACTATCTAACTGGCTACAAGAGAATTGTCAGTGGTGAGGGTGAGGGACAGGTATGTGCCAACACTATCTACCTGGCTACATGAGAATTGTCAGTGGTGGGGGTGAGGGACAGGTATGTGCCAACACTATCTAACTGGCTACATGAGAATTGTCAGTGGTGGGGGTGAGGGAAAGGTATGTGGCAACACTATCTACCTGGCTACATGAGAATTGTCAGTGGTGGGGGTGAGGGACAGGTATGTGCCAACACTATCTAACTGGCTACATGAGAATTGTCAGTGGTGGGGGTGAGGGACAGGTATGTGGCAACACTATCTACCTGGCTACATGAGAATTGTCAGTGGTGGGGGTGAGAGACAGGTATGTGCCAACACTATCTACCTGGCTACATGAGAATTGTCAGTGGTGAGGGTGAGGGACAGGTATGTGCCAACACTATCTACCTGGCTACATGAGAATTGTCAGTGGTGAGGGTGAGGGACAGGTATGTGCCAACACTATCTAACTGACTACATGAGAATTGTCAGTGGTGAGGGTGAGGGACAGGTATGTGCCAACACTATCTACCTGGCTACATGAGAATTGTCAGTGGTGGGGGTGAGGGACAGGTATGTGCCAACACTATCTAACTGCCTACATGAGAATTGTCAGTGGTGGGGGTGAAGGATAAGGATTGTGCCAACATTATCTAACTGGCTACATGAGAATTGTCAGTGGTGAGTGTGAGGGAAAGGTATGTGGCAAAACTATCTACCTGGATACATGAGGATTGTCAGTGGTGGGGGTGAGGGACAGGTATGTGCCAACACTATCTAACTGGCTACATGAGGATTGTCAGTGGTGGGGGTGAGGGATAGGTATGTGGCAACACTATCTAACTGGCTACATGAGGATTGTCAGTGGTGAGGGTGAGGGATAGGTATGTGGCAACACTATCTAACTGGCTACATAAGGATTGTCAGTGGTGAGGGTGAGGGACAGGTATCTGCCAACACTATCTACCTGGCTACATGAGAATTGTCAGTGGTGAGGGTGAGGGACAGGTATGTTCCAACACTAACTACCTGGCTACATGAGGATTGTCAGTGGTAAGGGTGCGGGACAGGTATGTTCCAAAACTATCTAACTGGCTACATGAGGATTGTCAGTGGTAAGGGTGAGGGACAGGTATGTGCCATACCTATCTAACTGGCTACATGAGGATTGTCAGTAGTGAGGGTGAGGGACAGGTATGTGGCAACACTATCTACCTGGCTACATGAGGATTGTCAGTGGTGGGGGTGAGGGATAGGTATGTGGCAACACTAACTGGCTACATGAGGATTGTCAGTGGTGGGGGTGAGGGACAGGTATGTGCCAACACTATCTAACTGGCTACATGAGGATTGTCAGTGGTGGGGGTGAGGGATAGGTATGTGGCAACACTATCTAACTGGCTACATGAGGATTGTCAGTGGTGAGGGTGAGGGATAGGTATGTTGCAACACTATCTAACTGGCTACATAAGGATTGTCAGTGGTGAGGGTGAGGGACAGGTATGTGCCAACACTATCTACCTGGCTACATGAGAATTGTCAGAGGTGAGGGTGAGGGACAGGTATGTTCCAACACTAACTACCTGGCTACATGAGCATTGTCAGTGGTAAGGGTGCGGGAGAGGTATGTGCCAACACTATCTAACTGGCTACATGAGGATTGTCAGTGGTAAGGGAGAGGGACAGGTATGTTCCAACACTATCTAACTGGCTACATGAGGATTGTCAGTGGTGGGGGTTAGGGACAGGTATGTGGCAACACTATCTAACTGGCTACATGAGGATTGTCAGTGGTGAGGGTGAGGGACAGATATATGCCAACACTATCTACCTAGCTACATGAGAATTGTCAGTGGTGGGGGTGAAGGACAGGTATGTGCCAACATTATCTGACTTGCTACAAGAGGATTGTCAGTGGTAAGGGTGAGGGACAGATATATGCCAACACTATCTAACTGACTACATGACAATTGTCAGTGGTGAGGGTGAGGGACAGATATGTGCCAACACTATCTGACTGGCTACATGAGAATTCTCAGTGGTGGGGGTGAGGGACCGATATGTGCCAACATTATCTAACTGGCTACATGAGAATTGTCAGTTGTGAGGTTGAGGGACATATATGTGCCAACACTATCTAACTGGCTACATGAGGATTGTCAGCAGTGAGGGTGAGGGACAGGTATGTGCCAACACTATCTACCTGGCTAATGAGAAATGTCAGTGGTGAGGGTGAGGAACAGGTATGTGCCAACACTATCTACCTGGCTACATGAGAATTGTCAGTGGTGAGGGTGAGGGACAGGTATGTGCCAACACTATCTAACTGACTACATGAGAATTGTCAGTGGTGGGGGTGAGGGAGCGATATGTGCCAACATTATCTAACTAGCTACATGAGGATTGTCAGTGGTGAGGTTGAGGGTCAGGTATGTGCCAACACTATCTAACTGACTACATGAGGATTGTCAGTGGTGAGGGTGAGGGACAGGTATGTGCCAACACTATCTAACTGTCTACATGAGAATTGTCAGTGGTGGGGGTGAGGGACCGATATGTGCCAACATTATCTGACTGGCTACATGAGAATTGTCAGTGGTGAGGGTGAGGGACAGGTATGTGGCAACATTATCTAACTGGCTACATGAGAATTGTCAGTGGTAAGGGTAAGGGACAGGTATGTGCCAACACTATCTAACTAGCTACATGAGAATTGTCAGTGGTGAGGGTGAGGGACCGATATGTGCCAACATTATCTAACTAGCTACATGAGAAATGTCAGTGGTGAGGGTGAGGGACCGATATGTGCCAACACTATCTAACTAGCTACATGAGAATTGTCAGTGGTGGGGGTGAGGGACCGATATGTGCCAACATTATCTAACTAGCTACATGAGATTTGTCAGTGGTGAGGGTGAGGGACCGATATGTGCCAACATTATCTAACTAGCTACATGAGATTTGTCAGTGGTGAGGGTGAGGGACTGATATGTCCCAACATTATCTAACTAGCTACATGAGAATTGTCAGTGGTGAGGGTGAGGGACCGAAATGTGCCAACATTATCTAACTGGCTACATGAGAATTTCAGTGGTGAGGGTGAGGGACAGGTATATGCCAACATTATCTAACTGGCTACATGAGAATAGTCAGTGGTGAGGGTGAGGCACCGATATGTGCCAACACTATCTAACTGGCTACATGAGAATTGTCAGTGGTAAGGGTGAGGGACAGGTATGTGGCAAAATTATCTAACTGGCTACATGAGAATTGTCAGTGGCAAGGGTGAGGGACAGGTATGTGGCATCATTATCTAACTGGCTACATGAGGATTGTCAGTGGTAAGGGTGAGGGACAGGTATGTTCCAACACTATCTAACTAGCTACATGAGGATTGTCAGTGGTAACGGTGCGGGAAAGGTATGTTCCAACATTATCTAACTGGCTACATGAGGATTGTCAGTGGTGAGGGTGAGGGACAGATATGTGCAAACATTATCTGACTGGCTACATGAGGATTGTCAGTGGTGAGGTTGAGGGACAGGTATGTGTCAACATTATCTGACTGGCTACATGAGAATTGTCAGTGGTGAGGGTGAGGGACAGATATGTGCCAACATTATCTGACTGGCTACATGAGAATTGTCAGTGGTGGGGATGAGGGACAGGTATGTGCCAACATTATCTAACTGGCTACATGAGAATTGTCAGTGGTAAGGGTGAGGGACAGGTATGTGCCAACATTATCTAACTCGCTACATGAGAATTGTCAGTGGTAAGGGTGAGGGACAGATATGTGCCAACATTATCTAACTGGCTACATGAGAATTGTCAGTGGTAAGGGTAAGGGACAGGTATGTGCCAACACTATCTAACTAGCTACATGAGAATTGTCAGTGGTGAGGGTGAGGGACCGATATGTGCCAACATTATCTAACTGGCTACATGAGAATTGTCAGTGGTGAGGGTGAGGGACAGGTATGTGTCAACACTATCTAACTGGCTACATGAGAATTGTCAGTGGTGAGGGTGAGGGACAGGTATGTGCACAACACTATCTAACTAGCTACATGAGAATTGTCAGTGGTGAGGGTGAGGGACAGGTATGTGCCAACATTATCTAACTGGCTACATGAGGATTGTCAGTGGTAAGGGTGAGGGACAGATATGTGCAAACATTATCTAACTGGCTACATAAGGATTGTCCGTGGTAAGGGTGAGGGACAGCTATGTGCCTACACTATCTAATTGACTACATGAGAATTGTCAGTGGCGAGGGTGAGGGACAGGTATGTGCCAACATTATCTAACTGGCTACATGAGGATTGTCAGTGGTAAGGGTGAGGGACAGATATGTGCAAACATTATCTACCTGGCTACATAAGGATTGTCAGTGGTGAGGGTGAGGGACAGGTATGTGGCAACACTATCTAACTGGCTACATGAGAATTGTCAGTGGTGGGGGTGAGGGACAGATATGTGCCAACATTATCTACCTGGCTACATGAAGATTGTCAGTGGTGAGGGTGAGGGACAGGTATGTGCCAACACTATCTACCTGGCTACATGAGGATTGTCAGTGGTAAGGGTGAGGGACAGGTATGTGCCTACACTATCTAACTGACTACATGAGAATTGTCAGTGGTAAGGGTGAGGGACAGATATGTGCAAACACTATCTGACTGCCTACATGAGAATTGTCAGTGGTAAGGGTGAGGGACAGGTATGTTCCAACACTATCTAACTGGCTACATGAGGATTGTCAGTGGTGAGGTTGAGGGACAGGTATGTGCCAACACTATCTACCTGGCTACATGAGAAATGTCAGTGGTGAGGGTGAGGAACAGGTATGTGCCAACACTATCTACCTGGTTACATGAGAATTGTCAGTGGTGAGGGTGAGGGACAGGTATGTGCCAACACTATCTAACTGACTACATGAGAATTGTCAGTGGTGGGGGTGAGGGACCCATATGTGCCAACATTATCTAACTAGCTACATGAGGATTGTCAGTGCTGACGGTGAGGGTCAGGTAAGTGCCAACACTATCTAACTGACTACATGAGGATTGTCAGTGGTGAGGGTGAGGGACAGGTATGTGCCAACACTATCTGTCTACATGAGAATTGTCAGTGGTGGGGGTGTGGGACAGGTATGTGCCAACACTATCTACCTGGCTACATGAGAATTGTCAGTGGTGAGGGTGAGGGACAGGTATGTGCCAACACTATCTACCTGGCTACATGAGAATTGTCAGTGGTGGGGGTGAGGGACAGGTATGTGCCAACACTATCTAACTGGCTACATGAGAATTGTCAGTGGTGGGGGTGAGGGACAGGTATGTGGTAACACTATCTACCTGGCTACATGAGAATTGTCAGTGGTGGGGGTGCGGGACAGGTATGTGCCAACACTATCTAACTGGCTACATGAGAATTGTCAGTGGTGGGGGTGAGGGACAGGTATGTTGCAACACTATCTACCTGGCCACATGAGAATTGTCAGTGGTGGGGGTGAGAGACAGGTATGTGGCAACACTATCTACCTGGCTACATGAGAATTGTCAGTGGTGAGGGTGAGGGACAGGTATGTGCCAACACTATCTAACTGGCTACATGAGAATTGTCAGTGGTGAGGGTGAGGGACAGGTATGTACCTACACTATCTAACTGACTACATGAGAATTGTCAGTGGTGAGGGTGAGGGACAGGTATGTGCCAACACTATCTACCTGGCTACATGAGAATTGTCAGTGGTGGGGGTGAGGGACAGGTATGTGCCAACACTATCTAACTGCCTACATGAGAATTGTCAGTGGTGGGGGTGAAGGATAAGGATTGTGCCAACATTATCTAACTGGCTACATGAGAATTGTCAGTGGTGAGTGTGAGGGAAAGGTATGTGGCAACACTATCTACCTGGATACATGAGGATTGTCAGTGGTGGGGGTGAGGGACAGGTATGTGCCAACACTATCTAACTGGCTACATGAGGATTGTCAGTGGTGGGGGTAAGGGATAGGTATGTGGCAACACTATCTAACTGGCTACATGAGGATTGTCAGTGGTGAGGGTGAGGGATAGGTATGTGGCAACACTATCTAACTGGCTACATAAGGAGTGTCAGTGGTGAGGGTGAGGGACAGGTATGTGCCAACACTATCTACCTGGCTACATGAGAATTGTCAGTGGTGAGGGTGAGGGACAGGTATGTTCCAACACTAACTACCTGGCTACATGAGGATTGTCAGTGGTAAGGGTGCGGGACAGGTATGTTCCAAAGCTATCTAACTGGCTACATGAGGATTGTCAGTGGTAAGGGTGAGGGACAGGTATGTGCCAACACTATCTAACTGGCTACATGAGGATTGTCAGTGGTGAGGGTGAGGGACAGGTATGTGGCAACACTATCTACCTGGCTACATGAGGATTGTCAGTGGTGGGGGTGAGGGATAGGTATGTGGCAACACTATCTAACTGGCTACATGAGGATTGTCAGTGGTGGGGGTGAGGGACAGGTATGTTCCAACACTATCTAACTGGCTAAATGAGGATTGTCAGTGGTGTGGGTGAGGGATAGGTATGTGGCAACACTATCTAACTGGCTACATGAGGATTGTCAGTGGTGAGGGTGAGGGATAGGTATGTGGCAACACTATCTAACTGGCTACATAAGGATTGTCAGTGGTGAGGGTGAGGGACAGGTATGTGCCAACACTATCTACCTGGCTACATGAGAATTGTCAGAGGTGACGGTGAGGGACAGGTATGTTCCAACACTAACTACCTGGCTACATGAGCATTGTCAGTGGTAAGGGTGCGGGACAGGTATGTGCCAACACTATCTAACTGGCTACATGAGGATTGTCAGTGGTGAGGGTGAGGGACAGGTTTGTGCCAACACTATCTGACTGGTGACATGAAGATTGTCAGCGGTGAGGGTGAGGGACAGGTATGTGCCAACACTATCTACCTGGCTACATGAGGATTGTCAGTGGTAAGGGTGCGGGTCAGGTATGTGCCAACACTATCTAACTGGCTACATGAGGATTGCAGTGGTAAGGGTGAGGGACAGGTATGCTCCAACACTATCTAACTGGCTACATGAGGATTGTCAGTGGTAAGGGTGAGGGACAGGTATGTTCCAACACTATCTAACTGGCTACATGAGGATTGTCAGTGGTGGGGGTTAGGGACAGGTATGTGGCAACACTATCTAACTGGCTACATGAGGATTGTCAGTGGTGAGGGTGAGGGACAGATATATGCCAACACTATCTACCTGGCCACATGAGAATTGTCAGTGGTGGGGGTGAGGGACAGGTATGTGCCAACATTATCTGTCTTGCTACAAGAGGATTGTCAGTGGTAAGTGTGAGGGACAGATATGTGCCAACACTATCTAACTGACTACATGACAATTGTCAGTGGTGAGGGTGAGGGACAGATATGTGCCAACACTATCTGACTGGCTACATGAGAATTGTCAGTGGTGGGGGTGAGGGACCGATATGTGCCAACATTATCTAACTGGCTACATGAGAATTGTCAGTGGTGAGGGTGAGGGACAGATATATGCCAACACTATCTAACTGGCTACATGAGGATTGTCAGCAGTGAGGGTGAGGGACAGGTATGTGCCAACACTATCTACCTGGCTACATGAGAAATGTCAGTGGTGAGGGTGAGGAACAGGTATGTGCCAACACTATCTACCTGGCTACATGAGAATTGTCAGTGGTGAGGGTGAGGGACAGGTATGTGCCAACACTATCTAACTGACTAAATGAGAATTGTCAGTGGTGGGGGTGAGGGACCGATATGTGCCAACATTATCTAACTAGCTACATGAGGATTGTCAGTGGTGAGGGTGAGGGTCAGGTATGTGCCAACACTATCTAACTGACTACATGAGGATTGTCAGTGGTGAGGGTGAGGGACAGGTATGTGCCAACACTATCTAACTGTCTACATGAGAATTGTCAGTGGTGGGGGTGAGGGACCGATATGTGCCAACATTATCTAACTGGCTACATGAGAATTGTCAGTGGTGAGGGTGAGGGACAGGTATGTGGCAACATTATCTAACTGGCTACATGAGAATTGTCAGTGGTAAGGGTAAGGGACAGGTATGTGCCAACACTATCTAACTAGCTACATGAGAATTGTCAGGGGTGAGGGTGAGGGACCGATATGTGCCAACATTATCTAACTGGCTACATGAGAATTGTCAGTGGTGAGGGTGAGGGACAGGAATGTGTCAACACTATCTAACTGGCTACATGAGAATTGTCAGCGGTGAGGGTGAGGGACAGGTATGTGCCAACACTATCTAACTAGCTACATGAGAATTGTCAGTGGTGAGGGTGAGGGACAGGTATGTGCCAACACTATCTAACTAGCTACATGAGAATTGTCAGTGGTGGGGGTCAGGGACCGATATGTGCCAACACTATCTAACTAGCTACATGAGAATTGTCAGTGGTGAGGGTGAGGGACCGATATGTGCCAACATTATCTAACTAGCTACATGAGAAATGTCAGTGGTGAGGGTGAGGGTCCGATATGTGCCAACACTATCTAACTAGCTACATGAGAATTGTCAGTGGTGGGGGTGAGGGACCGATATGTGCCAACATTATCTAACTAGCTACATGAGATTTGTCAGTGGTGAGGGTGAGGGACCGATATGTGCCAACATTATCTAACTAGCTACATGAGATTTGTCAGTGGTGAGGGTGAGGGACCGATATGTCCCAATATTATCTAACTAGCTACATGAGAATTGTCAGTGGTGAGGGTGAGGGACCGAAATGTGCCAACATTATCTAACTGGCTACATGAGAAATGTCAGTGGTGAGGGTGAGGGACAGGTATATGCCAACATTATCTAACTGGCTACATGAGAACAGTCAGTGGTGAGGGTGAGGGACCGATATGTGCCAACATTATCTAACTGGCTACATGAGAATTGTCAGTGGTAAGGGTGAGGGACAGGTATGTGGCCACATTATGTAACTGGCTACATGAGAATTGTCAGTGGTAAGGGTGAGGGACAGGTATGTGGCATCATTATCTCTAACTGGCTACATGAGGATTGTCAGTGGTGAGGGTGAGGGACCGAAATGTGCCAACACTATTTAACTAGCTACATGAGGATTGTCAGTGGTAAGGGTGCGGGAAAGGTATGTTCCAACATTATATAACTGGCTACATGAGGATTGTCAAGGGTGAGGGTGAGGGACAGATATGTGCAAACATTATCTGACTGGCTACATGAGGATTGTCAGTGGTGAGGTTGAGGGACAGGTATGTCTCAACATTATCTGACTGGCTACATGAGAATTGTCAGTGGTGAGGGTGAGGGACAGATATGTGCCAACATTATCTGACTGGCTACATGAGAATTGTCAGTGGCGGGGATGAGGGACAGGTATGTACCAACATTATCTAACTGGCTACATGAGAATTGTCAGTGGTAAGGGTGAGGGATAGGTATGTGCCAACATTATCTAACTCGCTACATGAGAATTGTCAGTGGTAAGGGTGAGGGACAGATATGTGCCAACATTATCTAACTGGCTACATGAGAATTGTCAGTGGTAAGGGTAAGGGACAGGTATGTGCCAACACTATCTAACTAGCTACATGAGAATTGTCAGTGGTGAGGGTGAGGGACCGATATGTGCCAACATTATCTAACTGGCTACATGAGAATTGTCAGTGGTGAGGGTGAGGGACAGGTATGTGTCAACACTATCTAACTGGCTACATGAGAATTGTCAGTGGTGAGGGTGAGGGACAGGTATGTGCCAACACTATCTAACTAGCTACATGAGAAATGTCAGTGGTGAGGGTGAGGGACAGGTATGTGCCAACATTATCTAACTGGCTACATGAGGATTGTCAGTGGTAAGGGTGAGGGACAGATATGTGCAAACATTATCTAACTGGCTACATAAGGATTGTCAGTGGTAAGGGTGAGGGACAGCTATGTGCCTACACTATCTAACTGACTACATGAGAATTGTCAGTGGCGAGGGTGAGGGACAGGTATGTGCCAACATTATCTAACTGGCTACATGAGGATTGTTAGTGGTAAGGGTGAGGGACAGATATGTGCAAATATTATCTACCTGGCTACATAAGGATTGTCAGTGGTGAGGGTGAGGGACAGGTATGTGGCAACACTATCTAACTGGCTACATGAGAATTGTCAGTGGTGGGGGTGAGTGACAGATATGTGCCAACATTATCTACCTGGCTACATGAAGATTGTCAGTTGGGAGGGTGAGGGACAGGTATGTGCCAACACTATCTACCTGGCTACATGAGGATTGTCAGTGGTAAGGGTGAGGGACAGGTATGTGCCTACACTATCTAACTGACTACATGAGAATTGTCAGTGGTGAGGGTGAGGGACCGATATGTGCCAACACTATCTGACTGGCTACATGAGAATTGTCAGTGGTAAGGGTGAGGGACAGGTATGTTCCAACACTATCTAACTGGCTACATGAGGATTGTCAGTGGTGAGGTTGAGGGACCGATATGTGCCAACATTATCTAACTGGCTACATGAGAATTGTCAGTGGTGAGGGTGAGGGACAGGAATTTGTCAACACTATCTAACTGGCTACATGAGAATTGTCAGTGGTGAGGGTGAGGGACAGGTATGTGCCAACACTATCTAACTAGCTACATGAGAATTGTCAGTGGTGAGGGTGAGGGACAGGTATGTGCCAACACTATCTAACTAGCTACATGAGAATTGTCAGTGGTGGGGGTCAGGGACCGATATGTGCCAACACTATCTAACTATATACATGAGAATTGTCAGTGGTGAGTGTGAGGGACCGATATGTGCCAACATTATCTAACTAGCTACATGAGAAATGTCAGTGGTGAGGGTGAGGGTCCGATATGTGCCAACACTATCTAACTAGCTACATGAGAATTGTCAGTGGTGGGGGTGAGGGACCGATATGTGCCAACATTATCTAACTAGCTACATGAGATTTGTCAGTGGTGAGGTTGAGGGACCGATATGTGCCAACATTATCTAACTAGCTACATGAGATTTGTCAGTGGTGAGGGTGAGGGACCGATATGTCCCAACATTATCTAACTAGCTACATGAGAATTGTCAGTGGTGAGGGTGAGGGACCGAAATGTGCCAACATTATCTAACTGGCTACATGAGAATTGTCAGTGGTGAGGGTGAGGGACAGGTATATGCCAACATTATCTAACTGGCTACATGAGAACAGTCAGTGGTGAGGGTGAGGGACCGATATGTGCCAACATTATCTAACTGGCTACATGAGAATTGTCAGGGGTAAGGGTGAGGGACAGGTATGTGGCCACATTATGTAACTGGCTACATGAGAATTGTCAGTGGTAAGGGTGAGGGACAGGTATGTGGCATCATTATCTAACTGGCTACATGAGGATTGTCAGTGGTGAGGGTCAGGGACCGAAATGTGCCAACACTATCTAACTAGCTACATGAGGATTGTCAGTGGTAAGGGTGCGGGAAAGGTATGTTCCAACATTATATAACTGGCTACATGAGGATTGTCAAGGGTGAGGGTGAGGGACAGATATGTGCAAACATTATCTGACTGGCTACATGAGGATTGTCAGTGGTGAGGTTGAGGGACAGGTATGTCTCAACATTATCTGACTGGCTACATGAGAATTGTCAGTGGTGAGGGTGAGGGACAGATATGTGCCAACATTATCTGACTGGCTACATGAGAATTGTCAGTGGCGGGGATGAGGGACAGGTATGTGCCAACATTATCTAACTGGCTACATGAGAATTGTCAGTGGTAAGGGTGAGGGATAGGTATGTGCCAACATTATCTAACTCGCTACATGAGAATTGTCAGTGGTAAGGGTGAGGGACAGATATGTGCCAACATTATCTAACTGGCTACATGAGAATTGTCAGTGGTAAGGGTAAGGGACAGGTATGTGCCAACACTATCTAACTAGCTACATGAGAATTGTCAGTGGTGAGGGTGAGGGACCGATATGTGCCAACATTATCTAACTGGCTACATGAGAATTGTCAGTGGTGAGGGTGAGGGACAGGTATGTGTCAACACTATCTAACTGGCTACATGAGAATTGTCAGTGGTGAGGGTGAGGGACAGGTATGTGCCAACACTATCTAACTAGCTACATGAGAATTGTCAGTGGTGAGGGTGAGGGACAGGTATGTGCCAACATTATCTAACTGGCTACATGAGGATTGTCAGTGGTAAGGGTGAGGGACAGATATGTGCAAACATTATCTAACTGGCTACATAAGGATTGTCAGTGGTAAGGGTGAGGGACAGCTATGTGCCTACACTATCTAACTGACTACATGAGAATTGTCAGTGGCGAGGGTGAGGGACTGGTATGTGCCAACATTATCTAACTGGCTACATGAGGATTGTTAGTGGTAAGGGTGAGGGACAGATATGTGCAAACATTATCTACCTGGCTACATAAGGATTGTCAGTGGTAAGGGTGAGGGACAGGTATGTGGCAACACTATCTAACTGGCTACATGAGAATTGTCAGTGGTGGGGGTGAGGGACAGATATGTGCCAACATTATCTACCTGGCTACATGAAGATTGTCAGTAGTGAGGGTGAGGGACAGGTATGTGCCAACACTATCTACCTGGCTACATGAGGATTGTCAGTGGTAAGGGTGAGGGACAGGTATGTGCCTACACTATCTAACTGACTACATGAGAATTGTCAGTGGTGAGGGTGAGGGACCGATATGTGCCAACATTATCTGACTGGCTACATGAGAATTGTCAGTGGTAAGGGTGAGGGACAGGTATGTTCCAACACTATCTAACTGGCTACATGAGGATTGTCAGTGGTGAGGTTGAGGGACAGGTATGTGCCAACACTATCTACCTGGCTACATGAGAAATGTCAGTGGTGAGGGTGAGGAACAGGTATGTGGCAACACTATCTACCTGGCTACATGAGGATTGTCAGTGGTGGGGGTGAGGGATAGGTATGTGGCAACACTATCTAACTGGCTACATGAGGATTGTCAGTGGTGGGGGTGAGGGACAGGTATGTGCCAACACTATCTAACTGGCTACATGAGGATTGTCAGTGGTGGGGGTGAGGGATAGGTATGTGGCAACACTATCTAACTGGCTACATGAGGATTGTCAGTGGTGAGGGTGAGGGATAGGTATGTGGCAACACTATCTAACTGGCGACATAAGGATTGTCAGTGGTGAGGGTGAGGGACAGGTATGTGCCAACACTATCTACCTGGCTACATGAGAATTGTCAGAAGTGAGGGTGAGGGGCAGGTATGTTCCAACACTAACTACCTGGCTACATGAGCATTGTCAGTGGTAAGGGTGCGGGACAGGTATGTGCCAACACTATCTAACTGGCTACATGAGGATTGTCAGTGGTGAGGGTGAGGGACAGGTTTGTGCCAACACTATCTGACTGGTGACATGAGGATTGTCAGCGGAGAGGGTGAGGGACAGGTATGTGCCAACACTATCTACCTGGCTACATGAGGATTGTCAGTGGTAAGGGTGCGGGTCAGGTATGTGCCAACACTATCTAACTGGCTACATGAGGATTGCAGTGGTAAGGGTGAGGGACAGGTATGCTCCAACACTATCTAACTGGCTACATGAGGATTGTCAGTGGTAAGGGTGAGGGACAGGTATGTTCCAACACTATCTAACTGGCTACATGAGGATTGTCAGTGGTGGGGGTTAGGGACAGGTATGTGGCAACACTATCTAACTGGCTACATGAGGATTGTCAGTGGTGAGGGTGAGGGACAGATATATGCCAACACTATCTACCTGGCTACATTAGAATTGTCAGTGGTGGGGGTGAGGGACAGGTATGTGCCAACATTATCTGTCTTGCTACAAGAGGATTGTCAGTGGTAAGGGTGAGGGACAGATATGTGCCAACACTATCTAACTGACTACATGACAATTGTCAGTGGTGAGGGTGAGGGACAGATATGTGCCAACACTATCTGACTGGCTACATGAGAATTGTCAGTGGTGGGGGTGAGGGACCGATATGTGCCAACATTATCTAACTGGCTACATGAGAATTGTCAGTGGTGAGGGTGAGGGACAGATATGTGCCAACACTATCTAACTGGCTACATGAGGATTGTCAGCAGTGAGGGTGAGGGACGGGTATGTGCCAACATTATCTACCTGGCTACATGAGAAATGTCAGTGGTGAGGGTGAGGGTCAGGTATGTGCCAACACTATCTAACTGACTACATGAGGATTGTCAGTGGTGAGGGTGAGGGACAGGTATGTGCCAACACTATCTAACTGTCTACATGAGAATTGTCAGTGGTGGGGGTGAGGGACCGATATGTGCCAACATTATCTAACTGGCTACATGAGAATTGTCAGTGGTGAGGGTGAGGGACAGGTATGTGGCAACATTATCTAACTGGCTACATGAGAATTGTCAGTGGTAAGGGTAAGGGACAGGTATGTGCCAACACTATCTAACTAGCTACATGAGAATTGTCAGGGTTGAGGGTGAGGGACCGATATGTGCCAACATTATCTAACTGGCTACATGAGAATTGTCAGTGGTGAGGGTGAGGTACAGGAATGTGTCAACACTATCTAACTGGCTACATGAGAATTGTCAGTGGTGAGGGTGAGGGACAGGTTTGTGCCAACACTATCTAACTAGCTACATGAGAATTGTCAGCGGTGAGGGTGAGGGACAGGTATGTGCCAACACTATCTAACTAGCTACATGAGAATTGTCAGTGGTGGGGGTGAGGGACCGATATGTGCCAACACTATCTAACTAGCTACATGAGAATTGTCAGTGGTGAGGGTGAGGGACCGATATGTGCCAACATTATCTAACTAGCTACATGAGAAATGTCAGTGGTGAGGGTGAGGGACCGATATGTGCCAACACTATCTAACTAGCTACATGAGAATTGTCAGTGGTGGGGGTGAGGGACCGATATGTGCCAACATTATCTAACAAGCTACATGAGATTTGTCAGTGGTGAGGGTGAGGGACCGATATGTGCCAACATTATCTAACTAGCTACATGAGATTTGTCAGTGGTGAGGGTGAGGGACCGATATGTCCCAACATTATCTAACTAGCTACATGAGAATTGTCAGTGGTGAGGGTGAGGAACCGAAATGTGCCAACATTATCTAACTGGCTACATGAGAATTGTCAGTGGTGAGGGTGAGGGACAGGTATATGCCAACATTATCTAACTGGCTACATGAGAATAGTCAGTGGTGAGGGTGAGGGACCGATATGTGCCAACATTATCTAACTGGCTACATGAGAATTGTCAGTGGTAAGGGTGAGGGACAGGTATGTGGCCACATTATCTAACTGGCTACATGAGAATTGTCAGTGGTAAGGGTGAGGGACAGGTATGTGGCATCATTATCTAACTGGCTACATGAGGATTGTCAGTGGTGAGGGTGAGGGACCGAAATGTGCCAACACTATCTAACTAGCTACATGAGGATTGTCAGTGGTAAGGGTGCTGGAAAGGTATGTTCCAACATTATCTAACTGGCTACATGAGGATTGTCAGTGGTGAGGGTGAGGGACAGATATGTGCAAACATTATCGGACTGGCTACATGAGGATTGTCAGTGGTGAGGTTGAGGGACAGGTATGTGTCAACATTATCTGACTGGCTACATGAGAATTGTCAGTGGTGGGGGTGAGGGACAGATATGTGCCAACATTATCTGACTGGCTACATGAGAATTGTCAGTGGTGGGGATGAGGGACAGGTATGTGCCAACATTATCTAACTGGCTACATGAGAATTGTCAGTGGTAAGGGTGAGGGATAGGTATGTGCCAACATTATCTAACTCGCTACATGAGAATTGTCAGTGGTAAGGGTGAGGGACAGATATGTGCCAACATTATCTAACTGGCTACATGAGAATTGTCAGTGGTAAGGGTAAGGGACAGGTATGTGCCAACGCTATCTAACTAGCTACATGAGAATTGTCAGTGGTGAGGGTGAGGGACCGATATGTGCCAACATTATCTAACTGGCTACATGAGAATTGTCATTGGTGAGGGTGAGGGACAGGTATGTGTCAACACTATCTAACTGGCTACATGAGAATTGTCAGTGGTGAGGGTGAGGGACAGGTATGTGCCAACACTATCTAACTAGCTACATGAGAATTGTCAGTGGTGAGGGTGAGGGACAGGTATGTGCCAACATTATCTAACTGGCTACATGAGGATTGTCAGTGGTAAGGGTGAGGGACAGATATGTGCAAACATTATCTAACTGGCTACATAAGGATTGTCAGTGGTAAGGGTGAGGGACAGCTATGTGCCTACACTATCTATCTAGCTACATGAGAATTGTCAGTGGTGAGGGTGAGGGACAGGTATGTGCCAACACTATCTAACTAGCTACATGAGAATTGTCAGTGGTAGGGATCAGGGACCGATATGTGCCAACACTATCTAACTAGCTACATGAGAATTGTCAGTGGTGAGGGTGAGGGACCGATATGTGCCAACATTATCTAACTAGCTACATGAGAAATGTCAGTGGTGAGGGTGAGGGACAGGTATGTGCCAACATTATCTAACTGGCTACATGAGGATTGTCAGTGGTAAGGGTGAGGGACAGATATGTGCAAACATTATCTAACTGGCTACATAAGGATTGTCAGTGGTAAGGGTGAGGGACAGCTATGTGCCTACACTATCTAACTAGCTACATGAGAATTGTCAGTGGCGAGGGTGAGGGACAGGTATGTGCCAACATTATCTAACTGGCTACATGAGGATTGTCAGTGGTAAGGGTGAGGGACAGATATGTGCAAACATTATCTACCTGGCTACATAAGGATTGTAAGTGGTGAGGGTGAGGGACAGGTATGTGGCAACACTATCTAACTTGCTACATGAGAATTGTCAGTGGTGGGGGTGAGGGACAGATATGTGCCAACATTATCTACCTGGCTACATGAAGATTGTCAGTGGTGAGGGTGATGGACAGGTATGTGCCAACACTATCTACCTGGCTACATGAGGATTGTCAGTGGTAAGGGTGAGGGACAGGTATGTGCCTACACTATCTAACTGACTACATGAGAATTGTCAGTGGTGAGGGTGAGGGACCGATATGTGCCAACACTATCTGACTGGCTACATGAGAATTGTCAGTGGTAAGGGTGAGGGACAGGTATGTTCCAACACTATCTAACTGGCTACATGAGGATTGTCAGTTGTGAGGTTGAGGGACAGGTATGTGCCAACACTATCTACCTGGCTACATGAGAAATGTCAGTGGTGAGGGTGAGGAACAGGTATGTGCCAACACTATCTACCTGGCTACATGAGGATTGTCAGTGGTAAGGGTGCGGGTCAGGTATGTGCCAACATTATCTGTCTTGCTACAAGAGGATTGTCAGTGGTAAGGGTGAGGGATAGATATGTGCCAACACTATCTAACTGACTACATGAGAATTGTCAGTGGTGGGGGTGAGGGACCGATATGTGCCAACATTATCTAACTGGCTACATGAGGATTGTCAGTGGTGAGGGTGAGGGACAGGTATGTGGCAACACTATCTACCTGGCTACATGAGGATTGTCAGTGGTGGGGGTGAGGGATAGGTATGTGGCAACACTATCTAACTGGCTACATGAGGATTGTCAGTGGTGGGGGTGAGGGACAGGTATGTGCCAACACTATCTAACTGGCTACATGAGGATTGTCAGTGGTGGGGGTGTGGGATAGGTATGTGGCAACACTATCTAACTGGCTACATGAGGATTGTCAGTGGTGAGGGTGAGGGATAGGTATGTGGCAACACTATCTAACTGGCTACATAAGGATTGTCAGTGGTGAGGGTGAGGGACAGGTATGTGCCAACACTATCTACCTGGCTACATGAGAATTGTCAGAAGTGAGGGTGAGGGACAGGTATGTTCCAACACTAACTACCTGGCTACATGAGCATTGTCAGTGGTAAGGGTGCGGGACAGGTATGTGCCAACACTATCTAACTGGCTACATGAGGATTGTCAGTGGTGAGGGTGAGGGACAGGTTTGTGCCAACACTATCTGACTGGTGACATGAGGATTGTCAGCGGAGAGGGTGAGGGACAGGTATGTGCCAACACTATCTACCTGGCTACATGAGGATTGTCAGTGGTAAGGGTGCGGGTCAGGTATGTGCCAACACTATCTAACTGGCTACATGAGGATTGCAGTGGTAAGGGTGAGGGACAGGTATGCTCCAACACTAACTGGCTACATGAGGATTGTCAGTGGTAAGGGTGAGGGACAGGTATGTTCCAACACTATCTAACTGGCTACATGAGGATTGTCAGTGGTGGGGGTTAGGGACAGGTATGTGGCAACACTATCTAACTGGCTACATGAGGATTGTCAGTGGTGAGGGTGAGGGACAGATATATGCCAACACTATCTACCTGGCTACATGAGAATTGTCAGTGGTGGGGGTGAGGGACAGGTATGTGCCAACATTATCTGTCTTGCTACAAGAGGATTGTCAGTGGTAAGGGTGAGGGACAGATATGTGCCAACACTATCTAACTGACTACATGACAATTGTCAGTGGTGAGGGTGAGGGACAGATATGTGCCAACACTATCTGACTGGCTACATGAGAATTGTCAGTGGTGGGGGTGAGGGACCGATATGTGCCAACATTATCTAACTGGCTACATGAGAATTGTCAGTGGTGAGGGTCAGGTATGTGCCAACACTATCTAACTGACTACATGAGGATTGTCAGTGGTGAGGGTGAGGGACAGGTATGTGCCAACACTATCTAACTGTCTACATGAGAATTGTCAGTGGTGGGGGTGAGGGACCGATATGTGCCAACATTATCTAACTGGCTACATGAGAATTGTCAGTGGTGAGGGTGAGGGACAGGTATGTGGCAACATTATCTAACTGGCTACATGAGAATTGTCAGTGGTAAGGGTAAGGGACAGGTATGTGCCAACACTATCTAACTAGCTACATGAGAATTGTCAGGGGTGAGGGTGAGGGACCGATATGTGCCAACATTATCTAACTGGCTACATGAGAATTGTCAGTGGTGAGGGTGAGGGACAGGAATGTGTCAACACTATCTAACTGGCTACATGAGAATTGTCAGTGGTGAGGGTGAGGGACAGGTTTGTGCCAACACTATCTAACTAGCTACATGAGAATTGTCAGCGGTGAGGGTGAGGGACAGGTATGTGCCAACACTATCTAACTAGCTACATGAGAATTGTCAGTGGTGGGGGTGAGGGACCGATATGTGCCAACACTATCTAACTAGCTACATGAGAATTGTCAGTGGTGAGGGTGAGGGACCGATATGTGCCAACATTATCTAACTAGCTACATGAGAAATGTCAGTGGTGAGGGTGAGGGACCGATATGTGCCAACACTATCTAACTAGCTACATGAGAATTGTCAGTGGTGGGGGTGAGGGACCGATATGTGCCAACATTATCTAACAAGCTACATGAGATTTGTCAGTGGTGAGGGTGAGGGACCGATATGTGCCAACATTATCTAACTAGCTACATGAGATTTGTCAGTGGTGAGGGTGAGGGACCGATATGTCCCAACATTATCTAACTAGCTACATGAGAATTGTCAGTGGTGAGGGTGAGGAACCGAAATGTGCCAACATTATCTAACTGGCTACATGAGAATTGTCAGTGGTGAGGGTGAGGGACAGGTATATGCCAACATTATCTAACTGGCTACATGAGAATAGTCAGTGGTGAGGGTGAGGGACCGATATGTGCCAACATTATCTAACTGGCTACATGAGAATTGTCAGTGGTAAGGGTGAGGGACAGGTATGTGGCCACATTATCTAACTGGCTACATGAGAATTGTCAGTGGTAAGGGTGAGGGACAGGTATGTGGCATCATTATCTAACTGGCTACATGAGGATTGTCAGTGGTGAGGGTGAGGGACCGAAATGTGCCAACACTATCTAACTAGCTACATGAGGATTGTCAGTGGTAAGGGTGCTGGAAAGGTATGTTCCAACAGTATCTAACTGGCTACATGAGGATTGTCAGTGGTGAGGGTGAGGGACAGATATGTGCAAACATTATCGGACTGGCTACATGAGGATTGTCAGTGGTGAGGTTGAGGGACAGGTATGTGTCAACATTATCTGACTGGCTACATGAGAATTGTCAGTGGTGGGGGTGAGGGACAGATATGTGCCAACATTATCTGACTGGCTACATGAGAATTGTCAGTGGTGGGGATGAGGGACAGGTATGTGCCAACATTATCTAACTGGCTACATGAGAATTGTCAGTGGTAAGGGTGAGGGATAGGTATGTGCCAACATTATCTAACTCGCTACATGAGAATTGTCAGTGGTAAGGGTGAGGGACAGATATGTGCCAACATTATCTAACTGGCTACATGAGAATTGTCAGTGGTAAGGGTAAGGGACAGGTATGTGCCAACGCTATCTAACTAGCTACATGAGAATTGTCAGTGGTGAGGGTGAGGGACCGATATGTGCCAACATTATCTAACTGGCTACATGAGAATTGTCATTGGTGAGGGTGAGGGACAGGTATGTGTCAACACTATCTAACTGGCTACATGAGAATTGTCAGTGGTGAGGGTGAGGGACAGGTATGTGCCAACACTATCTAACTAGCTACATGAGAATTGTCAGTGGTGAGGGTGAGGGACAGGTATGTGCCAACATTATCTAACTGGCTACATGAGGATTGTCAGTGGTAAGGGTGAGGGACAGATATGTGCAAACATTATCTAACTGGCTACATAAGGATTGTCAGTGGTAAGGGTGAGGGACAGCTATGTGCCTACACTATCTATCTAGCTACATGAGAATTGTCAGTGGTGAGGGTGAGGGACAGGTATGTGCCAACACTATCTAACTAGCTACATGAGAATTGTCAGTGGTGGGGATCAGGGACCGATATGTGCCAACACTATCTAACTAGCTACATGAGAATTGTCAGTGGTGAGGGTGAGGGACCGATATGTGCCAACATTATCTAACTAGCTACATGAGAAATGTCAGTGGTGAGGGTGAGGGACAGGTATGTGCCAACATTATCTAACTGGCTACATGAGGATTGTCAGTGGTAAGGGTGAGGGACAGATATGTGCAAACATTATCTAACTGGCTACATAAGGATTGTCAGTGGTAAGGGTGAGGGACAGCTATGTGCCTACACTATCTAACTAGCTACATGAGAATTGTCAGTGGCGAGGGTGAGGGACAGGTATGTGCCAACATTATCTAACTGGCTACATGAGGATTGTCAGTGGTAAGGGTGAGGGACAGATATGTGCAAACATTATCTACCTGGCTACATAAGGATTGTCAGTGGTGAGGGTGAGGGACAGGTATGTGGCAACACTATCTAACTTGCTACATGAGAATTGTCAGTGGTGGGGGTGAGGGACAGATATGTGCCAACATTATCTACCTGGCTACATGAAGATTGTCAGTGGTGAGGGTGATGGACAGGTATGTGCCAACACTATCTACCTGGCTACATGAGGATTGTCAGTGGTAAGGGTGAGGGACAGGTATGTGCCTACACTATCTAACTGACTACATGAGAATTGTCAGTGGTGAGGGTGAGGGACCGATATGTGCCAACACTATCTGACTGGCTACATGAGAATTGTCAGTGGTAAGGGTGAGGGACAGGTATGTTCCAACACTATCTAACTGGCTACATGAGGATTGTCAGTGGTGAGGTTGAGGGACAGGTATGTGCCAACACTATCTACCTGGCTACATGAGAAATGTCAGTGGTGAGGGTGAGGAACAGGTATGTGCCAACACTATCTACCTGGCTACATGAGAATTGTCAGTGGTGAGGGTGAGGGACAGGTATGTGCCAACACTATCTACCTGGCTACATGAGGATTGTCAGTGGTAAGGGTGCGGGTCAGGTATGTGCCAACACTATCTAACTGGCTACATGAGGATTGCAGTGGTAAGGGTGAGGGACAGGTATGCTCCAACACTATCTAACTGGCTACATGAGGATTGTCAGTGTTAAGGGTGAGGGACAGGTATGTTCCAACACTATCTAACTGGCTACATGAGGATAGTCAGTGGTGGGGGTTAGGGACAGGTATGTGGCAACACTATCTAACTGGCTACATGAGGATTGTCAGTGGTGAGGGTGAGGGACAGATATATGCCAACACTATCTACCTGGCTACATGAGAATTGTCAGTGGTGGGGGTGAGGGACAGGTATGTGCCAACATTATCTGTCTTGCTACAAGAGGATTGTCAGTGGTAAGGGTGAGGGATAGATATGTGCCAACACTATCTAACTGACTACATGAGAATTGTCAGTGGTGGGGGTGAGGGACCGATATGTGCCAACATTATCTAACTGGCTACATGAGGATTGTCAGTGGTGAGGGTGAGGGACAGGTATGTGGCAACACTATCTACCTGGCTACATGAGGATTGTCAGTGGTGGGGGTGAGATATAGGTATGTGGCAACACTATCTAACTGGCTACATGAGGATTGTCAGTGGTGGGGGTGAGGGACAGGTATGTGCCAACACTATCTAACTGGCTACATGAGGATTGTCAGTGGTGGGGGTGTGGGATAGGTATGTGGCAACACTATCTAACTGGCTACATGAGGATTGTCAGTGGTGAGGGTGAGGGATAGGTATGTGGCAACACTATCTAACTGGCTACATAAGGATTGTCAGTGGTGAGGGTGAGGGACAGGTATGTGCCAACACTATCTACCTGGCTACATGAGAATTGTCAGAAGTGAGGGTGAGGGACAGGTATGTTCCAACACTAACTACCTGGCTACATGAGCATTGTCAGTGGTAAGGGTGCGGGACAGGTATGTGCCAACACTATCTAACTGGCTACATGAGGATTGTCAGTGGTGAGGGTGAGGGACAGGTTTGTTCCAACACTATCTGACTGGTGACATGAGGATTGTCAGCGGAGAGGGTGAGGGACAGGTATGTGCCAACACTATCTACCTGGCTACATGAGGATTGTCAGTGGTAAGGGTGCGGGTCAGGTATGTGCCAACACTATCTAACTGGCTACATGAGGATTGCAGTGGTAAGGGTGAGGGACAGGTATGCTCCAACACTAACTGGCTACATGAGGATTGTCAGTGGTAAGGGTGAGGGACTGGTATGTTCCAACACTATCTAACTGGCTACATGAGGATTGTCAGTGGTGGGGGTTAGGGACAGGTATGTGGCAACACTATCTAACTGGCTACATGAGGATTGTCAGTGGTGAGGGTGAGGGACAGATATATGCCAACACTATCTACCTGGCTACATGAGAATTGTCAGTGGTGGGGGTGAGGGACAGGTATGTGCCAACATTATCTGTCTTGCTACAAGAGGATTGTCAGTGGTAAGGGTGAGGGACAGATATGTGCCAACACTATCTAACTGACTACATGACAATTGTCAGTGGTGAGGGTGAGGGACAGATATGTGCCAACACTATCTGACTGGCTACATGAGAATTGTCAGTGGTGGGGGTGAGGGACCGATATGTGCCAACATTATCTAACTGGCTACATGAGAATTGTCAGTGGTGAGGGTGAGGGACAGATATGTGCCAACACTATCTAACTGGCTACATGAGGATTGTCAGCAGTGAGGGTGAGGGACAGGTATGTGCCAACACTATCTACCTGGCTACATGAGAAATGTCAGTGGTGAGGGTGAGGAACAGGTATGTGCCAACACTATCTACCTGGCTACATGAGAATTGTCAGTGGTGAGGGTGAGGGACAGGTATGTGCCAACACTATCTAACTGACTACATGAGAATTGTCAGTGGTGGGGGTGAGGGACCGATATGTGCCAACATTATCTAACTGGCTACATGAGGATTGTCAGTGGTGAGGGTGAGGGACAGGTATGTGGCAACACTATCTACCTGGCTACATGAGGATTGTCAGTGGTGGGGGTGAGGGATAGGTATGTGGCAACACTATCTAACTGGCTACATGAGGATTGTCAGTGGTGGGGGTGAGGGACAGGTATGTGCCAACACTATCTAACTGGCTACATGAGGATTGTCAGTGGTGGGGGTGTGGGATTGGTATGTGGCAACACTATCTAACTGGCTACATGAGGATTGTCAGTGGTGAGGGTGAGGGATAGGTATGTGGCAACACTATCTAACTGGCTACATAAGGATTGTCAGTGGTGAGGGTGAGGGACAGGTATGTGCCAACACTATCTACCTGGCTACATGAGAATTGTCAGAAGTGAGGGTGAGGGACAGGTATGTTCCAACACTAACTACCTGGCTACATGAGCATTGTCAGTGGTAAGGGTGCGGGACAGGTATGTGCCAACACTATCTAACTGGCTACATGAGGATTGTCAGTGGTGAGGGTGAGGGACAGGTTTGTGCCAACACTATCTAACTGGTGACATGAGGATTGTCAGCGGAGAGGGTGAGGGACAGGTATGTGCCAACACTATCTACCTGGCTACATGAGGATTGTCAGTGGTAAGGGTGCGGGTCAGGTATGTGCCAACACTATCTAACTGGCTACATGAGGATTGCAGTGGTAAGGGTGAGGGACAGGTATGTTCCAACACTATCTAACTGGCTACATGAGGAATGTCAGTGGTGGGGGTTAGGGACAGGTATGTGGCAACACTATCTAACTGGCTACATGAGGATTGTCAGTGGTGAGGGTGAGGGACAGATATATGCCAACACTATCTACCTGGCTACATGAGAATTGTCAGTGGTGGGGGTGAGGGACAGGTATGTGCCAACATTATCTGTCTTGCTACAAGAGGATTGTCAGTGGTAAGGGTGAGGGACAGATATGTGCCAACACTATCTAACTGACTACATGACAATTGTCAGTGGTGAGGGTGAGGGACAGATATGTGCCAACACTATCTGACTGGCTACATGAGAATTGTCAGTGGTGGGGGTGAGGGACCGATATGTGCCAACATTATCTAACTGGCTACATGAGAATTATCAGTGGTGAGGGTGAGGGACAGATATGTGCCAACACTATCTAACTGGCTACATGAGGATTGTCAGCAGTGAGGGTGAGGGACAGGTATGTGCCAACACTATCTACCTGGCTACATGAGAAATGTCAGTGGTGAGGGTGAGGAACAGGTATGTGCCAACACTATCTACCTGGCTACATGAGAATTGTCAGTGGTGAGGGTGAGGGACAGGTATGTGCCAACACTATCTAACTGACTACATGAGAATTGTAAGTGGTGGGGGTGAGGGACCGATATGTGCCAACATTATCTAACTAGCTACATGAGGAATGTCAGTGGTGAGGGTGAGGGTCAGGTATGTGCCAACACTATCTAACTGACTACATGAGGATTGTCAGTGTTGAGGGTGAGGGACAGGTATGTGCCAGCACTATCTAACTGTCTACATGAGAATTGTCAGTGGTGGGGGTGAGGGACCGATATGTGCCAACATTATCTAACTGGCTACATGAGAATTGTCAGTGGTGAGGGTGAGGGACAGGTATGTTGCAACATTATCTAACTGGCTACATGAGAATTGTCAGTGGTAAGGGTAAGGGACAGGTATGTGCCAACACTATCTAACTAGCTACATGAGAATTGTCAGGGGTGAGGGTGAGGGACCGATATGTGCCAACATTATCTAACTGGCTACATGAGAATTGTCAGTGGTGAGGGTGAGGGACAGGAATGTGTCAACACTATCTAACTGGCTACATGAGAATTGTCAGTGGTGAGGGTGAGGGACAGGTTTGTGCCAACACTATCTAACTAGCTACATGAGAATTGTCAGTGGTGAGGGTGAGGGACAGGTATGTGCCAACACTATCTAACTAGCTACATGAGAATTGTCAGTGGTGGGGGTGAGGGACCGATATGTGCCAACACTATCTAACTAGCTACATGAGAATTGTCAGTGGTAAGGGTGAGGGACCGATATGTGCCAACATTATCTAACTAGCTACATGAGAAATGTCAGTGGTGAGGGTGAGGGACCGATATGTGCCAACACTATCTAACTAGCTACATGAGAATTGTCAGTGGTGGGGGTGAGGGACCGATATGTGCCAATATTATCTAACTAGCTACATGAGATTTGTCAGTGGTGAGGGTGAGGGACCGATATGTGCCAACATTATCTAACTAGCTACATGAGATTTGTCAGTGGTGAGGGTGAGGGACCGAAATGTGCCAACATTATCTAACTGGCTACATGAGAATTGTCAGTGGTGAGGGTGAGGGACAGGTATATGCCAACATTATCGAACTGGCTACATGAGAATAGTCAGTGGTGAGGGTGAGGGACCGATATGTGCCAACATTATCTAACTGGCTACATGAGAATTGTCAGTGGTAAGGGTGAGGGACAGGTATGTGGCCACATTATCTAACTGGCTACATGAGAATTGTCAGTGGTAAGGGTGAGGGACAGGTATGTGGCATCATTATCTAACTGGCTACATGAGGATTGTCAGTGGTGAGGGTGAGGGACCGAAATGTGCCAACACTATCTAACTAGCTACATGAGGATTGTCAGTGGTAAGGGTGCTGGAAAGGTATGTTCCAACATTATCTAACTGGCTACATGACGATTGTCAGTGGTGAGGGTGAGGGACAGATATGTGCAAACATTATCGGACTGGCTACATGAGGATTGTCAGTGGTGAGGTTGAGGGACAGGTATGTGTCAACATTATCTGACTGGCTACATGAGAATTGTCAGTGGTGAGGGTGAGGGACAGATATGTGCCAACATTATCTAACTGGCTACATGAGAATTGTCAGTGGTGGGGATGAGGGACAGGTATGTGCCAACATTATCTAACTGGCTACATGAGAATTGTCAGTGGTAAGGGTGAGGGATAGGTATGTGCCAACATTATCTAACTCGCTACATGAGAATTGTCAGTGGTAAGGGTGAGGGACAGATATGTGCCAACATTATCTAACTGGCTACATGAGAATTGTCAGTGGTAAGGGTAAGGGACAGGTATGTGCCAACGCTATCTAACTAGCTACATGAGAATTGTCAGTGGTGAGGGTGAGGGACCGATATGTGCCAACATTATCTAACTGGCTACATGAGAATTGTCAGTGGTGAGGGTGAGGGACAGGTATGTGTCAACACTATCTAACTGGCTACATGAGAATTGTCAGTGGTGAGGGTGAGGGTCAGGTATGTGCCAACACTATCTAACTAGCTACATGAAAATTGTCAGTGGTGAGGGTGAGGGACAGGTATGTGCCAACATTATCTAACTGGCTACATGAGGATTGTCAGTGGTAAGGGTGAGGGACAGATATGTGCAAACATTATCTAACTGGCTACATAAGGATTGTCAGTGGTAAGGGTGAGGGACAGCTATGTGCCTACACTATCTAACTGACTACATGAGAATTGTTAGTGGCGAGGGTGAGGGACAGGTATGTGCCAACATTATCTAACTGGCTACATGAGGATTGTCAGTGGTAAGGGTGAGGGACAGATATGTGCAAACATTATCTACCTGGCTACATAAGGATTGTCAGTGGTGAGGGTGAGGGACAGGTATGTGGCAACACTATCTAACTGGCTACATGAGAATTGTCAGTGGTGGGGGTGAGGGACAGATATGTGCCAACATTATCTACCTGGCTACATGAAGATTGTCAGTGGTGAGGGTGAGGGACAGGTATGTGCCAACACTATCTACCTGGCTACATGAGGATTGTCAGTGGTAAGGGTGAGGGACAGGTATGTGCCTACACTATCTAACTGACTACATGAGAATTGTCAGTGGTGAGGGTGAGGGACCGATATGTGCCAACACTATCTGACTGGCTACATGAGAATTGTCAGTGGTAAGGGTGAGGGACAGGTATGTTCCAACACTATCTAACTGGCTACATGAGGATTGTCAGTGGTGAGGTTGAGGGACAGGTATGTGCCAACACTATCTACCTGGCTACATGAGAAATGTCAGTGGTGAGGGTGAGGAACAGGTATGTGGCAACACTATCTAACTGGCTACATGAGAATTGTCAGTGGTGAGGGTGAGGGACAGGTATGTGCCAACACTATCTAACTGACTACATGAGAATTGTCAGTGGTGGGGGTGAGGGACCGATATGTGCCAACATTATCTAACTAGCTACATGAGGATTGTCAGTGGTGAGGGTGAGGGTCAGGTATGTGCCAACACTATCTAACTGGCTACATGAGGATTGTCAGTGGTGAGGGTGAGGGACACGTATGTGCCAACACTATCTAACTGGCTACATGAGAATTGTCAGTGGTGAGGGTGAGGGACAGGTATGTGGCAACATTATCTAACTGGCTACATGAGAATTGTCAGTGGTAAGGGTGAGGGACAGGTATGTGCCAACACTATCTAACTAGCTACATGAGAATTTTCAGTGGTGAGGGTGAGGGACCGATATGTGCCAACATTATCTAATTGGCTACATGAGAATAGTCAGTGGTGTGGGTGAGGGACAGGTATGTGCCAACACTATCTAACTGGCTACATGAGAATTGTCAGTGGTGAGGGTGAGGGACCAATATGTGCCAACATTATCTAACTGGCTACATGAGGATTGTCAGTGGTGAGGGTGAGGGACCGATATGTGCCAACATTATCTAACTGGCTACATGAGGATTGTCAGTGGTGAGGGTGAGGGACCGAAATGTGCCAACACTATCTAACTGGCTACATGAGAATTGTCAGTGGTAAGGGTGAGGGACAGGTATGTGGCAACATTATCTAACTAGCTACATGAGAATTGTCAGCGGTAAGGGTGAGGGACAGGTATGTGCCAACACTATCTATCTGGCTACATGAGGATTGTCAGTGGTAAGGGTGCGGGACAGGTATGTGGCAACACTATCTAACTGGCTACATGAGGATTGTCAGTCGATAGGGTGAGGGACAGGTATGTGGCAACATTATCTAACTGGCTACATGAGGATTGTCAGTGGTAAGGGTGAGGGACAGGTATGTTCCAACACTATCTAACTAGCTACATGAGGATTGTCAGTAGTAAGGGTTTGGGACAGGTATGTTCCAACATTATCTAACTGGCTACATGAGGATTGTCAGTGGTGAGGGTGAGGGACAGCTTTGTGCCAACACTATATAACTGGCTACATGAAGATTGTCAGTGGTAAGGGTGAGGGACAGGTATGTGCCAACACTATCTAACTGGCTACATGAAGATTGTCAGTGGTAAGGGTGCGGGACAGGTATGTTCCAACACTATCTAACTGACTACATGAGAATTGTCAGTGGTGAGGGTGAGGGACTGATATGTGCCAACACTATCTAACTGGCTACATGAGAATTGTCAGTGGTGAGGGTGAGGGACTGATATGTGCCAACACTATCTAACTGGCTACATGAGAATTGTCAGTGGTAAGGGTGAGGGACCGATATGTGCCAACATTATCTAACTAGCTACATGAGATTTGTCAGTGGTGAGGGTGAGGGACCGATATGTGCCAACACTATCTAACTGACTACATGAGAATTGTCAGTGGTGAGGGTGAGGGACAGATATGTGCCAACACTATCTAACTGACTACATGAGAATTGTCAGTGGTGGGGGTGAGGGACCGATATGTGCCAACATTATCTAACTGGCTACATGAGGATTGTCAGTGGTAAGGGTGAGGGACAGGTATGTGCCAACACTATCTAACTGGCTACATGAGAATTGTCAGTGGTGAGGGTGAGGGACAGGTATGAGCCAACACTATCTAACTGACTACATGAAGATTGTCAGTGGTAAGGGTGAGGGACAGGTATGTGGCAACACTATCTAACTGGCTACATGAAGATTGTCAGTGGTAGGGGTGCGGGACAGGTATGTGGCAACACTATCTAACTGGCTACATGAGAATTGTCAGTGGTGAGGGTGAGGGACAGGTATGTGCCAACACTATCTAACTGGCTACATGAGGATTGTCAGTGGTAAGGGTGAGGGACAGGTATGTGCCAACATTATCTAACTGGCTACATGAGGATTGTCAGTGGTGTTGTTGAGGGACAGGTATGTGCCAACATTATCTACCTGGCTACATGAGGATATTCAGTGGTGAGGGTGCGGGACAGGTATGTGGCAACACTATCTAACTGGCTACATGAGAATTGTCAGTGGTGAGGGTGAGGGTCAGGTATGTGCCAACACTATCTAACTGGCTACATGAAGATTGTCAGTGGTGAGGGTGCGGGACAGGTATGTGGCAACACACTCTAACTGGCTACATGAAGATTGTCAGTGGTAAGGGTGAGGGACAGATATGTGGCAACACTATCTAACTGACTACATGAGGATTGTCAGTGGTGAGGGTGAGGGACAGGTATGTGTCAACACTATCTAACTGACTACATGAGGATTGTCAGTTGTGGGGGTGAGGGACAGGTATGTTCCAACACTATCTGACTACATGAGGATTGTCAGTGGTGATGGTGAGGGACAGATATGTGCCAACACTATCTAATTGGCTACATGAGAATTGTCAGTGGTAAGGGTGAGGGACAGGTATGTGCCAACACTATCTGACTACATGAGGATTGTCAGTGGTGAGGGTGAGGGACAGGTATGTGCCAACACTATCTAACTGACTACATGAGGAATGTCAGTGGTGAGGGTGAGGGACAGATATGTGCCAACACTATCTAACTGACTACATGAGGAATGTCAGTGGTGGGGGTGAGGGACAGTATGTTCCAACACTATCTGAGTACATGAGGATTGTCAGTGGTGAGGGTGAGGGACAGTATGTTCCAACACTATCTGACTACATGAGGATTGTCAGTGGTGAGGGTGAGGGACAGTATGTTCCAACACTATCTGACTACATGAGGATTGTCAGTGGTGAGGGTGAGGGACAGTATGTTCCAACACTATCTGACTACATGAGGATTGTCAGTGGTGAGGGTGAGGAACAGATATGTTCCAACACTATCTAACTGACTACATGAGGATTGTCAGTGGTGAGGGTGAGGGACAGATATGTGCCAACACTATCTAACTGACTACATGAGGAATGTCAGTGGTGGGGGTGAGGGACAGTATGTTCCAACACTATCTGACTACATGAGGATTGTCAGTGGTGAGGGTGAGGGACAGGTATGAGCCAATACTATCTAACTGACTACATGAAGATTGTCAGTGGTAAGGGTGAGGGACAGGTATGTGGCAACACTATCTAACTGGCTACATGAAGATTGTCAGTGGTAGGGGTGCGGGACAGGTATGTGGCAACACTATCTAACTGGCTACATGAGAATTGTCAGTGGTGAGGGTGAGGGACAGGTATGTGCCAACACTATCTAACTGGCTACATGAGGATTGTCAGTGGTAAGGGTGAGGGACAGGTATGTGCCAACATTATCTAACTGGCTACATGAGGATTGTCAGTGGTGTTGTTGAGGGACAGGTATGTGCCAACATTATCTACCTGGCTACATGAGGATATTCAGTGGTGAGGGTGCGGGACAGGTATGTGGCAACACTATCTAACTGGCTACATGAGAATTGTCAATGGTGAGGATGAGGGTCAGGTATGTGCCAACACTATCTAACTGGCTACATGAAGATTGTCAGTGGTGAGGGTGCGGGACAGGTATGTGGCAACACACTCTAACTGGCTACATGAAGATTGTCAGTGGTAAGGGTGAGGGACAGATATGTGGCAACACTATCTAACTGACTACATGAGGATTGTCAGTGGTGAGGGTGAGGGACAGGTATGTGTCAACACTATCTAACTGACTACATGAGGATTGTCAGTTGTGGGGGTGAGGGACAGGTATGTTCCAACACTATCTGACTACATGAGGATTGTCAGTGGTGATGGTGAGGGACAGATATGTGCCAACACTATCTAATTGGCTACATGAGAATTGTCAGTGGTAAGGGTGAGGGACAGGTATGTGCCAACACTATCTGACTACATGAGGATTGTCAGTGGTGAGGGTGAGGGACAGGTATGTGCCAACACTATCTAACTGACTACATGAGGAATGTCAGTGGTGAGGGTGAGGGACAGATATGTGCCAACACTATCTAACTGACTACATGAGGAATGTCAGTGGTGGGGGTGAGGGGCAGTATGTTCCAACACTATCTGACTACATGAGGATTGTCAGTGTTGAGGGTGAGGGACAGTATGTTCCAACACTATCTGACTACATGAGGATTGTCAGTGGTGAGGGTGAGGGACAGTATGTTCCAACACTATCTGACTACATGAGGATTGTCAGTGGTGAGGGTGAGGGACAGTATGTTCCAACACTATCTGACTACATGAGGATTGTCAGTGGTGAGGGTGAGGAACAGATATGTTCCAACACTATCTAACTGACTACATGAGGATTGTCAGTGGTGAGGGTGAGGGACAGATATGTGCCAACACTATCTAACTGACTACATGAGGAATGTCAGTGGTGGGGGTGAGGGACAGTATGTTCCAACACTATCTGACTACATGAGGATTGTCAGTGGTGAGGGTGAGGGACAGGTATGAGCCAACACTATCTAACTGACTACATGAAGATTGTCAGTGGTAGGGGTGCGGGACAGGTATGTGGCAACACTATCTAACTGGCTACATGAGAATTGTCAGTGGTGAGGGTGAGGGACAGGTATGTGCCAACACTATCTAACTGGCTACATGAGGATTGTCAGTGGTAAGGGTGAGGGACAGGTATGTGCCAACATTATCTAACTGGCTACATGAGGATTGTCAGTGGTGTTGTTGAGGGACAGGTATGTGCCAACATTATCTACCTGGCTACATGAGGATATTCAGTGGTGAGGGTGCGGGACAGGTATGTGGCAACACTATCTAACTGGCTACATGAGAATTGTCAGTGGTGAGGGTGAGGGTCAGGTATGTGCCAACACTATCTAACTGGCTACATGAAGATTGTCAGTGGTGAGGGTGCGGGACAGGTATGTGGCAACACACTCTAACTGGCTACATGAAGATTGTCAGTGGTAAGGGTGAGGGACAGATATGTGGCAACACTATCTAACTGACTACATGAGGATTGTCAGTGGTGAGGGTGAGGGACAGGTATGTGTCAACACTATCTAACTGACTACATGAGGATTGTCAGTTGTGGGGGTGAGGGACAGGTATGTTCCAACACTATCTGACTACATGAGGATTGTCAGTGGTGATGGTGAGGGACAGATATGTGCCAACACTATCTAACTGACTACATGAGGATTGTCAGTTGTGGGGGTGAGGGACAGGTATGTTCCAACACTATCTGACTACATGAGGATTGTCAGTGGTGATGGTGAGGGACAGATATGTGCCAACACTATCTAATTGGCTACATGAGAATTGTCAGTGGTAAGGGTGAGGGACAGGTATGTGCCAACACTATCTGACTACATGAGGATTGTCAGTGGTGAGGGTGAGGGACAGGTATGTGCCAACACTATCTAACTGACTACATGAGGAATGTCAGTGGTGAGGGTGAGGGACAGATATGTGCCAACACTATCTAACTGACTACATGAGGAATGTCAGTGGTGGGGGTGAGGGACAGTATGTTCCAACACTATCTGACTACATGAGGATTGTCAGTGGTGAGGGTGAGGGACAGTATGTTCCAACACTATCTGACTACATGAGGATTGTCAGTGGTGAGGGTGAGGGACAGTATGTTCCAACACTATCTGACTACATGAGGATTGTCAGTGGTGAGGGTGAGGGACAGTATGTTCCAACACTATCTGACTACATGAGGATTGTCAGTGGTGAGGGTGAGGAACAGATATGTTCCAACACTATCTAACTGACTACATGAGGATTGTCAGTGGTGAGGGTGAGGGACAGATATGTGCCAACACTATCTAACTGACTACATCCATGCTTTGAAAAGAAATACAGAAACTGGAGTATAAGAACGCATGAGAATTGTAACATACAGTATACTCCCAATTTTTCGTGTGCAGATTATCTGGTTAGCAAATTATCTGGTTTGTAGATTATCTGGTTTTTGGATTATGTGGATTGCAGATTATCTGTGTATCCCCCCAAATTATTTAGTTGTAACGTCAACACACATTTTGTTCATTTTTCTGCCATTTCTTTTACAAATTTCTTTTAACTTGCTTTGTTGACACTTGCATTCTGTTTAACATCAGAAAAATTGAATTGTTTTTAATTTACACGGAACAGGCATGCTGATAACAATGGAAACAGTACTCTGTTGTCATGCAGTGATTATTTAAACAATTGAAATGGAACTTATTGTTATGTGGCAGGTCCTTTATTACTGTTCATGTTTCTTCCTCGCCACATTACCCCAGATAATTGAGAGTATCTGTATAAACAGATAAATGTGCAATATCTGATATTTCTCATCTACCAATCTAGAAATGGGAAAAGATACTCAATTTAGTTGCCAGCAGGTTCATCTCAAGTAAGAAATTCAACTCCTGTCACATTCTCGACGTTTTAGGGTTGCCAACTTCCAGAAATGAAAATAAGTCATTACAAACATGTTGACTTTCTCCTCTGTGTACAGTATGTAGGAAAACTATTGTATTCCACCAGAAATATATCTTTTGAGCACCCCTGAGTAAAACAAAAGAATTTATAGACAAAGTCCATTAATTACCAAACTTGATATTTCAGTTCCAGTATCTTCCAAAGTAGCAATACAAAGATTTCCAAGAAAATACCCCCACACCACACACTATCCTTTTTATTTTCTCTACACATACTATGTACATAGTGTATAGAGAAGATACTGTAATGCAGCCAAAAATTCAATACCAAGATTTCACCGGAAATACATGTTTTGGGTCCCCTTGAATACAAAAAAAAATGATTTTGATTATAGATATTTACCTCACAAATAAAATGATCTTGAATTTTCTGGGAATAGCCTCTGAAGACTACTTTATTCTGGAGGAAGTCTATGGAATTTTGCATAACTGCTAAACCATAAGACATAGACAAAAACTTACTATACAAAAAATGTAGAGCACATTAAAACACACAGTTTATGTTATATACATTTTTTTCATGGAGTTGATCGTTTTTGAGATACTCCTTGTTTTTGGTTTCACCTTTGAAAAACCTATATTTTTGTCAAACAGGAATTTGTCAACTGCTGTCCATACAAACAAAATAACTTCAGTCACATAGCAACCAGCTTTTGACTATCACTTTAACCTATGCTACTCCCTTATTTCACTTCTACTTACAAGAAAGCAAGTAATAAGTAATGAAATAAATGGAAGCATAAGTTTTTTAACAATAATTTGTTGCAGAGATGTAGAGAAAATGTGAATGGTACACATAAAATTTTTATGGTATAGTTTTGACGAATCTTAATCTTCTCCAAAATGCCTCTAATGATTTTTATTAGGTTTAAGATATTTACTGAGAAAATAAGTTATTTACATTATTATTTGTGAGTGGGATGTTTAGTAATTTCTCATGAGCAAATACTAGTCTAATAAGTCACGTGTCCTATCGTAATATTAACTGAAGTATTCTTAAATTAATATTATTTGAGTCGTCATTACCAGCAATCAAATTCTAGTGATAACGTAGAGTAACCCTGTTGCTGGAATAAACAGTTGTTTAAACTGCACCAAATAAATCAATAAATTAATGAAAATGGATTTTTCTATAGAAGTTTTAGGCATTATATTAAAAAGCTGTACTTATTCTGTTACCCAAAGGACTTATATGACATGGAATTTTCATTATTTAAAGAATGAGGAGGTGCCAAACGAAATAAAGACTCATTTTTATTGTTTCTTAGGATACAGGAAATGTATACATCAAGTCTATAGGACAACATAAAATGTATATATAGATAGCTCTGAAGTCTTGTTTATTCCAGATAAATTTTGTATAACTGTAAGAAACAGACAAAAACTTATTACATAAAAAATGTAGATCTCGTTAAAACACAATTTATATCAAACATATTTTTTTGTAGAGTAAACCATATCCGAGATATTCCTTGCTATTCATTATAATTTTCCAGAAACTATAAGTCTTTTCTCAAATGGGAACTTTTCATTTTGTTTCATGCTGGTCATGCAAAGACAATGGGTTTCAATTGTTTCACATAACGGCAGCTTTTAAAAGATTTGACTATCACTTTAGTCAAGGTGTTCCATTCTACTTACAAGGAAGCAAGTTATAATATACTTTGTACTAATCAAGGTAAAGTTTAACAGCAGGGCCAAGACGATCAAACCATTAGTCTGTGTCATTTATAATAAATAACCCCGATATTCATAACAAAGAGACATAGAGCAACAAAGGAATAGTTTTGTTTAATTCACTTCCCTCTTCTATAGAACAAGTTTAAAAAGATACCTTGTTACAAGGATTTCATTCAATTGTAAATATAATAAACATGAATATTCTGTTTTTGGAAACAGACGTATAATTGTTAACCTGAAAATTCATTGTCGGAGTTATTTGTAAATAAATGTAATTGTTGAGATTGGCTTTGAGTCTAATCTTAACCTACAGATTGCAAAGTTGTGTAATAATTTATTGTGAAGACCGATGTGTGTTTAGGTACGAGTGTGGGAAGTACATGCAACATACCAGGCTCTCGTAGGTATCCTTCAGGAACATAAGGGTCCAGTATCCTGTCTGCAGGTGGCTCTGTCTGACAAGCAGGTGGTCAGTGCAAGTACTGACGGCACTTGTGTCATATGGGACATTGAGTAAGTCAAACTTCTTCATTATGTTTAAGGGTATTTGCAGGAATCTTGTACAACTGGTATATATTAAATGTGCCATACAAAATAAAACACACGCATTATTGTTTCTGGCAAAAATATTCATTGTGAATGGTTTCAACTATTGATTCCTCTCAGCTTCTATCGATATTCAGTTGTTTCTTGCAATTGCACCCCAAGTGTCAGTATAAGTAGCATTCAGTTGTTAAACATTTGGCTATTGCCATTCTGTTTTTTACTTTCTCTATGCGCACTATATACATAGTGTATAGAGAATGTATTGTATTGTACCCAAACATTCAATACACAGATTTCACCGCAAATACATGTTTTGGGTCCACCTGAATCCAAAAAAGCATTTCTGGAAAAAGGTCCGTCTGTGTAGACAGCATAGCTCAAAAACAAAAAGACTGTTAAATACCAAACTTGGTATTTACAAGGATGCCACAAAGATTTTCAAGAAAATTCCCCTAACCCCAACTAATCTTAACACGGAACTTTTTTCGAAAATTTTACTAATGATTTTGATTAAAATATTGTATGTTAAAGATATTTATCTGAAAAATAAATGTACATTTATCATACCTGTGCACAAGCTTTGCAATACCCGCTTCAAAAAATGTTGCCGCCAATGATTTCAAATGAGCATTGAAATTGTTTTGAAGATCTTCGTACTTAATAACGTTTGCGGAGAGTCATTCAAAACAAAGGAAGAGGAACTGTGCTGATCCATCACAACCCATCGGCTTCTTGAACAATTTCAATGGTCCGCCATACAGTCTTGACCTGACACCCAGTGACCTCAACTGAAACATGTGGCTAGGATGGCAGCACTTTCAAAACAACGTCAATGTTCATTTGAAATCATTTTTTGAAGCGGGTATTGCAAAGCTTGTGCACAGGTACAATAAATATCTCAATTTTTTCAGTGATTATGTTGAAAAGTAACCATAAGTATAAAAAACGTTTAGTAATAAAATAATTGTTTTCTATAAACTTATCTTTTATTTATAGCCTATCGGAGGTTGAAAAAAAACGGCCCTCGTACATTAACACTTGGTGATAAATTTTTGTTAGCTTTTTACCATAGCCTTGCTATCTGCCTTGTGCCTTGCATCATATTGCTGTTTAATGTAAAGACATGCTCCACTTTAAAGGAAAAATGCTTAGCAACCATTTAAGGTAGAATTTAACAAAACATTTGACTATATGAGATATTCAACTACTGGATAACAAGTATACACTTTGTAATTATAATGAAGTTTTTTTGCTTTTCTCTACATGTGCTATGTACATAGTGTATAGAGAAGGTATTGTATTGTACCCAAACATTCAATACACAGATTTCACCAGAAATATGTTTTGGGTTCCCCTGACTCCAAAAAAAGCATTTTTGGAAAAAACTCCATGTGTTTGCGTGTGTATGTGTGCATGCCTGTGTGTGTGTCTGTGGACAGCATAGCTCAAAAACGAAAAGACCGTTGAATACCAAACTTGGTATTTATTTTCAAGAAAATCCCCCCCCCAACTACCCTTTACATGGAACTTTTTTAAAAAATTTGATTTTCTCAAAAATGGCTGTAACGATTTTGATTAAAATATCATATATTGAAGATATTTACCTGACAAATAAAATGTATTTCTTGAATTTTCTGGGAATGGCCTCTGAAGACTACTTTATTCTGGATGAATTTTACAATATTTTGCATAACTGCTTAACCATAAGAGATGGACAAAAACTTACCACACAAAAAATGTAGAGCACATTAAAACACACAATTTATATTACATACATTTTTTTCGTGGAGTTGATCGTTTGAGATATTCCTTGTTTTTGGTTTCAGCTTTAAAAAACTTTTACTTTTCTCATACAGGAATTTGTCAACTGCTGTCCATACAAATAAAGGAACTCCATAATTTATAAAATAATACAGATTGAGTCGACCAGACGCTCTATGGCTTCACAAACCTAAAACTTATCCTGACACGTTTCACTTTCCGTTGAAGGTCGACACCTTGATGCTGCCATAGTGTGTCTGGTCGACTCAATTTGATTATTTTATAAATTATTACAGTGCTTTACAGTGTTAATTGCAATTGGTAACTAAAGGAACTCCTGTCACATAGCAACCAGCTTTTAACCTACGCTACTTACAAGGAAGCAAGTAATAACACTACTTTCTTGATTAGCATGAAGTAAATAGAAGCATAAGCTTTTAACAATAATTTGTTGCAGAAAGTTATGTGAATGGAACACATCACATTTTTTTTTAAATAGCTTAATGTCCTTTAACCCTGTAGGTGATATCAGACAATGAATGAAATTGGTGATATGATGATTAAATACATTTACATTTCTCAGGATAAGTGAAGGAAAAAAAAAAAACCTTTTCTGGCACTCGACAAAAGAATGCACTGCATATTCAATTCTGTAGAACTAACATAACTAAAAATAATGTAAAGAATTTGGGTATTAGACTATTTAACATATTGCCTCAGAATATCAAAGTAATTACTAAAATCCACAATTTTAAAAAAGGTTTAAAATCGTTGCTACTACTTCACACATTTTATTCCATAGATGAGCATGTATCATATTGTACAAATACCGTGAGTTAATACATCTGCTTATAAATGTAAAAAGAAGCTAGTAACAGTGAAGAATAACACAAATATTAATATAAAAATAATAGTTGCAACAAATCTTCACTTATCTTTTGGAATCCTTGCCTGGACTAGTTTCGCAACGATTTCTTTGCATTATCAACATATCCTTTTGGTCTCTTTTTTGATGTTGTTTATTTACACTGTTATAGTTACTGCTACTAGGTGGATTGTGTACTAATGCATTGCTAACTACTGGAATCAAAACAAATTTGGTAAGAGTGTCAATTGGAGGTATATCAAAATTCATTGCATGATTTCTATACTTTAATATAAATATTTTCTCCCAAACCATTAAATCTATGGGCCCATTTACTTCTATTTACTTCATGCTAATCGACAAAAAATTAGCAGAAATAGTGTTATTACTTGCTTCCTTGTAAGTAGAAAGGAAATAAGGGAGTAACATAGGTTAAAGTGATGGTCAGAAGCTGGTTGCTATGTGACTGGAGTTCCTTTGTTAGTATGGACAGCAGTTGACAAATTCCTGTATGAGAAAAGTATGTTTTTTAAAGCTGAAACAAAAAAAAAACAAAAAAAAACAAACAAACAAAAAAAAGGAATATCTCAAAAACGATCAACTCCACAAAAAAATGTATATTACATAAATTGTGTGTTTTAATGGGATCTACATTATTGTGCGGCAAGTTTTTGGCCATCTATTATGGTTTAGTAGTTATGTAAAATTCTGTAAAATTCATCCAGAATAAAGTAGTCTTCATAGGAGAGAGAGAGAGAGAGAGAGAGAGAGAGAGAGAGAGGTAAAGTTTTAGGGCGCCAAACCTATACGGTTATTAGCGCCCTATAAAACAAAATAAAACAAAGTTAATCTTCTAGCTAAAATAACATGGTGAAACGAAAAGTATAACCGACTAATATATCCCCCAAAGTTAAAGCGTAAAAATGGTCCGGTGGGTTAAAATAAGGAACAAATTAAATATAAAATTGATCCTCCAGCTAAAATATCCTGGTCAAATGAATATTCTAATTTACTAATTATCTCCCCAACAATAAAACTTTAAAAGCAGTCCGGTAGGTTAAAATTATGGATTAATTAATGATAAAATTAGTCTTCTAGCTAAAATATTATGGTAAAATGAATATGACCTACTAATACATCCCTCCAAAGTTAAAACTTTAAAAACAGTTGGTAGGTTAAAATAAAGAATAAAAGACCATATTGCTAAAGCTGTAGAACGGAAATAAAACTATACATGGCCAATTGGAGGGCACTGTCGTATGAAAGATAAAACCCATTCTACAGCATGCAGGCTGTCCGCTAGGATAGGCTATTCCCAGAAAATTCAAGATATACATTTTATTTGTCAGGTAAATATCTTTAATATACAATATTTTAATCAAAATCCTTAAGAGCCATTTTTGAAAAAATCAAACATTTCGAAAGAAGTTCCATGTAAAGGGTAGTTTGGGGTAGGGGATTTTCTTGAAAATCTTTATGTCGCATCGTTGGAAGATACGAAACTTACAGTACCAAGTTGGTATTTAACGGTTTTTTCGTTTTTGAGTTAACATTCACACGCACACATGCGTGCACAAACACTCTTTTCTAAAAATGCTTTTTTTTTATTCAGGGGGTCTCAAAACATGTATTTACGGTGAAATCTTGGAATTGAATTTTTGGGTATAATGCAATACTTTGTCTATACACTATGTATGTATAGAGAAAGTAAAAACCTTATGCAGGTAAGTGACTCAGAGCGACCTGTTGAATGTAAAGCTACTTACTAATGAAATGAAAGGTATTGTGTGGTGACAGGAGGATGGTACGGCTACACAGTCTGTTTGCCAACACCCAGTTCATGGCAGTGGCGTTCCATCCGTCTGGCGTACAGGTCATCACAACTGGCACAGACCGTAAGATTGGCTACTGGGAGGTGTACGATGGTACCCTGGTACGCCAGGTCGAGGGTTCTCCTTTCTCAGGCTTGAACACTATAGACATCAGTCAAGATGGACAGTACATAGCTACTGGGGGCAATGACCAGTATGTCAAGGTAACTACCCTTTACATTAGACAAAAAATGTTGATCTCGTTTATGTGATGTATATAACTGGCGCAACAGATCTGGACATGTGAAATTGTTAATGAAAGGTAGGAAGCGAGTTGTACTTTCAGAGAAGCAGTTCACCAGTCAATGTCAAATATCTGTCACATAAACATGTCTTATATTCATATCTATACAACTGCCCTACTATATACACAATCTGCCTCCAATTCTTCCTTTGTCTTCGCTCACGTTATTGTCATCATTGTTATCCGAAATTAGAATTCTTTCTTTTTCATTTCCTACAATTCTTTCTAATGGTTTTCAATGTTCTCAATATGTCGACATGCATTTTCCCATTGTGGCCTGTCGATTTCTGCAATTCGCTGGTGACAACTGTTCCACATCTTTTAATTTAAAAGTGATATATTAAGTTTTATTTTTCTTTGAGAACCCTGACTGCTCTTTCATTCACTTGCTACAAGCTTTTGAACAACTCGGGGAACATACATTTTCTTCCTCTTGTTTCATCAAGTCAAGGAATTTGCAATTATTTCTCTGCTCTAAGTAATACCTTGCTACTTAACTTTGAAAATGTAGGAGCCATGGTTAAAAAAATAAAATTAACACTATTTACTGTCTACTTGGAATACAAACATATGGGGAACACTTTCGATACAGACTGAACAAAGTTTGCTTGCTGTGACTTGAAATAAGCAAAGTTTAATATCAAAAACTCCAATAAGCTAGGCTTGGTAGCTGGGTTGCCAGTCAGGGTCATAATTCCAGAAGTTTTGCGCTGGCAATATATATGTTTATGGTTTCTCAGATATACCTTGTTATTGGTTTCAATTTTAAAATAATTATAGTTTTCTAAAACAGAAAGTAGTTAATCCTTTTTCATTTATTTTACTCCTGTCTATGCAAAGAGAACTGAGTTTTAAAGTCAATCACATAGTGACCAGCTTTTGAAATATTTCGCTACCTATTGCTTTATCCTATGTATGAGGTCCATTAAAAAACTTATCTTTTAGTACTGCGCAAGGTCTCCTCCATGATTTATACACTGTTCCCGTCATTTCCACTTCCAGAAGTAGTCTTGGTTCACCTCTTTCTGGATCTTGCAAATATTCTTTTATCTCATCTATTGTTGCAAATCTTAATCTTTCAACTTTGTGCCAGGTCTGGAGAGTACAGAAGATGAGGCAGCCACAGGGATAACTGTGGGGGTGCAAGAGCTATCAATTGTCTCACCACATTTCCTTGTCACAACATGTCCCGATAGTACCATCCACTAACTATCAGCACGGCCAAGCACATATCTCTATATACATAGTGTATAGAGAAGGTATTGTATTGAACCCAAGCATTCAATACCAAGATTTCACCAGTGTGTGTGTGTGTGTGTGTGTGTGTGTGTGTGTCTGTGTGTGTCTGTGTGTGTGTGTGTGTGTGTGTGTGTGTGTGTGTGTGTGTGTGAGTGTGGACAGCATAGCTCAAAAACAAAAAGAAGGATGCGACACAAAGATTTTCAAGAAAATCCCCCCATCCCAGCTACCCTTTACATGGAACTTTTTTCGAAAATTGTTATTTTCTCAAAAATAGCTTTAATGATTTTGATTAATATTTTGTATATTAAAGCTATTTACCTGACAAATAAAATGTGTATCTTGAATTTTCTGGGAATAGCCTCTGAAGACTACTTTATTCTGCATGAATTTTATGGAATTTTGCATAACTGCTAAACCATAAGAGATAGACAAAAACTTACCACACAAAAAATGTAGAGCACATTAAAACACACAATTTATGTTATATACATTTTTTTCATGGAGTTGATTGTTTTTGAGACATTCCTTGTTTTTGGTTTCAGCTTTAAAATACATATACTTTTCTCATACAGAAATTTGTCAACTGCTGTCCATACAAACAAAGGAACTTCAGTCACATAGCAACCAGCTTTTGACTATCACTTTAACCTATGCTACTCCCTTATTCCCCTTCTACTTACAAGGAAGCAAGTAATAAGACAATTTCTGCTAATTGTTTCTTGATTAGCAAGTAAATAGAAGCATAACTTTTTTTAACAATTATCTGTTGTAGAGATGTAAAGGAAGTCATGTGAATGGAACACATCATATTTTTGGTCTTGGATTATCTTTGGTAATGCATTGTGATATCTCAACATGATAACTGTATTCTCGCTCTCAGCGATGACCTTGACTCATGAGTCGTGGGACGCATTCCATGATATGATCCAACTGGCACGCACAATTTCGTTAAAGCACATGAACCAAGTGTGTCTGTGTAAGGATTTCTTGAGTTTCACACAAAATAATGAAACTTGGGATTAAATACAGGCAAGTGCCGGGATACCACTCATACACTCCATTGGCAAAACATTACAAATGTTGTGGACAGACCTTGCATTCCCTTCTAGTTATAAGGAACTAAGTAATAAAACAATTTCTGCTAATGTTTATCTCCATTAGTATTAGATAAATAAAAGAATAAGTTGTAGTAACAACAGGTAGAGAAAGTCATGTGAATGGAACACTCAGATCTTTTATTCAAGGGCTTTTGAAATATACATTTCTGGTAAAATTTTGACATTTTTTGAGTGGAATACAATATTCACTGACTGTTTTGCAGATATGGAAGTACCAAGAGGGTGTCATTACCTATGTTGGCGTAGCTCATGCTGGCGTGGTGTTGGACGTCAAGTTCTCTCCAGACAACAAGTACATCATGTCAGTTAGTTCTGATGGTGGAGTGATGCGCTGGAAATGTCCATACGAACTGCATGTGCCACCAGGAGGAGACAGGGCCAGCAGAGCTGGTTCTGAAACAACTCAGAGCACCTGCAGTGAGCGAGAACTGGTCACAGAGCACGAGTATCCAGAGGAGACAGAAACCCCCAAGAGTTCTGCTAAATCAGTCAAGTCAAAAAGTGATGTTTCTTTAAAAAAAGAGGCCGCCACACCAAAAAGTTGTGCCTCTTTAAAAAAGGATGCAGGCACACCAAAAAGTTGTGCCTCTTTAAAAAAGGATGCAGGCACTCCAAAAAGTTGTGTCTCTTTAAAAAAGAATGCAGGCACACCAAAAAGTTGTGTCTCTTTAAAAAAGGATGCAGGCACACCAAAAAGTTGTGTCTCTTTAAAAAAGGATGCAGGCACACCAAAAAGTTGTGTCTCTTTAAAAAAGGATGCAGGCACACCAAAAAATGATGCAAGTTCTGTTACAGAAAAGGCTAAAGAAGATACTCTAAAGTCAGGAAATTCCAACATCTCAATCAAAAACACTGCTGCGATGATGAAAGTAAAATAAACAATCTTGTGTTTATTTTTCATCACAATCAAAGATATATTTGATAAAATATTTATACTTTTCTACAAAAGCATTTGTATTTTGATACAACAGATTTTGTGTATGAGTGTCTTCTTAATAAAGAAAACTAGTTTTGTTTTGCTGCACTTTACATCTTGTAGTTATGAAGGGTAAATAGGTAGTTGGTCTAACATACTGACTGGCTAACACTACTGTAAGGAACCTAGAGCTTTAGTTATTTGTTTATTCTTCCAATATACAATTTCATGATAACAGACAATGACTGTAATGTTATGTTGAGAATGGACCAATAAGAGACAAGAATACTATCAAAGGATTGGTTAAACAAAGATATAGTGAGACAAGAACTTTATTTTAACTAAATGAAACATTTGTACATTTAACAGCAAGTTGTGTTGATATTTAGAGTAAGTTGTTAGGACAACTATTCAAGAGTCGCAAGTAGCGTCCAGATTTGTATGTAAATGTTTTTTTCTTGAATATACAAAATTTAATATCCCTATCTGAAATGTGTTTGTAACATTTTATTTCACATAAAAATACACATTTCCTTAAAAATATATGTAAATAAATATTTTTGATAGTTTTCTCATAAATATTTATTAGTTATTCATCCTTTGAAACATATACATGTTATTGGACATATCAAGCTTAAACAGAATAAATATATAAACATGGATGCAATATTTGCATGTCATAAGAATACGTAGCAGACCCAGATTTATTAGGCAACAAAAATAAACATAACACATTCATAATGAAAAATTAACTAAACAATTTCAAAAAATCTATTAACTGGTTAAAAACATAATTTTGGCATTGAGTATATTGAAAAATGGAAATCAGCATTTATTTGGATTTTAAATATTCTTTTGCTTTCAGCGACTTATTTACAGGTACACAATATTGATTAGATTCCTCAACTGAGTAAAACTGGTTAGAAAGCAACTATTTGTTTAAGTCAGCAGACTAGATGGTAACAGAGTTTTAAGCTGTTATATTTAAATAACTTTTCAAATAGTTTAGTTTTATGAGTAGGAATATACAAGCTATTTCTATTCTGTGTGTTATGAGAATGGATCTCAGAATTTTCAAAGAGATCAGTGAGATTGGATTTATACATATTTTAATGCTTTTCATATTTAGAAAAATAAAGTGTTTGATAATTTGTATACAAATACGAGATTTTAGCTTTTTCCTCTTTCTAAGTGCACAAAATTTTATGTTGTAACTAAGTCGGCTACTTGAGGTGAAATGTTTGTTAAGCATGAGCTTAAAGTGTGAATAAAAATGCCAAAAGTGAAATACAATACGAGGGCTGACCCGACCTATCAAAGAAAACTCCTTTCAGCTCAATTCACTTTTCCCAATAGCTTTGATACCCTGTTTATAGAGACAACTGTCAAAATAGTCATCAACTGCAGACTGTTGGCAAATCTTCAAGTTTGGAAACAGAGGGGGCTAAATCTGGCAAATGGGAAGCAATTTCAACTTTAACTCATTGATTTTGGCCATGGCGATAATGGACTTGTGAACTGATGCATTGTCTTGATGAAACAAAACTTTATTTTTTGCTAAATGTGGCCGTTTTTGCTCAATTTCACCACTCAAACACTGTATTAAGTTTGCATAATATTCGCCATTGATTAATAAAAATTATCCTGCATGTCGCCATGACCTTGTCTGCAGATGGAGCTGTTTTCACCTTCTTTGGAGCCAATTCTCCCCTTCCAATCCACTGTTTTGATTGTTCCCTCGTCTCGGGTGTGAAGTGATGAACTCAGGTTTCATTCATTGTTAAGAATCAAGCAAAACTCAGCTTTATTGCAGCAAACACTTGACTGAAACATCCTCACAATGCTGTTTTTCTTCTATTGTGAGTACCCAACTTGCACACAACTTTCTCATATTGAAATTTTCAGTCAGTATGCGATGTACAGAACTTTTTGAAATACCTGCAATGTGTGCTAGCTCGCGCACTTTCAGTTGATGGTCATCCAATACCATTTTGTGGATTTTCTTTATAATTTCTGGACTGGTAACCTCATTTGTTCATCTTGGCCACACCTAAATATTTGACTGTTGTAAACGAAGGAGCACACTCCCCCAAAGTAGAATCTAGCTCAGCTTTGATATTAGTTGCACTAAGACCTTTTAAATGAAAGTATTGTATCACATAACGATGACCAGTTTTATCCATGATTACAAATTCACATTCACTAATGATGGCTGCCAAATAAAGGTAAAATCGTCAAACTTAAGCTTTCTCAGGTTGGTACTTTTTACCATTGTTGTTTGAAACAACACCACTATCTAAACGTCACGTCGGGTACTTTTGGGACAGCCTTGTGTGAAATCTGTTAATACAGATTCCCAGGCAGTGCAACGTTTGTCAACTGCTGTCCATACAAACAAAGGAACTTCAGTCACATAGCAACCACCTTTTGACTATCACTTTAACCTATGCTACTCCCTTATTTCACTTCTACTTACAAGGAAGCAAGTAATAAGACTATTTCTGCTAATTTTTTCTCGATTAGCATGAAGTAAATAAAAGCATAAGCTTTTAACAATAATTTGTTGCACGATGTAGAGAAAATCATGTGAATGGAGCACATCAGATTTGTTTAATACAGATGACTAAAGCATGTATTTCCAGTGAAATCTGTGTATTGAATTTCTGGGTACAATACAATACCTTCTCTACACACTGTGTACATATAGATACGTGTACAGAAAGTAATAAATCTCTTAAGCAGTTTTACTAGAAGTTTATTTTACAGTCTTTAACTTGTAATACTAAATGAAACATTTGCACAATTAACAGCAAGTTTATAATAAGTAATTGCTATTAGGATACTTAGAAAATGATTAGGATAATAAGTATAAAGATATTTATAGTAAGTATAACCATTCAGGAGCAACCTCTAAACTCGTGAGTAACCTTTTGAGTAGATATCTGCCATTTGTCCCGTTACCTGAAAGGTTTATGATATCAGACGAGGAGAAACTCTTATATCTGCTTGCCAAGAACACCCTCTGAGGTGTAAGTAAGTGGGCATCACACACTAGTGCTTCATGTGCTGCCTAATCTCAAAATTATGTCATTTTACTTTCTCTACTTAGTATCAAATATTTGGGTGGAATGCAACACCTTTCCTTTGTACTGACATTTCACTGAAAATTCACATTTTAGGATTCCCTGAATCCAGAAGAAGGGCCAAAATGAAAAATTAGTTAAATACCAAACTTCATATTTAAGTTCATCTTCTAAGGATATGACATGATTTTCAAGAAAATCCTCCCACCCAAACTACCCATTACAGGGAAAAAATTTCGAAAATTTTGAATTTGTCAAAAATAGCTCTAATGGTTTTGACTAAAATACTGTATGTTAAAGATGCTCATATGAGAAATAAAATGTATATCTTGAATGTTCTGGGAATAACCTCAAAAGCCCTCTTTTATTCTAGATGAATTTTGTATAACTGATAAAGCATGAAAGATAGACAAAAACTTACTACACAACAAATGTAGATCTCGTTAAAACACACACTTTATTCATAAAACATTTTTTGTGAAGTTAACTGTATTTGAGTTTTTTTTTTTTTTTTTTTTTTTTTGTATCATAATGTCGTTTAACCAGGTTGGTGATATCGGGCGATGATTGAAATTGGTGAAATTTCTCTCGGGGTCCATGCAGCTTAAAATTATTTGAATTTCGTTTTCTCAGGATAAGGGAAAACCCCGATAAAAATCTTAACCAGGTAACACTCTAAGCAAAATTCGAACTTGGACCTGTTGAATGTGAGGCATCACACTGCCGAGTCAGAAAGTCATGTGAATGTAATACATCAACATTTTTTCCAAAAATGTGTTTTCTGGGGGATCTGATTAGGGCTCAAAAGATATATTTGCAGTAAAATTTCAGCATCAACTTTTTGGGTGGAATGCAATGCCTTCTCTACCAAAGGTAAGCGGAAGAGAAGTTAAAAGTGGCATCCGTACCTAAGTTTCCTTATAAAAGGGTGCGATATTGTGTATCACCTTCAGCTCTGTGAACGATTCGATTACTATCGATAACTTATCGATGTGATTTTCTAGCCAGAGGAGAAATATTTAATTATAGCTTCGCAATTGCGAATTTAATTATTATTTATTAGTCTGAGTTTTTCCCATTTTACTGTTTTATTCTTTAGATAAGGAAAACACCAATTGTTCATTTAGTTTCGACTTCATTGTGACGTCACGTAAAAAAACGAGCGCTATTTTCGAAAGTTGTCGCGTCACTGAAATGGCGTATACAAGTATAGAATGTGAATCTTCTGGAACTTCTCCTCAGAGGAAATCATCTCGTATGTAAATTGTAGGTATAGTGCATTACAAGTTTGTGACTGCAGCTGATAGGTAAGTGATAACTGCATTTGTTTCTCAATTTTAATCACTATGGTTACACTCATAACTATTATTGTTAGTACATACAATAGAACCATTACGGCAGTAAATAACATACTGTTAATGTCAACCAAATTACCGCCGCAAGACATCATTGTCGCCCGTAGCGTTTTAGTACCGCGAAATAAGGTTATGTAATATTTACTGAGCTTTTTACTTTCTCTACACGTACTATCACATAGCAAGTATAGAGGGTATTCCGCCTAAATCTTAATGCCGAGGTTTCCCGGAAATGTGTCTTGTGAGCATTTTTAGAAAAAGGTCCGTGTATCTGTGAACACAACTCAAAAACAAAAAGTCTGTTAAATACCAAGCATGATATTTAATTTCAGTTTCTTCCAAGGATACGACACGATGGTTTTGAAGAAAATCCCCAAATTACCCTTTACATGCAAGATTTTCTCCAAAATAGCTCTAGCAATTTTAATTAAAATACCATATTATGTTTAAGATATTTTTATGACAAAATCAAATGTATAATTATCTGGGAATAGTCCTCTTCCTTCTGGATGACTTTTGTAAAGCTATTAAGTGTAAGAGATGGACAACACAACTGCTTAAACTTTGAACATCAAATTTATAAAAAAAACCTCAGCTTGTAATTAAACTTTTCTCAAAATTAAAGCTTTGTTATATTCATGGCAACCAAAGAGAACGGAATGTCAATTGTTTCACATAGAGATAGATTTAAATATATTTGACTATCGCGTTAACTTAGTCTACTGCCTTCTACATACTAGGAAGCCAGTAACAAGACAATTTCTGTTGATGTTTATCTTGATTAGCATCAAGTAGATACAAGAATAAGGTTTTGTAAGGACAGTTTGTGCAACATTTAGAGAAAGTCATGTGAATGAAACACAGAAAAGCTACATTACACATTACGTTATAAATACGAAGAGAATAACGATAGTCAAATATTAATGTTTCCACGAGAAACAACTGACCATCAATACGATTTTAAAGAATGACAAAATATAACAGATATTGTCTATTAGAGAGATCTACATTTTTACTTGCTCTAGCCCGCATGTATTCCATGTCAAGATTTCACAAGAAGTATATGTTTTGAGGTCCCCCGATTCCGAAAAAACACATTTTTAGACAAAGGTCCGCACACGCGTTTGTGTGTGTCTGTGGACAGCATAGTAGAGGAAAACTCCGTTGAATACCAAATAGGTATTTAAGTTTGGTATCTCCCCAAGGATGCGACACTAGGATATTCTCGTATACCCAATGTCGCGGACTCAAACCCGGCGGAGGACGATGGATTTTTTCGGGTGTAAAAATTTGTAACATGGCTTCCTTCGAAAGGGAAGTAAAGCCATTGGTCCCGTGTCGTAGATTTATGGCACGTAAAAGAAACTCAAGCCTGATAAAGAGGCCTCTGAGCAAAATTAGGCGATCTTTCACGTCCAGTATAGAATGGGACACTGAGAACCACAGTAGTTAAAGGGCGTTCATAAATAACACGCTATTTACATTTCCACTAAGATATTCAAGAAAATCCTCGCACCCCAAACTGCCCTTTACATTATCAAATGATGTTTTTCTCAAAAATGGCTCTAACGATTTTGATTAAAATACCGCATATTAACGATATTTACATGACAAATAAAACTGCAGCTATAGCTATTTTTAATTTTCTGGGAATAGTTTCCGAAGTCCTCTTTATTCTGGATGACTTTTATATAACTAGTAAACCGTAAGAGGTATACAAAACCGTATTACACAAAAATGTAGATCTCATTAAGACACACAATTATGTCTTATGCATTTTTGTTGCAGAGTTGACCGTTTTTCAGATATCCCGAGCGCTTCTTCTTTTTTTTTAACCTGGTTGGTCATATCGGACGATGAATGAAATTGGTGAAATGATCTCGAGGTCCATGGAGCTTAGAGTTATTCGACATTCGTCTTCTCAAGTTAAGGGAATCCCTTGTCCGCGTAACTCAGGCTAAGCGAGATTCGAACTCGCGACGTGTTAATGTTAGGCAGACTCTTACTCCCATCCACCAAGAACTTTCAATGCCTCCAATCACGGAGTGATTCAAAAATCTGACGTGTGCCATTCACATGCCTTTCTCCACAAACCATTCTTTTATCTGCTTCATGCTAATCAAGATAAACATTAACAGAAATTGTCTTATTACTTGCTTCCTTGTAAGTAGAAGGCAATACACTAGGATCAAGTGATAGTCAAATGTTTTAAAAGCGAAACAAATGGAGTTCGGCTCGCTTTGCAGTAAAACAAGAGAGATGAAACTTGCCGTTTGAGAAACGTTTCAAATTGAAACTAATAACAAGGAATATCTCAGCTGTACATAAAAACGAATATGATATATTTTGTGTGTTTTAACGAGATGTACGATTTAACAGTTATGTAAAATTCTGAATAAAGAGGTCTTCCCAGGTACACTTTTATTTGTAATCTTTAATATGCGCTATTTTAGTCAAAATCATTAGTCATTTTTGAGAGACACAACATTTTCCATTTTTTCCCCTTGTAAAGGATAGTTGGGGGGGGGGGTCTTGTCTCATCATTGCAGGATACTGAACTTAAATATCAAGTTTAGTATTTAACGGACTTTTTCGTTTTTGACTTATCCTGTCCACAGAGACAGACTGACATTTTCCTAAAAATACTTTTTTTTGAATTCAGGGGGACCCAAAACATGTAATTCCGATTAAATGTTGGTATCAATTTTTAGGCACAATATAATACCTGTTCTATACACTACGTATAGAGAAAGTAAAACTAGGTGAAAATGTACAACAAACACCGCTCTTTAGAAGTAGTTTAAGTGATGAGTAAAACTTCCACTGCCGATCCACATTTGTAAGTGTTGAAGAGACATGAAATTGACTTGTAATCGTTTCAAATATCCGCATTGCTGTATTTCTACGCTTTGCGGCTTAGGACCCTAAACTTTTATAAGAGACCAGGATATGTGGCTCTAACGACAGATAACAAAAGCATGCGTTAGAGGAATGTCATGTTACATATCTCATAATGTGAGCAAACAAACAAAGAATCTATTTAAATAAAGGAAGTTGAGCTACAGAAGCCAATTCTTTGATGCATGCAACTATTTACTGTAACACCACCACAAATAATTCAATATCTACAATGTTAATATCTTTTCCAATGTCTACTACACTTGCAGTACATATTACTGCTACTCAGCAAACAGTTATTTTACTAATATATGTGAGCAAATTAGTTAGAAATGAGTCCTGCTGACAACATTACACTAACGTGTGTGTTACAGCGAGACAGCTCCTGTGTCCAGCAACAGGTAGGCCTTGCTAAGTTAGCACTAGCTTTGTATAAGTCCATTCTTTGTCTTGTATTTAAGTTATGTAACATTGAAACACAATAGCATGAAAATGTAGTGTGGGGAAACATCGTGAGTAATAAAGAGCGGGAAATGAACACTAGTGTGTTAAATGGATCAACACCTACATAGAGAAGCTATTGCAAATACACGTTTTAGGCTCGCCTCAATACAAAAATACCCCCGCAGCGAACTAACCTTTGCATGCAAAAACTTTCCAAAATGGCTCCAACCATTTTCATTTAGACATTTATATGAAAAATAAAATGTATATCTCGAATATTCTAGGACTAGCCTCTGAAGACCTCTTTATTCGGAACGACTTTTGTATAACTCGTAAACTGTAACAGAGAGACAAAAACTTACTACACGAAAAATGTGATGTGTTCCATTCGCATGACTGCAACTGATTATTGTTATCAGATTATTCTTCTATCTGCTTCATGATAAACATGAACAGAAATTGTCTTATTATTTGCTTCCTTGTAAGCAGAAGTGAACAAGGGAGTAGCATAGGTTAAAGTGATAGTCAAAAGCTGGTTGCTATGTGACTGAAGTTCCTTTGTTTGTATGGGCAGCAGTTGATAAATTCCTGTGTGAGAAAAGTATAAGCTTTTAAAGCTGAAAACAAAAACAAGGAATATCTCAAAAACGATCAACCCCACGAAAAAATGTATATAACATAAATTGTGCGTTTTAATGTGATCTACATTTTTTTTTTTTTTGTGTGTGGTAAGTTTTTGTACATCTCTTATAGTTTAGCAGTTATGCAAAATTCCTTAAAATTCATCCAGAATAAAGTAGTCTTCAGCGACTATTCCGAGAAAATTCAAGATATACGTTTTAATTGTCAGGTAAATATTTTTAATATACGATATTTTAATCAAAATCGTTAGAGCTATTTTTGAGAAAATCAAAATTTTCGAAAAAAAGTTCCATGTAAAGGGTAGTTGGGGGTGGGGGATTTTATTGAAAATCTTCCTGTCACATCCTTGGAAGATACCAAACTTAAATAGAAGTTTGGTATTCAACGGTCTTTTCGTTTTTGAGCTATGAAGCTACACACACACGCGCGCACCTTTTACTGAAAATGCTTGTTTTTTTGTTTTGGATTCAGGGGGACCCAGAACATGTATTTCCGGTGAAATCTCGGTATCGAATTTTTGGGTGGAATGCAATACCTTCTCTTTACACTATGTACATAGTACATGTAGAGAATGTTAAATACCAAAATTCGTATTTAAGTTTACCATCTTCTAAGAATATGATATGATTTTCAAGGAAATCCTTCCACCCAAACTACCCGTTACATAAACAAATTTTTGCTCTTCTCAAAAATGGCGTTAACGATTTTGACTAAAATACCGCATATTAAAGATGACAAATAAAAGTGTACCTGGGAATAGTATTTATTCTGGATGAGTTTTATATAATAGGTAACTGGGAAACCGTAAGAGATACACAAAAACTTATAACACAGAAAAGATTTCGTTAAACCCCACAATTTGTTATATTACTTTTTTTGTATGGAGATAACCGTTTTCCAGATATCGCGAGCGTTGTTTTTTTTTTTTTTTACCGTAACGTCCGTTAATCTGGTTGGTCATATCAAACGATGAATGAAATTGGTGAAATGATGCTCAAATGATCCGATAAAAAACAACATCCGAGTAATCTGCCCTAAGCGAGATTCGAACTCGCGACCTGTTAATGTTAGGCAGATACGCTACCCCCACACTACCCAGGCGGGCAGCGCAATTCTTACTCCATCTTCACCATCCACCAAGAACTTTCAATGTTTCCAATCACGGAGTCGATTAAAAAAAAACTGACGTGTTCCATTTACATGACTTGCTCTTGCTGAAACATTTTTATCTGCTTCATGGTAATTGAGATAAACATTAACAGAAATTGTAAGTGAAAGGCAATACACTAGGATAAAGTGGTAGTCAACAATTGAAGTTCGGCTCGCTTTGCAGTAAAACAAGAGAGATGAAACTTGCCGTTTGAGAAACGTTTCAAATTGAAACTAATAACAAGGAATATCTCAGCTGTACATAAAAACGAATAGGATATATTTTGTGTGTTTTAACGCGGTCTACAATCTCTTACGGTTTAACCGTTATGTAAAATTCTGAATAAAGAGGTCTTCCCAGGAAGGTACACTTTTATTTGTCATCTTTAATAGGTATGCGCTATTTTAGTCAAAATCATTAGTCATTTTTGAGAAAAACAACATTTTCCATTTTTCCCCTTGTAAAGGATAGTTTGGGGGGGGGGGTTCTTGTCTCATCATTGCAAGATACTGAACTTAAATATCAAGTTTAGTATTTAACGGACTTTTCGTTTTTGACTTATCCTGTCCACAGAGACAGACTGACATTTTTCTAAAAATATTTTTTTCTTTCTTTTTTAATTCAGGGGGTCTCACTAAATATGTTTCCGGTGAAATCTCAATATCGAATTTTTGGGTGCAATACAATACCTTCTGTATATACTATGTACAGAGTGCGTGTAGAAAAAGTAAAAATAGGTAAAAATATACGATGGTTGGATTACAAAAAGTGGTGAGTAAAACTTCCACTGGGGATCCACATTTGAATGTGTTGAAAAAATTAAGTTGTGTGGACGTAAAATGCGCCAGACTCACTTTTTGGTATCACTGGGAGATTTAGCTTCACAGATCTGCAGTCCTCTACTTATAAAAACATCCCTTTGCGGCTTAGGGCCCTAAACGTTTATAACAGACCAGCAACTACAAAGCGGCTCTAATACATATTGAAGTAAAGCCAACATATATAAATAATACATTAGAGGAATGTGATGCAACATATCTCTTGCTCCAAGTGTGAGCAAACAAAGACAGTGGAGCTCTAGAAGGAGTACTGAGTAATAAAGGCCGGGAAATGAACACTTACCGTCAAATGTCTCAACATCTACATAGACAAGCAAATACACGTTTTAGGCTCGCCTCAATCCAAAAATACCCCCACCGCAAACTAACCTTTGCGTGCAAAAATTTGGCTTCAACGATTTTCACTAAGACATTTATATGAAAAATAATATGTATATCTTGAATTTTCTAGAACTAGTGTCTGACGATCTGTTTATTCTGAATGTTTTTTTATAATTCATAAACTGTAACAAATAGACAAAAGCTTACTACACGAAAAATCTGATGTGTTCCGTTCACATGACTTTCTCTACATCTCTGTTGCTAATTATTGTCATCAGGTTATTCTTCTATCTACTTCATAATAAATATTAACAGAAATTGTCTTATCACTTGCTTTCTTGTAAGTAGAAGGAAAGTATACCAGGATAAAGTGACAGTCAAATGTTTTAAGCCCTTTGGGAAGTTTAAAATTGGAACAATAACAAATACCTAAAAAATGTATGACAAATTGTGCGTTTTAGAGATAGACAAAAACTTAATACGCAAAAAAATTAGTTATCTCTTACGGTTTAACAGTTATTTAAGAATTCATCCAAAATAAAGATGTCTTTAGAAGCTATTCCCAGAAAATTCAAGGTATACATTTTATTTGTCATGTAAATATCTTTAATATACGATATTTTAATCAAAATCGTTAGAGCCATATTTCAAAAAAACGATATTTTTTTATTTGAAGGGTAGTTCGGGGTGGGGTGAGGGGACTTGTCTGAAAATGTTGGTATCGCACCTTTGGAAGATAGTTAACTTAAAAACCAAGTTTGGTATTTAACGGGCTTTTCGCCGCCCACACATTTGTGGTGAAATGTCAGTTTTAGATAGAAAACAATACATACCTGGTAGAGAAAGTACACACACGCGAACACTTACTCTCATACTGATATCGGAATGTAAGTGTTGACGTTCAACTGTTCCCTTGCTCTGTCCTCGTCGCGTACGTATACCTGTAGCCAATAGGAAGCATGCCCCATTTATGCGCGTCAAAATTACAAAATGCAATGTCAGCAAATTCTATTGATATTTACTTTCTCTCACTATTATGTACATAGTGTATAAGGAAGGTGCCCAAAAATTCAGTACCAAGATTTCACATGAAATACATGTTTTGGGTCCCCCTGAATCCAACAAAAGCATTTTTGGAAAAAGGTAGGTGTGTGTCTGTCTGTGGATAGCATAAGACCGTTAAATACCAAATTTGGTATTTAAGTTTGGTATCTTTCAAGGATGCGAAACGCATATTTTTTAAGAAAATCCCCCCACCCCGACTACCCTTTACATAGAATTTGTTTGGAAAATTTTGATTGTCTAAAATTTGGCTCGAACCATTTTTATAAAAACATCGTATATTAAAGATATTTACATGCCATATAAAATGTATATCTTAAATTTTCTGGAATAGCCTCTGAAGACTGCTTTATTCTGGATGTATTTTGCGTAATTTTCCATAACTGCTAAACTGTAAGAGATGTACAAAAATCTATAACACAAAAATTGTAGCGCACGTAAAAACACAATTTATGTTATATACATTTTTTTTTTTTTTTGTTGACTTGATCGTTTTTGAGATATTCCTTGTTATTGGTTTCACCTTTGAAAAACTATACTTTTTTCACACAGGAATTTGTCAACTGCTGTCCATACAAACAAAGGAAGTTCAGTCACATAGCAACCAGCTTTTGAATATTACTTTAACCTATGCTACTCCCTTATTTCCCTTCTACTTACAAAGAAACCAGTAATAAGACTATTTCTGCATGAAGTAAATAGAAGCATTAGCTTTTTAACAATAATTTATTGCAGATATGTAGAGAAAGTCATGTGAATGGAACACATCAGATTTTTACTTTTGCTACGCATACTATGTATATAGTGTATAGAGCAGGTATTGTATTTCACCCAAAGTCCATTCACATGACTTTCTGTACCTAGATGTAAGAAATTATTCTTTAAAAAGTTTATTCTTCTATCTACTTCATGATAATCGAGATAAACATTAACAGAAATTTTCTTATTACTTGCGTCCTTGTAAGTAGAAGGCAATACACTAGGATAAATTGATAGTTAAACAGTTACAACTAAAACTAATAACAAGGAATATCTCGGAAATGATTAATTCCATCAAAAATACATTTTTAGTATATTAAGTTTTTGTCTATCTTTTACAGCTTACAAGTTATAAAAAAATTGTATGTGCTGCTCCCCAGTTTTTTTTCATGGAACTGAAGACATTTTTATGTGCTGCCGACGAAATTTTTTTAAACAAACTAGTATCTGCTGCCACCTAGTGTCTGTTAAAGGAACTAAAATATTGCAATAAATTGGTATCTAATTTGAACAGTATTTGGTTCAGCAAATTAAAAAACAAACAGAATGTGATGCCAGCTAATGTTTTTCAAGGAACTTAACAAAATATTAGGTATTAAAAAAAATATTAAAAATTGGTTAATGCTGCCAACTAAAGTATTTTTTGGGAAACACACACCCAGTGTTTTTCGATAAAACAGTATGTGCTGTCACCTAATGCTTGTAAAAGGAAATAAATTTGTTTTAAAAAAAAAAACTTAGCATGTACTGCCACCTAGTGTTTTTCAAGTAACTTAGAAATAGCTTATACTACCACCTTGTGTTGTTTCGAAAAGGTAAAAAAAATAGCTTGTTGTACCACCGAGGGTATTTTTTCCTCGGAAAATTACTGCTGCCATGGTGTCTATTCAAATAACTAAAAAAAAAAAATAATTTGTATTATTGAGAAACAAAATAATTAGCACGTGCTACCAACAAGTGTTTTTTTGTGCTTTTTATTCGAAGAACCATAATCATTTATCACTAGGTTGCAACACATATATATATATATTAGAAGAACCATAAACATTTAGCACTTGGTGACAGAACATGTTATTTTTTTAAAAATATTATTTTTACTTCCTTGAACAGACACTAGGGGGCAACAAATGATAATTTTCAATCTCTTCAGTTGCTTGAACAGACACAAGGTGGCAGCACATTATATTTTTTTCTTTAAATATTTTTTTTTTAATTCCTTGAATAGACCCTAGGCGGCAGTAGATAATTTGTAAATTTCTTTAGTTGCTTGAACAGACAGTAGATTGCAGAACGTACTAATTCTTCTTTTTAATTGTTTTAGTTCCTTGAATAGACAACAGCAAGTAGCACATTGTATTTCTTTCGAAAAAACACCCTATAACAGCACACCTAATTTTTATAACTATTATTTATTTTTTACTGTATTGAAAAGACACTAGGTGGAACCACAAAATAACTTTAGTTGCTTGAACAGCCACATACAATTTTCCCCTTTTAAATATTTATTAAGTCCTTGAATAGACAGGAGGTTGCAGCACATCATAATTTTCAAATTTCTTTAGTTGCTTGAAGAAACATTAAAGTGCAGAACATACTAATTTGTTGTCCTTAAACACGTTTAGTTTCTTGAATACACGCTATGTGGCAGCACCTAATGCTTTTTTTGTCTTTAATATGTTTTAGCTCCTTGAATAAACAACAGATGGCAGCTCATAATTTTTAAGTTGCTAGAACACACACTAGATGGAAGCATATAGCACTTTTGAATTTTTTAAAATATTTTAGCTCATTGAATGGTGACTAGGTGTCAGCAAGTAACATTTTTTTTTCAAAAAAATCTTTAGTTGCTTGAACAGACACTAGAACGCAGCAAATGCTAGTTTTTTCTTTAAATATATTTTAGTACATCTTAATCTACCCCAGGTGGAAGCACAGGGTATTTTTTTAAAATAAATTTAAGCTTCCTTGAACAGACACTAGATAGCAGCACATAGCAATTTCTTTCCTTTTAAAATAATCATGTGCTGCCACCTGATCCCTGTTCAAAGAACTCAATTATATAAAATTTCCATAGTTGCTTGAAGAGACACTAGATGGCAGAACCTGTTATTTCCCCCTTTAAATACTTCTAATATACACTAGGTAGCAGCACCAAATATTTTTTTTGCTTCCTTGATGAGGCACTAGATGGCAGCACATAGCATTTTCTTTTAAAAATAACCATGTGCTCCCACCTGGTGTCTATTCAAAGAACTAGATATTTAAATAGCCATATTTGCTTAAAGAGGCACTAGATGGCAGCACATAATACCCCCCCCCAATATATTTAAGTACTTCTAATATACATTAGGTGACAGCAAAAGGTTTTTTTTTTTAAATAATTTTTTGCTTCCTTGAACATACACTAGATGCCAGCATATCCTCCCCCTTTAAAAAGAATCATGTGCTGACATCTGGTTTCTATTCAAAGAACTAAAATATTTAAAATTTTCCTTAGTTGATTGAAGACACACTATTGGGGGTACTAAACAAAATTTAAGGTTTGTGGTAAAATAGTATTGCCAAATAAACACGAGGTGGCAGCACATGGTATTGTTTTTAAATCCTTTTTGCTTCCTTGAACAGACAGTAGATGGCAGCACATAGCATATTTTTTCATTTTAAAAATAATCATGTGCTGCCACCTCGTGTCAAATCTAAACATTCAAATATTTAAAATTTCCTTAATTGCTTGAAGAGACCGTAGGTTGCTGCACTTACTATCCCCCCCCGCCCACAAAATTTATTTTAGTGCCTCTAATATACACTAGGTGTATATTTTCCTTCGTTGATCAGAGACACTAGATGGCAGCACTTACTTCCCGACCCCTCGCACACACAAATTTATTTTAGTACCTCTAATATACACTAGATGGCAGCACAAGTTAAAAATTGCTCCCTTGGACACTAGATGGCAGCACATAGCATATTTTTCTTAAAACAAAAAAAAAAAAAAAACAATGTGCTGCCACCTGCTATCAATTTAAATAATCTCAAATATTTAAAATGGCCATAATAGCTTGAAGAGACCATAGGTTGCTGCACTTACTATTCCCCCCGCCCACAATTTTAGTACCTCTAATGTACACTAGGTGGCAGCACAGGTAATTTTTTGTTTTAAAAATGTTTTGCTTCCTTGAACAGACACCAGATGGCAACACATAGCATATTTTTTTGTTTAAAAAATAATCATGTGCCACTACCTAGTGTCTATTCAAAGAACTAAAGCATTTTAAAATTTCCTTTGTTAATCAAAGACACACTAGATGGCAGCACTTACTCCCCCCAAATTTATTTTAGTACCTCCAATATACACTAGGTGCCAGCACAAGTTAAAAAAAAGGTTGCTCCCTTGGACACTAGATGGCAGAACATAGCATATTTTCCTTAAAACAAAAAATGATGTGCTGCCACCTGCTATCAATTTAAATAAGCTCAAATATTTAAAATTTCCTTAAGTTTATTTTAGTACCTCTAATATGCACTGGGTGGCAGTAAATATTTTAAAAATATTTCGCTTACTTGAACACTGCAAAACAAACTTTTTTTATAATCATGTGCTGCTGCCTGGTGACTATTGAAAGAACTAAATATTTAAAAATTTCCTCGAGACACTAGATGGCAGCACCTACTAACCACACCCCCCCCCCCGAAACATTTAAGTACCCCTAATATGCACTAGATGCCACACCAGACTTTTTTTTTTTTTTTAAATAATTTGCTTCCTCAGACACTAGATCACATCAAGGCATATTTTTCGTTTAATCATGTGTTGCCACTGGATGGTAGCAGTTATTTCAACTCGCTTTTAATACACATTTTGGACATCTAATGTACACCAGGTGGTAGCACAAGTATCTTTGTTTTAGTTTCATTGAACAGACACTGATTATTTTGTGCTGCCTAGTGTCTATCAAAAGAAGTCAAATATTTTATTTTGTTCAATAGTCAAGAAGTGGCAGCCCATAAGTTTTCCTCTAAATATGTAATTCCAACAATGTACCCTAGGTAGGGGTGTGTGTGTTTGTTTGTTTGTTTTTTTTAATGCTTAGTTCCTTTATTAGAGACTGGGCAGTAGCACATCAAACATACCACTACCCCCTCCCCATCAAAAAAAAAAAACTATAGCAGGCAGAATTTTGTACTTAGGTCCATTAAGTCACCAGATGGCAGCCTTATTTTTTAAGAAAAATAGTTTATAAATTTCCTGGAAAGTCTCCAGACAGCAGCATATTTTTTTTTTTTTTTAAAATCCATTTGCTGTCACCCGGAAGCATTATATCCAGCATATGGCATTAATTGTGTTTGCCACCAACTACATTGACATATACTCACACATCGCTTACCTGTTTAATGTGCTGTATATGAGATTCAGGAGCCTGTTCAAATTGTTACAAACATATTTTGATAATACAATGCAACAATAGATTGTTCTTAGATAGAAAATTGTAATGATAAATGAAGGGCTCAGCAGTAATTAAATATAAAGAAAAAGGAGTTGCTTAGTGGGTTTCATTAGGAACTCAAGATGCCAACTGCATCAAGAGATAAACATTACCGTGACTAATGACTTCAATGTACTTCATCATTAGCTTAAAAGAGCTAAACAGTCAATTCAAGTAGATGAACTTAACTCAAGAATGGCTGCATGATAAATGCATACATGTGGTCACTTGTAACCCCACCAAAATAGGCATTTTTATAGCAAAACTTTAACTTAGGGAATACATGCTTAACAACACTTTTTGCTTACAATTATTTTCAGTTTGCACTTAAGACACACGTCTTTGCAACAAGCAGCAGACACTGGCATTTTGCATTTACAACACAATGTCTTTGTTTGAGATCCCTGCTTCTTTCACAGCAGGTGCATCTTATCTGCTTAGTCTTTGGTGATGGTAAAGAACCTTCTCTCTCTTCTGACTGACCAAAATCGATTTTTGAATCTCATTGCTCATAGATCTGGAAAGGCATCTTTCAAGAGCCTTTTGACATTCTCTGCTGTCTTGAATGAGTTAAATGACTTAATACCAGCTTGCTCTAGCATTCCATAGAAATATCTTAAAGGCCATCATCTCCTTGTCTTGCATGCCATTTGGTCAAAAGTTTCAACTCCACTTTTTGAAGAATTATAAAATTTGATGATCTCAGGTTTCTTTGTGCTGTCATCATTAACTACATAGTTGCCAGCAATATTACACATTTAGGCTTCTTAGAGGTCAAAGACATGAATGTCAGTTTTGTTTTTTTAGCCAAACAGCAAAACTTTTTTTTTTTTTTTTTTGCTAGGCAAAAATGTAGACGGGATTTCTGCCAAAGTGTTCCAACACTCTCAATTCCAATTATTTGAGCAAAGTTTCTGCCAGATGAACTGCCATAAACAAATCATCCATTGGAATGTTTCTGTTTGTTCTGTGAATAGATTCTGAAAGTTTGTTTACCTATTACACTGCAGTAGTGTGTTTGTCTCCCTTGGTTCCTTGCCAGTGCTGACCATGTGAATGTTCTGGTATCACACATTGTTATAATTTTAATGCCACACCTGCTGGGTTTTGAGCGAAAGTAGACACAAAATGGGCAGTGTCCATGAAACCCAAGAAATTGTACAAAATTCATCAGTACAGTTGGAAATGAAGCAGCACCAAAATTCTTGAATAGGTGCACACTTGTCAGCAAGCCATTTCTGTGTTTTATCGGCAAAGTGCAGGCAGTTGACTAAAAATCGGAAGCAAAATTCACTAATGATGCACAGGAATATTTGTGTGGACCATTTCTTCAGTGCATAAGTGTCCATGTTTTCAGGATATACAACAAACCAATAAGAGCCAAAATCTCCGCTGAATCTGATTCTCCAATGTACCTTGCATGTACGTACTTAGATTTCTGTCTAGCTATTTCTTGGTTTGTGTAAATACTTGAAATCATAGTATTGTTGAACAATATTTCCCAGTATATTTTTTTGCCTCCAAGAATCCTAAGGACGATGCTTCTCTGTGGTGTTCTAGATGCCCAAGGTGGAACAATTTCTTCTTTTTATAATGTCTGCATTATTATCCAATTGCTGATTTTCTGTGGAGACATTATCCTCACAATCAATAAAATTGCGCTGTCACTCTCGTAGAAGCACTGAATCAACTTTTCTTCAAAGCTAGGATCAGTTGTACCAACTCTAAGAAAACATGCATCCTACAGGGATTACTGGTCACCCTGCATGCAGCTTCTTGTAATGCACAACTGCAAATGTGGACTGATGCAGCCTAAACATTGTTGGCAGATACCAAAAGTCTCAAGTGTGGCAATACAACAATGAATAAGATGCTAGCAGTAGAACGTTATGATGGGGTTACACATAACCACAGTTTGCATTCTAAGTTTTATGCTGCAAGGCCAAATAAAGTAACATACTAAGTCCATTATTTTGGTTTTGAAAATAATTAACCCCTAATGAACAAGGTACCTAAATTATGAAACATGAATGTAGTACCTATTGCAGCAGCCCAAGAAAACTTTCCAAAAATTAATTGTCAACAGCTGCCTAAATGCTCTTGTTGGTATTTAATGTTGAACCCTTCATTGGTGAAATATAAATATCCACATGGAGAGTAAATATGCAATATCAGTATAAAGCCAGTGTTGTATAGATTATTGTTATACTACATACAAATAAGCATCCAGTGTGGGAGCTGCTATGCTTAAAACAGTTCTGGTAAAGTTTGCACACATCACTGGCTTTCCACAATTAATTCACCAAACATATCAATAGGTTTGCACTGCATTTTAGTTTTTGATCTAAAGGGCCATTCACATAGAAAATATTAATGCAATAACATGAATACACTCACAATGCCAACAAAACAAGACGACCGTTTAAAACTAGAGGCTGCAATAATTAATGAAAATGAGTTTGTATTATATGTTGTTAAAAATTGCATTTGTGTTATATTATTTATTTCCATAAGTGAAAGAATCACAATAGTTTAATATACACTTAGTAATTATCTACCCTCACATTTTATTTTATTAACAATCTATTTATAAATATTTTGTTTTACCAAATTGTCTTTTTAAGATTTACACTTTTTGTCAAAAAAACTATGATGATTTTGAAACAAAGTAATTAACTTCTAATGGCATGAAGATTACAAGGCTTGGTGTTACCATTTGGAAATGGTATTATGTGAATCAAAATGATTGTGAATGACTCCATTTATTGGCCTAGTCACACATTTTGTATTTGTGATTAGATTAGAAATCATTCTGTAGGTTTGTTTAGGCCAGGAAGCCACTGATCATAGAACTTGTCAAGGCATATACATGTATACATATATTTATATACCATTTGCTTTTGAGGCTGTACGCCACTGCACTATACTTAATGTGCTCCATAAAAGCATTTGTACTTTTTTTTTGCATACACATAAAAATAAAGAGTATCAAAAATTAGTGTTAAAATGTATAAATAAGTATAATTTCATTTTGTAACACTGACGTAATGTCAGATGATAGTTTTCTAATTATCGACATAATACTTACTACTAGTAATTATATAAAACTAAAATATGACTATTGTATTATGTGCTCTTCATAAATGTCAACAAATTACAATAGACATTTACAAATATGTTATAGAATTTACAATGCAAAAATTTACAATTATGTACTACAGTGTAAAATATCAAAGCATCAGGCTTTACAGACCTTGTCTCATTACTAAATACTAAAAAATTCATTTGACACATTCATGCAAGTCAAAAGTATACATCAATATTTGTGTTGTATTTGCATTAACTTTTTTATGTGAATGGGCCTTAAAAAGATTATCTTACTCACCTTTAAAACTTCCATTGTCAGTTTACACTGGAAATAGGTAGAGAATTTTACAGCAAAGGAGAGAGGAGGGGAAAGGGACTTTATTGTAAAATGGGAGGGGGTTGTAAATGCTTAGTACAATTATGAAAATACATGGATACATAATATTTACAAGTGTGCAGGGGGCAGATAATACAATGTTCCATGTGAAAACAGTAACATCAATAAAAAGTCAAATGCTGTAACAAGAAAACTGCAGTGTTACAAAAGTTTGCTCCAAAATACAATGTTCAACACAAAAATAAACTAATACGAGGATCATTACAAAAGTTTTGAGAATGGACAAACTGGGTTGTGATAATTTAAAGGTAACTTGAGACTGTAGTTCAGAGAGCACATGTGCCCCAAAATGTGCCCTGTCAGCTCTGTATGTTGCTAGGATGGATCTCAAGCAAGAGTATTTCTATGCTATCACTTTAAAGTTGGTTTAGAGGCTGTATTGCATTTGGGGAGCTTTGTCCTTTGCAATGCACAGTTTAGAGGAAGACCAAGCAGGACAGCTTGGTACAGTGATAGCACACATGATAACATGGGACTAGTGGCGGTGAAATCAATTCTCAAAGAAAAGCTTGACGTCAGGAAGCTCTGCAGTTGCTGGATCCACTGCTACTTCACAAGTGAGCAAAAACAAGCTCATGTGCAATAGTGCCAGCAAATTAAATTGTAACAGGCAATGAAAGATCCAGAAAGTAAATGACAATCATCAGGAGAAGACCCGAACAAGAAGGTGATCTGCTTCTTAGCAAGTGACAATTCACCTTAATACTGCCTGATGGCACACTACAAGTGTTCAATGAACTGAGAAAAAAGCATCTGAGTGGAATTTTGTTGCCTCTGCTCACATTGTGCAATAAAGCACCAGATATTTTCCCCCTCCTCCTTACAGTCCACATCTGCATCATGCAACTTTTTTCTCTTCCCCAAAATAAGAGAAAAAATTTGAGGTCAAGATTTGAATCACCTGAAGTCGCAGCAGCTATTCACAAAGAATGACGTTCAACATTTGAAAAATGGTTTCAAATGATGAGACTGTGTGTAAATGCAATGGCGAATACTTTGGAGACATGCAATGATCAGATCTAAATGTTGTTGCGTTCATTCTCAAAACTCTGAGACTGACCCTCGTATAAACACTATCTTAATCTTAGTTACCACTTTATATAATTTTGTGTAACTCGTAATCTATGGCAGATAGACAAGTAGAACTTGTTAAAACAAACTTGTGTCTACTACAAGGTCATTTCAGTAAATAAATGGAAAATTTTTATCAAAAGCTTGTGCTCTTAGTTATGTTTTGGTGGTGTCCTAGAACAATTGCATGTTGTAATCAACATATTGAATAGAGATCTACAGGCAGCAAATAAAAAAAATAGTATCCTAGAGGAGGAAAATATAGCTCTAAAAAATAAAGTAAACAGCAAATCTTTGGAGAAACCTAATTCACTGATAACAAGGAAAAATAATCACAACAGACAGTGGAAGGACACCATTTGCATGCCTACAAAAGATGTGTTGGTGTTAATGCTCCTTGGTACGAGAATCAAAAAAGTTCCTCAGCAAAAATAGATATGAAGTGTTAAGTGAGGCAGAAAATGATAATTAAATGCAAACTGTGAATTTGCGAAAATTGGAGCGCAGTGAAAACTTAACCAAAAAAATGTGCTTGTGTTAGGTGATTCAATGCTTAAGTATTCGGGTGAAAACAATATTTGCTGTTATTCCGGCAGAAAGATAGTAGAGCTGAAAAGCAAACTGGACTAAATGAAATGAAACCAGAGGTAATACTGGTACATGCCGGTACAAATAACATTAGACAAGGGAGAGTGGCAGAAGAGATCATGGGGGAAATGTTGGATTTGGTTAAAAGTATTCGGTCGCAGTGTAAAAGGTCAGCGGTGAAGTGCTAAGTAGGTTTGATGTAAGTAAAGGTAAAATATTAAGAATTAATCAGGACTTGACTGAGTGTATGCTACAAGAAACTGTTTAATGGTAGACGGAAACTTGTGGTTAAACCCTTAAGGAGGGATACACCTGCACAGGAGGGGATCTCACAAATTTGGTAAACTACTCTGCAACACAATCAGCTCTGTAATTAAGGGAAACTAGTGAGAGACGTTACGGAAAATAAACAAAGATGTGATCACAGCATAGAGACAGAAGGAATCAACAAGGGTACTAGCTCTTTAGAAATATTTTTCCAAAATGTACAAAGCCTGAGCAATAAAGCTCTAGTGAACATTGGTTAATTGAGCATTTTAAGGTAATTGCCACTTTTTGTCGTAAACAATTTCAGCATGGTGGGACTTGAGAATCCTTAAAGTCAAAACAAAGACCTTTATTTTGATAGCAGACTTATTGACATGTGACTAAGCCAACGATCTTAGATCAGGTTATGACATCTTTACATGAACATGCGATATCACTGTAACTTTCATACCTAGATTGAGTAACCATATGGACAATGAAATTAAGAACAATAGCAAGGTTAACGTTTTTAAATTCTCTGAGGTAAAGGGCTTTAGAACAGTTCTTTAACAAATAAAACAGGCAAAAAAGCAGAGTAATAGTAAATTCATCAATTACACTGAAAATAAACCAAAAGCTATGTGAAGTCTAACTAAAAAGTACCTACAACAAAAGAACATAACTACCAGGTTACCAAATGGTACAGTACTCGAAAATCCTCAAATTATAGCCAGTGTATTTCAAAATTACTATAGTGATATGGTCGACCACTTAGCCAGGAACCAAATCTCTAATTTAGGTAAAACATTAAAAAACACTATTGCAGCAAAACAGCAGTTGAATATGACCATATACAATAACAGTGTTTAAATCTTGTAGTAGTGTCCTAAGCAAACCATTATGCCATTTAAGTAATACATTTTTGAAGCGGGTCAATATCCTGATAGCCTAAAAATTGCCAAAGTAAAACCAACTTTTAAAAAGGGAGATAGGGAAAGAGTAGAAAACTATAGGCCAATATCGGCATTACCCTGCTCAACATGGCTTTGTTAGAGGAAAATCCACATCATCAGCAATAATTGAATTTACTGACCATATATTAGAGGCTACTGACTGTTCAGGGCTATTAATAGATCTAACCAAGGCATTTGATATGATACAACATGAAATTCTATTGCAAAAGTTGTATTCATATGGGATAAGAGGTATAGCACAGGAATCGTTCCAATCATACTTAAACAATTGTCAACAAATGATCCAAATCTCAAGAGTCAATGAACAGAATGTCATAGATAATTATCATTCAAATACAGAACAAATTAAATACGGAGTTCCCCAGGGATCCATACTGGGACCTGTGCTATTTTTAATTTTTACTTTCTCTAGCCCATATGTACAACGTACATAGGGATAGAGAAGCTATTGTAATGCACCCAAAAATTTGATACCGAGATTTCAAAAAAAATATATGTTTTGGGGTCACCTGAGTCCTAAAAAAAGGTCTGTGTGTTTGTGTGCGTGTGCCTGTGGACAGCATAGCCCCAAAACAAAAAGACCGTAAAATACCAAACTTGGTATTTAAGTTTAGTATCTTCCAAGGATGCGACACAAAGATTTTCAAAAAAAAACAAAAAAAACCCCACCACAAACTACCCGTTACATGAAAAAAATTTCAAAAATTTTGGTTTTCTTAAAAATGGCTCTAACGATTTTGATTAAAATCCCATACATTAAAGCTATTTATGTCCAAAATAAAATGTATATCCCGAATTTTTTGGGAACAGCCTCTGAAGACCTCTTTATTCTGGATGAATTTTGCTGAATTTTGCTTAACTGCTAAACTGTAAGAGATAGAAAAAAATGTACCTTATGACAAAACATACAATTTTTGTCCTTTACGTTTTTGTTGTGGAGGTAACCGTTTTCGAGATATTCCTTGTTATTGGTTTCAATTGTGAAGTACTTAAACTTTTCTCACACAGGAAGTGTCTGTTTTTCTTTTGTTCTACTCCTGGCCAAGCAAAGAAATGATTTGCAATGACAATCGCATAACGATAGCTTTTAAAACATTTGACAATCACTTTAACATAGTGCATTCCCTTATTCCCTTCTACTTATAAGGAACTAAGTAATAACATTCTGCTAACATTTATCTTGATTAGTATTGTGTACAAAGAAGAAGTATCTTTTGTAGGAGTTTTGTAGAGCAGCTAGAGAAAATCATGTGAGTGTAACACATCAGATTTTTATTAATGACTTTCCAAATTATTTAAAACCAACTCACGTCACCATGTTTGCTGACAATACAAATGTTACAATAAATAGAAATGAAAATACAACCCACATAATGCTCAAATAGGAACTTGGTTTGAGGAAAATAAGCTGCTTATAAATATAAACAAGTCATCAGCAATATTGTTTTGTCATAAAAGAAATAAAAATGTTGGGAAACTCGATATCAGCTTATATAATACTCTATCCCCTAAATGACAGAAGCAACATTCCTGGGAATTTGGTTGGGCCAGCATTTAGACAAAATTTACTTGTAAAACTGAATAAATTGTTTTTCTCACTAAAAATAATAAAGGACGAGTTAACTAGTAGCAGTATAAGAACTCTATACTTTGGTTACGACATGTGGGGAGAGGGTACAGATAGCCACTGGGTTTTCAAAACTAAAAAATCTGATGTGTTACACTCACATGACTTTCTCTAGCCATTCTACAAACTTCTTACATAAGATTATTCTTCTTTCTGCACCTCGTTAAATGAGGTATTCAGCACAATGTTCTTATTACTTAGTTCCTTATAAGTAGGAAGAAAATAAGGGAATACACTAGGCTAAATTGATAGTCAAGTATTTTAAAAGCAGTTGTTATGCGATTGTCATTACAAGTCGCTTCTTTTCTTGGCCAGGAGTGGAACAAAAGAAAAATGGACGCTCCCGTCTGAGAAAAGTATAAGTACTTCACAACTGAAACTAATAACAATGAATACCTCGAAAAGGGTAAGCTCCACGAAAAAAATGTACATGACATAAATTGTGTATTTTTACAAGGCGTACATTTTTTGTATAGTAAGTTCTGTCTATCTCTTACGGTTTGTTAGTTAAGCCAAATTAAGCAAAATTCATCCAGAATAAACAGGTCTTTAGAAGCTATTCCCAGAAAATTCAAGATATTCATTTTATTTGTCAGGTAAATATTTTTAATATACGATATTTTAATGAAAATCATTAGAGCCATTTTTTAGAAAAGCAAAATTTTCGAAGAAAGTTCCATGTAAAGGGTAGTTTGGGGTGGGGGGATTTTTCTCAAAATCTTCATGTCGCATCCCTGGAAGATACTGAACTTAAATACCAAGTTTGGTATTTTAGCTACTTTTCGTTTTTGAGTTATCGTGTTTACAGACACACGGACACACACACACACACATGGACCTTTTTCTGGAAATGCTTTTTTTTGGATTCAGGGGGTCCTAAAACATGTATTTCCGGTGAAATCTCGACATCGAATTTTTGGGTGGAATGCAATACTTCTCTATCCCTATGTACATTGTACATATGGGGCTAGAGAAAGTAAAAATCTGATGTGTACATTCACATGACTTTCTCTATATCCCTGTAACAAATAATTCTTAAAAAACTTATACTTCTATTAACTTCATGCGAATCAGTAAAACATTAGCAGAAATAGCCATATTACTTGCTTCCTTGTAAGTAGAGGTGAAATAAGTGAGTACCATGGGTTAAAGTGATAATCAAAAGCTGGTTGCTATGTCACTGAAGTTCCTTTGTTTGTATGTATGGAGAGCAGTTGACAAATTCCTGTATGAGAAATGTATAAGTTTTTCATACCAAAAACCAAAAATAAGGAATGTCACAAAAACGACGAACTCCACGAAAAAAATGTATATAACATAAAGTGTGTGTTTTAATGTGCTCTACCCTTTCTGTGCAGTAAGTTTTTGTCCATCTCTTAAGGTTTAGCAGTTATTCAAAATTTAGTAAAATTCATCCAGAATAAACTACTCTTCAGAGGCTATTCCCAGAAAATTCAAGATGTACATTTTATTTGTCAGGTAAATATGTTTAATATACGAAATTTTAATCAAAATCGTTAGAGCCATTTTTGAGAAAATCAAAATTTTCGAAAAAACTTCCATGTAAAGGGTAGTTGGGGGTGGAGGGATTTTTCTCAAAATTTTCGTGTCACATCCCTGGAAGATACTAAACTTAAATACCAAGTTTGGTATTTTACCTATTTTTCGTTTTTGAGTTATCGTATTCACAGACACACATACCTTTTTCCGAAAATGCTTTTTTTAGATAAAGGGGACCCTAAAACATATATTTCTGGTGAAATCTCGGTATCAAATTTTTTGGTGGAGTGCAATACATTCTCTATACACTATGTACAGAGTGCCTATAGAAAAAGTAAAAAACAATCATAAGATGTATAATGTGTTGCAGAAAGTTCAAGGAATTAAAAATCTTAACCCTACCCAGTCTGTTTACTATGTCACACTAAACAAAATCTTGGAAATTTCGTTACAAATGACCAGAAGTTAAACTAACATAACTACACTTTATTCTGAGGGGGTTAAACATTCAGCAGCTACCCTATATAATAAACTACCAGCTAGCATGAAAAGTATAAACTCCATGCTAAGCTAACTTTAAAGCAAGTTTTACTAAGGGATAGCTTCTATAATGTGAGTGAATTGTAGCTGCAAACCAGAAAATTGTGTATTATTACCATGTTGTTATTGTTACTTGTTATATCTTATGACAATGTTCTGCTAAAGAAATGTATTGTAATATATCTATGTACTGACGTATCCCATGTCATTGTATTTACTAATGGATGAATAAAGCTACTACATGGCTTGGCAGCCCTGCCTTGTGAACAGAATGCTGGTATTCAGTGAAAACAAGTTACAGGTTTGCACCAGCATGGAGTAGCAGAGTATCATTACAATTTTGTCAGCAGAAAGGTTAAGCCAATCAAAATTCACCATCAGATGACAGTGCAGTATAGTGAAAGTTGTATGAGTGGGCAGATAAGTTCAAACTGCAAGGTAAGGTCATGTTGGGAACATAAGCTGAACATTACATGCTGAGAGGTCAAAATATAAACAGTGAGACATATGCTTTGTGTCAAAATTTAAAAACAACAATTTTGATGTTCAGTGGCGTACTGTTACTGCAAGGTCACTCATTAGATACCATCAAAGACCTGAAGTTCATGATCCCCCCCCCCCATATTCTCTGGATCTGGCACTTTCAGATTATCACATTTTTAACCCAATAAAAGAAGCTCTTAGAGGCTCGAGGTTCACAGATTGCAGTGCATAACTGGCTTTGTACATGTCCCCAAAAATTCTTTTCATGTGGAAGTGAGAAGGTTAAGCAGCACTGGTATAAGTGTATAGAACTTGTTGAAAAATAGTAACTGTTGTATTCTATTCTCGTAATAAAAAAAAGTATTTCCAGTTATTTATTGAATAGCCCTTGTATATTTCTTGTGATATTAACAACTTCCAATTTATCATTTTTACCTTCTCTACTAACACTAGTAGTAGGGAAGTATTGTATTCCACCCAAAAATTAAATGTCAAGATTTCACTGGAAATATAAGTTTTGAGATCCTATGAATGAAAACCTTTTTATAAAAATGTCTATTGTGTGCGTGTGAATAGCATAACTCAAAAACGAAAATATCAAACTTGGTATTTATGCCCAGCATCTTTCAAGGACATGACACAAAGCTATTCAAGAAAATCCCCCAATCCCAAACTACCCTTTACATGTAAGTTTTTTCTAAAATAATGATTTTGAATGACTCTAATGGTTTTGAAAAAAAAACCTTATGTTTAAGATATTTTCCATCAGAAATAAAATGTATTTGAATTTTCTGGAATAGTGTCTGAAGACCTCTTCATTTTGGATCACTTTATAGGACATGTATACCGTAAGACAAAATTTACTACACAATTTAACAGCAATTGTCTTATTACTTGCTTCCTTGTAAATAGAAGAGAAATAAGGGAATATACTAGGCTAAAGTGATAGTCAAATCTTTTAAAAGTTGGTTGCTATGTTATGGTTTTGAAATGCCATTCTCTTTGCTTAAGCAGGCAAAAGAAAAATGAATAACAATTTCCTATTTGAGAAAAATGTAAGTATTGCAAAATTGAAACCAATATTGAGGAATATAAATGATTAAGTCTACAAAAAATTGCATTTGGCCTAATATGTTAACGTTTATCTGATTAGCATGAAGTACATAAAAAGCTTTTGTAAGAATAGTTAATTACAGCATTTGTAGAAAAAGTTATGTGAATGTAGTTTTTTTCAAAAATGAAAAGTCTGTTAAAAACCAAACTTGAAATTTAAATTCAACATCTTCCAAGGTTGACAAACAAAAATTTTCAAGAAATTGTCCCACCCCAAAATACCCTTAATGCAGAAAATATTTCCAAATTTTATTTTTTCAAAACTGACTGACAATTATTTTGATTAAAATACAAGTCTAAGATACTCCCATGACAAATAAAATATATATCTTGAATTTTCTAGGAAGAGCCTCTGAAGCATTCCTCATTTTGGGTGGCTTTTGCACAACTGATAAACTATAACAATATAGACAAAATCTGACTGCACAATCTCGTCAAATATGTTCAGAATGATTCAAAAATACTTTTACAATGTTTGGGGATGGATTCCCGACATCAAAAAAAAAGGAAATATGTTCATATAAACATATGCTCTAAAATACTTCATTTTCACATTATCAGTTTATTAATGAAAGTCACTTCCACCGGCTTTCCAGGTCCAACCAAATAACTTCATTTATTTATGTACGTATTGATAGAAGGCTTTGACCTTGCCTTGTGTTGCCATTGCTACTTGTTTATCAGACGTGTAATACATTCCCTTACAAGTGCTGTCTTATTAGAAAATGTGCCTCTGCATGATGTGGCTGTAGCACACTTTAGTCTTCCTGGCTGGTATCTAGCATCACAAATGGATAGGTAGAGGGGGACCAGTTCCATGGACTGCACATTCCCTTGACCTCAAACCCTTGGATTTTTATTCTTTGAGGGCCCTGAAACTATTGGTCCATGCAGCAGACATACCGGAAGAACAAACTCTTAATCTCTGTGTCATGGAAGCCTGTGAAATCATATGACACTGACTGGGAGTATTTGTCATTCCATGTTTCGACGAGTACATGCGTGTCTAGTTGCATGAGGAGGACATTTGGATCATTTGCTATAGGTGGCGTCTGTGTGCAACACCTTCAAACAAGTTGACAAAGTCAAAAATAGAATAATGTCACTTTAAATGTTTTGGTTAATAGCATTTTGAACCTCAATAAATTGAGAACAAAGGGTTTGGGTACATGTCTTTATATGAACATTTTCTCTTGTTTAGATGTAAGGAGCCTGTGAAAGTATTTTTGAATCATTTTGTATATACAGAATGATCCACTATTATGACCCTTTTTTTATTTTATTGCTATTCTATCGCAAACATGCAAGATCTGTTATATTATGCTCTATAACTTTGGAAAAGAGGTACAAATTGGCCCTAAAACATTTTTAATGTAAGGCTCCTTTTATTCACTGGAAGAATATTTAAATTACAATTTCTCTTGATTACGCTTCTTAAAAATTTGTTTTATATAAAAACTGGTGTAATGCCTTTTATGTATGTAATTTAGTTTGTTAATTTTTAATTTTATAACCTATGACGAACTACATATCTTTGTACAGGAAAACAGGAAATTTTGACCGCTAGTGTTGTCCACATTGTCATGCGAATAGGTTTCCGGTTGTTGTGAACGCATTGCCATTTAGTAATCATGCAACATTGGAGTGGTGCGGAACGTACTGTCGCTGTGAGAGCACATTACAAGCAGGGTGATAGTGTGACTGCTACACAAAGGTTATTCCAACGGCATTACCAGCTCGGAGGTCATGGATCTATTCCATCTGCTCACGTGGGTGTGTAATTTTGAGGAAACAGGTTAAGGTTTGAAAAAGAAATCTCCAGGTGGCATTTGAACGCTTGAAAACATTGCAGATGTTCAAGTTTCCATCGAGAGGAGTCGTCGCCGCTCTGTTCATCAACATTCATCTGCGCTAGGGATTGGACAACAAAGCGTGCAAAGATTACTGCACGAATTTAAGTTCCACCCCTACAAGTTACAGATTGTGCAGCGATTACATCCACAAGACCCTGTGGTGCGTAAGGAGTTTGGTAAACGGGTGCTGGCTAAAATCAATGAGGATGCCCATTTCCTTACCAACATATGGATGTCAGACGAGGTCCACTTCCACCATAGGGTAACTAAACAAACAGAATTTTCGTTACTGGGCACGGATCTATCCTCATGAGTTCCACGAGCATCATTACATAGCACCAAAGTTACAGTGTAGCGTGCCATTTCATGTCATGGTGTCATTGGACCTCACTTTTATGAAAGTGTTATGTTGTTTCAACAGGACAATCGATGGAAGCCGTTAGCCAATTGTTTGGAAGGCGTAATGGCAACATTCCATTGCTTGCCAGGTCACCTGATCTCAGTGTTCTTCCTGTGGGAACATCTTAAAAATAAAGTGTATTGCTCACATCCTACAACTATTCAAGAACTTAAACAGCAGATTAAAGACAAAATCATTGCCATTCCCCGAAACATGCTACAGCGAGCATTCCAGAGTTTTCAGAACAGGTTATTAGAATGTGAGCACATCTTTCCGATGTCATCTTTAAGAAGTAAAGTAAAGTGACCTTTTGTAATGAAAACATAAATAGCATACTGTGTACATAAACTTTCGTCAATAAATGTGTTGTTTCCTATATTCACTCATGCAAATTACGTTACTTCATAAGTTCCCATTTCCCTGTCACAAACATTGCCAGAACTGTTAAATTTACTCACCCACTTTAGGATAGTGTTTTGGGATGGAATTCTTCCATGCCATGCAATATTAAAGTCATTGCTAAATCATCTCCGCACATCAGTGATCGTTTTCAACTCACACGTTCTGCTGTAGACCAGTTATCTATATTGTCTTTCACAACAATCAGAAAAACAACTGACTTACATCCAGATTACATTACCAACATTGATAATTCCTTCACTCAAAAGCACTAGCAACAAGCACATTCTAAAAACTGTCATTCCATTGCCAGACCACTTTTTCTTTTTTCCTTGAGCTACCATTTCTGAGATATTGCTTACTGGTTTCAATAAAGAAGTCTTTTGCTTTAGTTTTTGCTGATTAAGCAAATAGAATAGAATTTCAAAGTCACGTTGCATAGCCACCAGCTCTTTGAAGATTTTACTACTGCTTAATTTCCCTAATCTCAATAGGTGAGGGTGATATGATAGGTCTGGTAAAAAATGCAAGAAAAAATGTTTGTTTTGTAAACAATTCAATTTACTTCTCGACATAATCTCCTTGGTCCAGTGATCCTCCAGTTTTTCATCCTGTTGGAAAAATAGTTTTTGCCAAACTCTACAAAATACTTGTGTTTTTTTTTTTTTTTAATATCACTTCCTCATTTGATGAATATTTCTTCCCATCAAGCCAAACTTTCATTGGGGAACAGGAAGAAGCCACTTGGGGCTAAATCTGGTGAGTACGATGGATGAGGAACCAATTGATGCACCTTCACATTGTTATTGCTGATGTGTGGGATTGAGCATTAGCCTGGTGAAAGAGTTAACTTTGGTCTTTTCAAATGATCCAGCAATAAAGTACAATAAGGTTCTGCCTTTTTCCAAGTACAGTATACTCCAAATTATTTGTGTGCAGATTATCTGATTAAGTTTAATGTCAACACACCTTTTTTTTTTTTTCTGCCATCTCTTTTACAAATTTCTTTTAACGTGCTTTGTTGACACTTACATGCTGATTAACATCAGAAAAACTGAATTTGTTTTTAATTTACGCGGAACAGCAAGCCGATAACAATGGAAATGGTACTGCATTGTCATGCAATGATTGTTAAAACAATGGAAATGGCAGTTATCGTCATGCGGCAGGTTTTTTTTTATTGCTTATTCTAAAGAAAAACAATAGTGATACACAGAAGTAGAATAAACTTTTAAACAAAGAGCACATGTTGAAAAAACCTTTTAAACATAATTTCCTGTTTACATATGTAAAGCATTAAATTATGTGTAACTAGATTGTTCATGTTTCTTCTCCCCCACATTACCCCAGATAAATGAGAGTATACTGTAATCTATGAGGATTATTCCTTGGGGATCCCAAAAAACAGTGGTCATCATTTTATCAGCTGACAAAATGGTCTTTACCTTCTTCTGTGCACTTTCACCAATCATTGTCCATTGTTTTGACTCTGGGTCACAAAAAGTCTTGCAGTTAAACAACAGCAGGCGTGTTCTGCGACCAATCTCACTCACAGCTCCTTTATGGTAATTCCTCCATGCAGGATTCACTCAATTGAGATGTCTACAGTCTCAGCAACTTCACAAATGTTTATTTTGTGGTACATCTCATGTACTTTTCAATAGTTTCTGTGAAATCACCTGGAGTATACTTTGCCTTCAGTGCTTGTTCAACCACATGAACTTCATCTAATTCTGTTTTGATTTGTGCAGCAGTACAACATTTTTGTATTTTCCATTTTCAATCGCAGTCGACTAGTTCAGTGGCTATCAGCAATGAACTGTACACGTTTTATATGATCCTTTGTATAATCAAATTTATCAACCATGAAGTCACAACAAAAATGCTCCTTTTCTTTCATAGACATTTACCAGAATTATCAAACCACCTTGTAACTTCAAGAAAATATGCAATAAGTGTAATTCTGCAGATGCTCATCTCAATTAACATGAAAATAGAAGCATAAGCTTTTTAACCTGATCTCATCACATTTTAAACGTCCACGCAACTAACCAAGAAATTGCATTTAAAATCAATCAATAACTATTTGTGTGCACAATATTAAAAGCACAAACTAAACCAGTTGTTCAATAAGTCTTTACAAATACCACTATTTGCAGTAAAAAGGTTATACAAGTTGCACCGTACCATAAAGTATACAACATTAATTATGTTTTAATGAGTTCTACAGCTTTCATCAGCATATATATTTTATTTGTCATGTAATTATTTTTAATATATAACATTTTAATAAAAATTGTTAGAGCCATTATTTAAAAAAAATAAAAAAATAAAATTTTGAAAACTTTTTCATGTAAAGGGTAGTTTGTCATAGGAGGATTTTCTTGAAAATCTTTGTGTCACATCGTTGGAAGACACTGAACTTAAATATGAAGTTTGGTATTTAATGGACTTTTTGTTTTTGAGCTATGCTGCCAACAAGGGCATTTTTGTAAGTTTTGTTTTTTATTTTTTTATTCAGGGGACCTAAAAACGAGTTTCTGGTGAAATTTTGGTACCAAATTTTTGGGTGGAATACACTACTATAAACACTGTACATACATGCTAGAATTTAGACAGCTAAATAATTTAAATTACAGACATAAGGTTATAAAGTTGTTTTATCAGCTAGTACTGTGTAATGCAGGTGAGTAAATCAGAATTACTACACTACTGAGAAAATCTGAGGTCATCACTAGAATTGTCACTTTACCAAACATCACAAATCAACCAATATTTTCTCCTGTAGAAGGTTTTCTTACACTTTTTAGCAAAATTTCATCAAATAACAAGCAGTTCATCAGCTTATGATAGTTATTACAGGAATATTCCAAGTTTGTTTGTACAATTCTGTAAAACATTTCATTTATAAAGTACATTTATAAACAATGTGATTAAAGGATCACTTATTTAAAAATAATTTCTAATATTTAGTATCTCAACATTTTCAAAATATTATCTCTCTTTCTAGGATATTTTTTTACGGTTCTGTTAATTATGAATTCAATTATGTGTCAGAAATTGTACTTTTGCTATTTCAATGTTTTGCATAATGTAAGCTTTATATATAGCAGTGTTCAGTTGAAAGAAGCAGATCTTTTGATAAGTTTGATCTCTTATATTTCATTTCTTACACAAATATGTGATATTTAAACTAAGAACTTAGGAGCCATTTTTGTGAAAAAAACCAGAATAGTTTTAAAACAAGAGTTAAATCTTTCTTGATGTAATGCTCTAAATTTTCTTGGACATGAAAACAGCTAAATGGTTGGTTTGAAGGTGTTCATCATTTTTAATAGTTTATTTTAAACTACACTTTGTTATTATATTTACTGTTAAGAATACAACATTAAGAATCATTTTCCTATTTTAAATTACTACATGATGGAATTTGGATGAACAACGTTTATTTACACTCACTTTCACTTTTTAAGCATTGGTAAACATCAAAAACAGTTTCAAGGACATTCCTCACTGAGTGACTGAAGCTCCTTTCATTTTGCTTCCTCTTTCTGCTGTATCTGACCCTATTACCATCTGTGTTACGAACAAAAGGTTTATCACTTTGTTCAACAGCAGGATTTCAATATTTATTACATTGTAGCTGTTTTTGTTTATATGTATTTTTTTTCCTCAAATGCCCAACTCAATTGGTGGTGATATCCTTTAACCTGGTTGGTCATATTGGACAGTAAATGTGCTCAAATATTAAGGGGTCTACGGAGCTTAAAGTTACTTGACATTTGTCTCTTCAGGATAAAGCAAAACCCTAAAAAAAAACCTAGGTAACTCACCCTAACTGAGATTTGAACTTGTGGCCTCTTAAGAGTTTTATATTTTCACCAGTGTTATGGTTTTGGTGTGACACCTCAGATTTGTCTATTGCTTTAGTTTTATTGTGACTAAGCCCTAAAGCTGTGCACACCACGTGGTGCTAAACTGGTTCGTCTGCTGCACAATTGTAAAACCAATACCTACATTTGGAGGAAAACAAAAACAGCTACCTGCTTTCAGTATTCACAGATAATTAACTCTGTTAAATATATAATAAATAAAGCAAGTAGGTGAGTCGATAGATATTCAGTACAAATTAAAAACTGCAGATGCATATGTACATCACTCCAACAGTTTTGTACAACCATACACTGCATATTTCTTTAACCCTTTGAGTGCCAATTGTGAAGCTGTTTTAACTCTTTCCAGCAGGAAAGTCTGTTTTTTTTTCTACGTATAGCCATAGAGAAAGGTTTTCTGCAGCATTTCCAGACCTTATCTTCACTCCAAAGTGCTAAATTAGCTCCAAATTTAATTTCTCTAGCCAGTGTTTGTTTATTATAGTTGAAACATGGCGTTGTCTAGCCAAAGGTTACGAACTGAAGAGAAAATAATAGCTTCAGTTCGCGATGTATTAGAAGAAAGGGACACATTTCTAATTTTCAGACTTTGGTGAAAGAGTTTCTGACATCGATATAGGAGAGGAGGATATACATTCTAGCTTCAGTGATGAAAATGCATCTGATAACGAACCTTGTACGCATGCAAATAATCGGTGTACTTATCAAAATGGATTTACGGAGATGTACCCAGAAGACAAAGGCCCTAAATTGTACAATAATCAATGTTACATTTGCATCCTATTGCTTTATACCATTTTCATTAATACTGATGGCATGCTTATGTGTGTGTGTGTTTTTGGTGACTTTTTTTTTTTTTCAGTTTCCGGTTAGGCGACTTCATTTTTTATATTTTAAAAATAAAACACCAGACGAAAACAGGATGCTGTTTTAGCAAAGAAATATCCATACTTTCATTTAATTAGCCTGAATTTTCTGTATAGTGAGGTTCTGTATGACTAATTATTGATTATTTTGGGATTTCTAATTTTATTTTCAATTTTTTTTTGGTTTTTTTAGTTTTTAATTTTTTAAAAATATTGAAGATACTTTCCAGACATATAATGCATATTATACAGTAGACAAAAGGGTTTAGTAAAAGCGAAAAAAATATTCAATTCTGTATGTCATTTGGTACTCATTTTATTACTAATAATTTAAAAGCTGCATTCTGCTCTAAAATTGCTTGGCAATTTTCAGCAGCATTTTGCTATTCAAGCTGACACTAAAAGGGTTAATATAGTGTCATAATGCAGTGAGTTACTGGAAGAGCTAATCTGAAGATGGAACTGGTTCCATTTGTAATCAAACTGTCTCAATTATCAGTGGGGAATTGATAATTAGTGGACCAACGACAATGTCCACCATTCCCTCCAAATCTTACTTTGTTCAGTCTTCCTGAACAACATGTTATACACATTCATAGTATTTTTAGCTGTCACTTGTTAAAAAGCTGCTTACACAAGATGTCGCACCTCAGCTAATTTAAAAGTTTTGTGCACTTTATGCTGCTTTTGGAAATGCCAGTAAATTCTACTGTTAAGCTGAGAATATTATTTAATAAAAACGTAAGGTACCTATCACAAAACTTATTATATATAGACTAGGAATAATAATTGTTTTCTTGCGTATGTTTCACTACACTTGTATTACATGTTTCCAACATTACTTGCCGACTACAAGCAGTCATTGAACTGCACATTGCTATATAAAGAAATAATGATTAAATGATCAGTAAATTTTGTTCCTTAATCATTCATACTAGTATATTATTTAGGCAACATTGCAGTGTAATACAATATTTCTGTTCTCATTCAGCATTTAAGAGGAACTATTTTGTGATTGAGAGAACCAGTAAAACATTCAGCAACCAACTATAGACATTGTGACCTGTTGCTTTACTTTACTGATGAAGTAAGACTGGACGGAGAATAAAGTCATAGCCGATTGTTGATGTGCATTGGTGGATGCATGTGCCATCAGCAAGTTCTTTTGACAACCAAGCTGCAATTGTTACACCTGTGTGAGTGAACACATGCACTGTTGTCAAGTTATTTCACATTGAAAACCACATTGTTACACCTGAGTGAGTTTGCACATGCAACTGCTTTTGGAAGTTTCCTGCAATGTGACCAACAGCTATAAAAAGGAGAATGAGGCCTGAGAGAGTTCAGTTTCCAAGCGAAATTTGTAGCCAGTCTGCAGCAAACATTGAAAGGAAACTGTACGAAAGGATTGTTGTTAAAGCTTTGAATAAAGACATTTATTTGTGAACAGATCAGTTCAAGAAAACAAAATATTATTAAATTAAAAGAATTTAAGTCACTTTTTGTAACACAAACATGACTTAGTAATTACTTACTGGGACTGGTTTTGAGAACACTTGTTCCTATTTTTAACCCTTAATTCTGAATAAATCTTGCTTTGTTGGCATCAACAATGAGGGTGGAGGTGCATGACTTGTAGAGGCATCTGGTGCAGGATCTATGAACTTCCAAAGGTTGCTGTATAGCGGTAAATTAAAATTCATGATATGATTCTTTTTCCTCATCTCCCAGACATCTAATTCTGTGTGTTTTAACAGTTTTATATTAGGTGTGATTTCATATCCTGATGGGCAACTGCTGATTTTTCTGTTTGTTTGTGTCGCCCTCCATGGTGTAATGGTTACCATGCTAACTTCATATACCCAAGTTTGCGGGTTCAAACCCAACGGAGGACAATGGATTTTTTCGGGCGTAAAAATCCTTAGCATGGCTTCCTTTCGGAAGGGAAGTAAAGCCGTTGGTCCCGTGTCGTAGATTTATGGCACGTAAAAGAACCTCAAGCCTGAAAGAGAGGCCTCTGAGCAAAATTAAGCGGTCTTTCATGCCCAATTTAGAATGGGACACTGAGAACCACAGTAGTTAAAGAGCGACCATAAATAACACGCCATTTCCATTTTCTGTTTGTTTGTATTTTAGGTTTCTCATAAGCTCCTCTAATCTGGTTTCCAAACTTCTTTGTGTCCTTCTTATGTATATTAGACTACAGTCTGAGTATTTAATTTCATAAACTTCAGGTTTTTTGTTTGCTTGGATACGATCTTTTAATTTTTTGTATAGCAGTTTCTGAATGCTCTAGTTGTTTTTTGGAGCTAAGGTGATGTTATACAAGGGTGATTCAAATATAAATGGTAATTGTTGCATATCACGGAGGAAGCAGTTCAGGTCAGTGTGTTAGGGAGGGGAAACTACCTTTGTTAGGTTCTGGCGTCAGTACAGCCATGAGTGAGCAACAAGTCCCTTCGTCTGTTATATCAAGTTTTCAACCTTCGGAGATTTTAACTCATTTAAGGGCACAGTTTGGGGACACTACACTGTCGCAGAATCAAGTGTTTACTTGGGCCAAACAATTTAAGGGTGTCCAAGGTCATGCTCGACACCGAAGGTCAAGTCTCATAGATGTTCGACTGCAGAGGAGTTTTGCTGGTTGATTTTATTCATGATCGAAGTACAGGGCCAATTGTTAAGGTCCGTAAAAGCTGCCTACCAAAGCAAAAGACGTTGTATGCCCATCAGAGATGTCATCCTTCTCCAAGACAATTTGACAATGGACACAATGGCGGACATGCACTGGGAAACCCTTCAACACCCTCCATATAGTTCACACAATTTTTTGTTTGCAACTATGAAAGAATCGTTTGGAGGGAAACATTTCGAAAACGAGGATGTTGAGGATCATGTGTGCGATTGGTTGGCGACATGCCCTCAAACTTTTTTTGAAGAAGGAATGTTCAAGCTACAAAAATGTGTAGAGTGTGAAGGAGGCTATGTTGAGAAATGCTGATGAAGTATATATTTAATCAACAAATATTTTTAACAAAATTACCGTTTATATTTGAATCACCCTTGAATTTGTTGAAGATCTTCTGAAATTTGTTGCGCGCCCAAGGATGATAGGTGAATCTTCTGAACTGAGGTTGGTCACCGTGGTTCTGTGGTTCATTTTTTTGTTTTTGTGTATTCTCTTGTTTATTGCACTTTCGTGGTAGCTATTTGAAGTATCTGTTGGTAGTCCCTATACTCCATGGGAATGTATGTTAAACTATTCAGCACTGCATATTTGTGTGTTGTGGGATTTTAGCTATTCATACTTTCTGTATTTGTGGGTTTTCTATTTATTCCAAATGTTAAGTTACGTTTTTCTGTTCTGATTATTTTGATGTCAAGGCATCCTTCCTGTTCAGTTCTCTATGGTTCTTCTCAGTTCATAGTTCTCCAGAACTATTGCAATGATGTCATCTACATAAGTACACCATTTTTGTGTATATGTATCAGTAATGTGTGACTCAACAATAAGTTGGCTAGAAATGGTGACAGATATTCCCCATCATCACCATAGGATGATAGGTCAATGTTCTATACTGCTAGTTTGTGTTTCAGACAGTATAAAATTTCCTTGGGTTTTTCCTTTCCTTTTATTGTGTTCGTTATTTCTCTGCTGTTGCTCGTTTACACAGTCCTCTTTGCTCAATGGAGGGACATTATATAAGTAGTGGAAGTAATAAAAATCTAATGTGTTCCATTCACATAACTTTCTCTACATTTCTGCAACAACTTATTGTTAAAAAGCTTTTGTTTCTATTTAGTTCATGCTAATCGAGAAAAAATTAGCAGCAATAATAGTCTTATTACTTGCTTCCTTGTAAGTAGAAGCGAAATAAGGGAGAAGCATAGGTTAAAGTGATAGTCAAATGCTGGTTGCTATGTGACTGAAATTCATTTGTTTGTATGGATAGGAGTTGACAAATTCCTGTATGAGGAAAGTATAAGTTTTTCAAAGCTGAAATTAAAAACAAGAAATATCTTAAAAACCATCAACTCTGTGACAAAAATGTATAGAACATAAATTGTGTTTTAATTTGCTCTACATTTTCTGTGTAGTAAGTTTTTGTCCTTCTGCTATGGTTTAGCAGTTATGCAAAATTCCATAAAATTCATTCAGAATAAAGCAGTCTTCAGAGGCTATTCCCAGAAAATTCAACATATACATTTTATTTGTCAGTTAAATATCTTTAATGTATGATAATTTAATCAAAATTGTTAGAGCCATTTTAAAGAAAACAAAAAAAAAAAAAATTGAAAAACATTTCCATGTTAATGGTAGTTTGGGGTGGGGGGGATTTTTCTCAAAATCGTGTCGCATCCCTGGAAGATACTAAACTTAAATACCATCTTTATCAACTTTTCATTTTTAAGTTATCGTGTTCACACACATGGACCTTGTTCTGAAAATGCTTTTTGGTTATAGGGGACCCTAAAACATATATTTGTGGTGAAATCTCGGTATCAAATTTTTGGCTACAATACAATACCTTCTCTATACACTATGTATAGAGAAAGTAAAACTACAGTGTACACAAATGCCACCAGGTGCTGCGTACCGTCAGGCAGGCAACCTTAGCATCAGAAAATTACTGAAACACTCAATGATACAGCATATAGAGTTGGTACTGGGAAGACAGTATATCTATAGAGACGTGGGGAAACACTGAAGTATCCAATCAACACTGTGGGAATACAATACCTTCTCTATACACTATATACATAGTACGTGTAGAGAAAGTAAAAATATACTTTATACATGCAATAAGTAATGTTATTATTTGTTTGTTTTAAAAGATATGAGCAGGAAAACAATAATAGATGAAATATATTTGAATTTCACTGCTAATTTGCATCACTGTCCTCATAAGCTTGGATAGCTATGAAAAATAGAAGACCAATATGCTATCTGGCAGCAAATAAATAACTACAGTTTTATTTCTTTTTTTTAAGCAATATGAGCAAGAAGCTGAGGTAAAGCTATATGGGCATTCACACACAATGGTCTTAAGAAGTAGTTTAAGTGACTTCCACTAGCGATCCATATTTGAAAATGTTGAAGACATTAAGTTGGTCAGATTGCTGAAGTTTTGACTTCTTCTTGGTATCATTGGGGTTTTAGCTTCACAGATCCCTTGACTACACTTTGCGCCTTAGGGCCCTAACAGACCAGTAAGTAACTATAAAGCAGCTCTAATGACAGAATAACAAAAGTACCCACATATTGAAGTAAAGCCAAGTGGTGAAACATATAGTAATAATGAAAATGATACTTAACACATAAAATATATTTGAATTTCACTTTTATCTTGTGTCATTGACTCCATAACCTGGTGCAGTCCCTTAACATTGAATGGGGAAGAAAAATAGAGTGCTAGTGCTTCTGTTTAGTTACAAATAACCATGCGCTAGTGCCATCTAGTGGCTATTAACCAGTTGCAGTTTCTGCTCATTTCTCCAGCGCTTTTTCAGTTTCTAAAGTTGGTATGGATTAGCAAAGTTACCCTTATTGAGATTAAATAATGTGAAGCAAGCACTATAAAATGGAAATCAAAAGGCAAAGATCAAGAACATTTTCCAAACCAACCATTTACCTCACACATATTTACCCTGTCATTTTGGTGGAATATATAAGTTCCTCTTTGTACTGGAGAAGCTTTACTATCATATAGTTATTCAATAGCAAGAGAGTGAGATGAAAATTACATTACAGTTATTATGCTGGCTGCATTCACAGCATCTCTGAAGATGAGGATGCTGGGTACAGGGGACCAGGATGGAGCCTGAAAACAAAGTTATTGTAATCAAATTAAATAGCATCACATTTCATTAATAGCTTGAACAACATCTCTGTAACAAATTAGTTAAGAAAACCTTATTCTTCTATCTACTTTGTCCTAATCAAGAAGTACATTAACAGAAATTGCCTTATTACTTGCTTCCTTGAAAGTAGAAGGGAATACACTTGGATAACGTGATTGAAATTTCTTTCTTTGCATGGCACAGGAGTTGACACAATCCTGTATATCAGAAAAGTTTTAAGTATTTTAAAATTGAAACCAATAATATGGAATATCTCAGAAATAGTCCACTCCATGAAAAAAAATCTAATGTGTTCCATTCACATGACTTTCTCTACATCTCTGCAACAAATTATTGTTAAAACGCTTATGCTTACATTTATTTCATTACTTACTATTTGCTTCCTTGTAAGTAGAAGTGAAATAAGGGAGTGGCATAGGTTAAAGTGATAGTCAAAAGCTGGTTGCTATGTGACTGAAGTTCCTTTGTTTGTATAGATAGCAGTTGACAAATTCATGTATGAGAAAAGTATAAGTGTTTTAAAGCTGAAACAAAAAACAAAGAATATTTCAAAAACAATCAACTCCATGAAAAAAATGTATATAACATAAATTGTATATTAAAACGGGTTCTACATTTTTTTAGTGTTAATTTTTTGTCCATCTTTTACAGTTTAGTAGTTATGTAAAATTCATCCAGAATAAAGAGGTCTTCAGAGTCTATTCCCAGAAAATTCAAAATATACATTTTATTTGGGGCGCAAATAGCTTTAATATACAGGATTTTAATCAAAATAGTTACAGCCATTTTTAAGTAAATCAAAATTTTCGAAAAATTTCCCATGTAAAGAGTAGTTTGTGGTGGGGGGATTTTCCTGAAAATCTTCGTGTCGCATCTTTGGAAGATACTATACCTAAATAATTAAGTTTGGTATTTATGGTCTTTTTGTTTTTGAGCTACACTGTCCACACACACAGAACTTTTTCCAAAAATGCTTTTTCTGGATTCAGGGGGGCCCAAAACATGTATTTCCGGTCAAATCTCGGTATCAAAATTTTTGGGTGCATTACAATACCCTCTCTATACACTATGTACGCAATATGTGTAGAAAAAGTAAAAATGTATATGACATAATCTATGTGTTTTAACAAGATTTACAATTTTAGTTTTTATCCATATCTTACAGTTTACCAGCAGAATGATGTCTTCCAGAAAATTCAGAAAATTCAACATAAACATTTCATTTGTCATGTAAATATCTTAAAACTGTAACTCTAGGATTAATTTCTTCTCTCTCTCTCACACACACGCACACATACCTGCACCCACCGACCCATCCACACCCACCTCCACCCCCACACACCTCACACCCACCCACCTCCACCCACACCCACCCACCTCCACCCACACCCACCTCCACCCACACCCACCCACCTCCACCCACACCCACCTCCACCCACACCCACCTCCACCCACACCCACCCGCCTCCACCCACACCCACCCACCTCCACCCACACCCACCTCCACCCACACCCACCCACCTCCACCCACACCCACCCACACACACCCACACCCACCCACACACACCTCCACACACACACACCCACCTCCACCCACACCCACCCACCTCCACCCACCTCCACCCACACCCACCCACCTCCACCCACACCCACCCCCACCCACCTCCACCCACACCCACCTCCACCCCCACACGCCTCACACACACCCACTTCCACCCCTGCATACCCACACACACCACCACTCCCACCCCCACCTCACACTCATCTCCATCCCCACATACCCACACACCTCCACCCCCACACACACACCTCACACCCACCCACATCCCCCTCCACCCCCACATACCACACACACCGCCACTCCCACACTCACCTCCACCCCCACATTCCCACACACCCCCACATTCCCACACACCGCCACTCCCACACTCACCTCCACCCCCACATACCACACACACTGCCACTCCCACACTCACCTCCACCCCCACATACCCACACACCTCCACCCCCACACACACACCTCACACCCACCCACATCCCCCTCCACCCCCACATACCACACACACCGCCGCTCCCACACTCACCTCCACCCCCACATACCACACACACCGCCACTCCCACACTCACCTCCACCCCCACATACCACACACACCGCCACTCCCACACTCACCTCCACCCCCACATTCCCACACACCGCCACTCCCACACTCACCTCCACCCCCACATACCCACACACCTCCACCCCCACACACACACCTCACACCCACCCACATCCCCCTCCACCCCCACATACCACACACACCGCCACTCCCACACTCACCTCCACCCCCACATACCCACACACCTCCACTCCCACACTCACCTCCACCCCCACATACCCACACACCTCCACTCCCACACTCACCTCCACCCCCACATACCCACACACCTCCACCCCCACACACACACCTCACACCCACCCACATCCCCCTCCACCCCCACATACCACACACACCGCCACTCCCACACTCACCTCCACCCCCACATTCCCACACACCGCCACTCCCACACTCACCTCCACCCCCACATACCCACACACCTCCACCCCCACACACACACCTCACACCCACCCACATCCCCCTCCACCCCCACATACCACACACACCGCCACTCCCACACTCACCTCCACCCCCACACACACACCTCACACCCACCCACATCCCCCTCCACCCCCACATACCACACACACCGCCACTCCCACACTCACCTCCACCCCCACATTCCCACACACCGCCACTCCCACACTCACCTCCACCCCCACATACCACACACCGCCACTCCCACACTCACCTCCACCCCCACATTCCCACACACCGCCACTCCCACACTCACCTCCACCCCCACATACCACACACCGCCACTCCCACACTCACCTCCACCCCCACATACCACACACCGCCACTCCCACACTCACCTCCACCCCCACATTCCCACACACCGCCACTCCCACACTCACCTCCACCCCCACATTCCCACACACCGCCACTCCCACACTCACCTCCACCCCCACATTCCCACACACCGCCACTCCCACACTCACCTCCACCCCCACATTCCCACACACCGCCACTCCCACACTCACCTCCACCCCCACATACCACACACCGCCACTCCCACACTCACCTCCACCCCCACATTCCCACACACCGCCACTCCCACACTCGCCTCCACCCCCACATTCCCACACACCGCCACTCCCACACTCACCTCCACCCCCACATACCACACACCTCCACTCCCACACTCACCTCCACCCCCACATTCCCACACACCGCCACTCCCACACTCACCTCCACCCCCACATACCACACACCGCCACTCCCACACTCACCTCCACCCCCACATTCCCACACACCGCCACTCCCACAATCACCTCCACCCCCACATTCCCACACACCGCCACTCCCACACTCACCTCCACCCCCACATTCCCACACACCGCCACTCCCACACTCACCTCCACCCCCACATTCCCACCCACCTCCACCCCCACACACACACCTCACACCCACCCACATCCCCCTCCACCCCCACATACCACACACCGCCACTCCCACACTCACCTCCACCCCCACATTCCCACACACCGCCACTCCCACACTCACCTCCACCCCCACATACCACACACCGCCACTCCCACACTCACCTCCACCCCCACATACCACACACCGCCACTCGCACACTCACCTCCACCCCCACATTCCCACACACCGCCACTCCCACACTCACCTCCACCCCCACATTCCCACACACCGCCACTCCCACACTCACCTCCACCCCCACATACCACACACACCGCCACTCCCACACTCACCTCCACCCCCACATTCCCACACACCGCCACTCCCACACTCACCTCCACCCCCACATTCCCACACACCGCCACTCCCACACTCACCTCCACCCCCACATACCACACACACCGCCACTCCCACACTCACCTCCACCCCCACATTCCCACACACCGCCACTCCCACACCCACTTCAACCCCACATACCCACACACACCACCACTACCACCCCCACATACCCACACACACCTCCACTCCCACCCCACATACCCACATACACCTTCACCCCCATATAACCACACACACCTCCACTACCACCCCCACACACCCATCCACACCCACATCCACCCCCACACACCCACATCCACCCCCACATACCCACACACCTCACCCCTTCACCTCCACACACCCAACCACACCCACATTCCCACACACACCTCCACTCCCACACCCACCCACACCTGCAATCAAACCCCCACACACATCTCACACTCACCCCCACACACACACCTCACACCCACCCCCACACACACACCTCACACCCACCCCCACACACACACCTCACACCCACCCACACACACCTGCATTCCACCCCCACACACACCTGCATTTCACCCCCACACACCTGCACTCCCACCCTCACACACACCTCCACCCCCAACCCCACACACAACTCAACCCACACACACCCACATACACCTCACACCCACCCCACCCCCACACACATACACCTCCACCCTACACACCCTCATACACCTCCACCCCACATACATCTCACACCTACCCCCACACACACCCACATAGACCTCCACCCCACACCCACACACCTCCACACCCACCTCACACCAACCCACATACATCTCCACCCACATACACCTCCACCCCACACACACCTCACACCCACCCCCACACACACCCACACCTCACACCCACCCACACACCCCCACACCCACACCTCACACCTACCCCCACACCCACACCTCACACCCACCCACACACACCCCCACACCCACACCTCACACCTACCCCCACACACACAACTCACACCCACCCCCCCACACACCTCACACCAACCCCCACACACACCTCACACCCACCCCCACACACACATCACACCCACCCCCACCTCACATACACATACACCTCACACCCACCCTCACACACAGCTCACACTCATCCCCACACACAGCTCACACTCACCCCCCTCACACACCCACACACACCTCACACCCACCCCCATACACCCCCACACCCACACCCACCCCCACACACACCTCACACCCACCCACATACACCCCCACACCCACACCTCACACCCACCCACATACACCCCCACACCCACACCCACCCCCACACACACCTCACACCCACCCACACCCACCCCACACACACCTCACACCCACCCACATACACCCCCACACCCACACCTCACACCCACCCACATACACCCCCACACCCACACCTCACACCCACCCACATACACCCCCACACACACACCTCACACCCACCCACATACACTCCCACACCCACACCTCACACCCACCCACACCCACCCCCACACACACACCTCACACCCACCCACATACACCCCCACACCCACACCTCACACCCACCCACATACACCCCCACACCCACCCCCACACACCTCACACCCACCCACACCCACCCCCACACCTCACACCCACCCACATACACCCCCACACCTCACACCCACACCTCACACCCACCCACACCCACACCCACACCTCACACCCACCCACATACACCCCCACACCCACACCCACCCCCACAACCACACCTCACACCCACCCACACCCACCCCCACACACCTCACACCCACCCACATACACCCCCACACCCACACCCACCCCCACACACACCCACACCTCACACCCACCCACATACACCCCCACCCCCACACCTACCCCCACACACACACCTCACACCCACCCCCACCTCACACACACACACACCTCACACCCACACCTCACACACACACCTCACACCTACCCCCACACACACCTCACACCCACCCCCACCTCACACACACCTACCCCCACACACACCTCACACCCACCCCCACCTCACACACACACACCTACCCCCACACACACCTCACACCCCCACCTCACACACACACACCTCACACACACACCTCACACACACACCTCACACCTACCCCCACACACACCTCACACCCACCCCCACCTCACACACACACCTACCCCCACACACACCTCACACACACACCTCACACCTACCCCCACACACACCTCACACCTACCCACACCTCACACACCCACACCTCACACCCACACCTCACACACACACCTCACACCCACCCCCACACACACCTCACACCCACCCCCACCTCACACACACACACACCTACCCCCACACACACCTCACACACACACCTCACACACACACCTCACACCCACCCACATACACCCCTCACACACACACCTCACACCCCCACCTCACACACACACACCTCACACACACACCTCACACCTACCCCCACACACACCTCACACCCACCCCCACCTCACACACACACACACCTACCCCCACACACACCTCACACCTACCCCCACACACACCTCACACCTACCCACACCTCACACACCCACACCTCACACCTCACACCTCACACCCACCCCCACACACACCTCACACCTACCCCCACACACACCTCACACCTACCCACACCTCACACCCACCCCCACACACACCTCACACCCACCCCCACCTCACACACACACACCTACCCCCACACACACCTCACACACACACCTCACACCCACCCACATACACCCCTCACACACATACCTCACACCCCCACCTCACACACACACCTCACACACACACCTCACACCCCCACCTCACACACACACCTCACACACACACCTCACACCTACCCCCACACACACCTCACACACACACCTCACACACACACCTCACACCCACCCCCACACACACCTCACACACACCTCACACCTACCCCCACACACACCTCACACACACACCTCACACACACACCTCACACCTACCCCCACACACACCTCACACCCACCCCCACACACACACCTCACACCCACCCCCACCTCACACACATACACCTCACACCCACCCCCACCTCACATACACATACACCTCACACTCATCCCCACACACAGCTCACACTCACCCCCCTCACACACACACACACCTCACACTCACCCCCCTCACACACACACACAATTCACACCCACCCCCACACACACACCTCACACCCACCCCCACACACACACCTCACACCCACCCCCACAGACACCTCCACCCCACACACACCCCATATCCACCCCCACAGACACCCACATACACCTCCACCCCACACACACCCCATATCCACCCCCACAGACACCCACATGCACCTCCACCCCACACACCCTCCCACACACACCCCATATCCACCCCCACAGACACCCACATACACCTCCACCCCACACACACACCCCATATCCACCCCCACAGACACCCACATACACCTCCACCCCACACACACCCCATATCCACCCCCACAGACACCCATATACACCTCCACCCCACACACACACACAGACTTTTCTTTTCTTTCTGCTTAATGTCCTTTAACTGGTTGGTAATATTGGACTTGATGAAATGATCTTGGTGTCCATGGAGCTTTAATTTAGCAGGATGAGGGAAACCCCCCAGTTAACTCACACTCATGACCTCTTGAATGAGAGATAGGTGAGCATTATGAAAACTAAATATTGAGGGTAGTGTGTTGGCCTTACATTCAAGAGGCTGTGAGACCAAATCTTGTTGAGTGTCAGTTACCCACATTATGGTTTCTTGTCAACTAACTTTAAGCTCCACACTCTGAGATCTCTCATTTTATTTATCGTCCAATATGACCAACCAGGTTAAATGACATTAAGCTGCAAAAATAAATAAACATTCAGATTAAGTATAATACTGATAGTAACAAAAACTCAACATAGATGTATATGATATAAATTGTGTGTTTTAACAGATCTACAATTTCTAAGTTTTTGTCTTTCTCTTACAGTTTACCAGTAATGCAAAATTGAGAAAAATTCATCCAGAATAAAGAGATCTTTAGAGGCTGTTCTCAGAAAATTCAGCATATACATTTTATTTCTGGTGTGAATAACTTTAACATAAAGTATTTTAATGAAAATCATTAGAAGTTTTAGAAATACTTAATATTTTTATAATTAAATAAAAAGTAATTTATATCCCCCGAATTAAATTTGTTTATTAAAAAAGTATACAGAAGTTAAAGGCATAAAAATTAATAAATTTCCTATAAAACAAATATCCTGAAAATTCTTTACATTATGAATTACTATTCCCGCACACATAAACTTTGAGCTATGCTGTCCACAGACACACATGGACCTTTTTCTAAAAATACTTTATTGGGATTCAGGGGGTCTGAAAACATACATTTCCAGTGAAATCTCAGTATTGAATTTTTAGGTGCATTACAATACCTTCTCTATATATGTAGATAGTACATGTAGAGAAAGTGAAAAATATATATTAATGATCATGTCAGAGCTGCCATATACATATTGTATAATGACAGCAACTCTCAACTCACCATTACAGCAAATGTCTCTTGTCAGTGATACCAACTGCTTTCCTAAAGTCTGCCACTCAGAAGAGAAAGGTATCTCCTTCATTCTCTGTTAACATAAATATGACATTAGCAACTGGAATTATTTATATTTACACAAAATTGTGTGTGCCAACCATCAGAAGCTAATGTTGATATCTGATAACTTAAGATTATTTACACACATCTCGGCCATTCTGTAAAATTAAAAGTCGCTACAATTATCTCTTACAGAACCACTCTTAACAAGTGTGCTACTATCTGCGTGTTCCATTCACATCACTTTCTCTACCTGTTCTGCAAACAAGTAACCTTACATAACAGTTTTCTTCTACCTACTTCATCATAAACATTAACAGAAATTGTCTTATTACTTGCTTCCTTGTAAGTGGAAGGGAATACACTAGGATAAAGTGATAGTCAAATGTTTTAAAAACAGGTTGCTAAATTGATACAATTGAAATTAATTTCTCTTTGCATGGCCAAACAGAGGTATGAAAAGAATGACTACTCATTTTCTCTCATAGGAGAAAAGTTAAGTATTTTAAAATTGAACCAAATAACAAAAATACCTGAGAAATGGTTAACTCTACAAAAAAAAAATATATATGACATATAAAGTGTGTTTTGTAAGGTATCTCCATTTTTTTAAAAAGTAAGTTTTTTTCTATCCCTTACGGTTTGCCAGTTATACAGAAGTTGCCCAGAATGAAGAGGTCTTCAGAGTCTATACCCAGAAATTCACAATATAAATTTAATTTCTCATGAAAGAATCTTAAACATATGGTTTTTAATAAAAATTGTTACAGCAAATTTTGAGAAAATAAACATTTAAAAAAACCTAATGTGTTACACTCACATGTCTTTCTCTAGCTACTCTACAAACTTCCTACAAAAGATTATTCTTCTTTCTACACAATGCTAATTAAGATAAACATTAGCAGAATGTTCTTATTACTTGGTTCCTTATAAGTAGAAGGCAACTAAAGGAATGTGCTATGTTAAAGTGATAGTCAAATGTTTTAAAAGCTGTTGTTATGCGATTGTTATTGCAAATCGCTTCTTTGCATGGTCAAGAGTAGAACAAAAGAAAAATGGGCACTTCCTATCTGAGAAAGGTTTAAGTATTTTACAATTGAAATCAATAACAAGGAATATTTCGAAAATGGTTACCTCCACAACAAAATGGTAAAGGACATAAATTGTGTGTTTTGACGTGATCTACATTTTTTATGCAGTGAGCTTGTGACTATCTCTTACAGTTTAGCAGATAAGCAAAATTCATCCAGACGAAGAGGTCTTCAGAGGCTATTCTCAGAAAATACGAGATATACATTTTATTTCGGATATAAATATCTTTAATATACAGGATTTTAATCAAAATCGTTTGAGCCATTTTTAAGAGAAACAAAATTTTCGAATTTTTTTCCATGTAGGTTAGTTTGTGGGGGGGGGGAGGGGATTTTGTTTTAAAATCTTTGTGTCGCATCCTTAGAAGATACTAAACCTAAATGCCAAGTTTGGTATTTAACGGTCTTTTCGTTTTGGGGCTATGCTGTCCACAAACAGACAGACAGACAGACACACACACATACATAGACCTTTTTTCAAAAATGCTTTTTTCTGAATCAGCGGACCTCAAAACATATTTCCGGTGAAATCTTGACATCAAATTTTTGGGTTCATTACAATACCTCTCTATCCCTATGTACATTGTACATATGGGGCTAGAGAAAGTAAAAATGCTCCATGTAGCACATAATTGCAGTGAGGGGGGGGTGTAATTCCTTTAAAATTCTCGGACACATCCTTGGAAATGTTGAGTTTGGTATTTAACCATTTCTCTCTACCTCTCTCTGAATCTGCTATGTAATAAAAACAATGGGAAAAGGAGTCTTGGCATTCAGCAACTTTATATACTTGATGCTAATCGAGAAAAATTGTTAGAAATAGTCTTATTACTTGTTTCCTTGTAGGTAGAAGGGAAATAAGGGAGTAGCATAGGTTAAAGTAATAGTCACTATGTGAAACAATTGAATTTGAATTCCTTTTCTTGCCAGGAGTAAACAAACGAGAAATGAGAAGATGTTTTCCCATTTGAGAAAATTGAAACCAATAATCTGAAATATTTGAAAACGGTTAACTCTACAAAGAAAATCTATTGACCAAATTGTGTGTTTTAATTCCTTTATTTGAGTAGTAAGTTTTTGTCTATCTCTTGTCATTCTATAAAATTCATCCAGAATGAAGAGGACTTTGGAAACTATTACAAGCTAAACATATTGTTTCACAAAAATATCTTAAACATAAAAGTATTCTAATCAAAAGTATTAGAGTCATTTTTGAAAAAATCAAATTTTTCGAAGAATGTTGCACGTAAAGGGTAGTCTTTTAAATCTTTGTGTTGCATCCTTGAAGATACTGAACTTATATCAAGTTTAGTTTTCGTTTCTGAACAGACACATGGACATTTTTCTGAAAATACTTTTTTGGAAACAAGGTACCCTAAAACGTCTATTTCTGGTGAAATCTGGGTATTGAATTTTTGGGTGGAATGCAATACCTTCTCTATACTCTATGTAGAGAAATTAACAAATATTTGCTTACAATGCTGTGAATTTTCAGGATCATATCGATTGCACTGGTGTGTTAGAATTTTGTCTCTAGTTCTTTGATATGCCAGTAAATGTGTTTGACATTGTGAACACTTGCCAGTGCCATTCAGACATCGTCTGCGGTGTATTGCAATTTTAGGGTCTACTTCCAAATACAGACTCCAGCTGAAAATCTACTAATGTGTATACCCAAAACTGAAATTGCACAATAATATTGAGCACTCAGGAGATTACTGCTCATATTTATTAACAATTGATATGCTTAAAAGAATCTGATGTGTTCCATTCACATGACTTTCTCCGCATCTCTACAACAAATTATTGTTAAAAAGCTTATTCTATTTACTTCATATTAATCGAGAACAAATTAACAGATATTGTCTTATTTCTTGCTTCACTGTAAGTAGAAGTGAAATAAGGGAGTATCATAGGTTAAAGTGATAATCAAAAGCTGGTTGCTATGTGACTGAAGTTCCTTTGTTTGTATGGACAGGAGTTGACAAATTCCTGTATGAGACCAAAGGAATTGACAATGGAAGCACATGGCTTCTGAAACATGTTTTCCGAAATAAAAAAGTAAGTGATGTAGTGTTACAAAATCGACTCAACTAAATTTTAATTGTTAAAACACATCACTGTCTCAAAGTGCACCATATTTCAGGATAATATGTATACATGTATATGCCTTGACAAGTTCTATGTTCAGTGGCTTCCTGACCTAAATGAACCTACAGAATGAATCTAATCCATTCATGAAGATTGTCACATTTAGAATTCAACATTATGTAGTTCACATATGTTCCTAAGTAAACGTTAATACATTTCAATTTACTACTTTTAAAGGATTGCAGAAACGATGTGATAGTTTTTCCTGAAAGGAATGCATTTTTAATAACTTTAAACCATTGGAGCAGGGAAAGGACAATTTAAACGCAATTTTTAAATTTATTTATAAATTATTATTTAAATATGTTGGTTACACCACTTGCCATTTCTTCAAAAAATTCTTCTGGAGTGGTACTTTGGTTATTGTCATTAGAGCCACTTTTTAGTTACTTAATCGCCTGTTAATGACCTTCAGAGCCCTAAGTCGCAAAGCGTAACCCATGGACCTGTGGAGCTAAAACCCCAATGATTAGAAGAAGAAATCAAAACCTTGGTAATCTAGTGCATTTTACATCTGAAGTTAATGTTTTCAACACTTTCAATTATGGATCACCAGTGGAAGTTTTACCATAGAATTAAAGAGATTATATTTCAGAAAAAATACTTGTGTTATAAAATGCACAATGTTGACGGAAGAATTCTTTCTGAATTTCGGATTATTTTACTCTTACACAAGTGCAGACGTTACCAAGAAGTACGGAAGGGTAGTGTCAGAGCTTACTAAACTAAAATCATTTATAAGACCATTATCTAACAGGCTTGTCTGCTTCGTCACTGCACTTGTTTGCTTTAAATGACGTGTAACAAGCAACACTTACAGTGAGGAAATGAAATGAATGCATTTGTGATTGCACAAATTCCAGTAATTCTTAAGTTTCACATTTATATGTAACAAAAACATTGTACAGATCATTCTACTCATTATTTAAGTGCGACGGAATTGAAGTGACATCATAATTCTTAATTCAAAATCTTCTCGGGCTTCTAGCCAGGTAAAAACTTGGCTTGACACCAACGTACTTCTTCGAAACGTTGGTGTCAAGCCAAGTTTTTACCTGGCTAGAAGCCCGAGAAGATTTTGAATTAACACATCGCCAGGAAAGCTTTAGTTCTTATCATAATTCTTGTAGATAAATGGTCGCTACTCGATTAATAATGGGAGTTTTCATTATCTCAAGCACAAAACAATAAAAATTAGACTAAAATAAATAAACAAACAAACACAATATAATAAATAATATTTAAACACAGGAACGGAATATTGTTCCTCTATCACCGCAAAGAATACACAAAACAGAAATTCACATCGAGAAACAGATCCATATATGTTATGGTAATTCAGCATGGCAGGGGTTCGAGGTTATATAGCATGGCCAATACAAGATGCAGAATCTCCTAACAATATTAATCTCGCTATTATAACATTCTTTTGTCAGTTACAAAGTCAAGGTTTTAATTCAGAAGGATACATAGCCGAGGCGTGGTTTTTACAAGTAGAGGAGTAGAGAACAGAGAATAACTGAAGGAACTGTGAAGTAAAAACTTTAATGATCCAAAGAAGAAGTCAAAACTTTGCCCATCTAGCGGATTTCAAATTTGTACATGTTAACATTTTCAACACCTTCAAATCCAGATCGCCTGTGGAAGTTATACCATGGAATGGATTATCATTTAGTATTCAACATTATTTAGTGCACACATCGTCACCGTAATTCATAAAGCTCATAACTCCACTTTTTTATCATTTTGACCAAATATTGGATCTCTCTGAGCATTGAGTATTAAGTTGCCATCTGTTGTTCAAACTAGCATAAGTCGTATCTCCACTGAAGATATTCTTATTTAGCAATACTCGCGACTCCATGTATGCTTATTTTATACATAAAAACTTGTAACTCTGTGTACTCTCATGCCTTAATAGCTAATTTGTTTAGCTTAGTGTTTTAGTTGCAAGCTTCTCACATTGTTTTTCATTTGTTTATTTTATAATTCTCTTCAGTGACAATTTATGATGTATTATATTGCTGGCGCAAAACTTGTGGAATTGTGACCCTGACCACCAACCCAGCTACCGAGGCTAGCTTATCGGAGTTTGTGATATGATACTTTGCTTTCTTAAAGTCACAGCAGGCACATTTTGTACGTCTGTATCCGCATATGTTTGTATTCAAAGTGGGCAGTAAATAGTGTTCATTTTATTTTTTTTAACCATGGCTTCTACGTTTTCAAAGTTAAGTGGCAAGGTATTACTTAGAGCAGAGAAATAATTGCAAATGTCCTTGACTTGATGAAACAAGAGGAAGAAAATGTAGTTCCCCGAGTTCTTCAAAAGCTGGTAGCAAGTGAATGAAAGAGTAGCCAGGGCAACTGAGTTCCGCTTCCAGGGTTCTCAAAGAAAAATAAAACTTAATATATCACTTTTAAATTAAAAGATGTGGAATAGTTGTGTCACCAGCGAATTGCAGAAATCGGTATGTCGGCATGTTAAGAACAGTGAAAATCCTTAGAAGGAATTATAGAAAATCAAAAAGAATTATTGTAATCCAGGATAATGGTGCAGAAAGTAGTGATAGCGTTGAAGATGACAATGATGTGAGTGAAGACGAAGGAAGAATTGGAGGCAGTCCATTGACATTGTTTATATAGTAGACCATTTGCATAGATATGAATATAAGACATGTTTATCAGTGCAGGTGACAGATATTTGACATTGACTGGTGAACTGCTTCTCTGAAAGTACAACTCGCTTCCTAGCTATCATTAACAATTTCACATGTCCAGATCAGTTGTGCCAGTTATAGCTGTGCTTCATCTGATGTGGTGTGTGATTATTTAGCTCAATTAGTTGTACAAGTAAGTCTCTGATGATAGAGCAAGACTTGTTTATAGCAAGTCATTTCTTTGCAGCCACGCGTTGGACCAAGGAAATGAACTCCCAGACCAGGCAACAGATACAATAACGAATGCTGATGATGCTAGGAATTGAACAGAACAAAGAAAAAGGTTGGCAGCAGGAAATTGAAATAATAATAGTGCATGAGCATGAACATGATGAGGTCTTAGGACAATTATTTTGACAGAAGAGGGATTTTTCCCCACAGCAAGCAATGGCAGCCATTATAGCAGGAAAATATGTTGAAGCAACTCTAGATTTTCACAAGAAAATGGAAAACAGGAAGCTTCCTCAGAGAAAACATGAAAATTAAAGTTCGAAGGCTTTCACGGCCGGTGTTAGAATCACTTATAGAAAACAAAACCGGGCTTGTAGGCCGTGGTCCACTGGGCTTCTCCCTTCGTTCAGTAGTCGCTACTGAGAGACCACGGAGATGTACACGCCACTGATGATGCCTGCCGCAGACGCAGGCGAAACGTCTGGGGAACGAAGGGAGAAGCCCAGTGGACCACGGCCTACAAGCCCGGTTTTGTTTTCTATAAAACATGAAAAACTTGAGGAAATTGAGAAAGTCTGTTTGACAGAGAAGATTCATATATGCATTATTTACTGACATGATTCAGGAAAATAATGTTCAAGAAACTCCAGAAAAAATCTGATGTGCTCCATTCACATGACTTTCTCTACATCTCTGTAACAAATTATTGTTAAAAAGCTTATGATTCTGTTTACTTCATGCTAATTGAGAAACAATTAGTAGAAATAGTCATATTACTTGCTTCCTTGTAAGTAGAAGTAAATTAAGGGAGTAGCATAGTCAAAGTGACAGTCAAAAGCTGGTTGCTATGTGACTGAAGTTCCTTTGTTTGTATGAGAAAAATAGAAGTTTTTCAAAGCTGAAACCAAAAACAAGGAATATCTCCAAAAGAATCCACTCTACGAAAAAAATGTATATAACATAAATTGTGTGTTTTAATGTGCTCTACATTTTCTGTGCAGTAAGTTTTTGTCCATCTCTTACGGTTTAGCAGTTATGCAAAAATCTGTTAAATTCATCCAGAATAAAGCAGTCTTCAGAGGCTATTCCTAGAAATTCAAGATATACATTTTATTTGTCAAGTAAATACCTTAAATATACGAGATTTTAATCAAAATGGTTTGAGCCATTTTTATGAAAATCAAAATTTTCGAAATTTTTTCCATGTAAAGGGTAGTTTGGGGTGGCGGAGATTTTCTTCAAAATCTTTGTATCGCATCCTTGAAAGATACCAAAGTTAAATACTAAGTTTGGTATTTGATGGTATTTACGTTTCTCAGTTATCGTGTTCACAGAACACACACACACACAGACCTTTTTCCGAAAATACTTTTTTTAGATAAAGGAGACCCTAAAACATATATTTCTGGTGAAATCTTGGTATTGAATTTTTGGGTACAATGCAATACTTTCTCTACACACTATGTGCATAGTATGTATAGAAAAAGTAAAACAGCATCAAATGAATAGTTCTACTTGAAAGATCAATCAAAATAAAAATATCTGGAAAATGGACAAGTCCTATAAAGGAAAATGAAGTGTGGGTGGACAAACGAGGTACAATGTGGGTAGAGAAGGCCGTAAAGCCCCATTGCAAATGTTCAGATTGCAATAATGTCATGAAGTGTTAACTGCTCACAGAAAATTATTTTAAAAAGCTATTTGGAACATGGAGTCGAAGGAGAGACCTGCTTATGTTGTCAATTTAATGGAAAACATGCCAAAGCAAAGGGAATGGAAAATGAGTTGTTAAGGAAACATTTTCCTATGCATTATTTTCTCAAATTTCAGTGAGTAAAGGTGTTCTTATGCAAAATTATGATTTTGCATACTTTTGGACCAGGAGAATGGTCAGCTCTGCAATGGAATAAGGAAGCTAAGTCATCAGAAGAACAAACTATAATAAAGAACAAACAAATAAAAGGGTTCTTTGGGAAAGATCAAAGAAAACAGTTCCTTTTAGAATTCTAAATGGAACCACATTGTACAGAAGTACTTGGAAATCCAAACAGCAGCTTATAAAGATGACTGCTACGTCCATCAGCAATTTGAAGAGAAAGTACTGAGTTTGTTTCATCCTAAGAGGGATGATATGGCATATTCGACTAGAAGCATTAATGAACAAAAGAAAGCTGAGACTAGAGAAGAAAAAGAACATGGCAAAGAAACAAATGCTCTGCTCAACTTGACAATTTTCTCTTGAAGAACAAAGATGCCTGTTGCTATTTATGGCATGAAGTTGAGATTGGAGTTACTTCACATGACATGACATTAATAATCAAATTCAATACTAAAAATAGTACAAGAGTATTATGCAAGTTTAGATATGATACTAAACATTAAAAAGAAGCTTGGATTAACTTTGAACTGAAGAAACCGCAACAAAATAGGAATAAATGGAGAAACTATCCCAGAAACAAATTATAGCAACTTTCTAGGAGTAGTAACTGACAAACAACTAAATTGGAAACCATACATAACACATATCATTAAAAATATAAATGTGTGTGTGTGTGTGTATATATGGGGAAATATTACAGAAATAGACACAAAAAAAAAAAGTATTCACATTACAAACTCCATGTGTTACACTCACAAGACTTTCTCTAGCTGCTCTACAAACAAACTTCTTACAAAAGATTATTCTTCTTTCTACAGAATGTTAATCGAGATAAACATTAGCAGAATGTTGTTTTTACTTAGTTCCTTATAAGTAAAAGGCAACTGAAAGAATGTGCCATGCTAAAATTATAGTCAAATGTTTTAAAAGCTGTCGTTATGCGATTGTCATTGCAAATCGTTTCTTTGCTTGGCCAGGAGTAGAACAAAAGAAAAATGGACACTTCCATCTGAGAAAGGTATAAGCACTTCACAATTGAAACTAATAACAAGGAATACCTCGAAAACAGTAAGCTCCACGAAAAATGTATATGACATAACTTGTATATTTTAATAAGATCTACATTTTTTGTATTGTAAGTTTATGTCTCTCTCTTACAGTTTATTATTATACCAAATTAAGCAAAATTCATCCAGAATAAACTGGTCTTTAGAAGCTATTCCCAGAAAATTCAAGATATACATTTTGTGATACAAATGGCTTTAATATGTGGGATTTTAATCAAAATCATTAGAGGCATTTTTAAGAAAAATAAAATCTTTGAAAATTTTTTCATGTAAAGGGTAGTTAGGGGTGGGGGGATTTTCTTGAAAATCTTTGTGTCGCATCCTTGGAAGATACCAAACCTAAATACCAAGTTTGGTTTTTAACGGTGTATTCGTTTTTTATCTATGCTGGACACAGACACAGACCCACACACACACACACAAACATTTTTCTAATTTTTTTATTCAGGGGGTCTCAAAACATGTATTTCCGATGAAATCTTGGTGTTGAATTTTTGGGTGCATTACAATACCTTCTCTATACACTATGTACATAGTACTTGTAGAGAAAGTAAAAAACACTCAGGATAGTGAAGAAAGTGATAAACAACCTTCGTGTAGACAAATTTTTAAAAATGATAAGATTTTAACTGTTCCATGCATATGAAAGTATAATATGTATTGAACTAGACGAGGAGCAAAAAAATAACAAAGTACACAAGTATTGCTTAAGAAGCTATAATGAATACTTTAGATTGACACTGAGGGGCACTTTAAGTAATGTGTCTGGGGAAACAACTGTTTAAAAAGTTACCCAAAGAAATTAAAATTAACAAGCGTATCTTAACATCCGTAAAATGTGTTTATTAGAGAATGCTTTTTATAGCATAGAAGAATTTAAATTAAGTAATACAAGGTTGTAAATATGTATTCTTGATGTGCCCTTTAACAATTGAATGTAAAGGATGAACAAAATGAGTTAATGAATTTTCCAATGTAGTGGTAGATTTGCTCAGTGTCCAAACATAATGTAAAGCTGATTTTGTACAGTGATGATGCTGTTATCAATTTCAAGAAGGTAACTATAGAACAGAAATGTCTTGCACAGATGGATTAGATGTATTCCACCAAAGAGCAACAGGAAGGTAAATGCTCCTGCAGAAGCTCGAATGACTCATGTGTAGCGAACTTGGATCTCATCTTATTTAAAAGCTTTGAGGGAACAGACAAACCTCTATACAAGACCAGGAAATAAAGAAAGTGAACTGAACGAGTACCTCATGCCACAATACATGACAAACTGAGGCTTGGCTGCTCCACCGCAAAAATAACATTGTTTTTGAGAATTTTAAAAATGTGCCACTGCTGTACAAAGACATTCAAAATATCAAAACCAAAGAATGAACATCTTCAGTCTCTCAAAAAAAGTATACGAGTTTCATCATTTTTATGATACTTTATCTAATTGCAACAAGCCTTACTTATACAAAATGTGGAAGAGAATTTTATTTTCTATTTGAATTTTGTGCTACTGTATGTATAGTATTATTATTTCAGTTATTGTTAATTATATTTAACATAGTGCTGTAATAAACATAATAGTACTATCAAAAATAGTGCTAATAAGAAATATTATAATGTTGTTAGCTTGAATTTATTTACAGACAAATGTGCTAGAGGTTCCAGTTACAAGTTAACAGATCTAATTATACCAAAAAAACAAAACAAAAAACTATCAATTTAATTTTACTTAACTGATGTTTCCTTAGATAATTATATGGTTTAATTAATAAAAGGTACTTAAAAATAGTTATAAACCTTGTAAATGCTTCTTTTATATAAGAATATGAGATAGTAAAGCTCATATCTCCATTTTTTTAAATTCTAAACACCTGTATCATCAAGTAAATTTAAAAATAATTAAATTTCTAAGACCACAAGCTTAACTGTATACTGAAAGCAAAATTTATCACATTCCTCTAAAAATGGGAAATTAAAATGTTTTTCGTCCTTCCTGTAAAATGTCCTTAAATGGAGTTACGAGGAGACGATATGCTCCTAAGTAAAAGGAAATACATATAAATTTACTGCTTTTAAAGGATAACAGCAACAATGTGACACTTTGTATGTGAAAGGGACGTTGTTGTGTTTTTTTTTTTTTTTTTTACCATTGAAGTAAATAACAATTTATATGCATTTTTTATATAAATAAATGTAATAATCATATATGTTAGTTACACCACCTGGAATTACTTCAAAAGGATTTGCTACTTTTGTTACTCTGTCATTAGAGCCATTTTGTAGTTACTTCCTTTAGGGTCCAAGCTGCAAAACCTAACAAGAGTAATCTGTGAAGCTAAACCCCCAATGGTCACAAGAGGAAATCAAAACCTCGGCAATCTGATGCATTCTACATCTGAACTTAATATTTTCAAAACTTTCAAATACGAATCGCTAGTGGAAGTTTTACCCAACTACATCTTAAGAGCAGTGTGTGTGTAGGCACGTGCGTGTGTGTCATGCAACCATCTCACGCGCACACACACACACATTCACACAGATATATATATAATCATTAAAGAGATCATAATTTCATTAATAAAAAAAAAGTTGTTGTGTTATAATTAATACACAATATTGACAAAGTCTTTTTGAATTTCGAATTATTTTACTCCTACACAAGTGCAGACGTTACCAAGAAGTACGGAAGGGTAGTGTCAGAGCTTACTAAACTAAAATCATTTATAAGACCATTATCTAACCTTATATACAGGCTTGTCTGCAGTTGTTTACTTTAAATGACGTGTAACGAGCAACACTTACAGTGAGGAAATGAAATGAATGCGTTTGTGATTGCTTACCGTGCACAATATCCAGTAATTCTTAGTTTCACATTTATATGTAACAAAAACATTGTACAGATCGTTCCACTGGTTTAGGAGATGCGAGGGCTTTCGAAAATGGGCGCTCATTATTTAAGTGCGACGAAATTGTTGAAGTGACGTCATTATCCAAGTCGATAGGTCGATACTCAATTAATAGTGGGAATTTCCATCATCTCAAGCACAAAACAGTAAAAATGAGAATAAAATAAATAAACTCGAACTAATAAATTATATTATTTAAACTCACGAACCAGAAATATTGTTCCTCTCTCACCGTAACGAATACATAAAACGGAAATTCACATCGAGAAACGCATCCATGTAGGTTATCTTATCGCAGCATGGCAGGGATTCGAGGTTATATAGTACATACGGTAAAGGAAGTATTTCATTCAATCCAATAATTCCTTATCGCAATTTTACAGAAAACTATATTATCCCAATATTCCTTATTGTCACAGGAAATACGCATTTTGACGTCTTTAAAAACGGTTTATCATAAAAATGAGAGAACAAGAGGAATATAATAAAAATGAAAACTCAGATACCAATTGCAAAATATCATTATACATTTCACCATTCTACTATTTGCCTAAAGTAAATGGAGCAAATTATTGTTGCACCCAAACATTTTATTATTAGATTTTATGGAAATATAAGTTTGAAGACTCCCTGAATAAAAAACAGAAGGAATAGGGCTGTGCATGTGTGTCTTATTACTAAATTTCAAAGTTTAATCACGAATAGTTTTTACAAAAAACGAACATAAAGTTCTAACAAAAAAATATACACCTCCAGGATAAAAACAGCTGATTCATGAAAGTTACTCATCAGATAAATATGTAGCAGACAGCAATGTTGAGCATATCTGTAATAGTTTAAGAGAAGTTGGTATTTTAGTAAAAGGATACAGTTTACACATTTCACTGCCTTTAACCTTTACTTGAGAGTTATTCCTATTTTGCTGAGGACACGGCGCCTGGTTTGAATCCGCGACCTCAGTAACCAAGGTCGTGCTTGATGACTCGGTCACACCCAGAGAACGCTGCCATCTGGAGGCTCTGAGAAGAACTTCCAAAGAGCAAACATGTGGTAATGAGTGGGCATGCTCCCCGCAATCTGGCCCTAGGGCCCTAGGTGCTGTATATCCACATAGAGCAAACATGTGGTAATGTGTGGGCATGCCCCCCGCTCTGGCCCTAGGGCCGCTAGGTGCTGTATATCCACCTAGACTAAAACATGTAATGAGTGCGCATGCTCCCCACTCTGGCCTTAGGGCCGCTAGGTGCTGCATATCCACCTAGAGCAAGCATGTGGTAATGTGTGGGCACGCTCCCCACTCTGGCCCTAGGGCCGCTAGGTGCTGTATATCCACCTAGAGCAAACATGTGGTAGTGGGCATGTTCCCCGCACTCTGGCCCTAGGGCCGCTAGGTGCTGTATATCCACCTAGAGCAAACATGTGGTAGTGGGCATGTTCCCCGCACTCTGGCCCTAGGGCCGCTAGGTACTGTATATCCACCTAGAGCAAACATGTGGTAATGTGTGGGCATGCCCCCCGCTCTCTGGCCCTAGGGCCGCTAGGTGCTGTATATCCACCATGAGCAAGCATGTGGTAATGTGTGGGCATGCCCCCCGCTCTCTGGCCCTAGGGCCCCTAGGTGCTGTATATCCACCATGAGCAAGCTTGTGGTAATGTGTGGGCATGCTCCCCGCTCTGGCCCTAGGGCCTCTGGGTGCTGTACATCCACCATGAGCAAGCATGTGGTAATGTGTGGGCATGTTCCCCGTTCTCTGGCCCTAGGGCCGCTAGGTGCTGTATATCCACCATGAGTAAGCATGTGGTAATGTGTGGGCATGTTCCCCGTTCTCTGGCCCTAGGGCCGCTAGGTGCTGTATATCCACCATGAGCAAGCATGTGGTAATGTGTGGGCATGCTCCCCGCTCTCTGGCCCTAGGACCGCTAGGTGCTGTATATCCACCATGAGCAAGCATGTGGTAATGAGTGGGCATGCTCCCCGTTCTCTGGCCCTAGGGCCGCTAGGTGCTGTACATCCACCATGAGTAAGCATGTGGTAAGAGTGGGCATGCTCCCCGTTCTCTGGCCCTAGGGCCGCTAGGTGCTGTATATCCACCAAGAGCAAGCATGTGGTAATGAGTGGGCATGCTCCCCGCTCTGGCCCTAGGGCCGCTGGGTGCTGTACATCCACCTAGAGCAAACATGTGGTAGTGGGCATGTTCCCCGCACTCTGGCCCTAGGGCCGCTAGGTGCTGTATATCCACCATGAGCAAGCATGTGGTAATGAGTGGGCATGCTCCCCGTTCTCTGGCCCTAGGGCCACTAGGTGCTGTATATCCACCAAGAGCAAGCATGTGGTAATGTGTGGGCATGCTCCCCGCTCTCTGGCCCTAGGGCCGCTAGGTGCTGTATATCCACCATGAGCAAGCATGTGGTAATGAGTGGGCATGCTCCCCGTTCTCTGGCCCTAGGGCCGCTAGGTGCTGTATATCCACCAAGAGCAAGCATGCGGTAATGTGTGGGCATGCTCCCCGCCCTCTGGCCCTAGGGCCGCTAGGTGCTGTATATCCACAGTGAGCAAGCATGTGGTAATGTGTGGGCATGCTCCCCACTCTGGCCCTAGGGCCGCTAGGTGCTGTATATCCACCAAGAGCAAGTATGTGGTAATGTGTGGGATGCTCCCCGCTCTCTGGCCCTAGGGCCGCTAGGTGCTGTACATCCACCATGAGCAAATATGTGGTAATGTGTGGGCATGTTCCCCGCTCTCTGGCCCTAGGGCCGCTAGGTGCTGTATATCCAGAGTGAGCAAGCATGTGGTAATGTGTGGCCATGCTGCCCGTTCTCTGGCCCTAGGGCCGCTAGGTGCTGTATATCCAGAGTGAGCAAGCATGTGGTAATGTGTGGGGATGCTCCCCGCTCTCTGGCCCTAGGGCCGCTAGGTGCTGTATATCCACCTAGAGCAAACATGTGGTAGTGGCCATGTTCCCCGCACTCTGGCCCTAGGGCCGCTAGGTGCTGTATATCCACCTTGAGCAAACATGTGGTAATGTGTGGGCATGCCCCCCGCTCTCTGGCCCTAGGGCCGCTAGGTGCTGTATATCCACCATGAGCAAGCATGTGGTAATGTGTGGGCATGCCCCCCGCTCTCTGGCCCTAGGGCCGCTAGGTGCTGTATATCCACCATGAGCAAGCATGTGGTAATGTGTGGGCATGTTCCCCGTTCTCTGGCCCTAGGGCCGCTAGGTGCTGTATATCCACCATGAGCAAGCATGTGGTAATGTGTAGGCATGTTCCCCGTTCTCTGGCCCTAGGGCCGCTAGGTGCTGTATATCCACCATGAGCAAGCATGTGGTAATGTGTGGGCATGTTCCCCGTTCTCTGGCCCTAGGGCCGCTAGGTGCTGTATATCCACCATGAGCAAGCATGTGGTAATGTGTGGGCATGTTCCCCGCTCTCTGGCCCTAGGGCCGCTAGGTGCTGTATATCCAGAGTGAGCAAGCATGTGCTAATGTGTGGGCATGCTCCCCGCTCTCTGGCCCTAGGGCCGCTGGGTGCTGTATATCCACCATGAGCAAGCATGTGGTAATGTGTGGGCATGTTCCCCGTTCTCTGGCCCTAGGGCCGCTAGGTGCTGTACATCCACCGTGAGCAAGCATGTGGTAATGTGTGGGCATGCTCCCCGCTCTGGCCCTAGGGCCGCTAGGTGCTGTATATCCACCATGAGCTAGCATGTGGTAATGTGTGGGCATGCTCCCCACTCTGGCCCTAGGGCCGCTAGGTTCTGTACATCCACCGTGAGCAAGCATGTGGTAATGTGTGGGCATGCTCCCCGCTCTCTGGCCCTAGGGCCGCTAGGTGCTGTACATCCACCATGAGCAAGCATGTGGTAATGTGTGGGTATGCTCCCCGCTCTGGCCCTAGGGCCGCTAGGTGCTGTATATCCACCATGAGCAAGCATGTGGTAATGTGTGGGCATGCTCCCCGCTCTCTGGCCCTAGGGCCGCTAGGTGCTGTACATCCACCATGAGCAAGCATGTGGTTAATGTGTGGGCATGCTCCCCGTTCTCTGGCCCTAGGGCCACTAGGTGCCGTACATCTACCATGAGCAAGCATGTGGTAATGTGTGGGCATGCTTCCCGTTCTCTGGCCCTAGGGCCGCTAGGTGCTGTACATCCACCATGAGCAAGCATGTGGTAATGAGTGGGCATGCTCCCCGTTCTCTGGCCCTAGGGCCGCTAGGTGCTGTACATCCACCATGAGCCAGCATGTGGTAATGTGTGGTTATGCTCCCCGCTCTGGCCCTAGGGCCGCTAGGTGCTGTACATCCACCATGAGCAAGCATGTGGTAATGAGTGGGCATGCTCCCCACTCTCTGGCCCTAGGGCCACTAGGTGCTGTACATCCACCATGAGCAAGCATGTGGTAATGAGTGGGCATGCTCCCCGTTCTCTGACCCTAGGGCCGCTAGGTGCTGTACATCCACCATGAGCAAGCATGTGGTAATGTGTGGGTATGCTCCCCGCTCTGGCCCTAGGGCCGCTAGGTGCTGTATATCCACCATGAGCAAGCATGTGGTAATGTGTGGGCATGCTCCCCGCTCTCTGGCCCTAGGGCCGCTAGGTGCTGTACATCCACCATGAGCAAGCATGTGGTAATGAGTGGGCATGCTCCCCGTTCTCTGGCCCTAGGGCCGCTAGGTGCTGTACATCCACCATGAGCCAGCATGTGGTAATGTGTGGGTATGCTCCCCGCTCTGGCCCTAGGGCCGCTAGGTGCTGTACATCCACCATGAGCCAGCATGTGGCAATGTGTGGGTATGCTCCACGCTCTGGCCCTAGGGCCGCTAGGTGCTGTACATCCACCATGAGCAAGTATGTGGTAATGTGTGGGGATGCTCCCCGCTCTGGCCCTAGGGCCGCTAGGTGCTGTACATCCACCATGAGCAAGCATGTGGTAATGAGTGGGCATGCTCCCCACTCTCTGGCCCTAGGGCCGCTAGGTGCTGTACATCCACCATGAGCAAGCATGTGGTAATGAGTGGGCATGCTCCCCGTTCTCTGGCCCTAGGGCCGCTAGGTGCTGTATATCCACCAAGAGCAAGTATGTGGTAATGTGTGGGTATGCTCCCCGCTCTGGCCCTAGGGCCGCTAGGTGCTGTACATCCACCATGAGCAAGCATGTGGTAATGTGTGGGCATGCCCCCCGCTCTCTGGCCCTAGGGCCGCTAGGTGCTGTATATCCACCATGAGCAAGCATGTGGTAATGTGTGGGCATGCTCCCCGCTCTCTGGCACTAGGGCCGTTGGGTGCTGTATATCCACCAAGAGGAAGCATGTAGTAATGTGTGGGTATGCTCCCCACTCTGGCCCAAGGGCCGCTGGGTGCTATATATCCACCATGAGCAAGCTTGTGGTAATGTGAGGGCATGTTCCCCGCTCTGGCCCTAGGGCCGCTAGGTGTTGTATATCCACCAAGGTTCCTTTCCCTTTCATTCCTTCGTTTCAATTCCCTTCTTCAGGTCGGTGACAGATATGGCTTGAGGTTTTGCAGGCAGATGGCACGGTTGCTTGCGCCAAGTGACTCTTTTTCCCTCTGGTTGTGCTGTTGTGGATGCCTCCTTCCGGCCTCTCGGCAACTGTACAGCCTCCGTGGCGGGCCAGGGCTGCCATCTAGTGAAACTGTTAGGGACTTCGTTTGCCTCTGCGCTTTCTTTTTTACTTTCTCCACTCGTACTATCAACATAATGTATGTATATATATGTAAATACCAAACTTGGTATTTAACGTTCTTTTCGTTTTGAGCTATCGCATTCACAGAAATACACACACGGACATTTTTTTAAAAATGCTTTTTTTTTTTTTGGGATACGTCTATTTCCGGTGAAATCTCGGTAATGAATTTTTGGGTAGAATACAATACCTTCTCTATGCATATGTACATAGTACGTGTAGAGAAATTAAAACTCTAGTGAAACTGTTAGGGACTTCCATGTGTCTTCTACGTCGCTGAGTGTTTGAGGTGTCCCCCGCCGTTTTCATGATCATACCTCAAGCATCCTGAAAAGGCTATCGCCTTGCCAACCAGGAAAGCCCATGCTCAGTTTACCATGTTGAAAGCCGGTCGGTCTCAAGGCTTGTTTTAATTACATTCGGCCGACCGTACAAGCTTCTCTATTTGGGAGACAAGAGTACGAGCTCTGACTGTAGAGTGCGTGTGTAACAGTCACACTGCTAGCTAGCTACACTTACATAACCACCATATGGCACTTCTGCATCTCATACAAAACACAAACAGAAATGTCTTAATACTTGCTTCCTTGTAACTAAAAGGGAAATATGGGAATACCATAGGTTAAAGTGATAGTCAAAAACTGGTTGCTATGTGACTGAAGTCCCTTTGTTTGTATGGATAGGAGTTCACAAATTCCCTTATGAGAAAAGTATAAGCTTTTCAAAGCTGAAACTAAAAACAAGGAATATCTCAAAAACGACCAACTGCACGAAAAAAATGTATATGACATTAATTGTGTGTTTTAATGTGCTCTACATTTTCTATTCAGTAAGTTTTTGTCCATCTCTTACGGTTTACCAGTTATGCAAAATTCCGCAAAATTAATCCCGATTAAACAAATCTTCAGAGACTATTCCCAGAAAATTCAAGATATACGTTTTGTTTGTCATGTAAATATCCTTAATATACTATATTTTAATCAAAATCGTTAGAGCCATTTTTTAGAAAATCAATATTTTCGAAAATGTTTCCATGTAAAGGGTAGTTGGAGGTGGGAGGATTTTCTTGAAAATATTCATTTTGCATCCTTGAAACAAACTGGACTTTAAAAGCAAGTTTGGTACTTAACGGACTTTTAGTTTTTGAGCTATGCTACCCCCCCTCTATCTCTCTCTCACAGAGGCATTTTTCTAAAAATGTTTTGTTTTTTTGGATTCAGAGGGTCCTAAAACATGTACATAGCACGTATAGAGAAAATAAATATGTATACAACATAAATTGTGTGTTTTAATGAGCTCTACATTTTTGTGTGCTACATCTCTTACAGTTATGCAACATTCAGAAAAATTAAAAAAATATATTTTATATGTTATGCAAGTATATTAAATATTAATCTAATTGTTAGAGGATGTTTGATGGATGGGGTGGATGCATTTTGCACAAAATCGTCGTGTCTCATCCTTAGAAAATACTAAACTTAAATACCAAGTTTGCTATTTTACCGTCTTTTCGTTTTTGAGGTATGCTGTCCACAAACGCACACGGACCTTTTTCTAAAAATGGTTTTTATTTTTTCTAGCTCGCAAGTACAATGTACATAGTGGATTCAGAAGGGATTGTATTTCATCCAAAATTTGTATGTCGAAATTTTACCTGAAGTATATTTTGAGACGTTCTAAATCTTAAAAAAAAAAAAAAAATTGTTGTGTGTGTGTATGTGTGCAAAACAAAAAGTCTGTTAAATAACCAACTTGTATTTAAGTTCAGTATCTTCCAAGGATGCGACACGAAGATTTTCAAGAAAATCCCCCCACCCTCAACTACCCCTTACATGGAAAAAATTTCTCAAAAATGGCTCTAACGATTTTGATTAAAATGTCGTATATTAAAGCTATTTACCTGACAAATGAAATGTATATCTTGAATTTTCTGGGAATAGACTCTGAAGGCTACTTTATTCTACATGAATTTTACATAACTGCTAAACCGTAAGAGATAGACAAAAACTTATTACACAAAAAATGTAGAGCACATTAAAACACACAATTTATGTTACATACATGTTTTTCGTGGAGTTGATTGTTTCTGAGACATTCCTTGTTTTTGGTTTATGCTTTGAAAAGCTTATACTTTTCTGAAATAGGAATTTGTCAACTGCTGTCCATACAAACAAAGGAACTCCAGTCGCATAGCAACCAGCTTTAACCTATGCTACTCCCTTATTTCGCTTCTACTTACAAGGAAACAAGTAATAAGACTATTTCTGCCATTATTTTCTCTATTACCATGAAGTACATAGAAGCATAAACCTTTAAAAATAATTTGCTACAGAGATGTAGAGAAAGTCATGTGAATGGAACACATCAGATTTTTTTGAATTCGTACGGACTATATGAAGTGAAATCTCGGTATGGTATTTTTGGGTGGAATACAATATTTTCTCTATACATTATGTACATAGTAAGTGTAGAGAAAGTAAAATATAAAAGGAAAGTGCGAGAGGTCGCGCGCGCACTGGTAAGCTGGGAACAAGGAATTCCAGTCTCGGAAGGAAGGGTGTTAACTAAGGGCAGAAAACGCCTGCCTCTGTTGGTATAGAGGGCGTTACTTGTGTTAACGCGCTTCATAATTCTTGCAGTTCTGTCGCCACGTGTAAATTCCTTATTTACAGCACAAAACATCTCACGCTAATCCAACTTTCTCTGCTACATATTATGAGCAGGGGAAGTATTGTATTCCAGCCAAAAATGCCATGTCAAGATCTCACCGGAAATATAGTTGTGAACCCCCTGAAACAAAACAGAAATATAATTCAAAAGTCCGTTAAATACCAAATAGATATTAATTTCAAGGATACTACGATAAAATTTTAAACAACATTTCTCCAGAATAAAGTTAACCTTTACATGGCGCATTTTTTTACTTTCTCTACACGCTATGTACATAATGCATAGAGAAGGCATTGTAATGCACCCAAAAATTCAATACCGAGATTTCACCGGACGTATATGTTTTGAGATCCCCGGAATAAAAAAAAAAAACATTTTTAGAAAAATGTCCGTGTGTGTGTCTGTGGGCAGTATAGCTCTAAAACGAAAAGACCGTTAAATACCAAAGTTGGTATTTTAAGTTCGATATCTTCCAAGAATGCGACACGAAAATTTTCAAGAAAATCCCTCCACCCCAAATTACGCTTTACATAGAATTTTTTCGAAACGTTTGATTTTTATCAAAAATGTTCATTAAAATATCATATACTAAAGTATTTACCTGAGAAATAAAATGTATATCTTAAATTTTCCGGGAATAGTCTCTTAAGACTACTTTATTCTGGATGAATTTTACGCAATTTTGCATAACTGTTATACAGTAAGAGATAGATAAAAACTTACTACACAAAATAGTATAGCACTTTAAAACACCCAATTTATGTTATATAAATGTTTTTAGTGCAGTTGATCGTTTTTGAGATATTCCTTGTTTTTTGTTTCAGGTCTTCTCATACAGGAATTTGTCAACTGCTGTCCATACAAACAAAGGAACTTCAGTCACATAGCAACCAGCTTTAACCTATGCTACTCTCTTATTTCTCTTCTACTTACATGGAAGCAAGTAACAAGACTATTTGTCGATTAGCATGAAGTAGCATGTCATGTAGAGAAAGTCATGTGAATGGAACACATGAGATATTTTTACTACAAGTGACAGTTACTTTTCTGTGCACACCTCTTCCATAACCGGTAAACCGCAAGAGATAGACCAACACCTAATGTACATCTCGTCAAAATACACTATTACTTTCTCTACACGTACTACGTACATAGTGTATAGAGAAGGTATTGCATTAACCTAAAAATTCATTACCAAGATTTCATCGGAAATACATGTTTTGGGATCCCCTGGAAAAAAAAAAAAAAAAAAAAAAAAAAAAAAGCATTTTTAGGAAAATCTAACGTGTTCCATTCACATACCTTTCTCGAAATCTCTGTAACAAACCATTATTAAAAAGCTTATTCTTCTATCTACCAAATGCTAATCAAGATAAACATGAACAGAAATTGTCTTATTACTTGCTTCCTTGTAAGTAGAAGGGAATACACTAGGATAAAGTGATAGTCAAATGTTTTAAAATGAGATCGAAATCCGTATGTTTGCATGACCTGAGAAAAGTTTAAGTATTTTAAAACTGAAACCACAACACATTTCTGTACAGTAAGTTTTTATTTATACCACATCTTACAGTTCACCAGTTGTTTAAAATTCCTCCAGAATAAAGTAGTCTTCAGAGGCTATTTCCAGAAAATTCAAGACATACATTTTATTTGTCAGGGAAACATCTTTAATGTACAATATTTTAATGAAAATCGTTAGAGCCATTTTTCCCGAATAAAGGGTAGTTTGACGAGGGGGGATTTTTCTCGTTTTCCGCCGAGCCACTTTTTCAACTGGGTGCCAAATCTGGTGAATACAGTGGGTGTTGTAGTAATTCCAACCTTAACTTACAATGTTTGCTATCATAATAGCGCAGGTCTGCAGCCTTGCATTGTCTTGATAGAAGAAAAGCTTTTCTTTGCCAGATGAGGGCGTTTTTTTCTTCATTTCTCCATTCAACCTGTGTAATAACGATGTATAATATTCCCCATTTATCGTTCTTCCTTTCTGCAAGTAATCACGTGCATCCCAAAAAAAAAAGCGAGGTCATCGCCTTGTCTGCAGATTTCACCACCTTTGCCTTCTTCGGAGCCTTTAAAACCCACTGTTTCGACTGTACTTTTGTCTCTGGAGTGTAGTAGTGTATCCATGTTTCATCCACAGTCATGTATCGGCGCACAAACTCATCAGGATTGCGACGGAAAAGTGCCAAACCAGCTTCCTAATCGATTACACGATTGCGTTTATTCTCCATTGAGAGCAAACGCGGCACCCATCTTGCTGAGACCTTTTCTCGGACCTAATTTTTGGAGCAAAATTGAGAACCCTGTACCTTGTGATATGCCTGTGAACTCTAGAATTTCACAAACTTTGATTCGTCGATCATTCAAAACCATACTCTGGATTTTGTCAACCATTTCGGAGGAAGTCACTTCTACTGGACGATGTTCATCATTTGTGGATGTGCGGCCACGTTTAAATTCATTTATCCAATTGTAAATTGTTGGTAACGCAGGAGCAGATGTGCCATGAACTTGAACCAACTCGGCTTTTATCTCTTTCGGTGTTAAGTCGCTTAAATAGAAGTGTTTAACCACTACGCTGGTGTCTTTCTAAATAAGCACAAGATTGTTGATTGAATCGCCTATGGCAACATAGCTGAAACTTTAACTGCCATCTAGACGGTTACTAAATACAAACTGTTTTATCTCTTTCGGTGTTAAGTCGCTTAAATAGAAGTGTTTAACCACTACGCTGGTGTCTTTCTAAATAAGCACAAGATTGAATCGCCTATGGCAACATAGCTGAAACTTTAACTGCCATCTAGACGGTTACTAAATACAAACTGTTTTGGATACTACGAGTGTAATTTCTAAGGTCTTATTGTCGCTAGCTTTCTATTTTATTTCATGTTATTACTGTAGGGAATAATCTGGGCTACAGAAAACTTGCCCACCTCGCAGCCCGGGCACCTTTATAACACACTACACCATTGAGTCTGTGATGCTAAATTAAAGGTATGTATCACTAAATTTCATGAAAAATCACAGCAAATTAACTTTTTTTATTTTAATTCCACAAAATAATATAAGCATTCCTCAATACTAAAATCTGAAGAGTTCCATTCACATGAGTTTCTCTAAATCGCTGTCACAAATTATTGTTAAAAAGCTTATTCTTCTATCCACTTTATGTTAGCAGAAACGGTCTTATTACTTAGTTCCCTGTAAATAGAAGGAAAATAAGGGAATAAACTAGCTAAAGTGATACTGAAATGCGCTTGTATGCAGGGCCAGGAGTTAACAACTTTCCGTGGGTAAAAAGTTTAAGTATTTTAAAACTGAAACAAATAACAAGGAATATCTCAGAAATGCTCAATTCAAAGAGAGAGAGAGAGACGTATATAACAAATTGTGTAGTAAGTTTTTGTCTATCTCCTTCAGTTTAACAGTTACGCAAAATTCTTTCAGAATAAAGATGTCTTCAGAGGCTATTCTCAGAAACTTCAAGATGTATATTTTATTTGTCAGGTAAATATCTTTAATATACGAAATTTTAATCAAAATCATTAGAGCCATTTTTCAGAAAATCAAAATGTTCGAAATTTTTTCATGTAAAGGGTAGCTTGGGGTGGGGGATTTTTCTCAAACCCTTCGTGTCGCATACCTGGAAGATACTAAACTTAAATACCATTTTGGTATTTTACCCACTTTTTGATTTTGAGTTATCGTGTTCACAGACACACAGACGGACTTTTTTCTGAAATTTCTTTTTTTACTTTCTCTATAGGCACTATGTACATAGTGAATAGAGAATGTATTGCACTCCACCAAAAAATTCGATACCGAGATTTCACCGGAAATATATGTTTTAGGGTCCCCTTTATCTAAAAAAACCATTTTCGGAAAAAGGTGCGTGTGTGTGTGTGTGTGTGTCCGTGTGTCTGTGAACACGATAACTCAAAAACGAAAAGTAGGTAAAATACCAAACTTAGTATTTAAGTTTAGTATCTTACAGGGATGCGACACGAAGATTTTGAGAAAAATCCCCCAACCCCCAACTACCCTTTACATGGAACTTTTTTCGAAAATTTTGATTTTCTCAAAAATGGCTCTAACGATTTTGATTAAAATTTCGTATATTAAAGATATTTACCTGACAAATAAAATGTATATCTTAAATTTTCTGGGAATAGCCTCTGAAGAGTAGTTTATTCTGGATGCATTTTACTAAATTTTGAATAACTGCTAAACCGTAGGAGATGGACAAAAACTTACTAAACAATAAATGTAGAGCACGTTAAAACACACAAGTTATGTTATATACATTTCTTTGTGGAGTTCGTCGTTTTTGTGACATTCCTTATTTTGGGTTTCTGCTATGAAAAACTTATACATTTCTCATACAGGAATTTGTCAACTGCTGTCCATACAAACAAAGGAACTTCAGTGACATAGCAACCAGCTTTTGATTATCACTTTAATCTATGGTACTCCCTTATTTCACCTCTACTTACAAGGAAGCAAGTAATATGGCTATTTCTGCTAATGTTTTACTCATTAGCATGAAGTTAATAGAAATATAAGCTTTTTAAGAATAATTTGCTGCAAGGATATAGAGAAAGTCATGTGAATGGTACACATCATATTTTTATATATACAAGGGACCCTAAAACGTCTATTTCCGGTGAAATCCCGGTAACGAATTTTAGAAGGAATGCAATACCTTCTCTGTACACTATGTATATAGTACGTGTAGAGAAGTAAAAAAAAAAAAAAAAAAGTTGTGCAGCAATGCAAGAAGAAAAGGACAGAAAAGACAGCAACAGAGGAGAGGAAAAGGAAAGCTGAGGGTCCAGTCTACCAACCTGATGGATTTTAATGTGAGTCATGCATTCAAATCTTTCCTTGTTTTCTCGTTATTGATATTTTCAGCACTTTCCTTCCTATAAAATGTTCCTTGTTTTTCTGTTACATGTTCACAGAGAGAGAATCAGAATTGTCCTAGGATTTTCTGTTACACGCATTTAAGTATAGTTCTCAATTTTCAAATACAAACATATTTTATAACAAAAAAATCTTATCTATTCCATTCACATGACCTTCTTTACATCTCTGCAACAAATTACTGTTAAAAAGTTCTTTACGTACTATGTACATAGCGTATAGAGAAGGTATTGCATTGTACCCAAAAATTCAATAGCGAGATTTCACCGGAAATATATGTGAGACCCCCTGAATAAAAAAAAAAAAAAATTAGAAAAGTGTCCATGCGGGTGTCTGTTTGTCTGTCTATCTGTGTGTGTGTCTGTGGGCAGCATAGGCCAAAAATGAAAAGACCGTTAAAAACCAAACTTGGTATTTAAGTTTGGTATCATCCAAGGATGCGAGACGAAGATTTTCAAGAAAATCCCCCACCCCAAAGTACCCTTTACATAGAACTTTTTTCGAAAATGTTGATTTTCTCAAAAATGGCTCTAACGATTTTGAATAAAATATTGTATATCAAAGATATTTACCTGACAAATAAAATGTATATCTTGAACTTTCTGGGAATAGCTTCTGAAGACTACTTTATTCTGGATGAATTTTACGGATTTTTGCACAAGTACTAAACCGTAAGAGATGGACAAAAACTTACCACACAAAAAATGTACAGCACGTTAAAACTCACAATTTATGTTATATACAATTTTTTCATGGAGATTATCGTTTTTGAGATATTCCTTGTTATTCGTTTCAGCTTTAAAAAACTTATACTTTTCTGATACAGGAATTTGTCAACTGCTGTCCATACAAACAAAGGAACTTCAGTCACATAGCAACCAGCTTTTGACTATGACTTTAACCTATGCTACTAAATAGAAGCATAAGCTTTTTAACAATAATTTGTTGCAGAGATGTAGAGAAAGTCATGTGAATGGAACACAATTTTTTGGTCACAAGGGAGTTTTTTAGTGTCGTGACAAAAGCATAAAAATGTTATTACTTTCAAGCCATTAGAGGGAAATGGATCAAATTGACACATGTGATATAAATTTGGGAAGCCGCTGGTTTACGGACAAAGTGTGAAAGTTGGCAGCACCACGCGCCTACAACTTCCTCATTTGTGAGGATCCGACCGACGCTCACGGATTTTATAAATCCAGCAGTTCACCGCCCGCCCGCTCATGTTTGTAGAGGCGGCCAAGCCCTGAGTGCTGTTGTCAGAAGAGGCGTAGCCCCAAATTCCCGTCCAGTCTTGCTTTGCTTGACCTTCAGCCACTCTCATACACTAACTACTACATCTTTACAATAATTCCTTTCTTTTCTTCAGCGTGCGTAATACGTACAAAATCTATTGCATTCCACCCAAATATTCTCTGTCTATAAACACGATAACTCAAAAAGTAAAATACCAAACTTTATATATAAGTTTAGTATCTTCCAAGGATACGACACCAACATTTTGAGCAGCACTCTCCCACCCCAAACTCCCTCTACGTGGGAGAGCAAAAAAATCGCCAATTTTCATTTTCTCAAAAATGGCTCTAACAATTTTGATTAAACTATCGTATGTTTAAGATATTTTTATGACAAAAGAAATGTATATCCTCAATTTTCAGAGAATAGCGTCTGGAACCTCTTATTCTGAATGGATTTTATATAACTGGTAAACCATAAGAAATGGACAAAAACTTAATACACAAAAATGTAGATCATGATAAAACACACAAATTATGTCATATATACTTTTACCTTCTCTACACGTACTATGCACATGGTGTATAGAAAAGCTACTGTAATGCACCCAAAATTCGATTCCGATATTTCACCGGAAATATATGTTTTGATGCCCCCTTAATAAAAAAAAACAACAACAAAAAAACAACATTTTTAGCAAAATGTCCGTGTAAGTGTGTGTCCGTCTGTTTGTCTGTGTGTATGTGTGTGTCTGTGGGCAGCATAGCTCAAAAACGAAAATGCCGTTAAATACCAAACTTGGTATTTAACGTTGGTATCTTCCAAGGATGCGACACGAAAATTTTCAAGAAAATCTCCCCCACCCCAACTACCGTTTACATGGAACTTTTTTCAAAATTTTTGATTTTCTCAAAAATGGCTGTAACGATTTTGATTAAAATCTCTTATATTCAAGATATTTGCATGCCTAATAAAATGTACATCTTGAATTTTCTGGAATAGCCTCTGAAGCCTATTTTATTCAGGATGATTTTACGGAATGTTGTATAACTGGCAAACTCTAACAGATAGACAAAAACGTAAGCACAGAAAATGTAGAGCTCGTTAAAACATACAATTTTTGCCATATACATTTTTTTCGTGGATTTGATCGGTTTTGAGATATTCCTTATTATTGGTTTCAATATAAAAAAAAACTTATACTTTTCTCATTCAGGAATTTATTAACTCCTGTCCATACTAAGAAAGGAACTTCAGTCACTTAGCAACCAGCTTTTGACTGTCACTTTAACCTATTTTACACCCTTATTTCCCTCCTACTCACAAGGAAGCAGGTAATAAGACTATTTCTATTAATTTTTTCTGAATTATCATGAAGTAGATAGAACAATAATATATAAATATATATATATATAAATAAATGAATCGCTGAAATGTATGTACGCGTATCACTTCCGAACGACTGCATCAAATTGAACAATTTTTTTTTTATTCCCGTTACTGTCACGACAAGGTTTGTGGAAACGAAAATGTTTAAAAATAGTTCGGGAAAGTATTTAAAATCTCATAATATGAATAAAAACCATGCCAGGCGAACTCATTTCGGTTAATAGCCACCAGATGGCAATGGTATCACGGTTATTTGTTGCTAAATGGCCATAGTTCTGCTATATTTTACCCTCCCCATTCAAAGTTAAGGTAATGCACCAGTTTATCGACACAATGACGCAATGCAGCAATGAAATTCAAATACATTTTTATATATTAACTGCCCTTTCCTTACTCCTATCGTTTAAAATAAAGACGCAAAGAAGCTTTGCTGTTGACCAACAGTTAGAGTAAGTACTTATTTATTTGCCACTAGATGGCTGAAGTAGAATTTTTCCTCCCCATTCAATGTTAAGGTAACGCAGCAGTGAAATTCAAATACATTTTTATTTATTAACTGTCCTTTCCTTACAACTATCATTTAAAATAAAGAAGCTTTCCTGGTGACGAACACCTAAAATACGTACTTATTATTTGCCACCAGATGGCCGTAGTACCTACTGCTCTATTTTTCTTCTTCAATGCTAAGGGAATGCACCCGGTTATGGAGACAATGACGCAGGATAACTGTGAAAATAAAGTATATTTCTTATGTGTTAACTATCGTTTCCTTGGTCACATCGTTTAAATAAAGAAATACCTATATTTTTGTTGTAATTCTTTAAAATGAACAAGTTATAAACAATGCACATAACCATTAACACTTTTAGAATCTGAAAATGGCGGAGAAATGACGGGATCCGTTTTAGGTTTAACTTCCTATTGCAGATGTTGGTTATTTGACGTTATGTGGTACATGAGCTAGCTAAAGAACATGAAGATACCCGCGTCACCATCAAGGTGCTCTTAATGTATTTGATCAAGTAATATTTTGGGGTAAATGGAGAAATTTAATACGCAAAAGCTATCATCAAATAAAAGCTTATCAATTGCCCAACCAGATCTACTTGCTCTTTAGTCATGTCATTGTTAGCCTTAGAAATTGCTGTTTTGACATAGAAGAAAATAAAGAAAGAGGTGGAAAACATTAGGAGTACAGGAAAGAAAGAGATTCAGAAGAAGCATGAATGTTACTTTCTCCTTAATGTAATTCATTACCTGCGCCAGCGTTTACCCGCCACACTATGGAAGCACTGCCATTACTGTTATTATGCCAACATGAATGTTACTTTGTGACTTTCTCCTTAATGTAATTCATTACCTAAGCCAGCGTTTACCCGCCACACTATGGAAGCACTGCCATTACTGTTATTATGCCAACAACATCCTTGCTTACCAACGCTGTTAACTGCATATGTCATCCTTTCCACACTACCTTATGGGTGCGCTGACTTCATCCTTTTCGCAACACCATCTATATATGCTACATTGCATAGATCATTGCGCTTTGCAGATGCAAAGGCATTATTAGACATTCGCAATGGGTAAATTCCTATTGATACTTCTACTGGCCTCATTTTGTTTCCATCAAATTTTTGTCATTTCACAACGTCAAAGGAAGAATTAACATCGAAAGTGTTCCCAAATATTGATGTAAATTACAAAAAGTATGCTAGGTTGAGTGAACGAGTTATTTTAGCAGCAACTAATAAGAATGTAGATGATTTGAATATAAAAATTCAGAGTAAAATTGTTGGACAAATGCATTCATTTAAGTAGATCAGTTCCATTACCAATCCAAATGAAGTTATCAACTATCTAACTGAATTCCTAAATTAATTGGATTTGCCAGGATTACCGCCACACAATTTACAGCTCAAGGTTGACTCGGTGATAATTATACTATGCAAATTCAATCAGCCGAAATTATGCAGCAGAATAAAACTCACTGTTAAAAAAATTATGAAAAATTTAATTTAAGTTACTATAACATTGGAAAGTTCAAAGGCGAGGATATACTTATTCCTAGAATATCAATAATGTCAACCGACTTTCCTTTTGAATTTAAGCGCACCTTGCATCCGCAATGACAATAAATCCCAAGGTCAATTGTTAGAAGTGTGTGTATAATATACCTTGAATTGTGTTTTTTGCGTACTCGAGAGTCGGCAAACTATCGACGCTATTTATTTTCTCTCCGGAAGGAAATGTGTACATTACAATAAAGTGTTGTCAACTTATTTCATTGTATGGTCGTACTGTAAAAGCAAGATTTTGTCCGAGTTTTTTTCATTAGGTACACCACCCGTGCGAAGCCGGGGCGGGCAGTTAGTTAACAATAATTTGTTACAGAGATGTAGAGAAAGTCATGTGAATGGAACACGTCAGATTTTTGCTTTTCCTTCAGAGTGCGCAGTACATAGAGAATGTAATTGCATTCCACCCAAATATTCTCTATGAAAATTGCTTTCGAAATATATGTTTTAAGGTCCCCAGAATGCAAAAGAGAATAAAATGTGATGTGTCCCACTCACATAACTTACTCCACAGAAAAACTTTCTTGCAAAAACTTAGGCTTCTATTTACTTCATGCTGATCGAGAAAATTTAGCAGAAATAGTCTTATTACTTGCTTCCTTGTAAGTAGAAGCGAAATAAGGGAGTAGCATAGGTTAAAGTGATGGTCAACCCTTTTAAAGCTGGTTACCATGTGAACCTTTGTATAACCAGTTTGAGAAAGCTTAACTTAGTTTAAAATTGAAACCAATAACAAGGAATATCTCTGAAACGGCCAACTCTGCAAGAAAAATGACATAAATTGTATGTTTTAACGAGATCAACATTTTTGTGTAATAGGTTTTAGTCCATCTCTTGCGATTTATAAGTTATGCAAAATCCACCAAAATTCACACAGAATAAAGTGCTCTTCAGAGGATATTTCTAGAAAATTCAAGATATACATTTTATCTGGTATGTAAATATCTTTAAAATATCGTATATTAATCAAAACCGTAGGAGCCATTTTTGAGAAAATAGTAATTTTCAATATTTTTCCATGTAGAGGGTAGTTGGGGGTAGGAGTTTTCCTTGAAAATGTTCGTGTCGCATCCTTGGAAGATACTGAAGCTAAATATCAAGTTTGGTGTTTAACGAACTTTTAATTATCCTTCACAGACAGACACACGCACTCATAAACTGATCTTTTTCTAAAAACATAATTCTATTTATTCAGGCGACCGCAAAATATACGCTTCTGGTGAAATTTCGGCATCGACTTTTCGGGTGGAACACAATTTCTCTTACTATATATATAGTAAAGAAGCTAAAAACGATTTTATTCGCCTGAGACCTCAAAACGCGTATTACCAGTGATATCTTGAATTCAAACTTAGCGTAGAATACTAGTTTGGTAAGCAAAAACTGCGACGAGAAATAAGTTTAACTTATATCACGTACTGACTGTTAGTATGCAAATGTTATTCGGTTTTTATATGGACGCGGGCCTCAAGTTGCCAGGCGCCCACTTTCAACACACAAATGTTTTCCTGGTGTTCGGAATTTAAATAAGAATTTTATTTCAACCTTGCCACCATCTGCAACTTTTACTTTCTCTACACGTATCTCTATGTACATACTGTATAGAGAAGGTATTGTATTGTGCCCAAAAATTCAATACCGAGATTTCACCGGAAATACATGTTTTAGGAGTCCTGTATCCAAAAAAAAGCACTTGTAGAAAAAGGTCCGTGTGTGTGTGTGTGTGTGTGTGTGTGGACAGCATACCTCAAAAACGAAAATACCGTTCAATACCAAACTTCATATTTCAGTTTGGTATCTTCCAAGGGTGCGACACGAAGATTTTCAAGAAAATCCCCCCATCACTAACTACCCTTTACACGGAAAAAAGTAGTACATTTTGATTTTCTTAAAAATGGCTCTAACGATTTTGATTAAAATATCCTATATTAAAGATATTTACCTGACAAATAAAATGTATATTTTGAATTTTCTGAGAATAGCCTCAGAAGACTACTTTAATCTGAATGAATTTTACAGAATTTTGCATAACTGCTAAACCGTAAACTTACCACACAAAAAATGTAGAGCATGTTAAAAAACACATTTTGTGTAATATACATTTGAATCGTGGGGTTGATCGTTTTTTAGATATTCCTTGTTTTTAGTTTTAGCTTTGAAAAACATACTTTTCTCATACAGGAATTTGTCAACTGCTGTCCATACAAACAAAGGAACTCCAGTCACATAGCAACCAGCTTCTGACTATCACTTTAACCTATGTTACTCCCTTATTTCCTTTCTACTTACAAGGAAGCAAGTAATAGGACTATTCCTGCTAGTTTTTTCTCGATTGGCAGAAGAATACAGTAGAATTATATTTTTTTGTAAGGAAATTCTTGTGAATGGAACACATCAGATTTTTGTTGCATACTTTTGTTATCACTCCATTGAAATGCGTACCGAAAAATTCACGCTTAAGCAAATCATTTCTGTTACAATACATCACACAACTCTCTCTCTCTATTGAAAGAAAATATTCTTACAAAAGCTTATTCTTCTATCTACTTCACGATAAACATTAACAGAAATTGTCTTATTACTTGCTTCCTTATAAGTAGAAGCGAATACACTAGGTTAAAGTGATAGTCAAATGTTTTAAAAACTGGTTGCTATGTGATTGAAATTTGGTTCTCTTTGCATGGCCGGGAGTTGACAAGCTCCCATGTGTGAAAACTTTTGAGTTTTTTAAAGCTGAAACGAATAACAAGGAATGTCTCAAAAACGATAAACTCCTACAAAAAATGTATATGACATTAATTGTGTGTTTTAATGTGCTCTACATTTTCTATGAAGTAAGTTTTGTCCATCTCTTACGGTTTACCAGTTATTCAAAATTCCAAAAAGTTCATTTAGAATAAAGATATCTTCAAAGGCTATTCCCAGAAAATTCAGGATATACATTTTATTTGTCATGTAAATATCGTATTTTAATCAAAATCCTTACAGCCATTTTGTAGAAAATCAATAATTTCGAAAATAATTGATGTGTAAACAGTAGTTTAGGATGAGGGGATTTTCCTCAAAATCTTTGTGCCCCTTCCTCCAAAGATATAAAACTTAAATACCAAGTTTGGTATTTAACGATGTTTTCGTTTTTGAGCTATGCTATACACACACACACACACACCCAAACGGATATTTTTATAAAAATGTTTTTTTTTATTATTCAGAGTCCATAAACATGTATTTCTGGTGAAATCTCAGTATTGAATTGTTGGGTACAATACAATACCTTCTCTTCGGGAGGTCTGTGTTCGTTTCCCGTTCACCGCGCACTCTGGGGTCACCTAGATGAATGTCTGTATATCTACCACGTTTACTTTCCTTTTCCTTCCTTAATTTCATTTCAGGTCGTGGCTTTGCAGGCAGATGGCGCGGTTGCTTGCTCCGAGTGAAACCTCCTTCCGGCCTCTCAACGCTGTATAACCTCCGTTGGGCGCCACCCAGTAGTGGTGGGACAAAAATAACACAACTATTTGAAACAGTTGCACCACTAAAACTGTTTCATAGAACACTTGTGTTCTTCTTTCACGTAACACCTCAATACTTGTTGCAACAGTTACTACTACGCTGCGGTTGTTGTGTTCCACAACGTAAATATTTTGCCATTGCTTGCCGCAAGGTGCGCCTCTGTACCTTGTAGCGCGCGGACTCATATTACAATCCGCCAAATTCCAAACTCATTCCCTCACGTTAACGCGCAATTTGATAATTTCCTCTTCAGTGCACCTCGACAGTGGTACCATCGATGTATTTATCTCAATAGTACACACAGGTCTGCAACAGTTAAGGGAATATCTGTTGCACGAAACACATTAAACTGTTTCGCAAAAAGAACAACGGTTAGGGACTTCCGCTCCATGTTTCCTGTACGCTGGTCTGTGGTTTCCCTTTCCCAGGGGGTAGACACCAACATATCAGTACTTGCCGCCGTTCACATGCTCATACCTCTATCTGTATACTTAGTACGTGTAGAGAAGTTAAAAAAAAGATTACAAATAAATATACGAGGAGCGTTACCAATACAACAGAAATTAAAAATCTGATGTGTTCCATTCACATGACTTTCTCTACATCTCTGTAACAAATTATTGTTAAAAAGCTCATGCTTTTGTTTACTTCATGCTAATCAAGAAAAAATCAGCAGAAATACTCTTATTACTTGCTTCCTTGTAAGTAGAAGTGAAATAAGGGAGTAGCATAGGTTAAAGTGATAGTCAAAAGCTGGTTGCTATGTCACTGAAGTTCCTTTATTTGTATGGACACAAGTTGACAAATTCCTGTATAAGAAAGGTATACGTTTTTTAAATTTGAAAGAAACAACAAATATCTCAGAGATTATCAATTCCACGAAAAAAAAAAAAAACATGTTTTAACGTGATCTACATTTTTTGTATAGTAAGTTTCTGTAAATATCTTTAATATACGATATTTTAATCAAAATCGTTAGCCATTTTTGAGAAAATCAAAATTTTCGAACTTTTTTCCATCTAAAGAGCAGCTTGGGGTGAGGGGATGTTTCTCAAAATGTTCGTGTCGCTTCCCTGAAAGATACTAAACTTAAATACCAAGTTTGGTATTTTATCGAGTCTGCGTTTTTGAGTTATCGTGTTCACAGACACACACGGACCTTTTTCTGAAAATACTTTTTTTTAATACAGGGGATATTTCCTATGAAATCTCATTATTGAATTTTTGAGTGCATTACAATACCTTCTCTATACGCTATGTACACAGTACGTATAGAGAAAGTAAACATTCTAATGTGTTCCATACCCATGACTTTCTCTAGCTGTTCGGTAAACAAATCTTTTATTCTGAACATTAATACATAATACTATTCAAGATAAACATTAGCAGAAATAGTCTTATTACTTGCTTCCTTGTAAGTAGAAGGGAAATAAGAAAATGCTCAGGCTAAAGCGATGGTCCGCTTCCTTTAAAAACTGATCGGTATGTGAAACAATTGATACTTAATTGAAACCAATGATCCGGAGTATCTCTTAAACGGTTACCTCTACAAAAAAAAAAAATGTAGGTATATGACATAAATTGTGTGATTTAATATGATCTACATTTTTGGTGTAGTAAGTTTTAAAATATCTCTTATGGTTTGCCAGTTTTTCGAAAAATGTTCCATGTAATGGTAGTTTCGGGTCTGGGATTTTCTTGAAAAGCTTCGAGTCGCATCCTGGGAAGATACTAAACTTAAATATCAAGTTTGGTATTTAACGGTCTTTTCGTTTTTTAGCTATGCTGCCCACAGACACACACACGGATATTTTTTTAAAAAAACGTTTTTTGGATTCAGGGGGTTTCAAAACATGCATTTACGGTGAAATGCCAGTATTTAATTTGTAGTAGAATGCAATAGTTTCTCTATACACTATGCAGGTACATAGAACTTGTAGAGAAAATAAAAACGAGTTTCATGCAGTGATTAAACCCTTCTATTTAAGTGACTTAACACCGAAAGAGATAAAAGCCGAGTTCATGGCTCCTGCGTTACCAACAATTTACAATTGGGTACATGAATTTAAACGTGGTGAACATCGTTCAGTAGGAGTGACTTCCTCCGAAATGATTGACAGCATATGGCTTTGAGTGATCGACGAATCAAAGTTTGTGAAATAGTAGAGGACACAGACATATCACGTACGTGTTCTCAATTTTGTATAAAAAAGTAGGTCTGGCAAAAGTCTCGACAAGATGGGTGCCTCGTTTGAGCGATTCGGATGCCGGTTTGGCACGTTTGCGTCTCAATTCTGACGAGTTTCTGCGTCAATACATAACTGTGGATGAAACATGGATACACCACTACACTCCAGAGACAAAAGTCCAGTCAAAAACTGTGGGGTTTTTTAAAGATAAACAGGCTCCGAAGAAGACAACGATGCTGAAATCTGCAGACTAAATAATGGCCTCAGTTTTTTGAAATGTATGCAGAACCATCTACATTGATTATTTGGTGGCCGCGAGTGGTCAGACCACTCGCTTCTGACCTAGACGGCCGGGGTTCGATCCCAAGCGACCGCATGTGAGATTTGTGGTGGACAAAGCGGCGCTGGGGCGGGTTTTCTCCGGGTGCTCCGGTTTCCCCCGCCATCGCATTCCACCGGTGCTCCATCATTCATGTATCATCAGTGTCACCGCCTGCGGTGCCATAAGTAGTTAAAGCGGGCGTTAAACACTACCAAAAAAAGAAAAAAAATTGATTACTTGCAGAAAGGAAGAACGATAAATGGAGAGTATTATATATCATTATTGCACCAGTTGAATGGAGAAATGAAGAAAAAACGCCCTCATCTGGCAAAGAAAAAGATTGTCTTCCATCAGGATAATGGTAAACATTGTACAACATCCATTATATTTACTAGATTTGGCCCTGAGTGAGTGTTTTATTTGTAAACTTTAAAAAATGGCTCGGCGGAAAACGATTTATGTCCAAATAAGAGGTCATCTCCCAAACAGATGCCTATTTTGAGGACCTTCCGAAATCCTAAAACAGCTGGGAAACTTGTATCGAGCTAAAAGAAGATCATGTTGAGGGAAACATTTTACCAAACATGATTGTCTAAGGACTTATTGAACACCCGTTGTATTTAGGAGTTCCGGTGAAATGTCGATCTTGAACAAGCCTATTGGCGACTGTGGTGACACGACGACGTGCAGCACAGAAGGGAATATTGGCAGCGCGTGCCAAGCAAGCATGACGTCATGGTGAGTGACGTCACGACACACGCGCAAGGCAGGAAAACTGGTGCAATGTTTCACAATAACTATTTATAAGGTTGAGTGGTCGAGGTTCGAACTCTCGCCCACTCGCTACGAAAGGCGGTTTGACCAGATAACATTCACCGATCCGTATCAGACCGATGGACCAAGACGTAGGTATTGTGTCAGCATTTTTACTTTCTCTACACGTGCTGTGTACATAGTCTATACAGAAGGTATTATATTGTACCTAAAAATTCAATACCGAGAGTTCACCGGAAATATATGTTTTGAGTTCCCCTCCCTGAAGATGGGAGAGATGTACGCTCCCGAAACGTCGATGGCTCCATATCACTTGAATATCATTAAAGTCATTTTTGAGAAAAGCAAAAGCTTCGAAGGAAAGGATAGTTTCGGGCGAGGAAACGTTTTTGACAATCTTCGTGTAGTAGAGACAATATTGTACTCCAGCGAATGTAGAGATTTCAACGCAAAGACATTTTAGAGTCCCCTGTATAAAAGACACACTCAAAAAGGAAAAGTCGGTCAAATACCAAACTTGCTATTTGAGTTTAGTACATTACAAGGATGCGACACGAACATTTTGAGAATAATTTCCACACCCAAAACTAGAATTTACATAGAAAACATTTCGAAAACTCTCTTTTTGTCAAAAATGCCTCAAACGATTTCAATTAAAATGTTGTATATCAACGATATTCACATACCTAATAAAACGTGTATCTTGAATTTTCTGGATTACTTTTGCATAACCGTAAGATATAGGGAAAAACTATAGATATCGTTAACACACATCATTTATGTCATATACATTCTTTTCATGGAGTTTACCACTTCTGAGATATTCCTTTCAATTTAAAAATACTTAAACGTTTCACTTACGGGAGAGTTTGTCAACTCCTGCTCACGCAAAGAAACGAACTTCAGTCACATAGCAACCAGTTTTTTTTTTTTTTTTTTTTTTTTTTTTTTTTTTTTTTTTTTTAGCTTAGCGTCCTTTAACCTGGTTGGTCAAATCGGGCGATGGAATGAAATTGGTGAAATGATGCTCAAATGATCTCGGGGTCCATGGAGCTTAAAGTTACTTTAACCTGGTTGGTCATATCGGACGATGAATGAAATGATGCTCAAATGATCTCGGGGTCCATGGAGCTTAAAGTTACTTTAATCTGGTTGGTCATATCGGACGATGAATGAAATTGGTGAAATGATACTCAAATGATCTCGGGGTCCATGGAGCTTAAAGTTACTTTAATCTGGTTGGTCATATCGGACGATGAATGAAATTGGTGAAATGATACTCAAATGATCTCGGGGTCCATGGAGCTTAAAGTTACTTTAATCTGGTTGGTCATATCGCACGACGAATGAAATTGGTGAAATGATACTCAAATGATCTCGGGGTCCATGGAGCTTAAAGTTACTTTAATCTGGTTGGTCATATCGGACGATGAATGAAATTGGTGAAATGATACTCAAATGATTACGGGGTCCATGGAGCTTATAGTCACTTTAACCTGGTTGGTCATATCGGAAGATGAATGAAATTGGTGAAATGATACTCAAATGATCTCGAGGTCCATGGAGCTTAAAGTTACTTTAACCTGGTTGGTCATATCGGACGATGAATGAAATTGGTGAAATGATGCTCAAATGATCTCGGGGTCCATGGAGCTTAAAGTTACTTTAACCTGGTGGTCATATCGGACGATGAATGAAATTGGTGAAATGATGCTCAAATGATCTCGGGGTCCATGGAGCTTAAAGTTACTTTAACCTGGTTGGTCATATCGGACGATGAATGAAATTGGTGAAATGATACTCAAATGATCTCGAGGTCCATGGAGCTTAAAGTTACTTTAACCTGGTTGGTCATATCGGACGATGAATGAAATGATGCTCAAATGATCTCGAGGTCCATGGAGCTTAAAGTTACTTTAACCTGGTTGGTCATATCGGACGATGAATGAAATTGGTGAAATGATACTCAAATGATCTCGGGGTCCATGGAGCTTAAAGTTACTTTAACCTGGTTGGTCATATCGGACGATGAATGAAATTGGTGAAATGATACTCAAATGATCTCGGGGTCCATGGAGCTTAAAGTTACTCGACATTCGTCTCCTCAGGACAACATCCCGAAAGAAACCTTATCCGGGTAACTCGCTCACCCTAAGTGAGATTCGAACTCGCGACCTTTTGAATGTGAGGCAGACACGCTACCACCACACTACCCAGTCGGGCCAACCAGCTTTTGACATCACTTTATCCTAGTGTATTCCCTTCTACTTACAAGGAAGCAAGTAAAAAGACAATTTCTGTTAATGTTTATCTTGATTAGCATCAAGTAGAAGCTTTTTAACTATACTTTGTTACAAAGATATAAATTATGTGAACTGAACACACAGATTTTTACTTTCGCTGCACGTACTAAGTATATAGTGTATAGAGAAGGTATTGTATTGCACCCAAAAATTCAATACCGACATTCACCGGAAATACGTGTTTTGGTTCACCATGAATCCAAAAAAATCATTTTTTGAAAAAGATCCGTGTGTGTGCGCGCGTGTTTGTGGACAGCATAGCTTAAAAACGAAAACATCATAAAATACCAAACTTGGTATTTAAGTTTGGTACCTTCCAGGATGCGACACGAAGCTTTTCAAAAAATCCCCAAACTACCCTTTACATGGAAAAATTTTCGAAAATTTTGATTTTCTCAAAAATGGCTCTAACGACTTCGATTAAAATATTGTGTACATTTACCTGATAAATAAAATGTATATCTTGAATTTCCTGGGAATAGCCTCTAAAGACCTCTTTATTCTGGAGGATTTTTATTGAATGTTGCATAACTGCTAAACCGTAAAAGATAGACAAAATCTTACGACATAAAAAAATGTAGATCACGATAAAACACACGATTTATGTTATATACGAGTACATTTTTTTTTTTTTTTTCGTGGAGTTGATCGTTTTTAAGATATTCCTTGTTTTTAGTTTCAGCTTTTAAAACTTATACTTTTCTCATACAGGGATTTGTCAACTCGTGTCCATACAAACAAATGAAGTTCAGTCACATAGCAACCAGCTTTTGACTATCACTTTAACCTATGCTACTCCCTTATTTCCCTTCTACTTACAAGGAAGCAAATAATAAGACTATTTGTGTTAATGTTTATTTCGATTATCATGAAGAATAAGCTTTTTAACAATAGTTTATTGCAGAGATGTAGAGAAAGTCGTATGAATGGAACACACCACATGTCTCAATAACATGTATTTGCTGGAATAGAATATTTTGTGTATAGTCTACGTGTGCAGAAAGTAAGAATGCTGTACAAGAGGATGTAAATGTTAAACTCCCACTTGAGCTCGTAATAATGCTGCAGTTCCGGGATTGACGCCAGTTGGCGTTGTGTCCGGTTTCTGAAACAGCTGCTACTGCTTCTTAACTTTTCTTTTACTTTCACGCCTCGATAAAAAAATGTGTGCGTTCCATTCACATGACTTTCTCTACATCTCTGCAATAAGGGAGTACCATAGGTTGAAGTGATAGTCAAAAGCTGGTTGCTATGTGACTAAAGTTCCTTTGTTTGTATGGACAGCAGTTGACAAATTCCCACATTGCAAAAGTATAAGTATTTTAAAATTCAGACCAATACCAAATACCTTAAAAACGGTCAACTCCACGAAAAAAAAATGTATATAACATAAATTGTGTGTTTTAACGAGATCTATATTTTCTGTGTGTAGTAAGTTTTTGTCTTTCTCTTACGGTTTACTAGTTATTCAAGATTCAGAAAAATTCAAGAGGTCTTCAGAGGTATTCCCAGAAAATTCAAGATATACACTTTATTTGTGATGTAAATATCTTTGATATACGATGTTTTAATCAAAATTGTTAGAGCCATTTTTGAGAAGAAAAAATGTATGTAAAAGGTAGTTGGGGTTGGGATTTTCTTGAAAATCTTCGTTTCACAACTTTGGAAGATATTAATTCTAAATATCAAGTTTGGTATTAAGCGGTCTTTTCGTTTTTGAGCTCTGCTGTTCACAACGTGCGCGCGCGCTCGGAGGGGGGGGGGGATTCAGAGAATCTCAAAACATGTATTTCCGGTGAAATCTCACATAGAGATACGTGCAGAGAAAGTAACAATAATTGTGATGTAAGAGCGTAAAGTTACGCTATTTGATTCGAGTATTGTGAATCAAAAAGATACTTTACGCTCTCGTATCATACGATGTTTCTTCTAAGAGAATCCTCTGATGAAATAAGTTTGAGCCATTCATTTCCGGCCGTGGTGAGTAGCAAGTTACGAACAATATAAAACAATGTTAACACGTGTGTCATACACTATTTTTACTTTCTCTAGCACTGTATATAGTGGTTACAGAAGGTATTCTATTCCAACCAAAAATTAGGTACCAAGATTTCACCAGAAATACATGCTTTAGTACTACCTGAATAAACCATTTTCAGAAAAAGGTCCGTGTGTGTCTGTGGACAGCATAGCTCAAAACCGAAAAGACGGTTAAATACCAAACTTGGTATTTTGTATCTTTCACGGATGCGACACCAAGATTTTGAAAAAAAAAAAAAAAAATCCCGCTACCCCAAACTATCCTTTACATGGAAAAATTTTCGAGAATATTCATTTTCTCAAAAATGGCTCTAACGATTTTGATTAAAATATGGTATATTAAAGATATTTACATAAATTAAAATGTATATATACGCATTTTTGGAAATAGCCTCTGAAGACATCTTTATTCTGGATGGACTTTGCCAAATTTTGCATACCTACTAAACTGTAAGAGATAGACAAAAACTTATCAAATAGAAAATGTAGAGCTCGTTGAAACACACAATTTATGTCATACACATTTTTTTCGTGGAGTTGATCGTTTTTGAGATATTCCTGGTTTTTGGTTTCAGCTTCAAAAAGCTTATACTTTTCTCACACCGGAATTTGTCAACTGCTGTCCATACAAACAAAGGAACTTCAGTCACATAGCAACCAGCTTTTGACTATCACTTTAACCAATGCTACTCCCTTATTTCACTTCTACTTACAAGGAAGCAACTAATAAGACTATTTCTGCTAATTTTTTCTCGATTAGCATGAAGTAAATAGCAGCATAAGATTTTTAACAATAATTTGTAGTAGAGCTGTAGAGAAAGTCATGTAAAGGGAACACGTCAGATTTTAATTTACATTTTTTATTTCATGATTCGAAATGCTAAATGTGGTATTTGAAAAGGCACCAGTCAGGACACCGAGCTGTGCGACTGCCCCAAATTTAATTTGAACCTCAGGAAAGTCAACTATTTGTAAATATTATCCACAAAATATAAATATGTAAAGAAAGGTGAAGTATTTGGGTAATTAGTGAACTGGTCGTGGGAAAAGCAGTATAAGAAAACCAGCTGACACGATGTTGTGTTGATTACATTCACACGAGAACCTGCTGAACCAGCGTGTCCCTTAAAACACACCACTGCAATCTTTGGTAATAATCCCTTTTAACAACATTAAATTATTGTACTGCTTTTCAAAATATTTTCCTTCAACGTCAATACAGTTTTTCATTCGCTGAAGACAGTCGTTAAAGCAATGACGTCAATCTTGTTCAGAAACCAGGTTTTTATGAAGACGAACAAAACTAGCCTTTCCAACCTGCTCTGAAAACAAAAAACAGATTATTCCTTTATCTACTTCATGCTAATCCAACTTGCTTCCTTGTAAGTAGAAGGGAATACACTAGGATAAAGTGATAGTCAAATGCTTTAAAAGATCGTTGCTATGGGTTACAATCGCTTGAGCAGAAATAAAATAAAAAGAGAGATGAACAGAATAAGAACTTCATGTTTCAGAAAAATTTTAAAACTGAAGCCAACAACTAGGAATATCTCGAAAATTATTAACTCTTAAAATCAAATAAAAAATCTGATGTGTAACACACACGTGACTTTCTCTAGCTGTTCTACAAACAAACTTCTTAAAAAAGATTATTCTTCTTTCAACACAATGCTAATCGAGGTAAACATTAGCAGAATGTTATTATCACTTAGTTCCTTATAAGTAGAAGGCAACTAAAGGAATGCGCCATGCTAAAGTGATAGTCAAATGTTTTAAAAACTGTCGTTATGCCATTGTCATTGCAAATCGCTTCTTTGCTTGGCCAGGAGTAGAACAAAAGAAAAACTGACACATCCGTCTGAGAAAAGTATTAAGTGCTTCACAGTTGAAACCAATAACAAGGAATACCTGGAAAACGGTAAACTCCACGAAAAAAATGTATATGGCATAACTTATGTATTTTAACAAGATCTAATTTTTGTGTGCAGTAAGTTCTTCCCTATCTCTTACAGTTTACTAGTTATACCAAATAAAGCAAAATTCATCCAGAATAAACAGGTCTCTAGAAGCCTTTCCCAGAAAATTCAAGATATACATTTTATTTGTTTTAGAAATGCCTTTAATATGCGGTATTTTAATCAAAATCGTTAGAGCCAATTTTAAAAAAAACAAATTTTCCATGTAAAGGGTAAATAGGGGTGGGGGGATTTTCTTGAAAATCTTCGTGTCGCATCCTTGGAAGATACCAAACTAAAATATAAAGTTTGGTATACAACCGTCTTTTTGTTTTTGAGCTATGCTGTCCACACATACACACACACACACACGGACCTGTTTCTGAAAACGCCTTTTTTTGATTCAGGGGGTCCTAAAACATGTATTTCCGGTGAAAACTCGACATCGAATTTCTGGGTGGAATACAATATTTCTCTATCCCTATGTACATTGTACATACGGGGTCATAGAAAGTAAAAACAAATTCATACAGAATAAAGTAGTCTTCAGAGGCTGTTCCCAGAAAATTCAAGATATACATTTTATTTGTGAGGTAAATATCTTTAATATATGGTATTTTAATCAAAATCGTTAGAGCCATTTTTAAGAAAATCAACATATTTGAAAAAAGTCCATGTAAAGGGTAGTTCGGGGTGGGGGAATTTTCTTGAAAATTTTCGTGTCGCATCCTTGGAAGAAACCAAACCTAAACACCAAGTTTGGTATTTAACGGTCTTTTCGTTTTTGAGTCATGCTGTCCACAGACACACACGGACCTTTTTCTGAAAATGCTTTTTTGGATTCAGTGGGACCGAAAACATGTATTTCCGGTGAAATCTCGGTATCGAATTTTTGGGTGGAATGCAATACCTTCTCTATACACTATGTACATAGTACGTGTAGAGAAAGTAAAAAAGCATTTTTGGAAAAAGTTCCGTGTGTGTCTGTGGACAGCTAAGCTCAAAACGAAAAGACCGTTAAATACCAAACTTGGTATTTAGGTTTGCCATCTTCCAAGGATGCTACGTGAAAATTTTCAAGAATATCCCACCACACCCAACTATGTTTTACATGGACACATTTTCGAAAATTTTGATTTTGTTATTAATGGCTCTAACGATTTAGATTAAAATATCATATATTAAGATATTTACCTGACAAATAAAATGTATATGTTGAATTTTCTGGGAATAGCCTCTGAAGACTACTTTATTCTGGAGGAATTTTGTATAACTGGTAAACTATATGAGATGGAGAAAAACTTACTTAGCAGAAAATGTAGAGAAGGTTAAAACACATAATTTATTTTAAATACATTTTTTCTCTGCCCCTGATCATGCAAAGGGAAAGCCGTCTCATAGCAACAGTTTTTAAAATAATTGACTAACGCCTAAGTCTAGGATATTAAGTGAAGCTCGTGTTGGTTAGCTTGCAGGAATTTGGAGTCAGCAGTTTTTGCCGCTGCAGGACACGAACTGCTGACACACTCCGGAAGCGAGTCTATAATTAATTACGGGACGATTCTGTCGCCAAACGTTGAGATTAGAGTTGATATTCTGCTATCAAAGAAACCGCGGCCTATCTCGTGGGAACCGCCCGTGAGAACAGCTGACTGTGAGAAACCAATAACCGCTCCTTCTTTCACACTCCTACCTTTAACACTCCACCTGTAGAAAGAAAAAAAAAAAAAAAAAATCTGATGTGATCGATTCACATGACTTTCTCTACATTTTCTGTAACAAATTATTTTTACAAAAGCTCATTCTTTTATCTACATCATGCTAACAGAAGTTGCTGTCTTATACTAGACCCTTGGAAGTAGAAGTGAGTAGATTACGCTAAAGTGATAGTCAAATGTTTTAAAATGTGGTTTCTATGTGAAACAATTGAAATTCAGATCCGTTTTCATTGGTCACGAGTAAAACAACACAGATTGGCGACTTGTATTTTGAAATAACTTTAAAGTATTTTAAAACTGAAAATAATAACAAGGAACTAACTTGTAAATGGCTAGCTCCCTAAAAGGTGTATACATTCTGTTTTAAGAGATCTACATTTTTTGTGCAGTAAGCTTTTGTTTTTATCTCTTATAGTTTAGCAGTTATACAAAATTCATTCAGAATAAAGAAGTCTTCAGAAGCCATTCCCAGAAAATTCAAGATATACGTTTTATTTCTTCATAATCCTTCCATTCGTCCCGTTAAAATAAACAACAACAAAAACTGATATGATCGATTCACATGTCTTTCTCTACATCTCTGCAATACATTATTGTTAAAAAGCTTATGTTTCTATTTACTTCATGATAATCCAGAAAATATTAGCATAAATAGTCTTATTACTTGCTTCCTTGAAAGTAGAAGGAGAATAAGGGAGTACCATAGGTTAAAGTGACAGTCAAAAGCTGGTTGCTATGTGACTGAAGTTCCTTTGTATGGACAGCAGTTGACAAATTCCTGTATGAGAAAAGTATAAGTTCTTCAAAGCTGAAACGAAAAACAAGGAATATGTCAAAAAACGATCAAACCCAAGAAAAGAATATATATGACATAAATTGCGTGTTTTATTGTGCATACATTTTTGGTAAGGTAAGTTTTTGTCCATCTCTTACGGTTTGACATTTATTTAAACTTCCGTAAAATTCATCCAGAATAAATCAGTATTCAGAGGTTATTTCCAAAAAATTAAAGATATGCATTTTATTTATTAAGTAAAATATCTTTAATATACAATATTTTAATCTAAATCTTTAGAGCCATTTTTTTTATAAAATCAAACATTTCGAAAAAAATTCCGTGTAAATTCTAGTTGGGATGGGGGGATTTTGTAAAACATCTGCGTGTCTCATACTTTGAAGACACCACACTTAAATACCAAGTTTAGAATTTTACCGACATTTCCTTTTTGAGTTTTCGTGTTCACGGACATTCAGACACACTAACATACACACACACATATACACACTGACACACACACACTGATGCACACTTATGCACACACAGAACCACAAACTGATGCACACACACTGACAGACACACACACCAATGCACACATACTAACACACACAGACACACACACTGATGCACACATACTAACACACACAGACACACACACTGATGCACACATACTGACACACACAGACACACACACTGATGCACACATACTAACACACACTGATGCACACATACTAACACACACAGACACACACACTGATGCACACATACTGACACACACAGACACACACACTGATGCACACATACTGACAAATACAAACACACACACACTGATGCACACATACTGGCACACACAGACACACACACTGACACACTTGACCAACACACTGATGCACACATACTGACACACACACTGACACACAAACTGATGCACACATACTGACACACACACTGATGCACACATACTGACAAATACAGACACACACACACTGATGCACACATACTGGCACACACAGACACACACACTGACACACTTGACCAACACACTGATGCACACATACTGGCACACACAGACACACACACTGACACACTTGACCAACACACTGATGCACACATACTGGCACACACAGACACACACACTGACACACTTGACCAACACACTGATGCACACATACTGACACACACACTGACACACAAACTGATGCACACATACTGACACACACACTGATGAACACTTATGCACACACAGAACCACAAACTGATGCACACACACTGACAGACACACACACCAATGCACACATACTGACAAACACAGACACACACACTCACACACACTGATGCACACACACGGACAAACACACTGACATACACACACACACTAACACACGCACTAAAACACACACTGACACACACACTGACAAACACACACTGACACACACACTGACAAACACACACTGACACACACACTAACACACTCACTAACATACCACTCACACACACTAACACACACTGATACACACACTACCACACATACACTGATACACATACTTACACACACACTGACAACCACAAACACTAACACACGCATTAACACACACACTGACACAAACACAAAAACACACATTGATACAACCAATAACATACCACTCACACACACTGACACACACACTACCACACACACATTGATACACCCACACTGACACAACCATTGATACACATACTACCACACACAGACACACTCTGACACACACAAATTGACACACACTGACACACACACTGATACACATACTGACAAACGCACACTCACACACACACTACCACACACACTGATACACACACTACCGAACACACTGACACACACTGTTACACATACTACAAAAACTAACACACACTAACACACGCTGACACACGCACACTGACACACGCACACTGACACATGCACATTTATACACACACCGATACACACACTGACACACATACTGATACACACACACTGACACACACACGTAGAAACACACTGATACACACACTGACACATTCACTGAGACACACACACTGATACACACACATTGATACACACACCATGACACACACTGACAAACACTGATATACACACTGCCACACACTAATACACACACTGATATGAACACAGATACACACACTGACATACACTGATACACACAATGATATACACACTGATATACACACTTACACACACTGATACACACACTGATACACACACTGCCACGCACACTAATACACCCAAACTGTTACATACACTGATATACACACACTGACAAACACTGATATACACACTGATAAACACACTGATACACACAATGGTATCCACACTGATATACACACTGATACACACACTGATACACATACTGATATACACACTGATACACATTCAGATACACACACTGATACACACACAGATACACACACTCATACACACAGATACACACACTGATACACACACTGATACACACAGATACACACACTGATACGCACACAGATACACACACTGATACACATACAGATACACACACTGATACACATACAGATACACACACTGATACACACACAGACACACACACTGATACACATATACATACACACACTGATACACATACAGATACACACACTGATACACACACTGATACACACACTAATACACACACTGTTACACATACTGATATACACACAGATACACATACTGATACACACACAGATACACACACTGCCACGCACCCTGATACACCCATACTGTTACACACACAGATACGCACACTGATACACATACAGATACACACACTGATACACATACAGATACACACACTGATACACACAGATACACACACTGATACACACACAGATACACTCACTGATACACATACTGATATACACACTGATACACAAACAGATACACACACTGATACACACACAGATACACACACTGATACACACACAGATACACACACTGATACACACACTGATACACAAACAGATATACACACAGACACACATACTGATATACACACTGATACACACACTGGTATCCACACTGATATACACACAGATAAACACACTGATACACACACTGATACACACAGATATACACACCGATACACATACTGATATACAGACTGATACACACACTGATATACACACTGATATACACAGTGATACACACACTAATATACACACTGACACACACATTGATATACAGAAAGACACACACTGTTAAACACACACTGATACAAACACATTGATACACAGAATGACACACACACTGTTACACACACTGATATACACACACTGACAAACACTGATATACACACTGATAAACACACTGATACGCACACTGGTATCCACACTGATATAGACACAGATACACACACTGATACACACAGATACACAAACTGATACACACACAGATACACATACTGATATACACACTGATACACACACTGATACACACTGTTACACACACTTATATACACACTGACACACACATTGATATACAGAATGACACACACTGTTAAACACACACTGATACAAACACATTGTTACACAGAATTACACACACACACACTGTTACACACACTGATACACATACTGATAAACACAAACTGACACACACTGATATATACACTGACACATTCACTGATACACACACTGATATACACATTGACAGACCCACTGACACACACATTCACACCCACTGACACACGCATTAACACACCCACTGATACACGCAATAACACGCCCACTGATACACACACTGACACACCCACTGACACACAAACATTAACAAACCAACTGACACACACATTGACACATTCACTGATACACACATTAACACACCCACTGACACACACATTAACACACCAACTGACACACACATTGGCACACCCACTGATACACACATTAACACACCCACTGTTACACACATTGACACACCCACTGATACACACATTAACACATCCATGATACACACATTGACACACCCACTGATACACACATTAACACACCCATGATACACACATTGACACACCCACTGATACACACATTAACACACCCACTGTTACACACATTGACACACCCACTGATACACACATTAACACACCCATGATACACACATTGACACACCCACTGACACACACATTAACACAACCACTGACACACACATTGACACACCCACTGACACATACATTGATACACACTGATACACACATTGACACAACCACTGATACACCCATTTAAACACACACTGATACACACATTGACACACTCACTGATACACCCATTTAAACACATACTGATACACACATTGACACACCCACTGATACACCCATTTAAACACATACTGATACACCCATTGACAACTCACTGATACACCCATTTAAACACATACTGATACACACTTTGACACACCCACTGATACACCCATTTAAACACATACTGATACACACATTGACACACCCACTGATACACCCATTTAAACACATACTGATACACCCATTGACACACACTGATACACCCATTTAAACACACACTGATACACCCATTTAAACACACACTGATACACCCATTGACACACTCACCGATACACCCATTTAAACACACACTGATACACCCATTGACACACTTACTGATACACCCATTTAAACACACACTGATACACTATTTGACACACCCACTGATACACCCATTTAAACACATACTGATACACCCATTGACATACTCACTGATACACCCATTGACACACACTGATACACACATTAACACACACACTGATAAACACATTGACACACGCACTGATACACACATTAACACACACTGATACACACATTGCCACACACTGAGACATACATTGACACACACACTGATACGCACATTGACACACACTGACATATACGTTTACACACACTGATACACCCATTGACACACACTGATACACACAAAGATACATCCACTGACACACACATTGACACAGATTGATACACACTGATACACACACTGACACACCCATTTATACACACACTGATACACAAATAGATACACCCCCTGATACACACATTGACACACCCACTGACACACACATTAACACACCCACTGATACACACATTGACACACACATTAACACACCCACTGATTATCATATTGACACACTCATTAACACACCCACTGATTCACATTAACACACATTGACACACACATTGACACACACTGACACACACTGACACACACACATGCTAACATTGACACATACCTTGTCACATACATTGATACACATATAGACACACCCACTGATATACACATTGACACACACATTAGCTCTTCCACTGATACATACATTCACACACCCACTGATACACACATTCACACACCCACTAATACACACATTAAAACACAACTGATTCACACATAAACACACACACTTATACACACATTGACACACACACTGACACACACATTAACACTCGCACTGACACATTGACACACCCACTGACACACGCACTGACACACACTTTAACACACCCACTGACACACACATTAACACAAAATTTGACACACATACTGATACATACATTGACACACCCACAGATACACACACATTGACACACACACTGATACACACATTCACACATCCACTGTTACACACATTAACACACAACTGATACACAATTTGACACACACATTAACACACGCACTGATATTACATTGACACACACACACTGACACATACATTGATACACACACTGATATACACATTGACACACACTGATAGATACATTGATTCACATATTGACACACACTGATACACACACACTAATACACACTGTAACACACACTGATTGACCCACTGAAACACACACACTGATACACACATTAACACACCCACTGATACACACATTGACACATTCACTGACACACACATTTTAGCACCCACTGACACACACATTAACACACCCTTTCACACACATTAACACACCCACCCACACACACATTAACACACCCACTGACACACACATTAACACACACACTGTAAGACACATTAACACACCCACTGACAGACACATTAACACACACATTGACACACACATTAACACACACACTGACACACACATTAACACACCCACTGACACACACATTAACACACACACAGACAGACACATTAACACATCCACTCTCACACATTAACACACACACTGACACACCCACTGATACATACATTATTACACTTATTGACACACACATTGATACACACATTGACACACACTGATACACACATTGACACACACTGATACACACATTGACACACACTGATACACACATTGACACACCCACTGATACATACATTATTACACTTATTGACACACACATTGATACACACATTGACACACACTGATACACACATTGACACACCAACTGAAACATACACTGACACACACACTGATACACACATTGACACACCAACTGAAACATACACTGACACACACATTGACACATACATTGACACACCCATTGATACAAACTTTAACACACTCACTGATTCACACATTGATACGTACATAAACACACACTCATACACACATTGACACACACACAAACACACACACATTAACACACGTACAAATATTATATTGACACACACTGACACATATATTGACACACACATTAACACACACTGACAGATACATTGACACACACACTGACACACACACACTGATACACACATTAACACACTCACATATACACACATTAATACACCCACTCTTACACACATTGACACACCCACTGACACACATATTCACACACCCACTGACACACACAATAACACATCCACTCACTAACACGCTGATACACACATTGACACACACTGATACACACATTGACACACACACTGACACTCACATTAACACACACTGACACACACATTAACACACCCACTGATTCACACATTAACACACACTGACACACCCACACTGATGCACACACTGATACACACATTGACACACACACTGATCCACACATTAGGACACCCACTGACACACTAATTAACACACCCAATGATACACACATTAACACACCCACTGACACACACATTAACACACCCACTGACACACACATTAACACACCCATTGAAACAAATTAACACACCCACAGATACACACATAAACACACGCACTGATACACACATTAACACACCCACAGACACACATTAACACACCCACTGTGACACATTACCACACCCACTGATAGACATATTTACACACCCACTGATAAACACATTTACACACTCACTGATAAACACATTTACACACCCACTGATACACACATTTACACACCCACTGATAAACACATTTACACACCCACTGATACACACATTAACACACCCATTGATACAAACATTGACAAACCCACTGACACACATTAACACACCCACTGACATACACATTGACACACACATTAACGCACCCACTGACAAACACATAACACACCCACTGACACACACATTAACACACCCATTGAAACAATTTAACACACCCACAGATACACACATAAACACACGCACTGATACACACATTAACACACCCACAGACACACATTAACACACCCACTGTCACACATTACCACACCCACTGATAGACATATTTACACACCCACTGATAAACACATTTACACACCCACTGATAAACACATTTACACACCCACTGATACACACATTTACACACCCACTGATAAACACATTTACACACCCACTGATACACACATTAACACACCCATTGATTCAAACATTGACAAACCCACTGACACACATTAACACACCCACTGACATACACATTGACACACACATTAACGCACCCACTGACAAACACATTAACACACCCACTGACACACATTAACACACCCACTGAAACATACATTATCATACCCACAGACACACATTAACACACCCACTAACACATACATTGACAAACCCTCTTATACACACATTGACACACCCACTGACACACATTGACACACACATTAACACACCCACTGATGCACACATTGACACGCCCACGGACACACACTTTAACACACCCACTGACACATATTAACACACCCACGGACACACACTTTAACACACCCACTGATACACACATTAACACACCCAAGGACACACACTTTAACACACAATTTGACACACACATTAACACACCCACGGACACACACTTTAACACACCCACTGATAAACACATTAACACACCCACGAACACACACTTTAACACACCCACCGATACACACATTGACACACACATTGACACACCCACGGACACACAATTTAACACACCCACCGATACACACACTGACACGCACAATGACACACACATTAACACACCCACTGACACACATTAACACACCCACTGAAACATACATTATCATACCCACTGACACACATTAACACACCCACTGACATATACATTGACAAACCCACTTATACACAAATTGACACACCCACTGACACACACATTGACACACACATTAACACACCCACGGACACACTCTTTAAAACACCCACTGATACACACATTGACACACCCACTGACACACTCATTGACATACGCATTGACACAGCCACTGACACAAACATTGACACACCCGCTGACACACACATTAACACACCCACTGATACACACATTGTCACACCCAATGACACACACATTGACACACCCACTGACACATATTTTGATACACATATTGACACACCCACAGATACACACATTGACACACACACACTGATACAGCCACTGATACACACATTGACACACATTATCACACACACTGATACACACACGATTACACACATTCTCACACACTGATACACACACTGATACACCCTCTGATACACACATTGACACAGACACTGATACACTTACTGTCACACGCATTGACACACACTGATACACACATCGACACACCCATTGATACACACATTGACAGATACACTGATACACACACCGATACACATACTGATATACACACTAATATACACATTGACACACATATTGATACACACACTGATACACACATTGACACACACTTGATACACACACTGATACACACTCTGATGCACACATTGATACACACTCAGATACAGACATTGATACTCACACTGATGCACACACTGATAAACATATTGACACACTGATACAAACATTGACGCACATTGATACACACTTATACACACATTGACATACTGATACACACATTGACACACACTGATACACACTAATACATACATTGACAAACACTGATACACTCACTGATACACCCACTGATACACTCGCTGATACACCCACTGATACACCGACTGATACACACATTGACATACTGATACACACATTGACACACACTGATACACACTAATACATACATTGACAAACACTGATACACTCACTGATACACTCGCTGATACACCCACTGATACACCGACTGATACACACATTGACACCCACTGATACACACACTGATACACATATTGACACACACTGATACACACATTGACACACTCTGATACACACATTGACACACACTGATAGACCCACTGATATACACACATTGACACAGTGATACACACACTGATACACCCACTGATACACCGACTGATACACACATTGACACCCACTGATACACACACTGATACACATATTGACGCACACTGATACACACTAACACACATTGACACACACTGATAAACACATTGACACACACTGATAGACCCACTGATACACCCACTGATACACACACTGATACACACATTGACACCCACTGATACACACACTGATACACACACTGATACACATATTGACACACACTGATACACACTAACACACATTGACACACTCTGATACACACATTGACACACACTGATAGACCCACTGATATACACACATTGACACACTGATACACACACTGATA